>CM062811.1:265641586-266311645 GCA_031772625.1 Pinus tabuliformis
GGTCATTTTTGAGTGTTTTTAACCTCCTGGGGACTCAAAACTTGCCCAAACTTCTTGTCCATGCACCAGAAGTCATGATTTTTCATGCTGAATCCAAAAATGCAAACCATTTTTGATTTGGAGCTCCCAATCCTAAGCGCCGCGCCAGTGGCGTGGCGCACAAGAAGAAAACCCTGTTTTTTGCACAAAAATTTCCAAAAAACACCAAAAATGCCCCAAATTTCTTGAAATTTGGGCTGGAGCTTCCTTATCAAGTGTTATGTTGGGCCAAAGAGGCTTCGGCCAATATCTGAAGTTGATCGAGTTCCCTTTGCCTCTTTTGCTTCTTGATTGCCTTCCTCAATTTTGCCTTCAAATTCCTTATCCGAGCCTTGGAACTCATATTTCGTGCCCTGTAATGATAAACCATATGCCTCAATAATGCTTTGTCCTTGTCGCTTTCACCAACAGCTTCTCTAAGTGGATGTTGATCCTCTTGAGCCAAATCTCTCGATCAGCCTCTATCTCCTACTCAATGGGTGTCCTCTCATTTAGGTTTTGTTGGGCAGCCTGCTGGTCTTCACGGATGTTTTGCCACCTCTATGAGGCCTCCTGGTTGCATGTATCTCTATTGGCAAATCACTGTGTCTCTCTTCTTCATGATCATATGACGGATCAGATGTCATGTCTGCCAGTGGACAAACTGTCTTGGACAAATAGGTTTTGATATGTCACACTGTCTTGTAATGCCTTTGATGATGTGCTTGACCTTTGTCAGCAAGAGAAAATAATGACATGAGGGACAGTAAGGGAGGAAATAATAGTGAGGGACTAGGGACTATTGGGGAAATATTTTTTTGGGAAATATAGGAGGTTTTGAGGGGTCTTATGTGTGGGATAGGGTTTAGGGTTTCGCCTTTGAAAGTTTTGGGAAAGGGAATTTAGGATAAGGTTTAATAACTTTAGGGGATGGGGAACAAAAGGAATTAAGGACAAGGGAAATAATGGAAAAGAGTAACTTTGGTGGCGAACAAGTTTTGAAACCCTAGGCAGCAGTTTACATGTGAGGAATTCAAAATGAGAGGGGTTGAATTTTTGTTTCAATCATTAGCATCCATAAACCACCATACCCTAGCACAAACTTGGATGAAACACAAAAATGGAGGCTTTACCTACTTTTGGAATGAAGCATTTGCAATTTGGAGGAAGATTTCAATGAATTTCAGGCCTTTTAGCCCTGTGCGCCGCGCCTCCCATGTGCGCCATGCCAGTGTAAATTTACACCGGAAAATTTCTCCCAGTGTGCCGCGCTCCCTCTGTGTGCCGCGCCTTTTTTCAGGAGCCCTTTGGAGGCCTTCCCGGTGTCAAAATTGGGTGCAGGATAGCGCGTTGGAAAGGTATTTGAGTCTACCTTCCAACCCAACTAGAATTTTTCAATTTGGAGTTCATTTTCCCTATAAAAAGTCAAATCTCCCAAGACTGGTCAAAATGTGCCAAATGAGGCTACCTCAAGGAAGAGTGTTGTTACAGTCAACTTTTGAATGCCTTTCTCAACTCCAAATTGAGCTCATGATAGCGCATTGGAAATATATTTGTGTCTAGTTATCATTTGACTCATCAAGCAAGTCATTTGGCCAACTGAGCTAGGAGAAAACGTGATTTTCCCAAGGTCACTTCAGAGGTGCATCAATTCTCCCGAGGAAATTGTATTTTTGACATTTCTCCAAAACCATGAAACCTGTGTAAAAAGTGAAGGAGTTTTTTCTTCCTTGGCTTATTTTGGAAAAAAAACCTCTCTCAGTTTTCCCAAATTCATCTTTTATTGCTCAGAAACATCATTGGAGTAAAACCTATCCCGATGTGTGGAACAAGAGATTTGTCGAAATGAAGCAAAATGAAAGGGATAAGCAGCTTCTAAATTCTTGGGAAAATTTTTGGAAGTAGGGAGGGATGTTAAGAAGCAGGGGAAAGTGGAATTTCAAATATTGAGTGAGGGGAAGGGGTCCAAAAAGGCAAAACACAGGTCCAACCTAGAAAATTGCCAGGTTGTAGCAAGAAACTAGGGTTTGTGCGAAAATGAGGAATTTGGGGGATCTCAGTGATGGGAAGTGTTTGATAAGGTACTTTAAGGATAGGGGAAGGTGTATGAACATCAGGATACAAGTTTTTCCGATGATTTGACCGTCCAAGAGAAATTGCCTTCAAAACCCTAGGAGAGGGAAATGACCTTACCTAGGCGCAACTGAAGCATGAACAAGGTGTAAAATGACCGAGTGGAACTTGACATGATAATGACAACCCTTTGAATGATGGTACACTCAGTTGAACGGTGACATGGACCGAAATTTGGACAATTTTGATAGGAATAAAAGCAAACCCTAGATCTAATGCTAGTGACCAAATTTTGCTTGAAGACTTACTGAAATGACAAAATTTGACCTTGACACTCTGAGACCGCTTTGTAAGAGCATATTTGATCACTGGAGGAAGGCTGCAAAGACTGACACTAACACATTGATAGATAATTTTCCAAAGATGGAGCAGGGGCTAGAATTGTACTCATTTCTCCTGATAAGAAAAATATAACCCAATATTTTAAATTAGATTTTGAGGTCACAAATAATGTGGCAGAATATGAAGCCCTAATTTTAGGATTGGAGTTAGCCAAAAGTTTGAAAGTTGAAAATTTAGTTGTATTTGGTGATTCTGAGTTAATTGTCAAACAAATCAGGAACCTCTGTCAAACCAAGCATCCTAGGCTTAGAGCTTATAGAAATGAAGTTTGGGACTGTGTAGATAATTATTTTCAAGCATTTAATATCACATCTATCCCAAGAGAAGAAAATATTCATGTTGATGCTCTGGCAATTTCTGCCAGTTCTTTTAAAATTCTTGATCCTTTACAATTGCATTATCAAATAGAGGTAAAATACAAACCTTCTATCCTTGATAATCTCAAACACTGGCAAGTTTTTGAAGATGATGAACAATTAAAAAAAAAATTACAAGCAATAGATGAATTTTCTGCTTTACATGTGGAAGAAGAATACATTAATGAAATCAAATCAAATGAAGATGATCAAAATTCACATTTAGAATAGAAAATTGTTGAACATGATATTATTCAGTTGTCAAATAATTACATTCCAAAGGGATTAGTTCCCCTAGAAAAACTATTTGATCATAATGATGTATCTAAAACTTCATTCATACACTCACAACAAGAAAATGTTCAGGACTATAATATTGGTACATCTGATGAAATCAGAAATGTTAAAATCTCAACATCATTTCCTCAAGAAATCAAAGACAAATATATCAATCTTTTCAAAAACTATAAAGATGTATTTGCATGGTCATATGAAGAATTGAAAACTTATGACACAACCATTATAGAACATAAAATTCCTCTCAAACCTGAGGCTAAACCATTTCAGCAGAAATTAAGAAGAATAAACCCAGTCTTGCTTCCAATCATTGAAAAAGAAATTAAAAAATTATTGGATGCAAAATCATTGTTCCCTTAAGATACTCTGAATGGATAGCAAATTTAGTGCCTATTAAGAAAAAAATGGTGAAATAGTACTGTGTGTTAACTTTATGAATCTAAACAAATTATCTTTAAAAGATAATTATCCATTACCAAAGATGGATCAACTACTTCAGAGAGTTTCAGGTTCAAATAGAATTTCAATGTTAGATGGATTTTCTAGACATAACCAGATTCTGGTTAGTCCAGGAGATAGAGAAAAAACAACATTTACAATTCCTTGGGGTACATTCATGTATGCCAGAATGCCATTTGGTTTGATTAACGTGGGACCTACACTTCAAAGAGAAATGGACCTTGCATTTGTTGGTAAGATCAATAAATTCATTGTCATTTATCTTGATGATTTACTATATTTTCTAATTCTGATGAGAAGCACTTGAGAAAAGTTTTTGAAAGATGCAGGGAATATGGGATTTCTCTTCATCCTAAAAAGTCACTTTTTCCATGAAAGAAGGAAAGTTGTCAGGACATATAATTTTGAAAAAAAGAGTTGTAATTGATCCAAAAAGAGTATGAGCAATTTAGGTAATCAGTTTACCTAGAAACAAAAAGAAATTCAAGCATTTTTAGGAAAAATAAATTTCTTAAGAATATTTATATCTAATTATACTAAGACTGTGAAATATATCACTAACATGCTTAAGAAGGACCATGAATTCAAATGGATAGTACTGGCTAGATATTCATTTTCACATGTTAAGAAAACCATTTGAGAAGCCCCAGTATTAGCTAGTCCATACTACTCAAAACCCTTTAGTATCTTTTCCTTTGCCTTTGACACTACCTTAGTTATTGTTTTACTACAAGAAAATGATGGATGGATATGAGCAGCCCATTGCCTTTTTTAGCAAACTAATGAGAGATTTTGATTTAAGATATGAAATCATAGAGAAGTAAGAATATTCCCTTTTTCAAGCCCTAAAAGCATTCAGAACCTATGTATTGCGCTCTCCTATCATTGCTTATGTCCCCAATAATGCAATCAAAATTGTTTTAACACAACCTGATACAGATGGAAAGAGAGGAAGGTGGATAGCCAAGATACTTGAATTTGATCTCGATATCAGGCCTACCAAATTGGTGAAAGGACAGGGTTTAGCCAAACTCTTGGTTGAATCAAATTATAAGATACTTGGTATCAACACCATTTTGCATATCTTAGCTGAGAAGAATCCACAAGAACCTTCTCAAATTTTACATGAGGTGAATCTACAAGAACCTTCTCAAATTTCAAATGGGAATAATCTACAAAAACTGTCTTCCATTTCAGATCTTATTCCTCTTCCTCTACATATTGATGATAATTTTTTACTTTCAAATTGGTATAGTGACATAGTGAATTTTCTTCAAGACTTGAAGTACCCACCGAGATTCACCAGGAATCAATCTATATCTCTTAGACTCAAGGCTATAAAATATTGTATCATAAATGCCAATTTTTATTGGAAGGGTTCTTTGAATATCCTTTTATTATGCCTAATTGTAAGTGAAACTGAAGGAGTCATTGTGTTGGCATTATGATGCATGTGTTGTACTTGATGGAAACTCACTTATAACAGAACAAGCATATGGTAACTAGATGAATCCACAAGTCAGTTCAGAGGTGACAAAGTGGTGGAACAGAATAACAAAATGATGGGACAAAAGTTTAAGGATCAGAATTAGAAGTTTGATAAAGGTGAATATTTGAAGATCTATACGCGGGTTCATTTCTTCAAAGTCATGTATATAAAGGAAGGGTTTATGTTCATAAATGACTGATCAACCTGATCAGTGCTACTGTATCTCTGTTGTCTATCAATGATGTCCTCATGTTGATCTGGGTTGAGTGATAATGTCTGAAGTAGAATTGATTCAATGATGAAGTTGAATTTGGTTACATGTTGATTGGTTGAAAATGTTATTGAGGTTTCTAACTATATGAGGGTTTTGTAAGCTAGCAGAATATTTCAGAATAACTTTGGTCAACTCTGTGTCTGATTCAGAATTACAAGTTTTTAGTAGTTTGATATTTGTACGCATGTTTCTCTACAGAAAAGCATGTATACACATGGGTTGCCTTAAGTCAAGTAGCGTATAAATGTTGGCATAGGAATTATCAGAGTTGCAGTTGATTCTGTGTGCTGATGCAGTATTTTGAGTTTAGTTCTATGTTTTGGTTATAGTGATTTCACTATTTTGTTTGAATTAAGTTGGTGTTTGCTTCAGTTGATCTACAAGTTGTGACATCTTAAAGCAGGTTGATCCAGTGTGAAAATTTATGAAACGTGGTCCATGAATGTTGCTGAGGGTTGGAGCCTTTAGTGAGGAAATCGAAGCTTCCTGCTAGTAGTAGTTGGTAATCAGATCAAGGGGTTGGAGTTCCCTTCCAGTAGGAGCTAGAGAACGAGTGAAGGTTGTAGTCTTCAGCAGGTGGGTGCCTCCATACTGGCAGGATTCTACACCAGTACAAGAATGTAAAAAGTTGTTTATATTAATAAGTTTTAAGATTGAGACGACGGTAGCGGTGGTTTTCTCCCACATTGGTTTTCCACCTTAAATATTTGTGTTCATGTGTGTTTCTTATGTGTGATACTTTATTCTATTCTTACTACACCTTCTTACTTCTTATCAAATGCCTGATAAATCTCTTACATTCTAGTTTAAGTTTAATAGATAAAGAACTAGCTATTTTACAAGTTTACTAAGCATACGCTAGTTTCTTTTACAACAGTCACGTACATACGCGAGTTGGGTTCAGTAAAGTCGCGTATATATTTCAGAAAATAAAATTATTATTGTGAGTATTTTAAAATACTGATTCACACCCCCCCCCCCGCCAGTATTTTTCCCAGACATTGAACAGTTCTATGAAGGCGTTTGTGGAGGACATTATGCTTGGAAGGAAACTGCATATAAAATTCTCAGAGCAGGTTTCTATTGGCCCAAATTATTTTCATAGGTTGGAGCAAAGGTAAGAAGTTGTATCCCATGTCAGATATTTGTCAGAAAACAGAGGCTAGCAACACTTCCCTTGTTCTAGTTTTAATAGAAGCTCCTTTTTTACAATGGGGATTAGATTTTATAGGTGAAATAGTTCTAGCTTCTAGCAATCAACATAGATGGATATTAACTACCACTAATCACTTCACCAAATGGGTAGAAACAATTCCATTAAATAATGCAATAGACGCATTGGTAAGTAAATTCATTGAAGAAAATATATTATCTAGATTTGACTGCCCACAACAAACAGTTACAAATAATGCACAGGATTTTAGCAGCATCAAAATGATAGAATTTTGTCAGAAATATCATATTTCTTTACATCATTCTAGACCATATTACCCTCAAGGAAATGGATTAGCAGAATCATCAAATAAGAGTCTAGTTAAAGTAATCAAGAAAGTATTGGAAGGTCACAAAAAAAGTTGGGATAGTCATCTCAAATATGAAGTTTGGGCAAACAGAGTATCACCCAAAAGATCTACTGGAAAGTCCCCTTTCCAACTTGTTTATGGAGTTGAAGCAATTTTTCTTGCACAACTAGCATTTCCAGTATCCAAAGTTTTGCAAGAACCATATGAGGAAATTGATGATTTTTCAAGGAGAATCAATCAGATCATTGAGTTAAACCAAGACAGAGATGAAGTTCAGCACAAACTTTGTCAATATCAAAATAAAATGAAAACTTTGTTTGAAATAAAGGCTTAGAGAAAGAGGCTTCAGACAAGGTGATCTAGTTTTAAGATGGGATACCAGAAGAGAGGAAAGAGGTAAGCATGGAAAATTTGACAATTTGTGGTTGGGGCCATTCAACATTGTAGAAGTAAAAGGTAACAACACTTTTATCTTGTGCAACCTGGAAGGATAGTATTCTTCAACGCTAGTCAATGGGAAATACCTCAAACATGACATTCAGTATTAAAAAGCTTGCAGCCTATTGTAGTGAAAACACAACACCCCCATTTTATTCTATCATAATAGACATGGGGACCCTTTTTGCATTGCATGTAGGATTTGAGTGTGATTACTTCATTTCAAGTCTAATGTGCCTTTTATTTACACTTGTTTTATTTTTATATTTTGCCTAAGTTTGATTAAGTTTGTTTGTTAAAAAACTTTATAAATATTTTTTTGGTTTAAACATCTTAAATAATTAGATTAATTAATAAAACATAGACCCCGAGATTAAGATTAATAGTTGCCATATTATTGTATTTTCCAAAAAGTGGCTTTGGCTTATATTATAAAGCGGATGTGGTATTTTTATAAAATGGTTATAACATATCGGAACCTCAGAACTTATCAATATCGGAAGATTCCTTTCAAAATCCCTGATATCATAAGTCTTGGCCCCATTTATCAATGGTTGTAGTTTATTGGATGGAGGACTAACACAAATAACACATACCACATAACCCTCCTCCGCTCCCTTATATCAGAAAATCCCATATCGGAGTTTTGTTATGTGTCACCACTCAAAACCTTTGATCTCTGAACTCTGATATATCACTTTGTCAATCCTCGATCTCTCATTTCCACTTTCTCCAATGGCCGATATCCCTAAATGCCTCCACTTCGATATGCTGATATTCATTCTCCTCCAATATTCAACTTCTGATAGTCCATATCCTCCAATCTATGATATGCATATTAACGTCGATTAATCAGAATATCGTGTTCGCATGTCTAATTGGAAAAATTGTAAAACCTCTGATATCAAACCTCTGATATTACACACCCGATATAGTTATCAAAAAGAGTTAAATATGATATCGCATCCGCTCCATATTGGAGCTACCCAATATCGCCAATATTTTGTGTTGTATCATTTCAAAATTTGCAATGAGCTAAACCATCGATACCACTAGGCTCTTGCCACTTGTCACTTCCATATGGGACCATTTTTATAATAATGGAAAAATCTATTTTCAATGGTTTTGTGGGAAGTTTGTTTAGTTTTCAATTCGGTTTTCATATGTTTAAATAGAACTCACTGCTCTGTTGTATTTTGGAACAGGGATGAACTGAGGGTCGATAAGGAGGAAATAATAGTTCAATCTAGGATTTCCAAATACTCTCTACCACATGGCACAACACAGTCCTAAAATGGGAAGATTATGGTAACAGAAACTAAATAGGGCCAACACGTGGGAAGAAAATCAATCCTTCGGCTAAATAACATCACTTCGTTACAACGATTTCCAGATTTGACTTCCCATTTCTCGAGAGAATCGGGGGAGACAGATAGCTCTGTAAATCTGTATAAATACCCTTGTATTCATTCTTGTTTGTGAGGGTAACGATCCACACATAGGGGATTTTCTATAATAATTTGATTTGTGCTTTCTCATTATTGTAGAGCACAGAGTTTTATTGTAGAGATTGTAGAGAATTTATGGCTCTGTTATAAAGGGACTTTGCACTATTGCAAGCACTTTCATTAAGGGTCAAAGCTACTCTCGAAACTGTGGTAATAAAATTTTGACATGGTTTTAATTAATTCTTATTCTTGTGTACTATTACTGGAATGCAAGATTATTGTCTCATTGTTAAAGTTTCATTTTTGTTTCTGATCTTTATTCTAAACAGTATTATGTTTATTTGATATTATGCACTATTGTTGTGTCATTGACATTTTGTTGTTGAAACTTTGTTAAAGTTATGTTTACAGGGTAGAATGAGATCAGAATCAATCTTAATTCATTGAAGTATTCCTGTGGTGACTAATAACTATTTATTATTCATTTGCAGGCTTATTTTACTTTCACTTGTATTAGTTAATGTGAACTACTTCCTTTAATTAATACAAAATCACGTGATGAATTATGGTAATTCTTTCCCCCTATTTTAGTTAACTTGCTCTTGAATTAGGATAGGGCTATCCCATTCTAGTTCAAGATAGGTTTTTCATGTTTTATATTAGTTTTGCATCTACATCTTAGTTTACATCAAGTCCTCTCTCAAAGAGGCAAACTTTAGTTGTGGCTTGGTTGAGCCCCAAATCAGCTTAAGGATCACTTTCTTGCTTGATCAGCAAGAGGGTTGATCTGATGTCTCTTCTCTATTGGTAGGTGAAAGTCATATTTTAACCCAATAGGAGATAGAGAGAAGGTAATTGGACCTAGTTTAACCAGGCGGAACTACCATTTCAACGGAAAAAGAGCTTCTCTAATTTCTCGACCGGTTGGTCTCCCTTGTAATGTTGTAGGCAGAGATTTTCAAGCTTTCAACATTTTTGGCACTAGAAGGAGGGCCTGAAGACTTGTTGTCTTTTGGAGGTTTTGTATTTTAAATTTTTTATTTTAATCATAATGGCTCCTCTTAAAATTCTCATTTGGAGTTGTATCTTTGGACGTGCATCTTCCAATACTCTGCCATAAATAGTAAGACATTTGTCAAAGGTAAAGTTTAATGGTAAGAGGAATACTTCTGCATTTGATCATGCCTTACAATTTATTCAAAAAATTTCAAATTCTACTTTTCATGATATTGATGAAGGTATTATATGCAAGATTTTTACTCTTACATTCTCAGGAAAAGCCAGAAATTGGTGTCAATCTCTTCCAGTTGCCTCTATTCACAGTTGGGATCAATTTATCACAATGTTCCTTTATAAATTTGACGGTTATGATTATGAATAGGTATGTGATGAATTAGAAGATTTATGAAGATTTGAAAATGAATCTCTCTTAGATTTTACTATTAGATTTCAATTAATTTGCTTGAGATTCAAAGTTGAAGATAAACCTTCAGGAAATGAATTGATAGATTGGTTTGAATATATTTGTTCTCTTCCTCCCATTTCAAATCCATATGAAACAATTTCAAGTTTTGATGACTCTCCTTCAACTTCCAGTAGTATTATCAAAAACTCTGATATAGAGGTGCATATCAATCATGATGAAGTGGCCTCAGCCATGTATGATAAATTCTTAAATCTAGTACACACCTCTTACAGTGTTAATGATAATCAGGCTAATGAACCTTTATCACAAAGCTTGCAAGAATTACAACTACAAGAAGAAATCACAAATAAACTTGAAGAATCATCTACCACGAAATATGAAAATCACTATGAATTAAAGTCAGAAAAATCAAATTATAAATCAACAACTACAAGAAGAAATTGAAATTTCCAATAATATGCAACATGTTGTACAAATTTCTGAATTTGATCATGTTGATAAAATATAAAAATCAGGGCAGTGAGAGAACATTCTTCAAGAAATCACAATTAGCCAAGTAAATGATCTGGAATCTAGAATTCGCAATGAAGAAAATGCACATGAATTCACAAATAGAGATATTTTTAAATCTATTGCTTATGATTCTCATGTTCACCTCTATCCTGATATTTTTATTGATCACAATTTATCCCCTCTTTATTTTAATGTTGTTTCAGAAAATAGAGAGGATGATATAAATAAATTGCCAATTAGTTTTCATCAAGACAGAGAATCATTCATTGAACATTCTTCTGACACTAATGAACATGTGCTCCATATTCCTTCTTGTTTTTATACATCGAATGAGAGTGAAGAGAATTTTAATGAATGTTTTGAAGTCATTTACAATAATTACTCTGACATTCAGGATGTTGATTTATCTTCTTATACATTAAATCCTCATGATCAAAGTCAAATCATACTTGAAAATGAAGAGAAACTCAACTCAGAAATTGTTTCAATTGTTTCTCATTTTCAAACAATTATCATACTCATGATTTCAACATTCAAGAACCCATTCCAATCTATGATTTTTATAATGATAAACTCCTCACTTCTATTCATAATCCTAGTCCTTTCTCTAATTCACAAATTAGTGTTGGAAATCATTCTAATTCCATTATTCTGGCCAATCCTTGTGAAGAGGAAATCACTTCAAACCAGTCCCAATTGTGTTGTAACAATAATTGTAACAATAGTGTAAATTATGATTTGATTTCATTGTTGTTCCTTCACTTATTTTGTTTGATTTCAGATCTGTTTTTTGTTTTCATTTTTAGTTTTTTGATATCTTATGCTAGCATATTGAGCAGTTCAATATTGAACATTCAATTGATGCATTGCCTGAATGGGAAAATTAAGTTTCAAATCATAATCATGAACATCAAGAGCTATTACTCTTCCAATTTCAATTGATGTTCATCTCTTATCAATTGCTTCTTTCTTCTCAAAAGCAGTGCCAACAAGAGAGTGTATTCTTACAACATGACCAGCCATCTAACACAATTGATGATCTTCCATCATATGTACATAAAACTGACAATTTAATGCAGGTCATTGCATTTAAAATAATATTTTCACAATCTGACCTATTATCCTCTTCTTCAAATCACTTCCAATATCTAACTAATATTCATCCATATTTTTATGATCCCATCAAGATCTGGTTGGAAGAAAATCTTCAAGAGAGGGTGAATGTAAATAAGTTACTTCTTGTACATACATTAACAATAGTTGTACATAATGTTTCTAGTTTTATTTCTTTTGGTTTAATTATATTTATGCTTTTATTACTAATTTTTGATGTATATATTCATGCAGAAAATAAAATGCTTGAATGGCTTCATTGGAAGTACGATTTCACTTAGTCTTAGTCTACTTTTTAGATTAGGATTAGGTGTAGGTTAGTAGTAGTTTAAATTAAATAAGAATATGGTTTTGAACTTTGATTAATACATGGGAGAAAATGAATATTCATCAGGTAAAACTATGATTAAATTCTTTCAGGTACACATTCATATGTTCATCTTCATCTAGTTTGAGCTTTATAGTTTTTCTTTTCTCTTTTAATCATTATTCATTTCTTATCTTGTGTTGTTCTTCTTGTAGGTTTCCATGGATTTTATTTGTATATTCATATTTTCTAGCAACTAACATTTCGGAAGAACAATCATCATATGACATTAGGGAGTTTTTTTTCTTTTTTTCTTTTTTTCTTTTTTTCTTTTTTTCTTTTTTTCTTTTTTTTTCTTTTTTTTTTCTTTTTTCTTTTTTCTTAAGATTTAATCTATAAAGACTCACAAACTATTTTTAAGAAAGATTTTCAAAAGTAATAAAACCCATGTCAAAGCATACAACAATAACTCTAAATCAATAAATATGCTTTGAAACAAAAGAGTCTTATTAACAAATCATCATACAAGATAAGATCAACATAATCTCATTTTATGTTAAATCTCTATTTATCATGTAATATGTATCTCAATATTCATTCTCTTGATTGCCTTCTTTCTAATTTGTTAAGAATTTTAGGCTTAGCGGGATTGTCTTTTCATTTCATTTCACAATAAAATGGAGTAATGTTTTCTCTTTCAACTTGGCATAATCATTGGGCGAGTCATTTTTATGCTCTAATTTATATTAACAAAACCTAATCTCTAAGGATCACTTCAATGAAGATGATTTTGTTTATGTTCATTTCAATTTTCCTAAGCAAGTAGAGTCCCTGGTTTTTTTTATTTTCGTTATTTCTTAATGACCTATCTTTAAAGAAAGTAAAACACGTTTAACAACAATTACTTAAGGTCATGAGTTCTTTTGGGAGCAATTTTAGTCAAGTGAATAGTAGTTACCTTAAATATTTTTACGCCATCCCTTGCTCTTAAGGAGCAGTATGCCACCCCATCTATTAAGTAATCTCTATGAGATTAACAATAACCATAGTTAAACATAAAAATAAAAATAAATAAAAATAAAAATGGTCAATTGAAGGATAGGAGGTCTCAACATGAGCCAACCGACCATGATCATAAGTTCTAACATTGTGACATTACCATTATTGATCACCAAGCCAAGGTAATCGCTTTCGACGTAGGTTTGAAGGACAAGAGGTCTCATCATGAGTCGGCTTTTTCACCATGATAGATCTCATGAATGGCATTGTCGTTAGCTGGTTACCAAGCCAAGACAGTGATTTCAGTTGGAATTTAAATAAGTTTAAGTTGATCTTTTTTTTGACAAATTCGTTTGCTTTTACAAATCTGAAAAAAAAAAAAAAAAAAAAAAGAGGGAGACTAAGCTCCTTAAATACATGTTGAGGTGCCAAGAAGAGCTAGGGAAGAAGGAGTTACAGCTTAAACAAAATTCCACCTTAATCCTGCCTTTTGGGCTTCTAAAAATCAAAGACCAAAGGTAAATCCTAACAAACTGCAGTAATAAATAACATCATTTACAAAGCATATCAATCTATATTACTGTGGCTAATGTGTCGAGAAGTGGACTCTTCAGGTTTGTCATCGGCGCTAACTTGTTCCAAGCTTGACGAACTTGTTGGCACTATGTTTTTCTTTTCTGATGTTCCTTTTCTGTTGTTCCTTTTCTGTTGTTCCTTTTCTGTTGTTCCGTTTTTCTGTTGTTCCTTTTCTGATGTTCCGTTTTTTCTGTTGTTCCTTTTCTATTGTTCCTTTTGTGTTGTTCCTTTTCTGCTATATTTTCTACTGTTCCATTTTTCCTGTTGTTCCTTTTCTGTTGTTCCTTCGGGAAAAAGGAACAGCATAAACCAAAGATTATGTTCCTTTAGATCTATGCGGATCTTAGTCACAGGCGGAATGAGGACAATCTTTGACTAGGCTATCATATTGGATGAGCTGAGATGTTTTTCAGATCCAGGAGGTCTCTTCATTATGGTATATGCTGAAATGATTCCACGCCATTGCAGATAAGGCAGCCCAGTGATCTGGCACAAGCTTTGTTGGCTTGACTGTCAGCAATTTTATTGAGCGATCACAAAACATGATAGTAGCGCACATCTTTCATGGTATGTCCTAGGATTTGGCACCATCTGATAATCTGCTGAAGGAGAGCATTGGGAAGATCCCTGTTCTGAACCATTGCACTGACGACTATCGTCGAGTCTCCCAATATCATGACTATGTCTATACCAAGCTTCCCAAGTTGGATAAGACCTTGGTAAAGGGCCAGGGCTTCTGCTCTGTTATTGGAAGTGTGGCCAAGACCCCACTCGTATGAGAGTATGTTATCCCCATTAGCATTAAAAATAACTCCTCCCGCCCCTGCTACCCCGGGATTCGACTTTGAGGCCCCATCGAAATAGAGATAATTCCTATTGTTGTTTTTAAGCCAACCTGCAAATTCTTCCTCTTTTAGCCTGATCTTCCAGTTAGGGGAAACATTGTTGTTTCTGTAGCTAGCAGCATTGCCCTTCTGATTGCTGGTGTTTTGGTCTAACAAGTGTCCAATGAAAATGCATTCTTCTATGCTGAGTTCACTGACATTTATACTTCTCGAATCCTTAACTGAGGTGATCTCAAGGGCAAGACTCCTTGCCTTGGTGCAAAGGCTTCTAACAGTCGAGTCTTTATCCTTAAAAACCTTCCGATTTCGTGCCAGCCAAATATTCCATAGCATATTGTGGGGAAGAATATCCCAGACTCTCTTCACTGTGTTATTTTTCTTGTGCTGCTAGGGGTAGTTTTTTTTCCATTTGTAAATAATTTCTCCTATGGTGTTTTGGGTGTTCCATGGGATTTGATTGTTATGAGACAAGTTCCTCCAGCAGTTGATGGAAAAAGGGCATTTAATAAAGAGATGATGCATTGATTCTTCAGCAACTAAGCAGTTAGGACAACGAAAGGGGCCATTAATTCCCCTCTTTTGCAAATTTTCGGCCGTGAGGACTTTCCCTTTGAGGAGGGTCCAGAGAAAAAACTTGAATTTTGGAATTGCCTCGGATTTCCAAACCACCTTCCAGTGGTTCCAACTTGGCATGGGGTAGCTGATGCTACAAATATAATGGTGAGCAACTTGGATGGTGTAAAAGGATCCAGATGGGTCCCAATGAAACACATCATGATCATTCTTTTTGACAGGGGCTATACTGTGCAAATGGGATTGGACAGAAAGACTTGCGTTAAGACTATTGGGTATGGCTGGGAAGGCCCAACCTGACCAAAGAAGGGTGTGAGGATCCAATTGGGAGATCTAGTCTAGGTAATGAATGCCTGTTCTTTCAAAAAAAGAAAGGATAGGGTGGACTCCCCCATGTCTGTTTATTCGCTGCTGACCCATGATTTTGTCTGCTCCAATATTGATGCTTGCACCTCCCATCGGGATTTTTGAAGTATTTTGAGCGATTAGTGGAATTTATCTCTTGCATAATCACCAAATTTTGGAGGATTCTCTATTGGGAATATCTCGATCAAGAAGTTGCTGTCTAGGAAAATTGAGGTATTTAATTTCCAAAACTTTTTTCCACCATGTTGGGAGTCTAGTAATGAATCTCCAGACAATCTTGCCTCCAAAGGATAAATTGAGAAATTTATGAGATCTAATTCCAAGACCTCCTCGGTCTTGGGGCTGGATCACTTGCTTCCAATTAATCAAGTTGAATTTCTTTTTATCATTTCCCCCCCCCTTCCATAGGAATTGGTGAAGGACGATTTCCATTTTTTTGTGGAAGGAGGCCGGAGCTTGAAGAAGAGAAAAATGATATAGGGGGAGAGAAGATATACCTAACTTAAGAAGAGTGAGGTGACCAGCTGGGTTGATCCAAATAGATCCCCACTATTGCACTTTTCTTTTCATTTTGTCGACTACTGTGTCCCAAAATTCTGCTCTCAAAGGTCCAGCACTTACAGGCATGCCAAAGTAAGAGAAGTGAGTCCAATCATACTTGCATGTGACTCCAAAGATGTTGGCAATATTGTGAAGCACCTATACTGTTGTGTTCCAGCCATATATGCAGCTTTTCAAATTATTTACCATTCCGCCAGAGTAGCTCATGTATTTGTCAAGGAGAGATTTGAAGTGCTTGGCTATTGTGGTGGAGGCCCCTCCAATCAGCAGAGTGTCATCGGAAAATTGTGAATGATTTATGTTCTTGACCCCGTCCCCAAATTTTATTCCTGTGATTAAGCCAACCATTCAGCTGAAGTCCAAAGCCCTGCTGAAGGATTCAGCCATTAGAATGAAGAGATAAGGTGAAAGGGGGCAACCTTGTCGGAGGCCTCTGGGGGATTGGAAAGCTTCTCCAGGTCTGCCATTTACAAGAGGGGAGATCCATGGCCCCGAAATGCAAGCTCGAATGAGGTTGAGAAAGCAGTCATCAAATCCCATCTTCTTCAAAGCTGCCAAGAGGAAGGAGTGTCTCACTCTATCAAATGCATTCGCCAGATCAAGCTTGAGGATAAACCCTTTCTCATTTCTGGTTTGACTCAAATGGATGGCTTCTTGCACAAGTAAAATGGAATCAGTTATTTGTCTGTTGGCTAAGAATCCCCCTTGATTTTCGGAAATGACAGAAGGGAGCAAAGGCTTTAGGCGAGTAGCAATGATTTTTGTCAAGATTTTATAGGAGGAGTTACAGAGTGATATGGACCTTAAACGAGCAAAGGAAGATGGCATGTTTTCTTTGGGGATGAGTGTTAGATGAGTAGCATTGGTATATCCTCCTATTTTGCCTTTTTGTTGGATCCAATTCAGCATTTTTGTCAAGTACTTTTTAATAATTCCCCAAAATGCTCGATAAAAGCAGATGGGAAAGCCATCCGGTCCCAGGGCTTTATCAGGTTGAAGAGTCCAGATTGATCTCCTGATTTCATCCTCATCTATCTCCTTGCTTAAAATGTCATTTATTTCCCTGCTTATCCATATTGGGAGATGCTGCAATAAATCTATATAATCCTCCGCTTCCTTAGTTTCAGTTAGCAGGTCCCGATAGTGATCTGTAGCAGCTCTTCGAATAGCTTCCTGAGTGCTTTGTCTATCACCTTCTGCATCTAGGATGGAGCTAACATTATTCCTTACCTTTCTAGTTGTCATTTTCTTGTGAAAAAAAGTTGAGTTCTTGTCACCCCCTTGTAACCATAATTGTCTCGACTTGAGCCTCCATTTTGTTTCCTCTTCTCTGTTAACTCGGTATAGCTGTAAGTAGAGTTCATTTTCCTGCTGTTTGTTCTCTTGGGAAAGGCCATTTTCCTCTATTTCTCTTTGGATACTCTCCAGATTGTTCTTAATTTCTTTTTTTACCTTCTCTAGTTCTTGATACTTTTTTTTAGCCCATTCTTTGATGGCTTGTTTTGTTTTCCGTAGTTTTGTTTCCCAAATGAAACCGGGAGAGCCTTCCACGTGTTGGATCCAAGAGCTGTAAACAATTCCTGCAACTGCTGGTATATCATTCCAGAGAGAACTGTATCTGAATGGGATGGGCAAAGTGGCCTATGATTTTCCAACGTTAGAGTTATTGGGAAGTGGTCGGAGGCAGAGAACATTAGAATGTTAGCATATCCGACGAAGAAAGCAGAGAGAAGTGTAATATTGATGAGAATTTTGTCCAACCGCTCCATGATGTTACCAGCACCCATCCTGTGGTTGTTCCAGGTGTATCTACGGTTTTTTGGAGGGACATCCATAAGATCATGCTCCTGCATGATATTTTCCAATTGTATTCTATATGGATCGGGTGTAAAAGTGCCTCCCCTTTTCTCATTGGAGTGGAGGATTAAATTAAAGTCACCTCCTAGAATAATGTTAGTGTTCTCTTCTGCGTCCAAACTGTCTTTTAGATCATGCCAACAACTATCCTTATCTCTGCAATGATTCATCACATAGATGTTGTAGATGATAATGGCTTGTTGATCTACTTTATTTTCCAGATTTGTTTTGATCTAGTGTTGATTTATTGTTTCCGAAATACAGTTCCATATACCTTGATTCCAAATTGTTGCTATTCCTCCTAAGGCTCCTCTTGCCTCACTAATGCTTCCTCTATATTGTCTCTGCTGCTCAATGACTTTACTCATTTCCTTGTGGTTTTGTTTTGTTTCTTGTAACATAATAATTCTTGGCTTCTCAGAGATAATAAGATCCCTTAGGGCTGCTACCTTAGAGGGGTGCCCAAGTCCCCTGATGTTCCAAGATAATATTTTCATCATTGGATATGCGGTGTGCGGGGAGGTGCTCGCCCCCCTTGGTCCTTGTTGATTGCTTCTTTGGCATGTTGTCCCATGATATAATTTTTTATGGGTGTCTGTGTTCCCATTGCTATGTCCTTTTACGTGTTCTCATCCCTGTGCTGCTTAGCAGATTTCCTGCCTGGGCCAAATTTCTTGGAGGGTTCACTAGAACCCCCGTGATCTTTAGATGAGCTTCTGGTAATTATGTTGAGGGGAGGATCAGGAAGAGGCTGAGAGGAAATAGTAAGAGGCAATGAGGATTCGATAGTGTCTTAGCATTGGCTTTCAGGGAGAGGGGGCTCCTGGGGATCAGGGTTGGAGAGGACAGAGAAGGGGTTGGATGAGGGAAGGGTCTGAGGATGGGAGAGGGGAGGTGGTTTTGAGGGAGCAGGGGAGGAAGGGGTGGGATGGGCTACAGAAGAAGTCGAAGGGCCTGGATCAAGGGGAGCTTTTACTGAAGAGACCGTTTTCTTTTTTTTAACCATTTCCCATTGTTCTTCTTGTGATCCATTTTCTACATCAATAAGCTTAGTGCATCTATTGGAAAAGTGGCCATATTCGTGACATACCTTACACTTAAAGGGGATCTGCTCGTAATCCAGTTGCTATATGTGGCTCCAGTCATCCAGTTTAAGCTTGATGGCTTCCAGGAGGCCTTTGCCAAGGTCCACTTCAACATAGATCCGCGCACAAGCTTACATATTTTCTTTTGGTTCACTGCGATCAATATATTTGGCGACTGCATTCCTGATGGCGCGAACCGATTCATCTCCCTAGCAATGAAGAGGGAGGTGAGGGAGCTAGACCCAAACCGGGACTGCACTAGGAACATCCAACTCTGGATCGAAATCTGGGGTCCATTTGTTGAGATACAGGCCCCTTGAGTCCATGAAATAGGGCCCATTTCTGAAGATTAAATCCTTATCTTCTTTAGTTTCGAAGTGGAAGGTGAAGTACCCTTTACCGCAAAATCTGATGGATATTTTCCCTTGTATTTTGTCGAACCAGTTTCTTTCAACCCATCTTTGAACAGTTTTTGGAGATGTCCAAAGGCATGTGAATTGACCTATAAGTCCTCTTTCTGCCAGGGATAGGGTAGCCATGCATGGGAGAATTCGGGGCAGACTGACCTCCTGAAGAACATCCAGTTTTTTGATAAATTTCGAGACTGTTGGTCGGGGGCACTGTGGGGGCAACGATTTAATCAGTGTTGAAAAAGCTAGCTAATGATCGATCCCCTTCTATGGAGCTTCTGGAGGGGCCAAGATGGAGGTCCGAAACTCAGTCCCTGCGTTGTGATCGCCTAGGTCAGTCGCACAGCTGCAGCTCGAGAGCGTTCTTAACAAAAAAATCGAAAGGTAGTGGGCTTGGCCCGGTTCAGTTACTACTCGCATGATGAGCTACGACCTTGCTCGGGATCGAACACAAGACTGGTCCGTCATGACGAGGCTGAATTTACCACTACGCCACCTCCACGACCTTTTAAGTTGATCTTTTACAACTATGCATTTATTCCTAATAGATGGGAGACTGGTACCTAAAAGGGTTAAAAGGCATCCCTGTCGAGGCTATAGACACCTATTGGCAGCAATGGCCATGCCTATGGTATTGAAGTTAAATTAATACTATGTTTTCATGATTAGCGTGTTTACTTGAAAATTGGTGCCTAACTAAGATTATTGTTGTACATATTTACTGAAACATTGAATTCATGTGGTAAATTTTTAGAAGTTCGTGAACGATAATGGTATATCTATTTATGTGACAACATATAATAGGGACAAAATGGTTAGGATATCTGAATTTGAGCATTTCAAACTATCTAATTATAATTCCTTCATTTTTAAACTAAGTTATGTATCTTTACGACATAGATAATTTCTTCTCCCCAATGTGTTGCCATTATTGTAGTGAAAACACAACACCCCCATTTTATTCTATTATAATAGACATGGGGACCCTTTTTGCATTGCATGTAGACTTTGAGTGTGTTTACTTCATTTCAACCTAATGTGCCCTTTATATACATTTAATTTATTTTTATATTTTGCCTAAGTTTGATTAAGTTTGTTTGTTAATAAACTTTGTAAATAATTTTTTTGTTTTAAACATCTTAATTAATTAGGTTAATTAATAAAACATAGCCCCTGAGACCGAGATTAATAGTGGCCATATTATTGTATTTTTCAAAAAGTGGATTTAGCTTATATTGTAAAGCGGATATGGTATTTTTATAAAGCGGCTATAACATATCGAAACCTCAGAACTTATTGATATTGGAAGATCCCTTTCAAAATCCCCAATATCATAAGTCATGGCCCCACTTATCAATGGTTGTAGCTTATTGCACGGAGAACCCAAATAACACATACCACATAACCCTCCTCCATTCCCTTATATCAGAAAATCCGCTATCGGAGTTTCATTATGTGTCACCATCCAAAACCTCTGATCTCCGAACTCTAATATATCACTTTGTCGATCCCCGATCTCTGATTTCCATTTCTCCGAAAGTTGATATCCCTAAAGGCCTTCGCTCCGATATGCTGATATTCATTCACCTCTGATCTCCAACTTCCAATAGTCCATAACCTCCAATCTCTGATATGCATATTAACGTTGATTAATAAGAATATCGTATTCGCCTATCTAATCATAACAATTGTAAAACCTCCCATATCAAACCTTTGATATTACGGACCTGATATAGTTGTAAAAAAAGTGTTTGATATGATATTGCATTCGCTCCATATCAGAGCTACCCAATATTGCCAATATTTTGTGTTGTATCATTTCAAAATTTGCGATGAGCTAAACCACCGATACCACTAAGCTCTTGCCACTTGTCACTTCCATATGGGACCACTGTTATAATAATGGAAAAATCTATTTTCTATGGTTTTGCAGGAAGTTTGTTTAGTTTTCAATTTGGTCTTCATCTAAGTTTAAATAGAAATCACTGCTCTGTTGTATTTTGAAATAGGGATGAACCTAGGGTTGATAAGGAGAAAAAAACAGTTCAATCCAGGATTTTTTAACGCTCTCTGCAATGTGGCACAATACAGTTCTAAAATGGGAAGATTGTTGTAACATAAACTAAATAAGGCCAACATGTGGGCAGTAAATCAATCCTTCGGCTAAAGAACATCACTTCGTTGCAAAGATTTCCAGATTTGACTTTCCATTTCTCGAGAGAATTAGGGGAGACGATTAGCTTTGTAAATCTGTATAAATACTCTTGTATACAATCTTGTTTGTGAGGGTCACGATCCACACGATCCACAAAAAGGGGGATTCTCTATCACATAATTTGATTTGTGATTTCGCACTATTATAGAGTGCGGAGAGTTTTATTGTAGAAATGGTAGAGAAGTTATGGCTCTATTATAAAGGGACTTTGCACTATTGCAAGCACTTTCATTAAGGGTCAGAGCTACTCTCAAAACTGTGGTAATAAAATTTTGACATGGTTTTAATTAATTCTTATTCTTGTGTACTATTACCGGAATGCAGGATTATTGTCTCACTGTTAAAGTTTCATTTTTTTCTGAAATTTATTCTAAAAAATATTGTGTTTATATTATATTATGTACTATTGTTGTGTCATTGACATTTTGTTGTTGAAACTTCGTTAAAGTTATCTTTGAAAGGTAGAATGAGATCATAATCAATCTTAATTCATTGAAGTATTCCTGTGGTGACTAATAACTATTTATTATTCATTTGCAGGCTTATTTTACTTTCACTTGTATTAGTTAATGTGAACTACTTCCTTTAATTAATACAAAATCACATGATGAATTATGTCAGTTCTTTCCCCCTGTTTTAGTTAACTTTCTCTTGGATTAGGAGAGGGCTATCCCATTCTAGTTCGAGATAGGTTTTTCATGTTTTAGATTAGTTATGCATCTACATCTTAGTTTGCATCAAGTCCTCTCTCAAAGAGGAAAACTTTAGTTGTGGCTTGGCTGAGCCCCATATCAGCTTAAGGATCACTTTCTTGCCTGATCAACAAGAGGGTTGATCTGATGTCTCTTCTCTATTGGTAGGTGAAATTCATATTTTAAGCCAATGGAGATAGAGAGAAGGTAACTGGACCTAGTTTAACTAGTTGGAACCACCATTTCAATGGAAAAGGAACTGCTCTAAGTTCCCAATCGGGTGGTCTCCCTTATAATGTTGTACGCAAAGATTTTCGAGCCTTCAACATAGCCATAATTCATTGTAAATTTCTGGTTTTCTTTTAAGTTTCATTGTCAAGTGTGATTTTCACAGCAAAGACTCCATAGCCCAAGGAGAAGGAACATGGATCTACAAGTTCTCTACATCCCGTTGGAGGAAGTAGTCCCTAGATGGAGCCAATTTGGTAACTTATTTTTACCATGTTATTTTCCATTTTCCTTTTATGTTGAAAAAAGAATAATATATATATATATAGAAAATAAAATACACAAAAAAAAAAAATATATATATATATATATATATATATATTTGAAAAATACAAAGCAAAGAAAAAATGGGATTAGAAAAAATATATGTGTGTGTGTGTGTCTGTGTGTGTATATATATATAAAGTCCAAAAGTATAGGCACGCTTGTTCAAATGCCACTGCAATTATATTTGTATTAATGTTAACTTTTATGTTAATAATTCAAGGATCAATTAATATATTGTAAATAATTTAATTGATTTGACATCTTTTATCGACTTGTGATAAAGCCTGAGCGAGAACCAAAGGTGGAGATCACCCCTGCCCGGATAATGGCAAGGGATGAACTTCGGACCCCCCCACCCCCACGTGCTATCGACGTTTAACAAAGAGGGGGGGATCCGAAAAGTAGTTTTGTAAATTCCGCATGTGGCTACGTGGCCTCTCCAAAACCACTTTGGGCCCCCCCTCTCTAAAACCACATACAACCTACCCCCCACCACCCCCCCGAAAACCATTCTCTCATCCACTCCAGTCCCACCACTAATTGTCATTCCCTCATTTGTCCACATCATATTATCGTTACCTTAATAAATTTCCCTGCCAATAGCTAATTAACTATTATAACTAATAAATCCTTCCCGGCAACGTGTAATGCATTAACTAGACGCACCAAAATGGTTAATTCGTTCAAAACCCTTATAAAACATTTTGTTGCCCTTCAAACTCCCCTTCTCCCATTTTCTTGTATTAGCTAACAAGCATCTACTACACTAGCAATCACCAATTCCTGGAAACTCGATACCCCTTTCTACAAATTCATAATTCAGCATGTCACCATCAAAATGAAAGTCCAAATTAGTGGTAGAAAGCCCAATGTTGCCCGTTGTAGTGAATTTAGATGAATTTCCCCTTGTTGACAAGCATCTCTGAAAACCAGTACAAGTTCTACCTTTATGAACTCAACAACTAGGAAAATCATAATTTTTTAGATGCCAGTGATGAATTGAACATATGGGACTCCTTCCTACCGCAATTCATCTTTCCTCAGACCCACTTTTTCGTGGAATTTGTCACCTCTTTTTATTTAAGGTATCTACCCATTCAAAGGGTCGTAATTATCGAAAATAATGAAGTCTTGTTTAATGTCACTCCTGAGTCAATATGTAAAATCCTTCAAGTTAAACCTACAGCCCCTCTGCATCCTTTTTTGCAGATTCTCTCATGGATATCTATCAGAAACTCACATTCCCTCAAAGAGCCAAGATATTTGAATCATTTTTACCTAACAATTCTAAGTTACCAAGAACCAATCCACCCTACTCTTCTTCAATAATGCTAAAACTCTGAAAATTTCTCCAGACTGAGGAAAGAAATCCTAGAGGTAACCACAAACCACTTGTGGAATTGGAAACTAGCCCTTCCAACTCCAGAGAGGGCTCTCTCTCTCAAATCATTCACAAAATATTGGCGTCAATGAAGAAGAGTGGCTAGATTTTAGGCAAAGGATGAGGCTTTGATTAAAGTTTTGTGCTGGTAGGGTTTCCTAAGGAGTACCATTAGGAAATGGATTCAAACTTTGAGTGCTTATGATCAAACTAGTGACTAGTAAATCTGTTTTGGAAGCAGAGGTGAAATGAATAGTGCTTATCAGTGAAAAATATGATTATTTAAGGTGTATGGGAAGAATAAGACCAATATTCCATTATATCAAATGCATCTAATGGAGGATATATATTTGATATAACTTTAGCAGAAAAGATGAAATGAGTATTATGATGAACAAATCATTTATCTTGGAAAGAATTTTGAACATATAATCATAACAAAATGAAATGATTATGTGATGGAGCACCTCACAATGGATGAATTCCAAGCAATACAATTCAGACATTCAGAATATTTCAGAGATAATATGATAAACAAAGAAATAATACACATTCACATAAGAAGAGGGACATACATCAAAGCACCATGTATTCGAATCTCTGGTAAAAATAGATATGTACTTCTGCAACTTGATTTGTATTAATATTCTCAAAAAACTACAGAAAATGTCAATAGTCTTCTCTCCAAAATACAACTACTGACCAACCCCTTCTACCTTTTATTACATGGCATTAAATAAGTTTATATCCTCAAAAATTCCATGACCAAGTTCGATGCATGAGTTATCCATTGCATGGATCGAACCAACCACAAAAACAAAAACTAATTATTATTTTTTATCAACAGTAAATAAGAAAATCTTAAAAGTATCCCTATTTTTTAGTGAAAAATACAAAAAAAATGATTTAACTCTATATTCTTATCCTATGTAGAGAAAAATTATAATCTAGGAACACATTATCCTAACATTGAATCTTCTCTTTAGGAATGGAAAAAGAAATAGTAGCCCATTTGTGTTGCGCAGCAACTGTGTGGCGGCTCCTGTTGGAATGCCTTCCCACGTGCTAGAAGATAGCTAGCCTATGATGGGGCACTGAGTAAACTCCTAACAAAAAAAAACTCCTCCATTCTCCCCATGACATGTGGAAACCTTGAAACACCATACAAAACCGTGTGTAGCATGTGCGCAACAGTTGCGCAGCGCCTGTGCAGTGAATTTCAAAAATACTAATTGCACCTCCTTTCCTGATTCAAATTACACAAGATGGCCCCAACTATTCAATCAAAACTTCAGACTACAAAAGAAACCTTCAGAATGCCAAAACGTGGTCCATACAACCTTCACAAAAATTTAATGAGCTCTATTGCGCAACACTGGAAGTTTCCAGCAATCATCAAAATTTGAAAAACCAGGAAGTAAACCATTACCTCCTCTTTCTTTTACTGGCTGAAGGCTTGTTGGGAGATGTCTTGGTCTTAGTGCCTTTGGATGAGGTGTCACCTTCTTTTCTCAATGTTGGTTGAGGTGACTTTGATGTTGTCTGTAGCTTAGGTCTTAGCCTAGGTGTGTTCCCAGATGCAGGCACTCCAATTGCCTATTTGTATTTATTCCTCAACCTTCAAGCTTTCAATAGCTTCTACTTCGTGACCCCTAACCTCCTCTTTAAGACCAAATTTATGATGTAATATTGTTTTAGTTGTCTCCTTGTAGGGAGAGACCACTTAAGGAGGAATTTTTCCCTGTCAAGTGCTTCACAGGCTTCAATTAATTCCTTGTCAGCATCTAGAATCAATTGATTAACAACTCTTTTGAAGTCTTTATTGTCCTGGAATATTTGCATCATCATCATTTGACATTCCTCAAGCTCTTTTAAATACCTTTGATACTCTCACCATTTATCAAATCCAGGTATGTCTGGTGACTGAGATATTTGCTTCATCTTCTAGACTCACCCTTGCTTAAGTTTTGATGCTCTAGTTGCAGGCCTTCTAGACTTCACCTTGGGCTCCTCCAACTGCTCAACATCTATGACCTATTTACCTTTGCAAGAGAGTCAACCTAGAAAATTCATCACTTTCTTCCTTCATCTTAATATCTTATTCTTCCTCTATAGTTCCATCTTATCTACCTTCTGGAATGTCATCAATTTGTTGAGGAGTTGGCTCCTCAACAACCTGCTTAGCCTTTGACCTAGTTCTAGGTCTCAATAAAAATTGTACATCTTCCTTAGCAACTTGAACTATCTCCTCTATTTTCAACTCTATTACCTAAGCTTTTAATGCTTGAACCTCTGCCACATGAACCTTTGGTGCTTGTACCTTCTCCTTTACTTTTTTACTTGTCTTCTTACCCTGACCTTCTTTCTTTATTGTTGTCTTGCCAACTGGCTCATTTTTGGATTCTTCCTTCTCCTCACAAACATCTATGGGTGAAATGTCTTCTTGAGGTAGTAGACCTAGGCCAAAAAAAAAAAAAAAATCCATGAGATTTTCTTCTTTTCAAGCTCATACATAACCAAAATATTTATCAAAGAAAAATAAAATACGATGGACATGTGATTGTCCTTCTTATCTTGCACTTTCTCTGCCATCCTCCCTAGGCTCTTGAAGAAGTAGTATGGTAGATTCATGATCTTAGCTTGCACTTTCTCTGCCATCCTCCCTAGGCTCTTGAAGAAATAGTATGATATTGATAAACTCTGTTGAACCTGCCCTCATAGGTGAAGTATCTTTGAATAACCTTGAGTAGTTGGCTATAATGGCTCTGGAGGTGTGTGCTAGGAAAAGTAGTGTCAAATTTATCTTTGAACTGTGGCTTTACAAACTCTTTGAAAAATGACACGTTCAAATCATCTCCCTTAAACCACTTTTCTCCATCTGCAGGGATAGTTGTGGCATCAACAATAAGTTTTTCTGAAATAACTAGCTCCAGGTTCCCTAATTTAACTTTTCCCTCCTTGAGATTCAAGGAAAACATACTAGCTAGCTGCACATGGTGACCTATTGCTTGTATTTTCTCACAAAAGGGGATACATCCTGAGTTTTCAGAGGCTACTCTAATCGTTGGATTAGAGTTGACTAGGTCCAGGTTTTTTGGCTCAATTCATACAAATTCCCCTCCTTTTTTACTTACAGGGGGATCCATCTATCTTTGTACACATAGGGAAATATTTCCTTTGGCTTTCATGGTAGGCTACATGGATAACAACAACAGTCTTTGTGTTTTGACAACAATAACAACAGACTATGCTTTATAGACATGTTGTGCAATAGGAAAAAGGGTATACTGATGTATTTAAAGACTGTTGGAAAATAAGAAAACCTACGGACCTTTACCTAAACCATCTCATCATATGACAACACTCACATTTCAATTACAAAGCTCCAATCCCAATTTTCAAATTAAATTCTGCCCAGCACAGGGCATGTGCAGCTATTTGGAAATAAGGGAATAACATGACTTGATTAACCCTAAATTATGCTTATTAACAAAGATTAGGTGAAGTGGTAAGACCCCTACCTTAGTATTAGAAAAAGGTGAAAATTCGAGTCGTGTCGAGACTGTGTAGCACTAGAGGATCGTTGTGTAGCAATTGCGCAACACTGTGTGCAACGAATAACTGGGTAGAACTGGTGCACAGGGATGGCTTTACAATTACTATAGATTTTTTCTTTGTCACTATCTTTGTTGTGGATCGATCCTAGATCTTCGAATTTGATGGTTTACTAGCCTAGACTCAGCATGAAGATACTTTGTAGGGATTAAGGCGGTCATCTCATTTTGATTTGAATTGCACCTGTTTTTTCTTGTAGTGTGATTTCATGAAGCGCTCCACTTAGAGTGATATGATCAATTGAGCATGGGAAATGATTAGAATGTTAGGGAGTATAACATTCTTTAGATAGTGGGGGGATGGGGTTATGTCATACATGAGGGGTATTATGGTCTTTTGGGGAAATATATTTAGGATAAAAAGGGGGGGTAAATGAAAGTAATGTGAATGATGGGTAGGTGGTAAGAAGGGAAAAAAGGGTATGGGGTGTGATTTTTTGGGAAGGGATATTAATAAATGAATAATGGGAAATCAGGTTGTACAATTAGGGAAGCAAGGGTAGCTAAGATTAGGGAATGAAATGCAAAATATTTTTTTAAAGACCATATTCCTTGAGCACCAGTATTTTGACCATGATGAACTCAATTGAACAATTTTTGACAGACACACAACTGACACATACCCCTTGACTTGACTGTACGAATATGTGCAACCATGACTCCCAATGACTTGACATTGTTTCACGCTTTGACTGAACCACTTGATGACAAAAATCTGGCGATGTCGGACAATGACCTTCGAACCTATGACAACAGCAGTGGTCATAGGCCAAATTGCTGCTAACTGAAAATGAATTAATAAGGAAAATACATTTGAAATAAAAAATCCTAAGACCCTAACATTGGCTCCAATGGGGATGGTAGCCTCCTAGTGAGGTGCCAAGAAAAAACCACCAACTAGTGGCCTAAACCATTAGGCAATGGAGTCAAACATCAAAAACTAAAAATATGACTGGCAGACTGAAAAATTTGACTACTGATTGATTAAACTTACTTATGGCAACAGGCCATCGAGATCTTAGGGCCTTCTCCTCAGGCTTCAAATTCCAATGATAACTGCCCACACCTGCTGAAGATATGCATAAACTCATGTGAAATGATCTCACTAATGTAGCCAATCCAGCAAATGGTTACTTACTTGAATTATGCTCACACTTTCCTTGAGCAGGCAGAAAAATAAGAGAATGGAAACTCAAACTATAATTGAGGCTGGTATTTTTGGTGTAGGAATGCTGAAAAATGTAACTTCATTGATGATTATGAAAAATTGGCAAGAGGAACATGAAAATCATGAAAGATTACATGTTCTTGATTATCAACAAAAAGAAAGGAGTTGTCTTCAAAAATAATGGCTAATTGTTCTTCTTCATTAGACTCCTCATTTTCTGAACCTTAAGTGACTTTTTCTGCGTTTTCACTCTTCTCATCTACAAGAAAAAACTTTGGATTTTCTTGAAGGAGTGCAAATAGAACAATTGCATCATCTATAATCGCAGTGTCAAGAGTCAACCTTTCAAGTATATCAACAAGAGTGTCATCTTGGCTTTTTTAAAATTATGAAAATGTCAATTCAAGAGATGTATAATCATGAATAGATTTTTCACTATCCAAGGAATCTAAAACAATTTGCTCTTCATTATCCTCTTGTAACTATGGAATGCTGCCAACATGAACTAATTCACTACTTGCATCTTGATCACACAAAAATTGATAAGCTGGCTACAAATCTTCACTTATCTCAGGAGAAAGGACATGAATATCTACATCAAGTTCTTGATTGATTTCATCTTCAGCTAAAAGAGAAATTGTTGTATGTTGTAAGTTTTCTTGAATGTGATGGAAACTAGTTTCTATTATTCCATCCCGATGAAAAGATAACTCGAACAAAGCTTCTTCAATTTCATTATAAATTAAATCCTTATCATAAATGTCAATTCCCATATGTTGAATAAGATCATCAAACTTTCCACAAAATCTTTCTATAAGCACTATAGAAGGGTAATTTTGCTTATAATTTTTACAAAATTCTACATAGAAATCCTTAAGCGAACATAAACTAGTAGCAAGCAATCCTTCATACCATGATCTTACGTTGTCCTCCAAGGTAGCCATGAACATTTTCATTAGGAAATCCTTATGAAAATCAACTCCAAGTTTACATACATGCATGTGGAACTTAATTAAATGAAGAGCAACATCTTCTCCATTTTTATCTCTGAATATTAGGAGATAGGTTAACCAATCAACATGAGGCGTAGGATTTTGAAATCCGCGAATATGAGAGCTATCCATAGGTGCATACATGGAATTTTTTCTCGAACCCATATTGAAAATAGTCAACCAAAATTAATGGCATTTGAATAGTGGAGTCACCGGGTGAATGGTTCAGCCTTCCTGTGTTTGACTATTGTCCACCATCATCAACCAGATCTGATACTTGGATGATCTTTCCTAGAGAAGATGGGACCTTTCGTTCCCTGGCAATGGCACCACTACGCTAGCACTCTAAAAAATTCTCTAGACTCAAGATAGAAATCCCAGAGGTAACCATAAACCTCTTTTAAGGCTAAGGTCCAACCCCCCAACCTTGGAGAGGGCTCTCTTGCTAGGTTTCTTCAATCAATCAACTAAATGACTAACATGGTTGAGATTTTAGGCCGGTTATGATGATCGGAGGATGTTTGAATTTGATTTGTTTAAGGTGGGTGCATAGTGCAGGACTACTTAGATCATAGCACTATTATAGGCTTGAATGAATCAGGATGATAGTGCTATTCACACAATGGAAAGGTAGGCAGACCAATGGGTGAACAATCAATTTCATTGTAATAATAGTATGAATGGGAGGAAAGGGAAAAATGACAACCTAAGCATCCATACAAGGATGAATTCAACTTTCCATGGAAGAAAACAACACATATATAGTGATCAGCTGAAATTTGTCAAAGCAAATTATTAAATTCTAAGAAATCTTTCAAACATGAACATGAAGAAAATTACAGTATGAAATTAAAAACTATAAGCAGATCTGAAAATAATACATATCAAGTAACAAGAGGAACAAGATACCAATAAGTCAAATGCATGTATCACTATATAAATATGCACCTTCCTTCTTCAATTCATTCAACAAAGATACAAAACTTATAGAAAAGTAGCCTAGCCTCTAATACTCTCAACCCAACCCAACCATTTTTCATGTCTTGTCCTCCTTAAATACAATAAGGAAATTGAAATTACCACTAAGTGGTCGAATTCACTGTATGAAAACTAAAACACTAGATACAATGTATCATTTATCCACTAAGTGAATTGAATTAGTTCAAAATTATCCACATATTGTTTTTTCAAACCAAAAACTAAATAAAGCATAAAAGATGCAGCTTTTTCTTTTTAGAAAAACATAAAATATTTTATTCTATCCTATCTAAATAATATACCACTAATCCTATCTAGATAGTAGTCTTATCCCACAAGATCTTATCCTGACATTGAAATCTTGGACTAATGATGAAAATAGAAAAAGCAGTTTAGACTCTGTTGCGCAGCAGCTCCATGTTGGCATGCTTTCTTGTTTGCTGGAGGACAAATTGGATGCTGATTGGGCATTGAGTAGGCATATGAGATGGAAATGAACTATTCCACACACTCTTTGACACATGTCACCTTCAAAACATTCCATTTCCTCTGTGTGCATCACATGCACAATAGTTGCGTAGCACAAGGTAGCACCTATGTAGCAAAATTTCAAAACTTTGTTTGGAACTTTCTTCCCATCTCTAGATTAAAAATATGGTTTTATCTACTCCCCTAAATTCCTATTAAACACCAACAACCTCCAGAATGCAAAAATATCCAGACAATTTCAACACTTTCAAACAGAAATCCAAAATTTTCATCATTTTGTCAACAAAACCTGTGAAAAAGGGCCACCAAGTGATGCGTGTAACTCCCAAACGGTAGCACCTGTGTAAAATATGAGATAGGTTTTTTGTAGATGAGCTTGTTGTGAAGAAAAAAATTCTCTCAGTTTCTTCAAATTCTTCCCCAACTCCTCAAAAACTGTTCTGCAAAATCATGACTAAAACAGGAAAATACACAGTCTGAAAAATAGGCCTTAAAGATGCATTTGAAACTCCCGATTTATGACACCTGTGCAGAAACTGGAAGAGGTTATTGTGCTTTGGTTCATGCTTGAGAAAAACCTCTTTCAGTATTTTGAAATTCGGCTCCATGTGGTCGTAATCAGTGTTTCAAACTGATGACTAAAACAAGGTATTTTGTGCAGCACTGTGCAAAGAACAGTCTGAGTAGCACTCCATGCTTTGTATGGTTGCACACCTCCTCTAGAAAAATGGATCAAATGGGTAGGCTTGAAATGATTGTGTGATGGTGTAGAACTCTTTAAGTAGGCTCTCCAACTCTTACAAACCTCGTAAATGGTTGATACCCACCTACACAGCGGTTGCGTAATGGCCATGACTCCAATTAGCTTGACACTGCTTAATGCTTTTGGTGAACCCTTTATAGCAGAAATTTAGCAATTGCACATAGTGACCTTTGAGACTATGACAATGTTAGGGTCATTAGTTTCATCGTCAAATGTATTTTCCATGACCTTTAATTTTCAATTTTTGAATAAGTTGAGCTTATGACCACTGTTTTTGTCATAGCCTCAAAGGTCATTATCTGACATTGTCTAATTTATGTTATAAAAGGTTCACCAAAAGCATGAAGGAGTGTCAAGTTAATGGGAGCCATCATCACTGCACGGGTGGGTATCAACCATTTAGGAGGTTTGCAAGAGTTGGAAATCCTACTTAAATAGTTCTACACCATCACACATCCATTTCAAGCCTACCCATCTGATCCATTTTTCCAGAGGAGGTGTGCAACCATACAGATCATGTAGTGCTACTCAGTCTGTTCGTTGCAAAGTCCTGCACAAAATAACCTATTTTACCAATCAGTTTGAAACAATTATTACGACCACATGGACCCAAGTTTCAAAATACTTAAATAGTTTTTTCTCAAGCATGAACCAAAGCATTATAATCTCTTCCAATTTCTGCACAAGTGTCATAAATCGGGAGTTTCTAATGCATCTTTAAGGCATATTTTTCGAACTGTGTATTTTCCTGTTTTATTCATGATTTTTCATAATACTTTCTGAGGAGTTGGGGAAGAATTTGAAGAAACTGAGAGAGGTTTTTCTTCACAATAATCTCATATACAAAAAACCTATCTCAAATTTTACACTGGTGCTACCATTTGGGAATTACACGCGTCACTTGGTCGTCTTTTTTCACAGTTTTTGTTGATAGAGTGATGAAATTTTTGGTTTTCGGTTTGAAAATGTGGAAATTGTATAGATATTTTTTCATTCTAGAGGTTGGTGGTGTTTAATAGGAATTTTGGGGAGTAGCTAAAACCATATTTTTAATCTGGAGAAGGGAAGAAAGTGCCAAACACAGTTTTGAAATTTTGCTACACAGGTGTTGCCCAATGCTGCGCATGTGGTGCACACAGGGGAAATGAAATGTTTTGAAGGTGCCAGGTGTCAAAGACTGTGTGGAAAAAATCATTTCCATCTCTCATATGCCTACTCAGTGCCCAGTCATTAGCCAAGTTGTCCTCCAGCACACAAGAAAGCATGCCAACATGGAGCTGTTGCGCAGCACAGTCTAAACAGTTTTTCCATTTTCATCATCAATCTGAGATTTCAATGTCAGGATAAGATCTTGTGGGATAATACTGATATCTAGATAGGATTAGCGGGATATTATTTAGATAGGATAGAATAAAATATTTTGTGTTTTTCTAAAAAGACAAAGCTGCAACTTTTATGCTTTATTTAGTTTTTGGTTTGAAAAAATAGTATGTGGATAATTTTGAACTGATTCAATCCACTTAGTGGATAAATGATACATTGTATCTAGTCTTTTAGTTTCCATGCAATGAATTCGACCACCTAGTGGTAATTTCAAATTCCTTATTGTATTTAAGGAGGACAAGACATGAAAAATGGTTCAGTTGGGTTGAGAGTGTTAGAGGCTAGACTAATTTTCTGTAAGTTTTGTATCTTTGTTGAATGAATTGAAGAAGGCAGGCGAATATTTATACATTGATGCATGTTTTTGGCTTATTGGTATATTGTTCCTCTTGTTACTTGATATGTATTATTTTCAGATCTGCTTATATTTTTAATTTCATACTGTAATTTTCTTAGTGTTCATGTTTGAAAGATTTCTCAGAATTCAATAATTTTCTCTAACAAATGTCATCTAATCACTATACATGTATTGTTTTCTTCAATGGCAAGTTGAATTCATCCTTGTATGGATTCTCATGTTGTCATTTTTCCCTTTCCTCCCATTCATACTATTACTACAATGAAATTAATGTTTCACCCATAGGTATGCCTACCTTGCCACTATATGAATTGCACCATATCCCTTATTCATTCAGGCCTATAACAGTTGATCTAAGTAGTCTTGTCCTCTACACCCATCATAAACAAATCAAAATCAGACATCCTTCGATCATGATAACCAACCTAAAATCTAAACCTTGTCATTCATTTAGTTCATTGATAGAAGAAACCTAGGGAGAGAACCCTCTCCAAGGCTAGGGATTTGTACCTTAGCCTTAAAAGAGGTTTATGGTTATCTCTGGGATTTATCTCCTCAACCTAGATAAATTTATTGAGTGCTAACAAATATTTCCAGAAATTTCTAAGCAATTCGTCTCTATGGTTTCATGTCTATTAGGTTACCCTAGTGATCAGTGGGTTGCTGAGGTAATTCTAGCATTTTTATCAATATTTTCAGTAGGTGATAAACCATCACTTATTTTCAACTACATTCAATTTCTAGCAAAGAGAATTCATGATATGTTTTTGAAGTTTTCTACTGAAGGTGATTTTAAGCATCAATCAGTCCTTATATATTTATTTTTATTTTTCCAAGCAAATAGATTCAAGTTTTCACTAAAAAAATTAGATGCACAAGGGAATCCTCGATCTGTTATTCATTAGACTTCATTGTTAAGAAAAAACATAGAGAAGTATGCTTTCAGTGATTATGTAAATCCATTTTTACATATGATATTGTGTCTTCTCAGCAGTGATATTATACCTAGAATTTCACTTGAAATCAAAAGAATTCTTCACCTCACTGAGCAAACTAAGATTGGAGACTGGTACCTCTATTAGAATTACACAAAAATCAGGATCTATGGATGTGAGCTTCCTCCCTATAGGTTGCCAAAATTTGTACCAATCATAATTTTTGCATTGGAATACATTAGACAAATGATGAACATGGATTATCTGCATTTTGTATCCAGCAAGAAGAAATATCAATTTAAATTAAAAGCATATATTGGTCCTTTTATTGTCAACACCAAAGCAGAAACAAAGGAGGCAAATCTTCTATTAAAACAAATGAAGTTCAAATTGAGCTTCACCTGGTCCTATGATCCCTTGGGGATTATTTCGAAGCTAAGAGTTGAACAGAAGACTACACCTTATGCACATACACCTAGGCCAGAAATAGAACAATATGCAAATCAAGAGGAGTGGCAGGAGAACACATTGCAAGAGGTAGAGGAACAAATTGATATTCAAACAGCTTCACAAACTCCAGTTCCTCAAGAGAAAGAGACTAAGAGGCCAAGAGAAAGTTTGTCTCCTACAGTTTCAGAAATTCAAGTGGAAAATTTCATAGTTTTTAAAAGAAGAAAGAAGACTAATATTCATGAAGATCCATTTCAAGGAGAAAGTTCACAGGAGCAGGAAACAATGGTGTTAACAGGTTTTCATACTTCTACCTTTCCAAGGATTGAAGAAATCAACACAGATTCTCCTATATCATCTATTTCTCAGGGTACAGAACAACATAACATTTTTGCTAGGTACAAAGATATTAAAAGAATAAATGAAGCACTGAAGGCCACCACATATTCAAAATTCTGGAAACAAACCTCTATTACCCAGCATAGACTTATGTCTACACTTGATACTAAAAAGGCACAATTTCAGCTAGCTTTCTTGGAACCCAAAGTTTCAATCCCTAGAGGTGCAGAAGATTATAAGACATCAGTTTTTTGCTTTTGACATCGAATAGATTCATGCCACTGATCAGATTGACCTACATTAGCAGGATGGAGAAATGATATATTCTACTTTGACCAGTTCAGCTATGGAAACCTCCAAACTACAAGCTTCACTGCATAACATTCATTCACAATTAAAGATGGAGAAAATGTCATCCTTAGCCAAAGATACCAGAATTAAGTCATTGGAAGATCTGGTAATAAAATTAGGATATGATCCCAATGATGTTAAAGAAGCTGAAGGAATGATCAAGAAAATCAATGTTGATATTCAAGCATTGAGGAAACAGATGACGCTTCCTACTACAGAAAATCCACAGGCCAAAGAAGTTGGTCAATTGGAGATAGAAAAAGAGAATATGTTCAAAATGATAATTGAACAAAATCTCCAGATATAGAAAATGGAAGCCGAAATGGAGACACTGTTAAAGGAAAAAGAACAACAACTTGATGTTTCAGCTGCCATTCCCATAGTAACAACATATAATGCAGGTACTTCAACAGCAGGGACATCTACAACAGCAACTATCATAGTGGATACACAATCCATTGATGCAGCAACAGACTTATCAAAGGCCATGGGAGATCTGACACTGAAATATCAGAACATTGAGAAATTAAAATTGAAACTTCAAAAGCTTCAAGAACAAAATATTAAAATTGATAACGCATACTTCGCCAAGATGCAAAAGAGTCATAAGTTAACTCAGAAAATAGCTACTTATGAATCTGGAGTTGTTGAGACCATTGCTCAAACCAAAGAAAATATTTGGCTTAATATTAATGAATCAATGAATGAATTGTGGTCTTAAATTGAGATTATTTTTGAACAAGAAGAGTTGTTATAGAGATCAAAATATGCAGTGGTAGACGTAAAGGAAGACCTCAACCACAAACTAGGAGATGCTACAAATATAATAAAGGTTCTAAACTCCAAGATAAAATAAGAGCTTGAAGAATATGGTATTTAATACAGAACTGAAGTTGTCTTGGAGGTAAGAAGGGTGTATACTAAAATAAATTTAATGCTGGAGATGGAAAATAAATGTCATAATTTAGAATTCCAAATTAAAAAGTTTCACAAAAAGTTAAATTCATTACATCTAAAATGACTTCCAGGTCTGCAGGGTATAGGTGATAAACTAATTCCACTAGAAGAATTTCAGCAGAGATTGCATGATATAGCAATAGATAAAGCTAAATTTGCTAAAATCAAAGAAACCATAATTGGAAAGGCATTTATTGAAGGTCTTAGTTATGATTTATTAATTTAGCATTAGATAAAGCATTTGTTCATAACTAAGCCTGCATTTGAGAAATACACTGAAGTGGATGAATCATGCAGAAAATTATTAAAATTTCCTATTCCTGATGAAAAAAGATGGGACAATTTGTGTGAACTCATGGAATGAGAGACAACAATTTTTCAGCAACAGAATGCCAAGTTTTTAGGGACAAAGAACATAATTCCAGGAACAAGAAACAAAACAGCAACTTTATAGCTTCAGCGACCAGCAACGATCCTCAAATTTTTTGCAAGATGTCAAATCAGTTCAAATTTCCTTTTTTCTAGTTTTGTTTTTGTAATAAATCCAAATCAGTTTGCATGAGATATTTTGTAATATTTTTTTATTCAAAGTTCATATATTTTGAGTGAAACTCTATAAGTACTTTGTAATTTGAAGAACACAAGGTTGAACCCTTGTGATAAGCCATTGAGCGTGAATGTAATTCTTTGAATTGTTTCTGAGATGAATAGAAGGATTATGGACTCATTGTGAAGTAGCTTGTGTTTTCATGTGAGTCTTCTAGTTTCTTATTATGTTTTCATCTTTATTTATTTCTACACATGTTTAAAGTTAATAGGAAATCTGGGTAATATAAGATTGAATATCAATCTTTCTGAAATTCCCTACGAATTTATAATCAACTAAAGAGATTAATTAATTGAATCTGTTTGAGTTCATTTTATACGTAATTTAATTGTTGCTTCCTATTATATTTAAATATGCTTTGTTTGGTTGTAAAAGGATTTTACATGCATCATTTATATATGACAAGTTAGGTACTCTATTTGAATGTTTAAGGAATCATATGTATCATCTTAAGGTTCTACCTTTCATAAACATTTTAAATCTTAATTATGTTAAAGGTGAAGAATCGTCCCTTTTATTATATCAGAAATAATTAGGATTTGCATATGTTTAACACTTCAAATAATTAGGCCATTATGATACAGGTGTTGTCCTTGATGGAAACTCACTCAGATGAAAGATCACAGTACAGCTTGTCAAGAGCAAAGAATTACATATCAGACTACAAAGAATGAAGAAAGAGAAGTATACGTAGGTTCACCTTGACCAAGTTGTGTATACACGCAAGTTCACTGAACACAAGTAGCGTATACGTACACACGCACTTTCGCAGAAGGAAAAGTGCGTATATCTTGGAAAACTAAGTTTTTGGTCCGAGGTATTGACCCTAGGTATTTGGTCCAAGGTATTGGTCCTAAGTGGTTTTGGTCCATGGTATTGAGAAAGGCCTAAAACTATATAAGGAGGAGAAGATCATTAGGCTAGGTGTGCAAGTATCGAATATCTAATGAAGTGTGAGATCTAGTATGCAGGTTATTGGCTTATGGTGTTGTGCTTGATCTGAACCAAGGATGAACCTTAGCAGTTGATGAGGGATAAGATCTAATTATGGATCGGGATCTTAAGTCTTGAAATGAATTATAATTATGTGGTTTGATCATGTATAGTCTAGATCTGAATACTGATGCATGTGTTATTCTGTAAATATTATGATCTGGGTATAACTTAAGTCCGGAATAGCTGCAAATTTATGAATTAATATTTGCAGATGTATACGTTGGTTGCCTTTGATAAAAGCATGTATACACGTTGGTTCGACACATGGAAGTAGCGTATACCTTATGAAGTGTGTTTTAGTTGTTTCTATTTACTATTGCAGAGTTCTGGGTTCTGCTTTGGGTTCTGGTGACAGTATTCTGAATGACCAGATTGATTGTGATTTGCTACAATGACGATTGGTTGTCCAAGTGATTAATTGATTCAGTTGTGATTGATTGGGTTTCAATGATTGGTTGATGCAAATGTATTCAATGACTATATTGCAGTTATGATGTTGTTGATGGATCGAGTCTGAAAATTTATGAAAAGTGGTCCTTGGAGGAAGAAAGAAGGTTGTAGCCTTCTGTAGGTTGTCGCCTACGTACTAGTAAACATATCAGCTAGTACAAGAGCTAGGGGGTTGTAGCTCCCTTCTAGTAGAAGCTGGAGAATCAGAGAAGCTTGTAACCTTCTGCAGGTAGAAGCCTACGTACTGGTATGAGTCTGTACCAGTACAAGATTGTAAACAGATTTTCTTATTATTAAAAGAAGACAGAGATGACAGCATCAGGTGATTTTTACCCACATTGGGTTTCCACCTTATATCTTGGTGTTAATGTGTGTTTCTTATGTGTGATTCTTTATTCTTCTTTTACTGCATTGTCTAATAAATCTCTGATATACTTGTTAAAGTTCAATGCATGATAAATTGGCTAAATCAAAGTTCTCTGCATATACGCTGGTTGCTTTAAGTACAGTCGCGTGTACACGCTAGTTCACTTAGTTTAAGTAGCGTATACAAATCTATTTGGGAAATAAAATTATTGATCTAATAATATTGATTCAGCCCCCCTAGTATTATTTCCAACAATTAGTATTAGAGCAGGTCCTTTAGAAGAAGCTTGATCGCTTGAAGGGAGATCCATCATCATGAGTAATCAAGAAAGCATGGGATTCATCAGACCAGTAATATTTGATGGGAGAAACTTTATTTATTGGAAAATAAGAACCACGGCCTATCTACAATCACTTGGAATAGATGTCTGGGAAATTGTGGGAGGATATACATTTCCAATAATAATTCCTACAGATACGGTAGGTAAAAAACAATATGAAACCAATGCCTGGGTTGTCAACACTTTATTGGGAAGTTTGTCACAATCATAGTTTTTCAAATTCATGTAGCTCAAATCATCCAAATAAATATGGGACAAAATCGTTCTGAGCTACGAAGGAGACTCTCAGGTAAAACGTGATATACTTCAAACTCTCAAAATTTAGTATGAAACTCTTAAGATTCACAATGATGAAAGTATAGCTAGTTACTTCTTACGTATAGATGAGGTTGTTAATTATATGAAGAATCTGGGTGAATATATAAAGGAAGTTACCTTAGTTGAGAAAGTATCGAGAACCTTGTCTGCTCAATTTGAATCAAAAGTGTCTGCCATAGAAGAAAAACAGGATCTGCAGACTATCACTATGACACAGCTTCATGGAATCTTAACTGCCTTTGAGATGAGAAAAGGAGGTTCATCAGATGTGAGAGAAGCCACATTTAAAGCTTCATCAAAAGGAAAGGAAGAACACAATGAATCAGGACATGTTTCAGAAGAAGAAGATGAGGTAAACTTTGTCAAGAAGCTTCAACAGGTTTCCGGAAGATTTAGAGGTAAGCTACCCTTCAAATGCTTTGCCTATGGTAGAGCTGGTCATTATGATACCAAATGTCCTCATAAAGATAAATATGAAAAAGGGAAGGAATATGCAAAATGGAATAGAAAACAAGTTGTAAATAAAAGGAGTTACTATAGTCATGAAGATAGCGATGGTTTATCAAATAGTGATGAAGATGAAAATAGTAATGACTATAGACTTCTAATGGCTTATGACGATGATAATTTTTGGGATGCTTTAGAAGAAGATGACCTTCATGAAGAAATATCTAAACTCAAAATCTATTTAGAAGAAAAGAATATGATTATAGATACCTTGACATACCAACTTGCTGAAAAAGGAAAACACAATGAAAGACTAGAATGTGAAATTGTGGCTCTAAGAAAGGATCTTGAGAAAATGAAATCTCTCAATCTTAGATTTGCTAAAGGATCAGAAACCTTAAATGAAATTATCAAAGTGCAGCATTCTCCTCTAATAAAGACAGGTCTTGGATATACTGAAGAAGCATCTCAATCACAGAAGCCATCAACCTCCACTAAAAGCTATCTTGATGTAGCAAAGACCAGTGAACAGTATGACAATCATTAGAAAAAAGCAAATCACCAAGTAAATCAGACTCAATTTATTCCAAGGATGAATAGAAGCCATAATCAACCTCAGGTAAATCATACTCAATTTTCTCCAAAGATGAATATCAATTGAAACTACAATCACCAGGTCAATAGATTCAATAGTCGCAAGAACTTCTTTAATGGGCAATGTTTTTCATGTCATAATTTTGGACACAAAGCTGCTCAATGTGTTGCTTAGACTAGCATGAAATCAAAGGAATGTAACAGGGGTTAAGAAAATTTCCTATAATAAATTTTCTTTTCTTGAAAATGAAATAGAATACTCAATCTGTAACAACTTTAGTCATGAAAAATCTAAATGCAGGAGAAAATTTCGGCAAACATCTCGAAAGGAGAAAACTCCATTAAATCCCAAGATATGGAGAAGGAAAGAATCTCAAACAGAAAGATTTGGTATAGCCTTGTATGCAGAAGGACAAGAAAATCAGTGTTACATCGACAGTGGATGCTTAAAACACATGACAGGTGACAAAGAAAAACTTCACTCATATAATTCCTTAGAAAAGGAAAATAATGTCTCATTTGGAAACGACACTCCTACTGGCATAAAAGGTAAAGGACATTTTTTCTCGAAAGAAAAGGTTAAATCTGGAAATGTTATGTATGTAGACAGCTTAAAGCATAACCTGTTGAGTGTCAGTCAAATGTGTGATCAAGGAAATGAAGTGGTGTTTCGATCAACTGGATGTGTTGTTCGTGAGCTTGATACAGGGGAGACCGTGATCAAAGATACAAGAACTCAAAACAACTTATACATACTCAAGGGAGGACAACAATAGTGCTATCTAAGAAATAATGATGAAAACTGGTTGTGGCATAGAAGATTGGGACATCTAAGCTTTTATCAAATAAGAAAAGCATGCAGATTTAAGGTTGTTCATGATCTTCCAAATATCAGTATCCCTAAAAATACAATATGCAAACCATGTCAATTCAGTAAGCAAACCAGAGCTCACTTCATTGAAAAAGAAGGATCAGTTAGTAAGCCTCTTGAATTTGTCCATACTAATTTATGTAGACCATCAAGGAAAAAAGTCACCTCGTGGAGAAGAATATTTTATTTTGTTCATTGATGATTTTTTCATAATGTCTTGGATAGGTCTGCTAAAGCATAAAGATGAAGCATTTGAAAAATTCCAAGCCTTCAAAGCTTTAGTTGAAAATGAATCAAATCGAAAAATCAAATGTCTCAGATTTGATCGAGGAGGGGAATTTACCTCGGATGAATTTTTTGACTTTTGTGAACAACATGGAATAAAAATGAAATTCTCCACCGCAAGGACTCCTCAGGGAAATGGAGCGGTAGAAAGAATGAACAGAATTGTTCAACAAATGGCTTGAGCTATGCTAGATGAATCTGGAATGCCTGCAACCTTCTGGGGTGAAGCTGCATTCACTGCCGTAACTATTCTCAACCAAGCAAATGTTCGGGTAAATAGCACTCAAACTCCACATGAACTTTGGTATGGTAAGACCCCTACTGTAAAATACTTTAAATTTTTTGGAAGAAAATGTTATATCAAAAGGACTAACGAAAAACTTGGTAAGTTTGAGCCCAGAGCAGATGAAGGTATTCTTCTTGGTTACTCTTCCCGAAGTAAAGGGTATAAATGTTATAATAAAAGACTTGGGAAAATTGTTGAAAGTATTGATGTTGTAGTTGATGAAGCATGCAAAAATCAAAAACAGACAAAAATAGAAGATTACGACAATGAAGAATATGGGGAGTATTTTCCCACATCAAATCACAATGATATTGAAGAAGAAAGAAATGAAGCACCAGAAGAAGAGATAACGATAGAAGAAAAGACTCCGTCCAGATATGTTCAGAAAAATCATCCAGAAACTCAAATTTTAGGGGAAAAAGAGGTAGGTGTACAGACAAGAAGAAATATTACATAAACCTCAAGCTATATAGCATTACTATCCTCCACCGAACCTCAAAATTTAAATGAAGGATGCAGAGATGAATGTTGGGTCAAGGCCATGAATGAAGAACTTGAGCAAATTGAAAAGAATAATACTTGGGAATTAGTTCCTAGACCTCATGATAAAAATATTATAGGAACTAAATGGATATTCAAAAACAAGCTGAATGAAAATGGAGAAGTCATTAGAAACAAGGCCAGACTTGTTTGTAAAGGGTATGCTCAACAAGAAGGTATAGATTTTGAAGAAACTTTTGCACCTGTTGCTAGACTTGAAGCCATAAGGATGTTTCTTGCTCTTTCTAGCTTTCAAAAATTCAAAGTATACCAAATGGATGTCAAATTTGTTTTCCTTAATGGAGATTTAGAAGAAGAATTTTATATTGAACAACCAGAAGGATTCATTCCTGGTGTAGGTTTTAACCCCATACAGAAATTACCTGCATACGAATTCTAAAACACAAAAAATAAACAATGCGAGAGCATAACACATATACACAGAGATTTTCCCCTAGATCTCAAAACCGGGACTACCAGCTTGATTTTTCATTTTATTCCTTTCAATGTTATAATACATATTTATACATGCCGAAGCATCCAATACCATGGACCGAAAACCATCATGTCCAATACCATGGACGGAAAACCATCGTGTCCAAAAAACATGTGTGAAAATCATGCACAAAACCATAGGTGGGTCCACCCAACCTAACATGGGGTCCAAAACCAAAATTTTCTGGGGCGCTGCCCTAGACCCCATAAAGTGGGATTACGGGTATGCCTAAAACCCCCTGTGAGCCCCCCTCGCTACACAATCGGTGCACCGAAGGGGGGCTCCGCCCCCCCTCTAACCCCCCGGTTAACTACATGGGCTAGTCATGAAAAGAATATAACACAACCCAACATTCTCCCACTTGTTGTTTTCTTTCCATAGGGGGCCATAAGAGAGCTTAGTCATTTTTTCCAACCCTCAAATTCCCATTGTCTCTCTATGTTATCACTCAGAACTAAAAAAATTTGATGTATATAATCGTCTGCCCTAGTCCAATAGCAAAAGTCTGTGTTAGGTTGATTTCATTTTTTTTCTTACTTAGGATTTGAATGTTAAAGTTCTTAACTTAAACCATACTCGACTCCCATTGGTTCTAATTCATCCGTCATTGTTCCATAGTCATGTCTTATCCATGTCCGAGTCATCGTGTCTTTTAGTGATTTCGCAGCATAAATCCCATTGGCCAGTTTCGCAGCGCATTATTAGAATTTCAAACTAACAGCGCTGCGAAATCATGGATTCGTGCTTTTTGCAGCGAATCTTTCCTGAAAGGTCAAGTCTGTTATCCGAGTCATCAGTTGTGTCCACTCATGTCAGTTTTTGTACCTCTCGTATCACGTTTGAACACTCATTTGCCACTATCCCACTACTAGCTCTGTCAACATGCACAGAAATATCATTCCTAAGGGATTTTACCGTGCATGTACTTAATGATAGTCGTAAGTGCTGCATGAGTGACAAAGAATTTGGATTTCAAGCGAGGCTGTTTTCAAGCGAGCCTGATTTCAAGCGAGGCTGAATTAAAAGGAACTGAACTACCATTGCAACTGAAGCTGTTAGACTCTGTGTGTGTGAAGATTTTGAAAGGAAAATGGAGAGAAAAGAGCACAGATCCGGTAAATGCCAGAGGACTGAACCTGAGGGCTTGGATATAGCGTTGAGGGATGAAGGTGTGAAGAAAGCGTTCAAAGATGCCGGCTGCTGGAACTTTTGCAAGAAGCTACAAGGAGGACATGCGCAGGTAACCAAAGAATTTGCGCTAAACTTCACTGGTTTAAATTCAAAGATTGCTATGCTAGAAGTCCAAGTTTCTCCAGAAGCCATAGCTGCTGTGACAGAGATCCCAAGAGGACGGGAAGAATGGTTTAAAAATTTTAAATTTGATATGAACCCTTGTAAAGAGTTTTTAAAGGAGGCATATGTAAATGAAGACTTAACAAAAGCAGTGCCCAGAAATTATGTCAAGGAACATTATGCTCTTCTTCTCACCTGCATTCAAAAATACTTGACCTGTGAAGGAAGGTACAATAAGGTCTATTCTTACCATTTCAAATTGCTTCTACATTTCACTGGGAAAGTTTCCATAGACATTCCTTTTTACCTATTTCGCAGTTTGAGTAAGATGTGTGACAAGGTGCAGTTAAGGAAAGAGGACTGTGAAACCTCTTTATTTCATCATGGTTTAGTTAAGTTGTTAGTTTTAGATGGCCTCCAAAAGATAGGCAGAGACTGGAATTCGTTTATTTTCATGGCTGGATTCCAAAGCAAGACTGGCCTTACTCCACAACCAGTCAGAGAACTCACAATAGCTGAACTTCAGAAAGAAGCAAAAGCTAAAAAGCAAACCAAGACACAGCTAAGCAAACCAGTGAAGCCACTAATCATTCAGGATCAACCTCAGCAATCAACAAAGGAAAAAACTCATGATAAGAAGACTGTTCCTGAAACAAGTAGAGCTGAAGCAGTTTCAAGAGTAAGGACAAGAAGCCAGATAAACAAAGAAAAGGGTAAAGCCATAGCTGTTGAAGAGAGCCCAACATCCAAGGCAAGCTTGAATGATTTATTACAGGCCATTGAATTTGAGCAGTTTGAACCAGTCCATATTGATTTGACACAGTCATCACCAGAAACTGCTAAGAAGTCTAAAGCCTCAAAAAAGCTCAAGTTCGATGAGCCAGGTGAAGAATTCATTTTAAAACCCAGAAGACCTATTACAAGGAAGCAAGTAAAAGAAGCGCTGTCAAAAATAGAAGCAATCGAGAGAGTTAGGCAAAATAATGCAAGCAGAACAATCATCACATCTCAAGAAGATAATATAGCAGTCATGAAGAGCAAATTAGAAGCAGCCCAATATGAGATTGCCAAACTGAAGCAAGCAGTTAGAAAACATGCAGATGTGTATACAAAATATCGTAAAGCTCTGTGGGGTGAGACTAAAATCTTTCAAAACCAGATGAATTCAGTAGTTGATGGCCATGCACAATTTCACACATGGACAGTACCAGCCATCAAAGAGGCCCAGTTCGTTAGAAAAATAAATATGCAATTAGAATAAAGCTCTGAAAAAGAAGATTCAAGACCTGAAGGTACAGCTAAGCCAGTTAGCTGCCAAATGAATTTTCTTTTTCAAAGGGAGGTTTTGTTCCAAGTTTTTGTCAAATTTGCTTAGTCTTACTGTTTTTGAAGACATATAAATCCCTGCTATACATATGAAAACTCAGAGGAAGTTTTTGGCAACCAAATGTTTTGGTGATAAAGGTCTCGGGCCAGAGGCAAGCTGCTTAAATAATTCAGCAGTTTCGTAGCGCGCTACGAAACTGCTGAAGGTGATGATTTTAACACAGAACAGGCAGTTTTGTATTTTGGGCGGAAATTTTGAAAAGGAAACGCCAAAAGGGTATACAAGATATCAGCGGGAACGACAATAGCCAATCAAAACAAGACAGGTGGAGGATTTAAAAAGGTGGAATATTTCAACCCATTTTTAAAGATCTGTGATATCCCCGTTGTCACCGTTCAAGAGGTAGCAAATCTTTTGCATACAAGGACCTTTTTCTTGCACACATGTCAATCGATGCAGCTCACAACACATCCAGAACGTGGCAGTGTTCCATATTATGGGTTATTAAAGGCTAGAAACATGCTTGGTACATTCGAGCATTTTGAGGAAAACTGGAGCCGAGAAGTAAGGCAAATCTCCTAATACTTCTGAGCAGTTGAAAGGTTCAGCGTTCAAGATCACTATGGAGTATTAAACATCCAGCTCAGCCAAGTCGAAAGAGGACCAGGTGTCAGAGAATAAGAAGAAGTCATTATGCATGCAAAGTGGAGTTAGAGTCATAGTTAATTTAGAACTCTTAAACACTACAGTCAGTTCCTTATTGTATTTATTAGTTAGTTCAATAGTCATTAGAGGCAGTTATCGAGTTCCCCTCATGCTGGAGGAGGAAGCTCGAAGTAGTTAGAATAAGGATTCTATATATAGCTGGAACATCTATGTAATGAGGGTTGGAGATTTTATAAAACAGAGTACTGTTTTGGCTTATGTAGAAAGACAGAGTTCAGTAATATAATAGAACTGCTTTTCTTCTCAGGATTCATAAAGTGTTTCTATGTTCAAGATGTGTGGTTTTACTTTATCCTTGATTTATTTTACAGTTGCATAGATGTGTAATCACTCAGAATTCACTTATGCTGCTCTGATTTCCTATACACATTCATGAACTGTGGTTTTATAAGAGTTGTGTTTTGAACATTTAAATGCCACATGCCCTGACTTCTATGTAAAGGCTGTATCATTATTTGCTGAGGTTTTATTGACTCCATAGGCCCAATGGAAACTTATGTAATGTTTGTCCAACCTTCATATTTGTCACTGTTATTTCACAAGAGTTAGCCCTCTTATTTTTTAAATCAAAATCAATAACCTTTTGAGAGAGCCCTCTCAGGCTAAGGAGGCTAAAACTTAGTCAAAAGATTGGTTTGAAACAGTTACTTGAAGTCTTCCTGGTCAGCAGCCTTCCAGGGTCTGATTTTGAGATAACACTCTACACCAAGAGAACTTCTCAGAGCTCACAAATTTTGTCAATGCATCTGCAGTATTCTTCAAAGTGTCCATCTTTACCAGCAACACCTTTTTGTCTTCTATCATATCCTTCACAAAGTGATAGTGAACATCAAAGCCTTCAAGTTTCTTCATGTATATTTCCTCTTCTAGATCCCCGTGAAGAAATTTCGTCTTCACATCCATCTTTTGTACCTCAAAATCAAAAGCAGCAGCAATAGATAAAAGTAATCTAATAGAAGTTACCTTGGAAACAGGAGAAAAAATATTACCAAAATCAATTCCCGGCACCTGGGAATAACCTTTTGCTACCAACCGAGCTTTGTATTTCTCCACCTTTCCTTCTGCATTTGTCTTCTTAGTGAACACCCATCTGTTGCCAATGGGTTTCGTTCCAGCTAAAAACTCCACCAGATCCCAAGACTCATTTTTGTGCAAAGATGCCATTTCATCAACCATGGCCTCTTTCCAGAGTTTTCCATCCTCTGAATCCACTGCTTCCTTCACAGTTCTGGGATCATCATCAGTAACAGACAAAGCAAAATTTTTATAGAAAGCAAATGGACTATACCTTTCAGGTTGCCTTCTTTCTCAAACTGATCTTCTCACAGCCAGAGTTTGTGGCTCTTCATCTTCTGATTCCTCCTATGTTGTAGAGTCTGATTCTTCCTCCTTTAGCTCAAACTCTATCTTCTCAAGTTCCTTTGGTTGGACTTCATGTTTAATAACATCTTTCACCTCTTTGAACACCACATCTTTGTTGTACACAACCTTCCTTGTTACTGGGTTCCAAAGCTTATAACCCTTTAAACGATCCTTATACCCAATAAAGATGCACTTTTCATATTTACTATCCAACTTGGTTTTTTCTCCTTTGGAACATGTACATATGCATCACATCCAAATACCCTTAGATGTGAAAGAGAGGGTTTCTTACCAGTCCATACCTCTTGTGGAGTCTTATCCTCCAACACTGATGAAGGTGACCTATTGACTAGGTAACATGCAGTATCTACTGCCTCTACCCAATATTCTTGTCCTAACCCGGCACCACTGAGCATGCTTCTTGCCCTTTCCATCAACATCTTGTTCATTCTTTCTGCAACTCCATTTTGCTGAGGTGTATATGGAGTAGTCTTCTGTCATGCCATACCACACTTCTTACAGAATTCTTCAAATTCCTTATTGCAAAACTCTCCACCGTTATCTGTCCTCAGCACCTTTATCTTCTTCTTTGTCTAGTTTTCCACCAGAACCTTAAATTCTTTAAACCTATCAAAGACTTCACGTTTCTTCTTAAGGAAATATATCCATGTATTCCTTGAGAAGTCATCTATAAATGATACATAGTACATAGACTTACCCAGTGATGGAACCTTCACAAGTCCAAACACATCACTGTGCACAAGATCTAATATTTGTTTCGCCATCTTACTACCAGAGGGGAAACTCACCCAATTCTGCTTCCCATATACACAATTTTCACAGAAATCAAAATCCAGAGAGCTATTACTCATACCTTCTACCATACCTTTACCATGAAGTATTCAAAGGCCCTTCTCTCCAATATGTCCAAGCCTTTGATGCCACAACATGGTCTTCTCTCCAGAGACTACTAGATTTTCTGCTCCACTTTCAGGAACCACAAAACTGTTACACCCATCAATAACAGTGCTACCTTGCAGATTGTACAGAGTTCCAATTCGAACTCCCCGCATCAATACCAGTGCTCCCCGAACCATTTTGCAGGCATCCTTCTTGAACACTGTTTTTACACCTACATCATCAAGCTTGCTTACAGAAATCAAATTTCTGGCTAATGCAGGAATATGCAGAACACCCAGAAGTGTTCTAACCCTTCCACCTTGCATCTTCAACTTTACTTTTCCGTGAATAATGATTCTAGCCTTCCTATCATCCCCCAAGAAGACATCACCACCATCATATTTCTCATACTCGCAAAACCATCTCTCTATGGGGAGTAAAGTGAAAGGATGCACCTGAGTCAATCAACAATGCCTCATGATCTGCATGTGTACTTGAAGAAGCCAAGTACACATCCCCACCTTCATCTGAGGTGGTTTTTGCCTCTGTAGAAGGATCCTCATTAGATCCCTTTCCTTTGTCAAGAGCTTTATATTTACATTCCCTTTTGAAATGGCCTTCCTTTCCACATTTCCAGCACACCACCTTTACAGGTCTTCCTGGAGATTTAGATCTCCCTCTATATTTAGATCTCCCACTCGTTGACTTATTTTTATTTCTGTTGCGAGACTATCCTCGTACAAACAAGGCATCACCATTCTGGCTCTCCATATTTTTCTGTCTCATCTCCTCCATCAGCAAGGATGAGACTATTTCATCAAACTGCAAGGCAGTTGCATTGCTACCTATTGCAATAACCAGTCTATCCCACGAATCTGGTAGAGAACACAACAAACTGATGCACTTATCTTCATCTAAAATTTTAATATCAACAGATGCAAAATGACTTACCACAGTATTAAATGCATTCAGATGCTCTGTCACTGAGTCTCCATCTTTCATCCTTAGGTTATACATCATTTTCCGCAAGAACAGTTTATTCACCAGGGACTTAGATTGGTACAGAGTCCCTAACTTGTCCCACAAAGCCTTCGTCATAGCTTCCCCTGATACATTCAGCAATACTGAATCTGAGACACACAATCGTATTGTGCTCTTTGCCTTTCGATCCAACTTCCTTCGTTCTTCATCAGACACTCCCGTTGGTTTAGTACCCGGATCTACCACGATCCACTGATCTTTATCTACCAACAGATCCTCCATCTTGAGTTTCCACAACTCAAAACTCTGATCATTAAATTTCTCGATCTCTATCTTTCCATTGCTCACCATCTTCTTTCACCACCAGAATCGATCTCGCAAATCTCCCACTGAACAAGGTCTACCACAGGCCCAAGTGAAACCCCTCAACAACAAAGGCATCCCCTTGAAGCCAAAATAGCTCTGATACCAAATGTAGGTTTTAACCCCATACAGAAATTACCTGCATACGAATTCTAAAACATAGAAAATAAAAAATGCAAGAGCATAACACATAAAACACATATACACAGAGATTTTCCCCTGGATCCCAAAACCGGGACTACCAGCTTGATTTTTCATTTTATTCCTTTCAGCGTTATAATACATATTTATACATGTTGAAGCATCCAATACCATGGACCGAAAACCATCACATCCAATACCATGGACCGAAAACCATCGCGTCCAAAAAACATGTGCGAAAATCATGCACAAAACCATAGGTGGGTCCTCCCAACCTAACATAGGGTCCAAAACCAAAATTTTTTGGGCCGCTGCCCTGGACCCCATAAAGTGGGGTTACGGGTATGCCTCAAACCCCCTGTGACCCCCCCACCCCCCCCCCCCCCCCCCCCCGCTACACAATCGGTGCACCGAAGGGGGCTCCACCCCCCCCCCCTCTAACCCCCCGGTTAACTACGAGGGCTAGTCGTGGAAAGAATATAACACAACCCAACACCTGGAAATGATGCAAAACTTGTATGCAAACTCAAAAAGGCTCTCTATGGTTTGAAACAGGCTCCAAGGGCCTGGTATTACTGCCTTGACAAATATCTACACCAACAAGGTTTTTCAAAAGGTTTAGCAGATAGTAATCTATATACAAAGATTGACACTGATAAATTGCTAATTATTGTTGTTTGTGTTGATGATATCATTTTTGGTAGCAATGAAGAATCCATGAGTCAGAATTTTTCTTTAGTAATGTAGCAAGAATTTGAAATGCCCTTGCTTGGTGAACTTACCTATTTTCTTGGTCTACAAGTTCAACAAAATAAAGATGGTATTTTTCTTTCACAAACCAAATATCTCAAACAGATCTTGAAAAGGTACGGCATGGAAGATTCTAAACCTCTATGTAACCCAATGGTAACAGGATGGAGTCTCAGCTCAAATGATGAATCAGCAGCAGTACATCAACTGACTTACAGATCCATGATTGGCAGCCTGCTTTATCTAACAAGTACCCTACCCGACATCATGCATACAGTAGGAATAGTTGGAAGATTCCAAGCAAATCCAAAGGAATCATACCTTCAAGCAGTCAAAATAATTTTCAAATATCTTCAAGGAACACAGAACTTCTGTTTATGGTATCCTCGAGATACAGATCTCACTCTTCATGCATATACAGATGCAAATTGGGTAGGAAGTGTTGATGACAGAAAAAGCACTAGTGGTGGTGCATTCTACATGGGTTCCAAGTTAGTATCGTGGTTCAGCAGGAAACAAAGTTCAATTGTGTTATCTACAACTGAAGCAGAATATGTGGTTGTTGCATCTTGCTACACACAACTACTTTGGATGATGCAAACCTTACAAGACATTCAGATCACATGTACTCCACCCATCTCCATTCTATGTGATAATACAAGTGCCATCAGTATTTCAAAGAATCTAGTCATGCACTCCAAGACCAAGCACATACCCATCAAATACCATTTTCTACATGAACAAGTGCTTGAACAAAAGGTCAAATTGGAGTATGTTCCCTCCAAAGAACAGGTTGTTGATATATTCACTAAACCACTGCCCAAAGAGACATTTGAATATCTCAGACAAAAGCTGGGAGTAGTTGCTGCATCATCCTACTGTTAAATCCAATTTTTCAGAGAAAGGTTATTATACACAAGTTTCATGAAGTATAGTCGTGTACACACATGAGTTTTTGTCGGTCAAGGAGCATATATGTGTTTCAGACAAGAAAAAATAGTGGGGCAGGCTCTGATATGGTTGCTCTGATGGATATTGATGATTAATGTCTATATGCTTTGTTCAATACTTTTATCTAACTGAAAAATATGCCTTGATCATTGACCTGTTAACAATGCACAGGTAGCACAGGTTCAAGGGGAGCATTAGCCTTCACGTACATTCAGCATTGTTGGCATTATGGTTATCAAGTCCATCTATGGCTTCAGAAATTTCTACCATTTGTTTCTCAAGTCCTGTAAAATTCTAGGGTGTGATATGTCTTGAATGAGTCCTCTTGGACAAATGATGTAATTTGTATCCCCACTTTACATGGGATGGATGATGTAATATTTCTTGTTTATGTCATGTATAAACAATTGGTGTATCCCCACTTGGATGGGAGATGGATGTATGTATGAGTCATTGGTGATAGGAAGGTTATCCTCACATAATTGAGTTATAGAGTCATGTTATTCTTTTAGAAAAAAATAAATAAAAATATAAAATATAAAAAATAAAAATAAAATAAATAAAAATAAAAATTGCATACTTTGCTTGTGCTTAGGAAGAGCACAGTGCATCTCAGCATGTACAGAAGGGGAGCTCAATCAAAGAATTCAGCATGTATTCAGGGGGAGCATGACCAACATAATGTATATCAAAGGGAGAAATTATCTTGGTCCACCCTTTGCCATTGATGTCAAAGGGGGAGCATGACCAACATAATGTATATCAAAGGGAGAAATTATCTTGGTCCACCCTTTGCCCTTGATGTCAAAGGGGGAGTGACTTGGTGTTGTTGTTGTCAGACCAGGAGTAACTCCAGTTTCGCAGAAAACTGATACGACTTATTTCATTAGGTAGCTATTGTTATATACAAAGAATGTGACTGCTCAGTTCATCTTCTGATGACTGTTCACATTCCAAATTCACCCAATCGTAGAGGATTAGGTGTCAACATTCCCCCCTTAATCTGAAGGGATGTTGGTGAGTCCAAGCATTGTTCTGAATCTTTCAAGCTTTTCTCTTCCAAGTGCTTTGGTGAAGATGTCTGCAATTTGCTCATTTGTGGAACAATGACGAAGATGGATTGTTTTGGCCTCAACATGATGTTGGATCATATGATATTTAGTATTGATGTGCTTTGTATGATCATGGAACTTTGGGTTCTTGGCCAACTTTATTGCAGAGGTGTTGTCAATCATGAGTGGAGTTGATTGTACTTGTTTTACCTGCAAATCTTCAAGAATTTTTCTGAGCCACACAATTTCTTTCGTTGCTTCAGTTGCTGCCACGTATTCTGCTTCTGTTGTGGAATCTGCTGGAACTGATTGTTTGCGTGATCTCCAAGAGACAGCTCCTGATCCAAGACTCATAGCATATCCTAAAGTAGATACCCCAGTTTCTTTGTCTCCATCGAAGTCTGAATCAGAGTATCTAATCAAGCTGAAGTCGTCCACCTGCGTATACTTGATTCCAAGGTCTTGAGTTCCCTTCAAGTACCTTAGAACTCTTTTTGCAGCAGACCAATGTCCCTCACAAGGATTTTGCATAAACCTGGAGAGGATTCCAACAACAAATGAAACATCTGGTCTGGTAGTAGTGAGGTATATGAGACTTCCTACAAGCTGTCTATACTTTGTTGCATCCTCAAATTCCTTTCCTTCAATAGATGTGAGCTTTAAGTTTTGTTCCATTGGAGTAGAAAGAGGATTGCACTCTTTCATGCCAAATCTGTTTAACAAATCTCCAATATATTTCTTTTGAGAAAGAAATATGGATTTTGGATGTTGGGTTACTTCAATTCCAAGATAGTAATGAACATAGCCCAAATCATTCATTTCAAAACTTTTCCCTAATTCCTTCTTTATGGATGCAATGTAGCTTTCATTGTTCCCTGTCATTAAAAGATCATCTACATATACCACAAGATATACAACTGTTTTGCCAACTTTCTTGACAAATAAAGTTGCATCATCAAGATCAAAATGATTGAAGTTGAGTTTCAGAAGATGCTCAGTTAGTTTTTCATACCAAGCTCGCGGTGCTTGTTTGAGGCCATACAAGGACTTCACAAGTTTTCATACTTTTTGTTCATGTCCTTTCACAGCAAATCCTTCAGGCTGGGACATAAAAACATTCTCTTTTAGATCTCCATTCAAGAAGGCAGTTTTTACATCCATTTGATGGACTTTCCAACCGTTCTGAGCTGCTAGTGCAAAGAGTGTCCGGATGGTGGCCCATTTTGCTGTGGGGGCAAAAGTTTCCTCATAATCAACCCCTTCCTTCTGTGTAAAACCTTTTTCCACAAGCCTAGCTTTGTGCTTGTCAAGTGAGCCATCAGCTTTGTACTTGTTCTTGTAGACCCACTTGCAGCCAATTGGTTTGGTTCCAAATGGAGGATCAACCAGCTTCCAAGTGCCATTCTTTATGAGGGCATCATACTCCTTTTGCATCACTTCTTTCCATTCATCATGAGAAGTAGCTTCTTTGAAGGAAGTTGGTTCAAAATATGTAGACAAGTTCAATTCACAATCATAAGTAACTTCCATATCAACAGGTGAATTAGAGTCATCTACATCACCTCCATTTTGTCGGTTTGAATTTCTGGTTCCTGTTTTTCCAATTTCATCAGGGTGAACACTTTCAAGTGTTTTTGTCAGCCACTTTGGGGGACCTTTCTGAGATGGTCCAGGCTGCTCTGTTGATTGAGTTGGGACTGAATCAAGATTGAGTCTCCCAATTATATCAATTACATCACTTAAAGCATCATCCGTTGTTGGAGTTTCATTCAGGGCAGAGTGTTCTTCAGAAGAAGATTCCACATGTTGATCTAGTATAGGAATCCCCCCTTCAAGATGTGGAATCTGATTATCAAACTCTTGAAATGATTTTGTTTTTGCGAATGTATCCAAGCGATCAAGTTGCCGCTCAACAACATTGTCAGATTTGGATGATTCAAGAAAAATTACATCTCTAGATACAACAAACTTTTTATTTACTTCATCATAGAGGCGGTATGCTTTGGAGTGTTTGAATACCCCAGGAAGATACAATTACGACTTCTAGCACCAAGTTTGTTTCTATGTACCTTTGGTATCAAAGCATAACAGGTGGAACCAAAGATCCTGAGATGTTTTACCAAAGGAACATGTCCATACCACAATTCATAAGGAGTCTTGTTTCTTATAGCATTAGATGGACATCTATTCTTTATATATGCAGCACATAGAACAACATCAGCCCAAAACATTATCTTTACATTTTTGAATAAAATCATGGATCATACCATATTCAAGATTGTTCTATTCCTTCTTTCAGCTACACCATTCTGTTGGGGATTATAAGGCACAGTTGTTTGATGTTTGATCCCATGTTGGCAAAGATAGTTTTCAAATTCATTTGATGTATATTCTTTTCCATTATCAGTGCGCATAGACCCAATATGAGATTGTGCATCATTTTCAATCCATTTATGAAAATCCTTGAATGTTTGAAAAGCATCAGATTTGTTCTTCAATAAATAAACCCAACACATTTTGGTGTAATCATCAATAAATTTCATGATATATTTATTTCCATTTGCAGAAGGAACAGGCATTGGACCACATAAATCTGAATGAATGAGTTCAAGCTTCCTATGTGCTCTTGAATGTGAATCATGAAAAGACTGTTTGCTATGCTTTCCTAGAATGCAAGCATCACATTGCTTATGTTTCCTAGGAATTGTAGGCAAACCAGCAACACCATTTTTCTTCAATAAGCGGAGACTGTCATAGTTTAAATGTCCAAATCTAGCATGCCATAATAAACTTGATGGAAGCGTACCTTCTTCATGATGATAAATATATGAGAAATGTTGTGCATGAGCAGAGGTTCCTTGCAGTTTGAGAAGTCTTTCTTCTTCTATTCCCTTCATGACAATTGAGTGGTCAGAAGCTTTTCTTACCTCAAGCTTGCCATCAAACAAATGAATGGAGTGACCTTGCTGGCGGATGTGGACCAAGGATAGCAAGTTTCTCTTGAGATGTGGGAGATATAGAACATGATCCAGAAGAAATTCTGGAAGACCAGGCAGTTTAAGCCTGATTGTGCCAAGCCCTGATGGCTTGATTTTTGACTGATCTGCAAAGTATACTGCTCCATCAACATTGTCAGTGAAATCTTCAAAAAAATATTTTCTATGAGTCATATGACAGGTTGCTCCTGAATCAAGCAACCAATCATTTTTCGAAGAAGCAAGTGAAGCATTAAACAAATCTTCATTTACTCCAATGTTACATTATGCCTCAATATAGTGAGCGGATTCAGGTGCTTTACCTTTGTCTGTATCATCAGTTTTACCTTTCTGTTGGTTTCTTTTCTGCTCAATTTTGTCCCATGGTAGGTTGCATGTAGAGGCATCATGTGATCCATTTCTTTTGCAGCGAATGCAATGTAAGTCTGCCTTTTCTCCTTGAGAATGTCTGTCCCCCCTGCCTCTGAAGTATCTTCCTCTTCCTCTTCGTCCACCTCTTCCTCTTGTAGAATCTTGAGCAGGATGCTTTTCTTTATGAGCAAGGCACACAGTCTCTTCAGAAGATTCAGGGGATGTCTTCTTTCCAAAGTCTTTCTCTCTTTCAGCAAACTTTTTCACAAGAGAGTCAAAGGTTATATCTTTAAGATTTCCATTTGCTTGTAAAGATTCAAGATAATTGGAGTAAGTAGGATAGAGTGCCTTGAGAAAAGAAATAAGAGGGATATCCAGCTCAACCTTAGTGGATTTGATATCATGCATTATAGACTTTACTCCAGATGCAAGAGCAAGAGGATCATTATTTTTCAGTTCAAGAGTGAAGAGTTTAATCATGAGCTGAACAACTTCAAGTGCAGAATGTGTGTCATAGAGTTCTTTCAGCTTTTGTAAATCTTCAAAGGCAGTTGAATATGATGAAATATGGCGACTTACTTCTTCATTTACAAATTTTGTGATTAATGCATAGGCTTTGTTGTTCTTGTTTTCCCAAATGACAAGCTCTTTGTCTGATGTAGGCTGCATTGGGTCATTGTCTGCTTCTCTGACACACACTCCTTTCCACAACTCATTGAAGATGAGGGTGTGTTTCATCATCCGGGACCATTCAGGATAGTTCTCCTTGCCAGTGAGAACTATTCCTACCATAGAGATGATTGAATGCATTCTGTAAAAAAATACTTCTGCTGATAAAAAAAAACTTCTGCTGATATACAGTGAAATTGTACTCAAAAGGGCAAAAAGATTTCAAATACTTTATGCACTATGTTTCTTCAAATCCCTCCAATGTTTATAAAAGCATCCTCATATAATATATCCAACATATTCCATTCTACAAACTCAGTTCATATTCCATTCAACGCATTCAAATGGAAGCCATTCAATATATACCACTCAATATATATACTGGACCATTCTACGCATATACAGACTTGGACGGTCATATCTATAAACCCACAGCGTTTCCCTGGATGCGCACCACGTTAATACTCAAAAAGGCGTTAATATCATTCAAGCCAAACGCACCAAACTGAACACCAAACTGAACTGAGCAATAATTTAAAAACGCGCATTTGAAACAGCACCATTCAAAACTTTATTTGAATCTATATCCGCTTGGCACATGAAATATCTAGGAAGGATATTGCGTTTGCTGCTATATAAAGCTCCAAAACACATATAGCAAACTCCAAAAATAAACAACGTCACACTCAAACCCAAAATCACAAAGTTTGTCCTCTTGAAAAACTGAGATGATAACCCAACCAGATTACGACGACTCGACACAACAATAATAAAATTGCACCACTCTCTTTTTGCGCTAATGATAAAAATAAAGGAGTTTGGTCCTAGTAATGTTGTACGCAAATGAATTCATTTAGCACCACTATCACATTCCAGACACCACTACGTTTATTGAATTTGAATTGGGATGGATGACCACGGTAAGGTTATCAACCAATATACGGCGCCATAACATGCTTCCGCTGCGCTACCATTCAACACTGCATACTATTCTAGAAAAAAAAAAAAACAAAACAAAACAAAAACAAAAACAAAAAAATTCTAACTCCGCACTGCAAATATTTATGAATCACATGGACAAGTACGAGGGAGCTTTCCGTGACCGATTCGGAAATTCAACCCGCCAGCAGTAACGCCCTCGATGGTAAGGCCTATTCCAAGGACGCCGGCTTCCAGGTACACAGGGAAACGTATTTGTTTGAAATAGCATTCAGCGGCAACAGCAGCAAACGTATTCAGAAATGCAGTAAAAACGCAATACCAATTCACCTTTGTCAGCCTTCCGCTCTGGACAGAGGCGTTCTTCAAAAAACGCAGACGCACCAAGTAATCATTCACCAAAGTAATCCTTCAGAGGACAGAGGCGTGAGGCAATGAATTACAACGCAGAGGACAGAGGCGTTGAGGACAGTGCTCAGGTCAGAACGTCAGAGGACAGCGTTCAGTGGGCAGTGCTCAGACCAGCGTACAGCCCACAGTAGCAAAAAATTAAGGGAGTTACAACTATTTTGAGAATCTGGCTCTGATACCATGTCAGACCAGGAGTAACTCTAGTTTGGCAGAAAACTGATACGATTTATTTCATTAGGTAGCTATTGTTATATACAAAGAATGTGACTGCTCAGTTCATCTTCTGATGACTGTTCACATTCCAAATTCACCCAATCTCAGAGGATTAGGTGTCAACAGTTGTTTCCATCAAGTCCAAAGGAGGAGATTGTTGGCATTATGATACAGGTGTTGTCCTTGATGGCAACTCACTCAGATGAAAGATCATAGTACAACATGTCAACAGCAAAGAATTACAGATCAGACTACAAAGAATGAAGAAAGAGAGGTATACGTAGGTTCACCTTGACCAAGTTGCATATACATGCAAGTTCACTGAACACAAGTAGCATATATGTACACACGCACTTTCACATAAGAAAAAGCATGTATATCTTGGAAAACTAAGTTTTTGGTCCAAGGTATTTTGATCCAAGGTATTGGTCCAAGGTATTTGGTCCGAGTTATTGACCCTAGGTATTTGGTCCAAGGTATTGGTCCTCAGTAGTTTTGGTCCATGGTATTGAGAAAGGCCTAAAACTATATAAGGAGGAGAAGATCATTAGGCCAGGTGTGCAAGTATCGAATATCTGATGAAGTGTGAGATCTAGTATGTAGGTTATTGGCTTATGGTGTTGTGCTTGATCTGAACCAAGGATGAACCTTAGCAGTTGATGAGGGATAAGATCTAATGATGGATCGAGATCTTAAGGCTTGAAATGAATTATCATTATGTGGTTTGATAATGTATAGTCTAGATCTGAATACTGGCGCATGTGTTATTCTGTAAATATTATGATCTGGGTATAAATGAAGTCTCGAATAACTGCAGAATTATGAATTAATATTTGTAGATGTATATGCTGGTTGGCTTTGATAAAAGCGCGTATACATGCCAGTTCAACACATGGAAGTAGCGTATACCTTATGAAGTATGTTTCAGTTGTTTCTATTTGCTGTTGCAGAGTTCTGGGTTCTGCTTTGGGTTTTGGTGACTGTATTCTGGTGACATTATTCTAAATGATCAGATTGATTGTGATTTGCTACAATGATGATTGGTTGTCAAAGTGATTGATTGATTCAGTTGTGGTTGATTGAGTTTCAATGATTGGTTGATGCAAATGTATTTGATGATTGTATTTCAGTTATTATGTTGTTGATGGATCCAATCTTAAAATTTATGAAACGTGGTCCTTGGAGGAAGAAAGAAGGTCGTAGCCTTCTATAGGTTGTTGATCAGGTGCTCATGGCCTAAGTGTCGTAAAATGCTCAAAAATGAAAGTGCTCAGAACTGGTTCAAAGTTGAACGAATGGAAAGTGCTCGTCCTCCTAATTCTGGCACCGTGAACGGTTCGAAAAACGGTCACCGTATGAGAAAGTTATGCCAAAAAGAAAAATTTCTCAATAACATTGAAATTTTGAATTTTTCAACAAAAAAAAAATTAAAAAAGAATATTCCACAGAATATTCCTTGGAATATTCTAGGGAATATTCCATTTGGGCAGCCAATAGCAAGCTGCCATGTGGCAGGCTCAGAGGCCGCCACATGGCTGGGGTGATGTCAACAATAATGGGCGCATGTTAAAACTTTTGGCGGAATTGTGGATTGAACCCACAACCAACTACATAACACTCTGATGCCTTACCGTTTGACCATATGGTTTACCATCGATATAAGGGCGGAATAAATTCCTTAAGAATTTTAAATTTGGTTTGGGCGGGGCCCTAAGGGGGCCAGCCCCCATTCCATATGCCCTTACGCCCAAAACCGTGGGCCTAGACCCTTAACCCCTGGCACGGAATCCCATTCAAACCACCAACCCGATATTTCGGTCACATGCGCGCTAAAAATGAAGTTAACCGACGGTCAGTTAGTGCCGTAATTGGTGGTGGCACCAAATTTGGCGGCCGCTCCATATTTAGCGGGGTTATTTGGCAGTCAGCCAGTTTTAACTGGAGCTTTTTTAGGCCAAGCTGGCACTTGGAAGTAAATGGCCATAACTTTGGCTAGGAAAGGCGGTTTTGGACGAATTTTTTTTTTTTTTTGGGTATTTTGGACCTTCTGAAGCCATTGGCATAGGTATTACAACCATCTGAGGTAATTTGCAGAGGTTTTGGAGCCGTGGAAGTTCTAGGAGCCACTAGGGCCCAGTATTGGGAAGACTATATAGGGTTGCAGGTACCCATTTGAGGTGAACCAGTAGTCAATCCTGAAGGATTCAAGTGTTATGAATCTATTTTTACCATCTATTCCACCTATAGATGCTTCTATTCAGCTGTATATTCAATTTGAGCATTTAATTAAAACGAGGACAGGCCCATTTGGGAGCCTTGGACCCAACAGACGTAGCCCAGGAGGGGTGAACTGCTTCATCAACTTCTTTGGCATCTGTGGTTGATTTATTTTGCAGAACAAATTAATTTTAGTGTGTTAAATAGTAAAAGGAAATAAATCTGCTATACTTAAATGGTTCATGAACAGCTGAAAATTTCATTTGTTTCTTTTCTGCAAGACATGGACATCTTTTAAACATGTATATCTGAATTGAATACCTTGCAAACCATTTACAAGTAGTTTAAAATTCATATCAAGTTGGTATCAGAGCTATGTTGTTGATTCTTTGTATCAAAAGCAGTCAAATAAGCTATAGACAGAGCCTGAAACGAGCCAGGAAGCCTTCGAAATGCTCTTGTTATACAATTGCAAAGTAGATAAATGCTCTTTCAGTCAATCTCTGGTGTAGTTGTCTTTCGATTGTTTTTGTGCAAAGATCTTCTAACTGTCTTGCAAGTATTGATGCTTACCAGGTTGAAACTTAAAAGAGGGAAAGGACAGTTGACTAGAGAATGAGAGAATCCTCAGTCAAGGAAGGCCAGAGAGCCATCACCTCCACCTTCAATTTCACCCTCAAGAGTCTCAGCAGAAGCTTCAAGAATGTCTACACAAGAAGGAGAAATTCCTGCAGACATGGATCCAAAAGAAGAAGAAAGAGTCTTCAGAAAGGCTTTCTTGGACCTCACTGAAATGGTGAGGATATTGTACCAAGAAAGAAATGAGAAATTGGCTGGAGAAGGGTCCAAACATCCACAGGAAGGAAAGGGCTCTTCAGGAGGTAAGAAGGATGATGATCATTCCAAGAAAGGACATGGAGGTAATGGTGATCCACCACCCCCATCGTCACCTTCTTCCTCTTCATCCTCGTCTTCTTCTTCTGTGCATAAGCATAGATCCTCTGGAAAAAGTCCTTTTTTGAAGCTTGATGTAAAATTTGAATTACCTATGTTTAATGGTGAAGTGAATGCAGAAAAACTTGACAACTGGATTAGGAAGTTGGAAGTTTACTTGAGGATCCAGAATATGCATGATGATGTCACAAAGATTCAGTTAGCTTCTTTGAGAATGGATGGAGCAGCATTGGTCTGGTGGGAGGCCAAGACTAAAGAGGAGATCAAGAAATTTGGAAAGGTTACCTTAACATGGCCTGAATTTCTGTTAGCCATTAAAAAACAGTTTTATCCTCTTGCTCACATGCAGAAAGCCATTATGAACTGGCAAAATTTCAGACAACTTAAGGGTCAGAGTGTCCAAGACTACACCCAAGAATTCAGGAGAAGAGCTCTCTTGTTAGGGGTAGATTTACAGACCCAAGAAACCTTGCTGAAATACATTGGTGGCTTGCATAGCTACCTTAGACACACCATCTTGATGTTTAACCCTACTAGCCTGGACGAGGTTTGTGTCCAAGCTACCCATTTAGAGGCAAGGGGAAAAAACACATTTGAAGAGGGTAGAAACAAGCCCCCCAAGGGGAAAAACAAAGAGAAAACCTCCAAGGGAAAGGGCAAAAAGAATGCATCTGTCAAACAGGAGAGTGAGAAAGTGATCTGTAAACACTGTTCTAAACCAGGCCATGAGGAGAAAAACTATTGGAAATTACATCCTGAAAAAAGACCTCAATCTAACAAATCCTAAGGGAAACAGAAAATTGCTGCCACTACATCTACACCACAGGATTTAGGGGATGATTCAGGTGATGAAACCAAAATTGCAGCCATGGGTTTGAAAAAATTGACGGGAAAATAAATTGAAACTCAAGCCAGCACTAGTACCTCAAACTGTCATGTACAAGCTCCTAATGAGGAAGAAAGAATTGAACTGTTTCATGTGAGGATGATTTCAAAACATAATAAAATTGACACACTTTTTGATAGTGGGTCACAAGAAAACCTTATATCAGAGGACTTGGTCAAGCAACTTAAACTTGAGACCATTCCACATCCGAAGCCATATCCACTTGGATGGATTTGCAAGGATGAAAATTTACAAGTTTCAAGAAAGTGCACATTGCGCTTTGCAATTACTGCACATTTTATTGACACAGTTGAACTTGATGTGGTACCTTTTGATATAGTAGGAATTGTTTTGGGAAGTCCTTACTTGTTTGACAGGAAAGCTATCTTTCATCGCCATGAAAACAAATATCATCTTTTCAAATATGGCAAGGAGTTCATTGTTAGAGCTCATCGCAAGAAGACAAATGTAGCGATGGTGAATGCAGGACAAGTAAAAAGGCTGGTCAATTCAAGTAATAATTTTGTTCTTCTTATGATTAAGCCCAAGGTTGATGTGAATCATGAGTCCTTTGACAATTGTGATCCAAAACTTAAGTCAGAACTGTATGATGTAGTTGATGCATATCATGAGATGTTTCAGGAGCCAACAGGTTTGCCTCCTAAGAGGGAGATTCAGCATGAAATCCATTTGCATCCAGATTGTCCTCTTCCAAACATAGGCATGTACCACATGTCTATTATGGAGAATGTTGAAATAAAGAAGCAAATCAAGGACTTGTTGGACAAGGGTTTCATAAGGCCAAGTACTTCGCCATGTGGGTCACCGATTGTATTGATTCCAAAGAAAGATGGCACTTGGCGTATGTGTGTTGATTTCAGGGCCTTGAACAAGATAACGGTAAAGAATCGTTACCCACTCCCAAGGATAGATGAATTGCTAGACCAATTGAAAGATGCTCGATATTTCACTAAGTTAGACTTGCACAGTGGATATCATCAAGTAAGAATTGAAGAAAGTGACATTTGGAAGACAGCCTTTAAAACCAAACAAGGACTCTTTGAGTGGCTTGTGATGCCATTTGGTTTGTGCAATGCACCTGCAACTTTCATGCGGGTAATGGATGATGTCTTGCGTCCTTTTCTTGATGATTTCGTTATTGTCTACTTAGATGACATCTTAATTTTCAGCAAATCTAGAGAAGATCATGTCATGCATGTTAGGAAAGTACTTGATGTTTTGAAGAAGAATCAGTTATTTCTTAAAATGTCAGTGTGAATTTGGAAAGACTTCTTTGGTTTATTTGGGACACATAGTAGGAGGAGGTGCTTTGAGAATAGATCCTGCTAAGATTGAGGCTATTGTGAATTGGCCTACTCCCAAATCCATAACAGAGTAAGAAGTTTTTTGGGTGCAGCTCAATATTGGAGGAAGTTCATCTCTAACTTCTCTTCTATAGCAGCTCCATGCATGCAGTGACAAGTGTGAAGCATGCTTTCCAATGGGGAGGCAAGCAGCAAAAAGCTTTCGAATCTTTGAAAGAGAAGATTAGTTCAGCTCCGGTCCTTGCATTACCGGATTTGAGACAGCCATTTGAGATACAAACCGATGCTAGTGATTATGCCATAGGTGTAGTTCTTCTACAGCATGGTAAGCCTATTGCTTTTCATTCTGAAACTTTTAATGGTGCTGTTGTAAATTATCCTACATATGATAAGGAGTTGTATGCATTGGTACAAAGCGTCAAAAAGTGGAAACACTATTTGATGGGCAAATAAACTGTTATACATACCGACCATCAGCCCTTACAGTACTTGCAATCACAAAGCAAGTTACAACAGTCACGACACTTCAGATGGATGGGCTTCTTGCAACAGTTCCATTTGGTAATAAGGTACAAGAAAGGTACTTTGAATAAGGTTGTTGATATGCTTTCAAGGCCTATTATTGGTGTTGTTACTTTACTTAAGAATGATTCCATTGTACATGATAGTTACATAGAACAATATGCATCTGATGATGACTTTAAAGATGTGTATGCTAACTTGAGTAAAGGGAATCATGTAGAGGAAAATGACTATCACATGCATAACAATTTGTTGTTTCATTTGGGAAAGTTGTGTATACCACAGGGGGAGAGAATAAATGTCATAAGAGAAGCTCATTCTTCTCTTATTGCTGGCCATTTTGGTGTAAGCAAAACAGTTGCACATCTACAGAGGTATTGCTATTGGCCTCGCATGGTAGATTTTGTTTCAAGATTCATAAGAGGTTGTTCATTATGTGCTACAAGCAAGCCTAGTAATAGGAAGCTTGGTTTGTATACTCCTTTGTCGGTACCTTCTAGACCATGGGAGAGAATCTCTATGGATTTTGTAGGAGGTTTGCCAAAATCTAGAAAGCAGCATGATTATTTATATGTAGTAGTTGATCGTTTCAGCAAAATGTGTATACTTATGCCTTGTAAGAAAACTATAACTACTGAACAAACTGCTGAATTATTTTTTCATCATGTATGGATTTGCTTTGGTTTTCCTAATTCCATTATTAGTGACAGGGATTCCAGATTTATGGTGAATTTTTGGTCCAACCTATGGGAGTTGATGGACACAAAGTTGAAGAAAAGTACTGCTTTCCATCCGCAAACAGATGGACAAACAGAAGTTGTGAACAGAACCATTGTGCACCTCTTGAGAGGTTATTGCAGCAAGCATCCCAAGCTTTGGGATGAACATTTGCACTACATACAGCATGCTTACAACCGTGCCAAGCACTCTTCCACAAACACCTCACCGTTCGAAGCTTGTTTTGGTTACTTGCCAAAATCACCTCTTGATTTCATTCTTGAGAAAGATGTCACCATTGAGGCACATAGTGATATTGACAAAGCTCATTCATTCATTGAAAGAATTCAGCAAATTCAAGAACAGCTTGAGAAGAGTCAAGGCAAGTACAAGGAAAGACACGACAAGCATAGAGTCGATCACAAGTTTCAAGAAGGGGATGAGGTATGGATGTACATTAGTAAGGAAAGGATGCAAGGAGAAGGTAAAAAGCTGAAGCATATTCGTTATGGTCCATTCAAAATCCTTAAGAAGGTTGGAAATAATGCTTTTCAATTAGATTTGCCTTCCTACATGCAAATGTATTCTGTTGTCAATGTGGAGAACTTACGTTTGTATGAACCGCCTTTGATTGCTGATCATGAAAGTGTTGTTCAGCTGCCATCTATAGAAGATTTCTTGCCAGAATTCTTAGATGAGCTGAAAGAAGATACAATCCTTGACAGAAGGACACGCACTTCAAGGAGGGGCAATGTAGATTATGTTCGGGTTGGTTTCATAGGCAACAAACCGAACAAGGCAAAGTGGATGGAGGTGGACAGAGTGAGGGAGTTGTACCCTCACCTCTTTAACAGGTATTTGAAGGCTTTTGGGGTCCAAAAGCTTCCCAATGGGGAGGCGTGATCAGGTGCTCGTGTCCTAAGTATCGTAAAATGCTCAAAAATGAAAGTGCTCAGAACTGGTTCAAAGTTAAACGATTGGAAAGTGCTCGTCCTCCTGATTCCGGTGCCATGAACGGTTCGAAAAACGGTCGCCGTATGAGAAAGTTATGCCAAAAAGAAGAATTTCTCAATAACATTGAAATTTTGAATTTTTCAACAAAAAAAAAATAAAAAAGAATATTCCACATAATATTCCTTGGAATATTCTAGGGAATATTCCATTTGGGCAGCCAATAGCAAGCTTCCACGTGGCAGGCTCAGAGACCGCCACGTGGCTGGGGTGACATCGGCAATAATGGGCGCATGTTAAAACTTTTGGTGGAATTGTGGATTGAACCCACGACCAACTACATAACACTCTGATGCCTTACCGTTAGACCATACGGTTTACCGTTGATATAAGGGTGGAATAAATTCCTTAAGAATTTTAAATTTGGTTTGGGTGGGTGTTATAGACATTTTTGTGCCTTGCAACCACAAGCATGAAATGTCCATAAACCAAGGGCTCCTAAGTCCCTAAAAGTGTTGTTCTAACCCCTAAAGGAACAAGGTCAACAGATTACAGCTTCTCCCAGAACTTCTCCATGAGAAACTGCTCAGAATTGGTCAAAACAGGATCATTGCAGCTGTCCCACTGGCTAAGTGCGTTGCATCTCACCTAAATACACTGTGAGGGTGCGTTTCATTTCAAAAGTCCCTTCTGTGGGGTGCAATGGGCGAGAAATGACAAATGGCAGTGTCATTCCGCGAGGTGGAGAGACAATGGAAGCTTCCAAAATCTTCTCCTGTGACACTTGCCTCACTGAATTTGACCAAGGATGAGTAAGAGGCCTTCAGTCTCCAAGTGGAAGCAAGAACTATCAGAGAGAAGACACTAATCAAATCACAAGCTGACTCATTCCCCTTACAGATATCTATATATGGATCCCTCATCCCAGAGATCCAGAGGCTGGAATTTTGCATATTGTAAAGAATTGTTGTTGGTTTCTAGAGACAAACATCAGATTGTTGGGTGATCTAAGCTTTGTTTGAGGTGAAGAGGGGCTTCTTTGCTGGGAGGTTGATGCTGGGTCGGAACAACTGGTTGTAACTCCTCCTGGATCTTTTCTTATTTATCAATAAAAACTATTTGAGTTTTCCTCCATGCTTTTGTATCATTGATGCTTGTTACATTTGTATGGTCAATTTACATCTGATCCTAGATTGTTTATGAATATAGATCCATGTCTTTGTATAGTGCTATGCTTTTGTGATCTTACAGGTACTTTGTGAAGCTAGGTGTGCAAGGGAGCAGGTAGCTGAGGACTATCAAAGAAGAGAGGGATCGAATCGAAGGATTAGCGCAAGACAGAGGTTGGTCTTTCTGTTCCTCTCTATCTATAATTCATAAAGGAAAAACAAAAGTAGTTTTTCTCTGTTTGTTTCTAAGGCAGTTGTCACACCTTAGTGGGATAGAGCAGTTCTATATAGACACTTTTCCCTGTAACAAAATGGCGACTCCGCTGGGGAGCTAATTAGTTTGTTTGTTTATCATTCTTTGTTGTTTGTTTCATAAACTTACAAGTAGCATTCGAACTGCATTTGCCATAATGAATGCAAAGTAGATAATTGCTACTTCAATCCATCTACTGGATCTGTTTATGATTTAAACAACTGATTCACAAACTATCTAATTGCCCTTGTGATAGCTCTTAGATCCTCCTTAGATCTACCCCTGATTGTTGCATTACTGATTGCTTTTTACTCGGCCAAAAACCAAGAACTGAACTGCAAACTGTGACCCGGAACCTGAACAGAGTCTCGTTTCTGGCCCAGCGCAGGTACTGTTCAGAGATTCTGAATTTCAGCGCACTTCCCGAGTGGACAATCTGCGCTGCATTTCAGATTCTCTGTGTTACAGGTGCGCTGATCAGATTAGCTCTGTTCAGTTGTGGCTTCTGTGCTTCATTCTTTCCAGTTCTATTCCTGTATTTTGCTGCCTGTGATCAGTGTATGTCTGTTTGAAACTCCTTTTCCTTACTGTTATTCCGCCTCCTTTGTACAAAAGAACTGTAGATGTTTTTGTGTGTTTGTTGAGTCATTTACAGTTTTCCTTTGCAAAAGTAGCATAGTCGTACTGTCGTCCTTTGATTTGAATCGGTCGCAAGTGTCGATTTCGGTCATAGGAGAAAGTTTGATTGTTGTTGATGGTCGATTATCCTGTTACTATTGCCTTTGGTCTGAATTTGTAATTTTCTAGTGTCAAAAACAAGTATTCATTTCAAAATCGTAAGGTGTCGTAATCATCTCTATTTTTTATTTCGAAAAGAAGCTTGTTTATATTTGTCGCTTAAAAAAAAAATTCAGATTTGTACATCAACTTTCTTTTTAGCATCCATATACTAAGAAAGTCGAAAACAAATACATGCATGTGCATTTGCATATAGACAGTCTGTTTGGCTTGATTTAGGAAAGTGCATTTACAGTGTGCTCTTTGCTCTTTGTGAAAAGATTTTGTCTTTCTTTTCCCTAGTAGCTAGGATTTTCATTGCATAAAAGAGATAAAAGTTTGTTTATCATCTTTATATTGCATTTTAGGAATTACATCTACATCTCGTGGTGAACCCGAAAGGCAAACTTCATAAGCAAGATCAACTTAAAACAAATTCAATGAATCTAACAACGCTTTGGAACTTAACACACAACATTTAGAGGTCTAGGCTAGAGACGTATTCCGGCGTCGTAAAGCCTGGTAACTGTTGTTCTCACTGATGGTTGGGTGATTCCTCCACTTTGAGACGATAAGTGCCAGTACGGACTTGTGCTCCCACGTACCGTCGAGTATATTTTGGGAGACCCCTATAGGCTTAAATCCTTTATCCATAGGAAGCCGTGTCTGCCGCCCTATCGATCGCAATGCACTGAACACAGCATTCGGGAAGATTGACTGCCGTACCGTAAAAAGTATTCTGCAGTTTTGCGATTGGTTTGGTACTCCCTCTACCTAGACTTCCAGAGCAGTCCCTTTCGTTCCTTTTCAAACTCCTTAACGGAAAAGGTCCATCTGAGCACTTGTCACTTCAGGCTCATTAAAAATCGAAGGAGACTAGAGTCATCTTTTGTTTTTTCTCGACTCTTAAAAACTGAAAAAACAAGTTGTGTCAAAGCGCCTAAAATTTATTTTAAACAGAATATTCATTACCCCTTTCCTACGTTGATCTTGGGTTGAGAAAATGGAGTCCACCAACCAAGGAATTCCCCTTGGAGGAAATCCTAGTCCCTTCTCCTCTTGGGGAGATGTTGGTGCACCCCATATGGCCACATTGTCGCTTCCAGGACTGACAATTGGTTTGCCTGTATGGCTCTTCTCAACCTCTGTCGTTCAGAACACCACTATTCCTGAACAATCAAATCAGAAAATAGACGAGTCTAGAGTTACCTACCAACCTTCTACTTCCTCTAATTCTTCCTCTCCCCCTTCCTCTTCGCTTGATGGGGCTGGTAAAGCCAAAATTCAAGTACCTAAGGAGAAGAAGGAAAAGAAGAAGAAGGAGCCAAAAGCGAATGGGGGCAAATGAGTGTCGTCTAACGAAAATCCACACACTGCACCGACCAGGCCTAAATCGCCATGTGTCATTTGCAAGGGAGACCACTATCACAGAGATTGTCCTTGCATCCCTCAGATCTTAAGGGACTGGTCTCCCTGTTTGCACAACCCGGTGTCGTCAACTTCTGATGATCATGTTGAAAACACACCGTCAACTAGTGAAAGTGAAGCTCCAGGACAAAAAGGAAAATATAGATTTCCTTGTAAACTGTGCGAAGGCAATCACGTCGTCCACCGTTGTCCCTTCTTAGACGAGGTTAAAAGAGTTTTGGACGATCGTCCGGTTTCACCGTTACGACTTCCTCCTGGATATTAAAAACTCTTGCCGAGTCCGTCACCAGTTGAAAATCTGGCTGGCCCGCTCAGGTGGTCGGCTGAAGCATCTATCATTGAAGATAAACCATCTGAATCCATACCAGACGAAAGTCAAAAGGTCGAGGCGGCAGTTGACCCGGTCTTGCCTTCAGAGGTTCCATCTTCAGATGATACAGTCACTGAAGAGAACAAGGATGACACCGTCCAAATTCTCTTCATAAGCACAGACTCCAACGAACATGGGGGAAATTTACCCGTTCCTTTACCGCAGGAAGGAAGTTTGTAAGAGTCGTACCCGGTTGTCTATTCGGTCCCACCTCCAAGCAACCTGGTTGTCTCCTTCGACTGGAATCAACTAGGCAGACCCCGTTTACCAGCTAGTATACCATTCCGAATTATTGTTCAAATATATAGAATGGTTATGGATGGTACCATCATAGATGAGGGGGCTTCTGTGAGTATCCTTTCCTCAACTGCTTGGAAAGCGCTTGGTTCGCCATCGCTTTTGCCTGAGATGAGAAATCTGACAGGCTTTGATAAAGGAACCAGTCAACCGTTAGGGATCCTTCCCAATGTGCCCATAACATTGAGAGGGAAAACTATTCACATGAACGTAATGGTAGTTCAAGGACCCCTGGATTACAATCTACTCCTTGGACGAGACTATATTTATTGCATGGGAGCAATTGTCTCCTCACTCTTTAGAGTAATGTGTTTTCCGCACGAAGGAAGAGTGGTCAAGCTCGTGGACCAGCTTTTATTTCCCGGATCATACAGAGCAAATAGTCATATACCATCCATGAATGGTCTTTTCACGCAAGAAATGTCTCAATCCCCAGTCCGTTTACCCGATGAGCGCGAGTGATTCGGGGGGACATGACTGAAACCCAGGGGCATGCACCCTGGTCTGCTTCGGCAGGAAAACTTCGGGTATAGGGTAGGTTTCCGCGAGAGAATATGACCTCCGTACTCCCGTCCGTGATTGGAAGAGGGAGTTGGACTGGAATAAGATCCTCTTGTCAAAGTTATGTGGGCTAGCGGGCATCGCCGCTCACCTTTGTTTATTTCGGTAGACATCGCCGAAGAAATGTTCCATTTATGCGCTAGATAGAACAATCTTTGGGTAACCTGAAAGAGGTATACCCTTCCTGATAGAACAAATGTTTTGTCAGCTCGAATAGAGGGTGACCTTGAAACTTTGTTTTATACCTGGGGGAAGGCAAACCTTTTGGAGTGCAAGCGAAGAACGACTATTTATTTTTTTAAATTTGTAGGTCCTCTAACCCTTTAAACTCGTAGGATTAGTCGTTTCCTAACTTGCATAAAGAAAGGATGTGGGGAAAATCTCTAAAAGTTGCCGTTTTATATGAGACATTCTTATCACACGACTGGATTAATCGAGCAGTTTTAGCACATAGTTCAAGCTCGTTAAAAAATAAACATAAGACATGAGCAAATGTTTCCACCCGCGTTTAAGCTCGTTAAAAAATGAACTATTCCCCGGTAAATAACCATCGTGAATGTAGTACTTCAGCCATTAAAGCCTTGGTCGTGTTTGCACCGTCACCTCCACTTTTTCATTGGCCGATCATTCACCTCCATTTGATTGTTTACCCATTTTGAGGAACAGCTGCGAAGAGTGATTTCACTAGCCATCCTTGTGACACTGCTGTGATTGGAAAATTCCAAACCTTACCTGGAATCAGCTGCTACCCATTTTATCACGCGTTCCTCAAAAGACGAGTCTCCTTTAAGCTCTTTTCAACTGACTCGTAAAATATGAAAAGATTGCCGAGCCATTGGCCTCTCCAGCTCGTTAAAGGGACAGGAAGTGCTATCCCTCCTCTAGATTTTAATCTTTTTGGACCTGAGGGATTATTACACAAAAAGATCGAGCGCTTGTTTTATTCGGCTTGTTAAAAGTATCAAAAATTCATCCCTTCTGTATTGTTTTATACTTTTTCGGACTTAAGGGATTAGATGACGAAAAAGGAATTTTGGAGTTACCTTTACGTTCCTTTTCAGACTCTCTAAAATTGAAAATGACCGAGTTATCTTTGTCGTTAAACTCGTTAAAAATATTAATAGCGACAAACTTGTATATAGACGAGAACAAGTTTCACTATCGCTAGGCTCGTTAAAACATAGCGATGGGTTTGCCCGAAGGGCAAATTATAGAACAAGCATATGTTATCCTCCTCAAGCTTGACAAAAATAAAGAGGTACTGGTCAGCAATGACTGGGGAAAATTGGGAAGAAAACTCAAAGAAACTTTATTGGTAGCAAGTCGCTCTTGAACATGACACTTCCACTCCGCGTCCGAGTCGGGTTGGGTTGTTTCATTCACCGGTCACATCACCATGGTCACACCATACCATCCACATTTGGGGTTAATGCTACCAATCCATCACATCAGTGTCGCCGATATGTTCAAGAGAAGTCATTCAGTGAATTCACCTGTGTCTCACCCACTACTATACATTATACTCCATTCTTTCATGACCGCCACCCTGAACCTTATATCACCAGACCGTTTTCACCTCCATTAAAATCATTTGCTCCGTTCCATGTCATTGATGTGGGATTCATTAAGGCCCTCCTATGACGGATCACTTCTTGTCGACATCAGCTCATTATCCAAGAAGTTGATCTAGGAACACCCCATTCAGTACTTTGAAGCTTGCATGCCTCAATGGCAAGTTTCTCACTTCCGGCGAAAGGTTTACATCAATGGCCTTCGACCGAAAGATTTTGCGTGGTGTTCGATGCCAAGTCTTTTATTCACACCACGTGAATTGTACTACAGTACCTTGAGGGTCATTATCATTATCGGTGATTCCTCTCGCGCTTGTTAACAGTTTACATCATTGACTGGTAATCAAGCGATGTCTTTCCGTGTTCGACTTCAGAAAATTTCTCACATGGATCGACTTGTACTTCGAGTGAAGATCGGACGAGATTGAAGACCCCAGATCTAGTTTCATCCATCCAGGCTGCGATATACATTCAGGGAAATAAAGACATTAAATGTACATCGTTGTTGCACAGATAACCATCCACTCAAAAGGATGATGGCTCTATCAGAATCATCAGTCTACACTCAGACGATTGTCTGTCCTATGTACATGAAACTGAATTTATAAAGTTGAGCATGGGAATGCCCGCCTCAGCTAGATCATGAAAATAGTATGAAGATAATGTATTGTATTGTATCTTATTACAGGTCTCCTCCCAGCATTGAAAGAACTTCGGATCCTCATAATAAAGCATTTCACCCGACACCAAAAGGTTAACGGCCTCATACTTTAGGGGGCAACTGTTATAGACATTTTTGTGCCTTGCAACCACAAGCATGAAATGTCCATAAACCAAGGGCTCCTAAGTCCCTAAAAGTGTTGTTCTAACCCCTAAAGGAACAAGGTCAACAGATTACAGCTTCTCCCAGAAGTTCTCCATGAGAAACTGCTCAGAATTGGTCAAAACAGGATCATTGCAGCTGCCCCACTGGCTAAGTGCGTTGCATCTCACCTAAATACACTGTGAGGGTGCGTTGCATTTCAAAAGTCCCTTCTGTGGGGTGCGATGGGCGAGAAATGACAAATGGCAGTGTCATTCCGCGAGGTGGAGAGACAATGGAAGCTTCCAGAATCTTCTCCTGCGACACTTGCCTCACTGAATTCGACCAAGGATGAGTAAGAGGCCTTCAGTCTCCAAGTGGAAGCAAGAACTATCAGAGAGAAGACACTAATCAAATCACAAGCTGACTCATTCCCTTTACAGATATCTATATATGGATCCCTCATCCCAGAGATCCAGAGGCTAGAATTTTGCATATTGTAAGGAATTGTTGTTGGTTTCTAGAGACAAACATCAGATTGTTGGGTGATCTAAGCTTTGTTTGAGGTGAAGAGGGGCTTCTTTGCTGGGAGGTTGATGCTGGGTCGGAACAACTGGTTGTAACTCCTCCTGGATCTTTTCTTATTTATCAATAAAAACTATTTGAGTTTTCCTCCATGCTTTTGTATCATTGATGCTTGTTACATTTGTATGGTCAATTTACATCTGATCCTAGATTGTTTATGAATATAGATCCATGTCTTTGTATAGTGTTATGCTTCTGTGATCTTACAGGTGCTTTGTGAAGCTGGGTGTGCAAGGGAGCAGGTAGCTGAGGACTATCAAAGAAGAGAGGGATCGAATCGAAGGATTAGCGCAAGACAGAGGTTGGTCTTTTTGTTCCTCTCTATCTATAATTCATAAAGGAAAAACAAAAGTAGTTTTTCTCTGTTTGTTTCTAAGGCAGCTTTCACACCTTAGTGGGATAGAGCAGTTCTATATAGACACTTTTCCCTGTAACAGTGGGGCCCTAAGGGGGCTAGCCCCTAACGTCCAGCCCCCATTCCATATGCCCTTATGCCCAAAACCGTGGGCCTAGACCCTTAACCCCTGGCAAGGAATCCCATGCAAACCACCAACCCGATATTTCGGTCACATGCGCGCTAAAAATGAAGTTAACCGGCGGTCAGTTAGCGGCGGAATTGGCGGTGGCGCCAAATTTGGCGGCCGCTCCATATTTAGCGGGGTTATCTGGCAGTCAGCCAGTTTTAACTGGAGCTTTTTTAGGCCAAGCTGGCAGTTGGGAGTAAATGGCCATAACTTTGGCTAGGAAAGGCGGTTTTGGATGAAGTTGTTTTTTATTTTGGGTATTTTGGACCTTCTAAAGCCATTGGCATAGGTCTTATAGCCATCTAAGGTCATTTACAGAGGTTTTGGAGCCGTGGAAGTTCTAGGAGCCACTAGGGCCCAGTATTGGGAAGACTGTATAGGGTTGCAGGTACCCATTTGAGGCGAACCAATAGTCAATCCTGAAGGATTCAAGTGTTCTGAATCCGTTTTTACCATCTATTCCACATGTAGATGCTTCTATTCAGCTGTATATTCAATTTGAGCATTTAATTAAAACGAGGACATGCCCATTTGGGAGCCTTGGACCCAACAGACATAGCCCAGGAGGGGTGAACTGCTTCATCAACTTCTTTGGCACCTGTGGTTGATTTATTTTGCAGAACAAATTCGTTTTAGTGTGTTAAACAGTAAAAGGAAATAAATCTGCTATACTTAAATGGGTCATGAACAGCTGAAAGTTTCATTTGTTTCTTTTCTGTAAGACATGGACATCTTTTAAACATGTATATATCTGAATTGAATACCTTGCAAACCATTTACAAGTAGTTTCAAATTCAGATCAGTTGCCACCTACGTACTAGTAAACATATTGGCTTGTACAAGAGCTAGGGGGTTGTAGCTCCCTTCCAGTAGAAGCTGGAGAACGAGAGAAGGTTGTAACCTTCTGTAGGTAGAAGCCTATGTACTGGTATGAGTCTGCACTAGTACAAGATTGTAAATAGATTTTCTTATTATTAAAAGAAGACAGAGATGACAACAGCAGCTGGTTTTTACCCATATTGGGTTTCCACCTTATATCTTGGTGTTCATGTGTGTTGCTTATGTGTGATGCTTTATTCTTCTTTTACTGCATTGTCTAATAAATCTCTGATATACTGGTTAAAGTTCAATGCATTATAAATTGGCTAAATCAAAAGTTCTCTACATATACGTTGGTTGCTTTAAGTACAATTGTGTGTACACTCTAGTTCACTTTAGCTAAAGTAGCGTATACAAATCTGTTTGGGAAATAAAATTATTGATCTGATAATACTGATTCACCCCCACTCTCAGTATTATTTCCAACAATTTCTACACATGTTTAAAGTTAATAGGAAATCTAGGTAATATAAGATTGAATATCAATCTTTCTGAAATTCCCTACGAAGTTATAATCAACTAAAGAGATTGATTAATTGAAATTGTATGTTTGAGTTCATTCTCTACATAATTTAAGTGTTGCTTCCCATTATATTTAAATATGCTTTGTTTGGATGTAAAAGGATTTTACATGCATCATTTATATATGACAAGTTAGGTACTATATTTGAATGTTTAAGGAATCATATGTATCATCTTAAGGTTCTACCTTTCATAAACATTTTAAAGCTTAATTATGTTAAAGGTGAAGAATCGTCCCTTTTATTATATCAGAAATAATTAGGATTTGCATATGTTTAACACTTTAAATCATTGGTCATCCAAACCGAAATTAAAACAACATTTTAGATGCTCTGACACAGTTCCTTAGCCTAGAACTATTTGCAAAGTACTACAGATATTATCACCCTTTTTGTAATAGTCAAGGTTTAAATCAAGTTTACATAATTTCCCTATAATATGAGTTGTTCCAAGTCTAGTGTATATACAAAGATCAATACATTTGTGGATTGTGAATTATCGTATGTCTATGTTCTAAATTTGATCTAAAAGGTTTGCATTAGGACCATTGCTCAAACAAAAACTAGTAGGTCTTCAAATATAGTTTTAATCTTGATTTCATTCTAGCATCTAGACTTTTAATTCAAGGCTCAACGTTTGATTTTAGCATGGTTTCAAGAAGCTAAGAACAAGAACTAGAATATCTTATGTTTCAAATATAACCTACAAATGAGCACATAAACGTTTCACTGAAGAAACAAAATATTGTAATCCATTGCGACAACCCTTAGCTAATCCCCTTATTGTAAACATTTTAAATCATTTTTTTTGTAATTAAAATGATTGAGAATTGGGACGTGAATTCCAAGATTTTGGGCAGGAGGTTCTTGGGAATGTAGGAGAGTTGATTCATATGTGGCAGTGTAACCCAGTTGGTCTAATGATGACATATCGATTGCAATCAGATAACCAAAAGATGACAATGAACTAGCTAAGTTATGGGGACCAACAAAATTACTAGCCAAAAGCCTTACCGTTGGTGGAGAAGGCCATCCCAAGACGCCACCACGAAGACAGTTAGAATGATCATAATTGGAAGGGCGGCATAAAATCTCTCGAGAATGATGTCATGACATGGCTGGGAGAAAAAGAGGGAAAACATTTATAAAAGACAAAAAGGAAGAGACTCAGCGTTGGAGGAAGAGGAAGACTGTAGGCACAACAAAGGAGGATAGAAGAAACCATTCTCAAAAGTTCAAGGAGTGCATTACATCACCAAGACCACAAAGTGATATTAATGAACCGTCAGGGAGGTAACGCAAGGAGGATAGAAGTAATTTCCTTGGAAGAAGCACGAAAAGAAATCCTAGAATATGAGCAACATGCCTTAAGAAATTCGGGAAGTACTTTATACCATTTCCTGAATAGAGTAGAAGAGACTATCATTGAAGGCATGATGATAAGCATGATATTTTAAGTTATGAGAACTAGAAGAGAAGATTGGTCATCTATCAAGTGAAAGGGTAGAGGTTCCTTGGGTTCCCAGTTTGGGTGGAGGCCCTATTCCTTTGGATTCCCAGTTATATAATGCCTAGGATGCCTTCCTTGTTCAGTTGCAGGCTTAACAAATAACTTGGTGGACTCTAGAATCTCATTTTAGGGTGGATCCACTAAATAAAGGGTAAATAGTTATGCTTAGTGAGCTATAGAATCCCTATTTATGGTGGAATTACTGTGACATTTCTATAGGGTGGACGTGGAGCAACCTTTGAGTCCTGTAACGGACATAAGAATTGAGGTGGAGTAACCTCCAAGTTCCCTGAATAGTTGGAGGGTGGAGATATTACAAACTCTGGATTCCCTTTATTAGCTAGTGAGTGGATATGGAATGGTCTCTAGATTCCCTGTTTCAACTGGCAACATTGGTTAATTCCATAAAAGCATTCCTCCTAAAGATTTGAATCTGGCTCAAGGGTGATTGGTTGCAAGAAAGGTTGTAGTGCAAGCCAATCTAAGGTTGGGTGGATAGTTCAAGTCCCAATCTTAGTTGCTAGACTTCTTGATCTAAGATGTGTGTTTATTCAAACCCCTATGCATGAAATTCCTATGTACATATTGCATAAATTCCAGTTGTGTAGTTAAGGTGCCTAAACTAATTTTAAGGAATGTTATTTCTTGCATAAGTCCATAGGAATGGCTTGATTCCTATATGATGGATGAAGAATGACTAATCTTGGTGCCTATTTCTGAGTTTAAATATATTCTAAATGCCAGGCTCATCTGCAATGTAAAATAAGTAATGTACTAAAGATGTTGTGAATGTGATTTCACCATAATATGTTGTGTTGTTGTTAGACATCATGTATGATGAATGAACATGTCCAAGTTCATCATGTATTTATATACAAGAAATCTATAGATATGCTTGTTGTGTTAATCAAGTGAAAGAATATCATAAGGAGTGTATGCTTGTTCATAGTTATAGTAAGAGAAAGGGTTACTCTCGGTTGTCACTAATTAGGCCAGTAATGGGCAGTTGTAATATGTAAAAAGGGGTTGTGGCGATATTGGTATGTGCCCTTGTGTTAAATGTAATAGGAGTTGAAATTGTCAATCTGTATATATGTGTACATATACATGTAGTTGAGGGCCTAGGTGTGGCAATGTTCCACCTCTCGTGAGTGTGCTCATATCTATACGTGGGGATCCTGCATAAGGAGGTTATGAGACTTCACTCTTAAATCTAAAGGGTTGGAACATCATTTACATGTGTGTATTGTTTTACAAGGTGTATATCCATACAAGTATATGGAGAACGATTGAGTCTATTTAAAATGAGAATGTCATTGTGATGAGCTTACAAGCATACACCAAAGGATTGGAGGCGTAATCTTGAATGGCTAAGTTCCAAGAGGGGTAAAAATGAGAATATATGTGAAAATTTGTATGTATGTACATGAATGATGTCATTGAGGCCAATAATCGGGAGATGAAGATCTCTTTGGAAAAAGGCATCAATTTTTTTTTTTAGGGGCATGGTTCCGGGAGGGTTGGAACTCAAATGTGGGAACCCCCCCTGTGATGTCACAAGGGGTTGGGGTTCCGCATTGCAATCCTAGACGTCAATTTCTCTACTGGATGAGGGTCGTCAATCAACCAAATAATTGGTGGTCCTCGAAACAAGGCCACGGGGTTGGACCAGTGGGCACCATCAGACAGTGATGTGGCAATGCCACATGGTGGGTCGGTAGTGTCATCGATTGGCAAAGTGACAATTCCACACATGTAGGTATGCTTATTTAGACCTTCCCTGGAGAGTGGAGGGCTGCCATGTGGCAACATAGTGTTGACATGGAAAGGGTTTAATGGTCGATTTTCAAATGGCCGTATTTTCTGATCCAAATGTCGGTATTCAAAAAAAAATATATCAACTTAAATATCTTGATGAGCCGGGCGTAATGATGATGTTTGTTTTAGATTTCAAGGGGTTTGAAAAATGTCAAAATTTTGTGACCACATTTCCATGGCTAGACTATGGACATCAGGTCAATCTTAGTGACACCTTCTTCTACCCATAGTATGGGCTATTGGGTGGATGGGGATGTTACATCAAAAGCCTAGCTATGGGATTTGAGATAAAAGACTAGCTAGAAGGGTCTTATATCCATGCACATTATCTCAGTTTTATTACACAGTTTTCTTTATATTATTAACATTAGATAGAGTTTGAGTTATTATTTCAAATTATATAGAGTTTTAAGCAATAGATAAATTTAATTTTTCCTTCACATATGGTGTTTATAGCTAAAGGTTTTACATCCGGAATTTACTTGTGAGGGGTTTTTATTTTGACATTAAGATAGCCCGACATTTTTTGCATCAATTCCAAGGGATGTAAAAACGTAATAGTAGGTAAGTAGTTTCCCCTTTTTTCTTTAATTTATTTCATTTAATTTCGATCATGTTTCAGATTGATAAAGGAGAGACAGTAAGACACAAAGATGCCTCTTTTCAAAAATTTGAAAGCAAGGTTCAATCCTGCCACATTCACTTTAGTGAGCCTTCTCAAAACATTTATAATATGTGGTTAAATGGTTAACTAAGAAATAGCAAAGTTAGGTTTCTCAAATCAACTCTAAAGTTCCAACTGATTTATTTGGTGGTCATGAAACCCATCCTACTAATCCAACTGAAAGATACACAAGTAAAACTCAAAATGGAGAAGATTCCACACATCAATTGAATCTTGTTCCTTTTCTACCATGGTCTAAATCCACAATAGAAAATAGGCAGAAAGAACAAAAGAGTAAGGAAGCTAAAGATCAACAAGTTGAAGAAACAATTCCTGATGTGGCACTATATCAAGATGTATCTCCAGAACACATCACTAGATTCCTTGAGACTCCGCAAGTTGTTGTTGTATCATAAATAGAAGTTGTTCTTGCAATAGAAATGCCAAAGACTTGAATTGATAACAACTTCCTTATCCACCACAATCTGATCGTCGAACCACCTCCATCACCAAGTGACATTGGGTGTAGTTTATTTGGTAATATAGCAAAAGAACGGATAAATGAAGAAGCTAGGAGTGAAACCACTTTTATATTTCCTATCCTTGATGACGAACTACATGTCAATATGAATAACATATATATTTCTATCCTAACGAATTTTATAGGTATGGCTAAGAAGACCCTGGTGAATTTTTATTTGAATTTGACATTTTGTGTCATAGTTATAACTATGTGGATGATGCTCATAAAAGTTATTTCCTGCAACTTTGAAAGACTCTACATTGAGATGGTTCGTAGGATTAAGAGAAAATAGCATTATATATTAGGATGACATGAAAATTTCTTCTCTTAAAAAATACCAAAACTATTATCGAACCAAGGACTCATAGAATGATCATTTAAGATGCAACAATAGGAAGAAGAGATCCTTAAGGACCAACTTGAAATATTCTCGTATAATCTTTAGAACACCAAAATTGGTGCTCTTAATGATGATGAATTAAGGCTATTTTCTGAGGGGGGTATGGGATGAATATATAGATATGTTGAATTTAATGGGTTCTAGTGACATTTCTTATATAACATTTAATGACATTTGTGACTTATGTAGGAGGTATTCACAAGGCATAGCTAAGACTAGTAAACAAATAAGGGACCCTTTCTCTAGGATAACTAAATCTGTTGTAGGAGGAGTAACTAGGACTAAATTAGGAAATTTGTTAGAAAATTTTAACATTGAAATCCTTGGTACCCTTAGTTTACATTTTGATACTTTAAAACTTAAAAAGAAGTAGGAAGAAGAAAATATACCTTTAGCTATTTTTTGTTCTCAATGTAGACAAAAACATCCTTTGAAAGAATGTCCATTGAATAACATTCATGTTTGTGTTATTTGTGTAGATGATCACAATACAGAGAGTTTCCCCTCACTTTCAGGACTAAAGTTTATTTACAAAGGAAGTAGTGAGGCAGTTGAACCATACTTTTCAGTTGCATCAAGGAGGTCATGCAAGCCATGTATGTAAGGCATGGCATAACAATTTTCCTCTTAGTTTTTTCTATCTTACAATTCACAATGGAATTCTCAAAATACCTTGGCAACATACTTGCCTCCAACAACGAAATCAACCTTGGGAACAACAAAACTAGTGGGGGAATATCTATGGGAACATATCTCCACAATTTGTTCCTATTCCTTAGCTTTAATATCCACAATATCTCGCATAAATTCCATAATAATATCCTTATGTAGAACCACAAATGAGCAACTCACCTCATCCTACAATACCTCAATTACCACAATTAATCGCAAACCAAAACCTCTCTAGACCACAATTGCTTGTACAACCGCTCCCTAACTTCAATACTAAGCATACGCAACCTCTTTTGAACATCAATTTACAACCCTTTCCCTCATAGTTAATCATCCCTATACCATTACAATGAGAAAAAATAAGGTTTGGGAAGGTTCTCGAACTAAAAAACTCTCCCATTGCCATTGAAGAGGAATTTGAAGGGGAGGAAACTCCTAATCAAATTACTCATGATGACCACCTTGAGATTGTAAGTGTTCCCACCACTCATCCATATTCCACATTACAATTAGGCCAAATACAAGCACCTAAAGCTCCACCTTTTCCAGAAAGGTTGGTGTCAGACCAGGAGGTAACTCCTCAAATCAATTCATTTAGGTTGGTCTTTATTATAAACATGAGGGAGAGACTATTCACTTCATCTCGCGGTGACTATTCATATTTCTTATTATTTATTTACATCAGTTACACTTATTCATCCAATCCTGACGATTAGGTGTCAACATTCCGCCCTTAATCTGAAGGGATGTTGGTGAGTCCAAGCATCGTTTTGAATCGTTCAAGCTTTTCTCTTCCAAGCGCTTTGTTGAAGATGTCTGCAATTTGCTCATTAGTGGAACAATGGCAGAGATGGATTGTTTTGGCCTCAACATGATGTTGAATCAGATGATATTTAGTATCTATGTGCTTCATTCGATCATGGAACTTTGGGTTCTTGACCAACTTTATTGCCAAGGTATTGTCAATCATGAGTGGAGTCGATTGTACTTGTTTTACCTGCAGATCTTCAAGAATTTTCCTAAGCCACACAATTTCTTTTGTTGCCTCAGCTGCTGCCACATATTCTGCTTCTATTGTGGAGTCTGCTGGAATGGATTGTTTGCGTGATCTCTAGGAGACAGCTCCTGATCCAAGACCCATAGCATAACCTGAAGTAGATACCCCAGTTTCTTTGTCTCCATCGAAATCTGAATCAGAGTATCCAATCAAGCTGAAGTCGTCCACCTGTGTATACTTGATTCCAAAGTCTTGAGTTCCCTTCAAGTACCTTAGAACTCTTTTTGTAGTAGACCAATGTCCCTCACAAGGCTTTTTCATAAACCTGGAGAGGATTCCAATAGCAAATGAAATGTTTGGTCTGGCAGTAGTTAGGTAGTTGAGACTTCCTACAAGTTGTCTATACTTTGTTGCATCCTCAAATTCTTTTCATTCAATGGATGTGAGCTTTAAGTTTTGTTCCATTGGAGTAGTAAGAGGATTGCATTCTGTCATGCCAAACCTATTCAATAGATCTCCAATGTACTTCTTTTGAGAAAGAAATATGGACTTCGGATGTTGAGTTACTTCAATACCAAGATAGTAATGAACATAACCCAAATCAGTCATTTCAAAACCTTTCCTTAATTCTTTCTTTCTGGATGCAATGTAGCTTTCATTGTTCCCTGTCATCAAAAGATCATCTACATATACCACAAGATATACAACTGTTTTGCCAACTTTCTTGACAAATAAAGTTGCATCATCAAGATCATAATGTTTGAAATTGAGTTTCAGAAGATGCTCAGTTAGTTTTTCATACCAAGCTCACGGTGCTTGTTTGAGGCCATACAAGGATTTCACAAGTTTTCATATTTTATGTTCATGTCCTTTCACAGTAAATCCTTCAGGCTGGGACATAAAACATTCTCTTTTAGATCTCCATTCAAGAAAGCAGTTTTTACATCCATTTGATGGACTTTCCAACCGTTCTGAGCTACTAGGGAAAATAGTGTCCGAATGGTAGCCCATTTTGTTGTTGGGGAAAAAGTCTCCTCATAATAGACCCCTTCCTTCTGTACAAAACCTTTTGCCACAAGCCTGGCTTTGTGCTTGTCAAGTGAGCCATCAGCATTATACTTGTTCTTTTAGGCCCACTTGTAGCCCATTGGTTTGGTTCCTAATGGAGGATCAACCAGCTTCCAAGTGCCATCTTTATTAAGGCAGCATACTCCTTTTGCATCGCTTCTTTCCATTCATCATGAGAAGCAGCTTCTTTGAAGGAAGTTGGTTCGAAATCTGTAGACAAATTCAATTCATAATCATATGAAACATCCATATCAACAAGTGAATCAGAGTCATCTACATCACCTCCATTTTGTCGGTTTGAATTTCTAGTTCCTATCTTTCCAACCTCATCAATATGAACACTTTCAAGTGTCTTTGTCAGCAACTTTGGGAGACCTTTCTCAGATGGTCCAAACTACTCCGTTGATTGAGTTGGGACTGAATCAAGATTGTGTCTCCCAATTCTATCAATCATATCACTTAAAGTATCATCCGTTGTTGGAGTTTCATGCGAGGGAGAGAGTGCTTCAGAAGAAGATTCCACAGGTTTATCTAGTATAGGAATCCCCCCTTCGAGATGTGGAATCTGATTATCAAATTCTTGAAATTATTTTGCATTTGCGAATCTATCCAAGCGATCAAGTTGCCGCTCAACAACATTGTCAGCTTTGGATGTTTCAAGAAATATTACATCTCTAGATACAACAAACTTTTTATTAACTTCATCATAGAGACGATATGCTTTGGAGGTGTTTGAATACCCCCGGAAGATACATTTACGACTTCTTGCACCCAGTTTGTTTCTATGTACCTTTGGTATCAAGGCATAACAGGTGGAACCAAAGACCCTGAGATGCTTTACCGAAGGAATGTGCCCATACCACATTTCATAGGGAATCTTGTTTCTGATAGCATTAGATGCACATCTATTATTTATATATACAGCACATAGAACTGCATCAGCCCAAAACATCAATTTTACATTTTTGAAAAACATCATCGAGCGCACCATATTTAAGATTGTCCTATTCATTCTTTCAGCTATACCATTCTATTGGGGATTATAAGGCACGGTTGTTTGATGTTTGATCCCATGTTGGCAAAGATAGTTTTCAAATTAATTTGAAGTATATTCTTTTCCATTATTAGTGTGAATAGAGACAATATGAGATTGTGCATCATTTTCAATCCATGTATGAAAGTTCTTTAATGTTTGAAAAGCATCAGATTTGTTCTTAAATAAATAAACCCAACAAATTCTAGTGTAGTCATCAATAAATGTCATCATATATTTATTTCCATTTGTAGAAGGAATAGGCATTGGACCACATAAATCTGAATGAATGAGTTCAAGTTTTCCATGTGCTCTTGAATGTGAATCATGAAAAGACTGTTTTCTATCCTTTCCTAGAATACAAGCATAACATTGCTTAAGTTTCCTAGGAATGGTAGGCAAACCATCAACACCATTTTTCTTCAACAAGTGGAGGGTGTCATAGTTCAAATGTCCAAATCTAGCATGCCATAATAAATTTGATGAAAGTGTACCTTCTTCATAATGAGAATTGTATGAGAAATGTTGTGCATGAGCAGAGGTACCCTGCAGCTTGAGAAGCCTTTATTCTTCTATCCCCCTCATGACTAGTGAGTGGTCAGATTCTTTTTTCACCTCACGCTTGCCATCAAACATATGAATGGAGTGACCTTGCTGGCGGATGTGGACCAAGGACAGCAAGTTTCTCTTGAGTTGTGGGAGATATAAAACATGATGCAGAAGAAAGTCTGGAAGACCAGGCAATTTGAGCCTAATTGTGCCAAGCCCTGATGGCTTGAGTTTTGATTGGTCTGCAACGTATACTGCTCCATCAACATTGTCAGTAAATTATTCAAAAAAATCTTTTCTATGAGTCATGTGGCAAGTTTCTCCTAAATCAAGCAACCAATCATTTTTCCAAGAAGCAAGTGAAGAATTAAATAAGTCTTGATTTACTCCAATATTACATTTTGCCACAACATAATGAGCGGATTCAAGTGATTTACCTTTGTCTGTGTCATTAGTTTTACCTTTGGGTTGGTTTCTTTGCTGCTCAATTTTGTCCCAAGGTAACTTGCATGTGGAGGCATCATGTGATCCATTTCTTTTGCAGCGTATGCAATGAAAATCTACCTTTTCTCCTTGAGAGTGTCTACCCCCACTGCCTCTGAAATATCTTCCTCTTCCTCTTCGACCACCTCTTCTTCTAGAAGAATCTTGGGCAAGATTCTTTTCTTTATGAGCAAGGCACATAGCCTCTTCAAAAGATTCAGGGGTTGTCTTCTTTCCAAAAGCTTTCTCTCTTTCAGCAAATTTTTTCAGAAGAGATTCAAAGGTAATATATTTGAGATTTCCATTTGCTTGCAATGACTCGAGATAATTGGAGTAAGTAGGATAAAGTTCCTTGAGAAAAGCAATAAGAGGAATATCCAATTCAACCTTAGTGGCTTTGATATCATGCAATATAGATTTTACTTCGGATGCAAGAGCAAGAGGATCATTATTTTGTAATTAAAGAGTGAAGAGTTTTATCATGAGTTGAACAACTTCAAGTGTAGAATGTGAGTCATAGAGTTCTTTCAGCTTTTGTAAGGCTTCGAAAGTAGTTGAAAATGGTGAAATATGGTGATTCACCTCTTCACTTATAGATTTTGCAATTAATGCATAGGCTTTGCTATTCTTATTTTCCCAAATGGCAAACTCTTTGTCTGAGGTAGGTTGTTTTGACTCTTTGTCTCTGTCTCCAACACATACTCCTTTCCATAGCTCATTGAAAATGAGGGTGTGTTTTATCATCCAGGACCACTCAGGATAGTTCTCCTTGCCATTGAGAACTATTCCCACAATAGATATGATTGAATGCATTGTAAAATATTTGTACTGTAAAAAAAATGCTTATGGCAATATACTGTAAAAAATTGTACTTCTGGTGGCAAACTCTATTTAATTTTGAAAAAAAAAAAATGAGGGATAATAAATCAGAGTTATTACCTGGGGGAGGGGTTATGTGTTGGAGGGAGTATTCAACGTATGGGGGAGGTATATATGGAGGAGGGGTGATATGGAGGCCAGCGCATGTATTAAAAATGATGTATTAAAAAAACATTGTTATGCAGCAGATTTAAAACGAGAAGAACTGCATACACTATTCAAACACAGATCCATACAACATAAAAAAATGGAATTGAATACCATTCTGTTGCACCATTCAGATACCTCCTGCGCATCATAGATCGTGGCTGTGAATCATCAAAACTAGTCTCGTGCTAATAACCCCGACCTGCACTGCGTGTGGGCTGGCTTTGACCACCAATTGCAATAAATGCTTGAAGCAAGCTCTTTGTTACGTGTGTCTGTTCTAGTGTCCCAGATATTTCAATAACACAATCCGAGGAACCAGACTCAGAATCATGCAACTTTACTTTTTCTCCAGATATCTCTCAAATTTTTTGAATGTTACTTCCTCTCTTTCGTTGTGCATCATACACCAGAAAGAGGTCTTGGTTCTAGCCAGCAGCTTTTGGGAGAGATTGTTCACGTTGGGTTCACCAGGGCATATGACAGGCTTCGCTATATATAGATTTCAAATAACAATGGTATATGAGGAGTCGGGAATATATGCAACAATAATATGGTATGGTGTTACAGTTGTTAGAAAAATATTATATATGACAGAGAAATGCAAGACATATAATATGCGGAAAAACACAAACACATAAAACCAAAGAGACACAGATATACGTGGTTCACCTAGTTTGGGCTACGTCCACCCTGAATAGCTAGTCCTTCCTTTCTATTATCTAGCAAAATGGAGAGACACAACCTACTGCAAATCCGTTGTAATATCCTCTGTTTTTCTCTCACAGTCTCACCTCTTTGTTTCTCACTCGAAGAATACACATCTATTACACAGCCTCAATATAATGCCCTCATACAAAGAGAGGGGTTGCCTTCTAGGACAAAAAACCCTAAACTAAACATAAGTTCTACCATCAGATCATCTGCCTAATGAACGGCCTAGATTAACTAGAAATTACTATACTTTTACAAGGCAATTTTACATCTGTTTTTAGCTTTGGGGGCGCTACCCCCGAAACCCCCGCCGAGGGACCGCTGGCCCCCGAACCCCCCAGCCAGGGGGAGATCGGCCCCCCCGAACCCTCGCGGGGGGACAAGTCCCCCCCCTGCGTGGAGGGGTGTACAATCTTCCTAAGGTATACATCCGGCTGAAACAAAGACCTCTAAATTAGGATGATAATCATACTCCACACCCAACAACAGTATACCAACAGAGCTACGACAACAGAGCCGTGGGTGGAGGCACAGCGATGGGGAGGTATGTAGATTCAAAACAATGTATACCACAACTTCAAAACAACTGGGTGTCGTGAGCATGGAAATGGAAGCAGAGTTCAATGTATGAAATAGATATGGAAGAGCATTAACTGGAATAGGTGAGGAGTGATCAGTGTACCAATGGAGCAACGATCCCTGGCAACAGCAATCAGTTACCATTCCTCCGCCTGTGGCAAGAGCCACACCAAGGTCGCCCGAGTCTCAGCCTTCCTTCCTCCTGCGTGGGGGCACCAGAAGCGCCAAGAGTTTCGACCCCAACTCACTTCACAGCACCTCCAGGCAGCAACTAGCTCCAATCGACTCCTTCAATGCAGTAACACATTTCAACAATGAATGAAATTTCGTAGGGATTTGACAGATATGTCAGCCAACAAAAAATGCAGAACATAGGCAGAATAGGAAGTTACAAAGCAGAGGGAAGCCAAAAATGGTGTTGGCTCTGATACCATGTCAAACCAGGAGGTAACTCCTCAAATCAATTCATTCATATTCATTTAGGTTGGTCTTTATTATATACATGAGGGAGAGATTGTTCACTTCATCTCCCAGTGACTATTCATATTTCGTATTATTTATTTACATCAGTTACACTTATTCACCCAATCCTGATGATTAGGTGTCAACAGTTGGCAATAGAAAAATATGTTGTTCGACCTTAATTTGATCTCGGAATAGAACTAAAAAATGTTTGTGTGAGAATTTTCTTACTACAAGGCATAAAATAAGTACCAATCTATGCAAACACTATAAGGGAATTATTCATTAAAAGACAAAAAAGAAAAAATATCCCCTCATGATACAAGTAATAGTTCAATTGGCTAAGCTAATGATAGGCAGAGCTTTAATGGAAAAATATATTAATACTGGAAACCCCGTAGTTAATATTTTTATCAAAGATATTCCTATTGAAAACACTTTAATTGACCTAAGGGTTGTGTTTTGGAGAATTTGGTATCTACGGATAAATACTAATTCCCTAGATAAGTAGCCATATCTAGAACAACAGTTTAAAGTATTTTAGTCTTTCCCTATAAGAAATAGATAAGATGAGAAGACCTACTTGTGGTTCCACTTTCCTCTTGTCTCCTTTGTATCGATCCTATCGCTCCTTCCCATACTTAATATGCTTGAGAAGTACCTGTAAACACAATAGAAAACAAAGAATCGATCAAAGCAAAAGATATATTGAATATAAGTGAATGGAATTAGATACATTTCACAAATATAAGCATTATAAAACAATACAAACATATTGGAGAAAGGTTACAACACTTTATTAAATAGAAGAAGGAATTACAACCATTGTTTCTGATTCAAAGTCATTCCTCCAACTTGGATCCCATCCACATCACATCAAAATCATGACAAACTTGTAGCATTAGAATACTTGCTTCAAAGCCAAATCTCACAACAACATTATCTCCTTAGAATTCAACATCATCTAGCCCCTGATCACTTTGATGAGTGGTCAATTTATAGGAAGATGAACGAGGTCTTATCATAATTGGTGGCATTGAATGGCCTTCCACACTTAGAATTAGTTCCATGGAGGAAGGGATGAGAGGATAGGATGCACCTTAACTCATTCCTCATCCATTTTCGAGCTCATAGGAGTTGATAAGTGAGGGAACCTTCTAGCTGACTCCAAAATAGAAGAATATTCCCCAAACCCTATGTGAATTTCGCTCAATATCGCTCAGCGTAGGTGAAAGGAAGCCTAAGTTCTCTGCAGAGCACCCTGGCATGGACTTAACTACTTTGCATCACACCCTTACATGGGCCTACCTATGTTGGTCCCTTTAGAGGCTATTTCTGGGAGTATTCAAGTCATGAAACTGTCTGGGAAGGAGGCATTCAAAGGGGTGACTTCCTTAGAGCATGTAGCAACTGAAATCAGGGTTTGATTGGCCCTAAAACACTGATTGGCCCTAAAGCATGAATTCAGAAAAATGCCAATGTCAAATGAAATGCTTTACGATGTGATGAGGAGGTATCGAAGTGGAAGGTGACCTGCATCAATTACAATACATATATCATGATATTTGATTTTACATGAGTTGCTAAGGGAAGGCATACCCATGCTTGGCTTATAAACTTTCATTACATGTACATAAGCAGTCGTCTACAGATATAGACCCATGATCAGAATGACCATCAATGTAAAGCCATTGTACATATGATTTAGTACTCCTGAAATCGTAGCCCGGATGGATGAAACTAGATCCAGGGTCTTCTATCTTGTTCAATCATTCGCTCAAGTATGAGTCTAACCATGTGAATATGTGATCTGAAGTCGAACATGGGAAGACACCATCTGATTACCAGCCAATGATGTAAGTTGTTAACGGATGCGAGAGAAATCATCGATAATGATAATGATCCTCAAGGTACTGTAGTACATTCTGCATGGTGTGAATAAATGTTTTGATGTCGAACACCATACAAATTGTTTTAGTCAAAGGCCATTGATGTTAACTTGTCTTCGGAAGTGAGAAACTTGACATTGATATATGCAAGCCTCAAGGTACTGGAAGGGTGTTTCTAAGTCAACTTCTTCGATAATGTGTTGATGTCGACAAGAAGCGACTCGTCACAGGGGGTCCTTGATGTATCCCACATCAACGACATGAAACGAGTGTAATGATTTTGGAGATGGAATTTGACTGACGACACAAGGTTCAGGAATGGTGGTCATGAAAAAAAAGGTTTATGGTATTGCAAAGGATGAATTTTGATAGAATGATTTCTCTTAAACATGTCGGCGACACTAAAATGAATTGGTAGCATTGACCCAAAACAAAGTGATGGATGGTATGATAGACCAACAGTGTGATAACCATCAAGCTAATAACCCAACCCAAATAGTTTGAATGAATTGGCAGCATTGACCCAAAACCAAAAGTGATGGATGGTGTGATAGACCATAGGTATGATAACCATCAAGCAGATAACCCAACCCAAATAGTCACATAGATGAAGTGAAAGTGTCATGTTCAAGAGCAACCTGCTACCATAAAGTGGTTTTTCCCTTTTTCCCATTTTTCCCAGTCATTGCTAACCAATACCTCTTTATTTTTACCAAGCTTGAGGAGGATAACATATGCTTGTTGTATAATTTCACCCTTCATGGGAATCCATTACAATTTGATGTTTTAATGAGTCTAGCAAAGGTGAAACTTGGTCTTGTCTAGATGGACAAGTTTGTCGCTATTTGATGTTTTAACGAGTTTAATGAAAAATATAACTCGGTCCTTTTCATGTTTAAAGAGTTTGAAAAGGGACAAAAAGAAAACTCCACAAGTTCTTTTTCGTAAATTAATCTCTCAAGCCCGAAAAATGGTAAAATAATACAAGAGAGATGCCATTTCCAATCTGTTAACGAGCTGGAAAGGACAAGCGCTCACCAATATTTTCATGTTTAGAGAGTCTAAAAAGAGCTTAAAGAGGACTCCACTTTGAGGAATGAGTGGTGTCTAGGATAGCAACTGGTTCCGGTGATGTTGGAACTTCTCAAAACATGTTGATTTATGTGAAGAGACTGGCTAATAAGACCACTCATTGCAATTGTTCCTCAAAAAGGGTAAAACAACCAAGTGAAAGTGTATGATCGGCCAAAGGGATGGTGGCGATGGGATGAAAACAACCAAGGCTCATCTGACGAAAGAGGTTGATAGAATGGCAATCACGAGGGTTAAAATGGAGATGGGTTCATTTTTACACAAGCTTGAACCATGGGAAACTATGCTTGGATTCAGTTTCATGTTTACACAAGCTTGAAACGAAAAAATATGCTTGGATTCAGTTTCATGTTTACACAAGCTTGAAATGAAGAACTATGCTTGAGATTGGTTTACATGCCCCCAACATGATGAAAGGGAGAGTCTCATGTAACCAAATGGAAGTCGTTGCAGTGAAGCAAGATGGTTATCCAACACCTTTTTGGCTTCATCTAAGTAGGGAAAAATGTGAATGTGGTGATTCCCTTCACATAACCTACAGGGAAACTTAACTTTACCACTAGGTGCATGCCCCCCAAGCTTCATTACATTCACCTAAGAGACTACTTGTGGCTATCAGGTGGATGGAATGAAGGTTCTTTTACGAGATCAAGTGAAAGACTCAACTGGGATTTTACGATATCTAATCAAAGACTCGACTTGGAACTTGCTCCGGGGGACCTTGTTTCATTTTTTAATGAGCTTGAAACAAGACAAGGAACTCTTCTCAAATTCCTTGTTTCATTTTTTAACAAGGTTGACACAAGACCAGGAACTATCCTCATATCCTTGGTTTCATTTTTTAATGAGGTTGACACAGTAAAAGAACCATCCTCATATCCTTGGTTTCATTTTTTAATGAGGTTGACACAAGACAAGAAACTATCCTCATGGACCTGTTTCATTTTTTAATGAGGTTGACACAGTAAAAGAACTATCCTCATATCCTTGGTTTCATTTTTTAACAAGGTTGGCACAAGACAAGGAATTATCCTCACTGACCTGTTTCATTATTTAATGAGGTTGACAGAATAAAAGAGCTATCCTCATATCCTTGGTTTCATTTTTTAGCGAGGTTGGAACAAGACAAGGAACTATCCTCGTGACCTTTGTTCATGACTCATAAGAGGTCATGACTTCCAAGAGGTTCTCATCATATGGGAGAAAAATGCTCTGGAAGGAGAGATCTGGTTCCAATGCCCCCTGTACATGATGTACAACATCACTGAATTGATCGCCAGTTGATGTAGGCATGGAACAGGTTGCCACATAATTAACCCGTGGCGGGGATGATACCATTGGTACAAATGGACCATTTAGGGAATATGGTTGACTGGAAGCTATATTTGGACCAGGAAATGAAAGCTAGTCAACGGTGACAATTCTGCCTTCATGCGGGAAACAAATCACTCGAAAGAGTGTTGAAACAACAGCTCCCATGTCATAAACATAATCATGCCCAATAAGTAAATTGTAATATAAAGGGCCTGGGACTACCATCACATTCAGATAAACAATTTTTCCTCCCAATGTAATAGGCAACTGAGGAAGGATCCTTAATGGTTGACTGGTTCCTCTGTTAAAAGCCAATAGATTTTGGGTAACTGGCACAAGTGGCGGCGAATTGAGTGCTTGCCAAGTAGTAGAGGAAAGGATACTCACTGATGCGCCTTCATCTATAATATTGCTAGATACAATCATATTTCAAACATGTACTATGATCTAGAAAGGCACATAAGAAGGAAGACGGAATCCTGCCAGTCGATTCCAATCAAAGGAAGTGACTAGACTACTTGGAGGGGGTACCGTAAGAACGGTAGAATTAATCCCTTGAGTTACGAGAACGGGAGTATTTTCCTCCTGTCTTGATGGAACAGGAGGGTTGCCTCCAAGCTCATTGGAATATGAAGAAACAAAAAGAACCTGAGTGGTATCATACTCACTCTCTTCGAGAAAGGTATAATTAACTAAAGGTGAAATCAGGTCAACTATTACCTCGACCTGTTGATTTGGGTCAGGTATAGACTCATAGGATTCACTTCGGAGAGAGTGGGTTTGACCGACAGTTCATTTGAGTCAGTCAATTTATCAACTAGTGAAGGATTAAGGGATATTTTCCTGTAACCAGATGGAAGTCACTGCGATGAAACAGGACGGTTATCCAACACTTTTTCGGCTTCATCCAGATAGGGACAAAGGTGAATGAGGTGATTCCCTTCACATAACCTATAGGGAAACTTGACTTTTCCCTTCTTTCCATGAACTTTACTACCACTAGTTGATGGTGTGTCACCAGCATGATCTCCAGAAGTTGATGACACAGGATGATGTGAACGGGAAGGCCATTCTTCTAAGTTCTGAGGAATATCAGGACAATTTTAAAGAATATGGTCTCCCGCACAAATTTTGCATGGATATCGAACTTTGTGAGGTTTGACAGACGGTTTCTCATCAGATGTTGCATTCAAAACAATGGTTGTTAGGTTGCCCCTCTGCTGAATTGACTTCTTCCTCTTCTTCTTCTTAGCCACCTGGTTACTAGTACCAATACTTTCACCAGGTGTTGAGGAAGAAGGGGAGGAAGAAACAACTGAGGAAGAAGGAAAAGGGTCAACTTTAGGATCAACTAGAGGTCGATTTGTCCAGTTGGAGATGTACTCGATTGTGGAGAAATGACGACATTTTGAACCAAGGAGGTTGAAAATAACCATACTGGCAAGCCAATGGTAAATCTCGGAAGGGACAATGTAGCCATATAAGGAGCACCAATATTTCCAAAAGGAGGAAAAGGACTAGGATTCCCATCAAAAGGAATTCATTGATCGGTGGACTCCGGATTTGTTGCCATATGTCTCAACCTAAGACCAAATAAGGAGCGAGCGTGGAGGATGTTATCCGCGGTCAATTAATTTTATTTTAATCAAAGTAACATAAAAAAACAAAATAGGGATAATCTAGGCAAAAGGTTTACCAAGCAACTCTGAACTGCAGAATACCTCCCTGCGAACCAAGAAGTACGGGCAGGCAATCTCCCCGAATGTTGTGTTCGGTGTATCACAGTGTACAAGGTGGCTGACTTGGTTACCTAAGGATGGAAAGCAACCTAGATTTTTCCTCCCATATATACCAGAAAGTACGTGGAGGCTCAATCCGTATAAGCGTTGTCTAATGCAAAACCGCACAGTGAGAGCATTCCCATATACTTTATGTACTATAACACTGCCCTATATACTCGAAGGTACATGGATGAGCTACGATATACTCACGTACGTGGAATGAGCTATCACACTCGGGATGTTTTGCAGACAAGTTAGCGACAGTTGCTTTGTTTTACGACACCAGAACATGTCTCTAGCCTAGACCTCTAAATGTTTTTCGTTAGGTGACAATGCTCCATTAGGTAAATCCAGATAAATTTTAAGTTGATCTTCTTTAGAATTTTCCTTTCAAGTTTCACCACCTGATGTATGTTTGCAATTCCTAAAATGCAACTAATATGATAAGCATTATTTTCATTCAATTTAACGATTAAAATCCTATCTACTTAGGAATAGAGCAATCAGATTTCTTTCGATCAAAGAGCAAAGAGCACAATCTAATGTAATTTCCTTACACTATTCCTATGAGCACACACAAACTTTTTCAATGCAACATGCATGTATTTCTTTTCGATTTCCTTAATGTGAATATGAAAAAAATGAAATATGCACATACAATCAATTAATCTTTCATAAGAACGAAGACTTTACAACAATTCTGTTTTGAAGGAAAAGAAGACTTTACGACACGTTCTTTTGAATGAAAATTAATCAACTATATTCTAACTTTGACTATAGATTGATAATGACAAAGAAAACATTAAATAAACATTAATCAATCAACTCAAAGTAGGGCTAGACAAGGAGATAGAAACTTGCTCTCTGAGACATAACATTCATTGATCAATCAACAAACAAAAAAATAGAGAAAAGTTAGCAAACACTTTCCAAAGGTGGGAAACTGACCCTAGGAGGATTAGCGCAGGCCTGAATGGGAGACAATGCACTTCAGAGCACTGTCCCTAACCCAGTGGTGTTCTGCGACGCACTGTGTCCCTCACAAGCCTGTGCTGGTGACAGTGAGCCATTTCAAAAGACAATTTGACACAGTTTTGACCAAATTTTCAATGCAAAGAGCTGAATTACAATCTATGAACACAAGTAGGGTTTTCAAGGATGTCCTAGGAGGTGGATAAGCTACTAGGAAAGAGGATCATCCCCAGTGGAGTCGACAATTTGTTTTGGAGAATTTGGTATCTATGGATAAATACTAATTTTCTAGATAAGTAGCCATATCTAGAACAACAGTTTAAAGTATTTTAGTATTTCCCTATAAGAAATAGATAAGATGAGAAGATGAGAAGACCTACTTGTGTTTCTGCTTTCCTCTCATCTCCTTTGTATCGATCCTATCACTCCTTCCCGTACTTAATATGCTTGAGAAGTACCTGTAAACACAACAAAAAACAAACAATCGATCAAAGCAAATGATATATTGAATATAAGTGAATGGAATTAGATACATTTCACACATATAAGCATTATAAAACAATACAAACATATGGGAGAAAGGTTCAAACACTTTATTAAATAGAAGAAGGAAATACGACCATTGTGTCTGATTCAAAGTCATTCCTCCAGCTTGGATCCCATCCACATCATTGATCAATCAACAAACAAAAAAATAGAGAAAAGTTAGCAAAAACACTTTCCAAAGGTGGGAAACTGACCCTAGGAGGATTAGCGCAGGCCTGAATGGGAGACAATGCACTTCAGAGCACTGTCCCTAACCCAATGGTGTTATGCGGCGCACTGTATCCCTCACAAGCCTGCGCTGGTGATAGTGAGCCATTTCAAAAGATAATTTGACACATTTTTGACCAAATTTTCAATGCAAAGAGCTGAATTACAATCTATGAACACAAGTAAGGTTTTCAAGGATGTCCTAGGAGGTGGATAAGCTACTAGGAAAGAGGATCATCCCCAGTGGAGTCGACAATTTGTTTTGGAGAATTTGGTATCTATGGATAAATACTAATTTTCAAGATAAGTAGCCATATCTAGAACAACAGTTTAAAGTATTTTAGTATTTCCCTATAAGCAATAGATAAGATGAGAAGATGAGAAGACCTACTTGTGTTTCTGCTTTCCTCTCGTCTCCTTTGTATCGATCCTATCACTCCTTCCCGTACTTAATATGCTTGAGAAGTACATGTAAACACAACAAAAAACAAACAATCGATCAAAGCAAATGATATATTGAATATAAGTGAATGGAATTAGATACATTTCACACATATAAGCATTATAAAACAATACAAACATATGGGAGAAAGGTTCAAACACTTTATTAAATAGAAGAAGGAAATACGACCATTGTGTCTGATTCAAAGTCATTCCTCCAGCTTGGATCCCATCCACATCACATCAAAAGCATGACAAACTTGTAGCATTACAATACTTGCTTCAAAGCCAAATTTCACAACAACATTATCTCCTTATAATTCAACATAATCCATCCCCTGATCACTTGGATGAGTGGTCAATTTATAGGAAGATGAAGGAGGTTTTGTCACAAATGGTGGCATTGAAAGGCCTTCCATACTTAGAATTAGTTCCATGGAGGAAGGGATGAGAGGATAGGATGCACCTTAACTCATTCCTCATCCATTTTCGAGCTCATAGGAGTTGATACGTGAGGGAAACTTCTAGATGACTCCAAAAGATAAGAATATTCCCCAAACCCTATGTGAATTTCACTCAATCTCGCTCAACGCAGGTGAAAGGAAACCTAAGTGCTCTACAGAGCACCCTGGCATGGACTTAATTGCTCTGCAGTGCACCCTTACATGGGCCTACCTGCGCTGGTCCCTTTAGAGGCTATTTCTGGTTGTCTTCAAGTCATGAAGCTGTCTAGGAAGGAGGCATTCAAAGCGGTGACTTGTTTAGAGCATGTAGCAACTGAAATTAGGGTTTGATTGGTCCTAAAACATTGATCTGGATGATGGGATTGATGTGCCCAAATGGATCTGTAATAGGCTGCAATAAAGATCATTATTGTTACTACCATGGAGATGCTACAAGTAGGGGATCCTCAACCTACAACTACAATGCTTGAACTTGCAGATAGAGTCAATCCCACCAGTGTTCTAGATGATGTGATCATGACTTTGGATTCATGGGATTTCCTTTGGATTTCTTAGTAATTCCATTCTTGGAAGGCCTTGGCTAGTTACATTTGATGTTGTCCTTAGTTGTATATATGGAGAAATGACCATTTATAGGGGATCCTCAACCTACACCAATAGTGCTTGAACTTGATGATAGATCTAGAGTCAAGCCCACTAGTGTTCTGGATGATGTGATCATGACTTTGGATTCATGGGATTTCATGTAGATTTCTTAGTAATTCAACCAAAAAGCACCATGAATGTCCATCCTTTAATTCTTGGAAGGCCTTGACTAGTTACAGTTGATGCTTTCATCATTTGTATATATGGATAAATGACCATTTGCAATGAAGCCTTTATGAAGAAACTTGTTTTGTACCCACTAACAAAACCCGCCTTAGAAGACCCTTTATGGATAGAAGATCCTTATGAGAATGAAGAATATGTACGGCCAATTTTTACTATTGAACAATCAAGGGAGTTAAAAGAACCAACCAAAGATAATTTATTAAGTCAGTTCCTCTCTATTTCATATTGTACTCGATATCTTGAGTTGTCTCATATGTCTAACCGTATTTTTAGAGATTTCCAAGAATGTTATGATTTGCCAAGATGATTATCTCTTCTTGCATCGGTTGTAAAAGAAAATTCAATTTCGACAACATTACTATTAATTTCAGTCTAGGAAAGACTTTGTGCATTAATTATAATCTTAGACAGGAACAATAAGAACAATTGATTCATGTATTGCAATAACACTATGGTGCATTTGCATGAGAATATCAAGACATGCATGGTGTTCCTCCTAGCACCTGCATACACCATATATATTTTCAAGAAAATGTTAGGCCAATTACGCAACCTCAACACTACATGAATCTTGCTCTAAGAGACATTGTAAAGGAAGAATTACAAAAATTGTTAAATGCCAATTTCATAAATCCTATATCTAATAGTAGGTGGGTTTCTCCACTTGTAGTCATGCCTAAGAAAAATGGTAAATGGAGAATTTGTGTCAAATATCAAGAACTAAACAAGGCTACTCTAAAACCTTATTTTCCATTATCCTTTATTAGTCAAGTATTAGATACTTTGTAAAGAAAACAATATTTTTCTTTCTTAGATAGATTTAGTAGATATAATCAAATTCAAATTGCAACAAAAGACCTAGTCAATACCACTTTTACATATGCACTGGGGACATTTGCAAATAGAGTTTTACCGTTTGGCTTGTGTAATGCCCCCACTACTTTTCAACGTGTAGTAATAGGTATTTTTCTGACCTAATTCATGAATCTGTAGAGGTCTATATGGACAATTTTTTGATTTATGGTAACACTTTTAAAGAAGCACTTGATAACCTTGAGAAAGTATGGTTTCGTTGTAGAGAAGCTAACTTTTCCTTGAGTAATATAAAATGTAGAATGTTATTAATAGAGGGGATTGCTCTCGGGCATCGTATTTCCCATGTATATATCAAGGTGGACCCGACAAAAGTTGAAGTTATCAAGAAACTTCCTATACCACGAATGCAAAAAGAGGTAATAAGTTTTTTTGGGACATGTTGGTTACTATGGGCGATTTATTCAAAAATTTACAAAAATACTTTTGCCTATGCTTAAATTACCTTCAAAAGATTTTGAATTTTCTTGGGATTCACATTGCCAATATACTTTTTAAGCTCTTAAGGAGAAGTTGTCTAGGACACCAGTACTTAGAGGGCCAAATTGGTTCCCCCCATTCCACATTTTTATAGATACTTTAGACATGACCATTGGAGTTGTTTTGGGCCAAAATAAAACTAGCCATCTTATGTTATTTATTTTATAAGAAAAAACTCAACACTAGCATAACTCAATTATACAGTCATCGAAAAAGAGTTTTTAGTTTTCGTACATGCCATAAATAAGTTTAGACATTATATAACTAGTTATGAAGTTTTTATACATACTTATCTTATTGCCATTGAATTTTTTATTAATAAACCTATCACTAATGGCAGAGTCACTATATGGTTGTTATTGCTACAAGAATTTAATGCCTTTTTTATATATATACCTAGAAAGGAAAATTTGGTAGCATATTTTCTTTCCTGGATTCACACTGATGATAAAGTTAGTCTTGTAGATGATAGTTTTCCTTAGGATAATTTATTTGTTGTTGCTACTAAGATGTCGTGGTTCATAAATATAACTAACTATTTAGCCACAAGTAAGCTTCCATAATACTTGTCCCTACGAGAAAGAAAACAAATTATTAAACTCAGTGCCACTTACTCATGGTTATAGGGGGATCTCTACCGAACTGGACCGTATTTGATTATTCATAGATGTGTCTGTGAAGACAAGATGTTTGATATTCTGCAAACCTTCCATGATGGACCTTGCAGAGGTCACTTTTCCGAAAAAAGGAAATTCTTATAAAGTGATCCAACAAGGATATTATTAGCCAACACTTTTTAAATATTCAAGGGACTATGTTCATAGTTGCGACAATTTCCAAAGTATTGGAAGACCAGTACAAGCCCATGAAATTCCATTACAAACCCAAGAGCTTGTCAAACCTTTTGAAAGACGGGACTTAGACTTTGTGGGGCCAATCTCTTCAATGTCACAGAAAAAGAGGCATATTTTAATTTGTACCAACTATGTCACAAAAAGGGTAGGAAGCAACATCTTTATATCAAGCTAGTGAGAAATCTATAGTTGAATTTTTTTTCCAAATATTTTTACCTATTTTGGTGTTCCAAAAGAAATTGCAACAAATCATGGAGCACAATTTGTCTCAGAGGCAGTACAAGCTATTGTTAGGGAGTACCAAATAAAGCATTACAAATCTTCTCCATACCACCCACAAGCCAATTGATATGTATAATCTACAAACAAGGTGTCAGAGGCCATCTTAAACAAGACAATATAGTTACATCATAAAGATTGAGCAGATAGGCTGGCGAGAGCTCTTTGTCTTATAGAACTATGTGGTGGATTACTTTAGAATTCACGCCCTCTGACTTAGTATACAGAAAACAAGTTCTCCTTCCCATTGAGTTTCAAGTGAAGACATTAAAGACAGCCATGAGTTGGATATAGATTTTTCAGAAGCCCAAAAGAAAAGAGTTGCTCAACTTCACTAGTTGGATGAAATTTGACAAGATGTCATCCAACATACTATTCTTTTTAAGGAGAAACGAGCTAAGGAATTACAAAATTATTAGGAAAAACTACTTTAAACCCAGCGGATGGGCACTTCTTTCAACTCCATATTTAAAAAATTCAAGGGAAAAGTTACCACATGATGGATGGAACCTTATGAGGTTGAGACTATTTTTCATAATATGTTGTTTAGAATAAGGACCATTGGTGATGAACATTCTTCGTTTGTGGTTAATGTTCATCGATTGAGGTTGTAACATAAGCCCATTTCCAAAAAAGATTTGTCCAATATGTTATGCGATAGTTAGAGATGGAGGTAGTGAGTGGGGAATTAGACATGGGCTGCTTGAAAATCAACTTGTTGTTAAGCCAACCCTTGTTGAATCTTACATATTGTTGTTAATAATTTTTTTATATCTTCAAAATTTTGTCATTGTTTTCGCATTGAATGATGAAGGAGTCATTAGGGCCTTCCTTCCAACAAACGTTTCCCAATCGACTTTAGCACATTATGTGGGGTTAGAGTTAGAGATTTCCTATGGTATATGGAGGCTTACATACATAAATGGAAAACTCTATTACTGATAACAATGGGTATTCCTTAATGCTCCCTATTGATCAGATATTGCAAGAGATTCAACAACAATACATTCATTCATATCTAGCAGGTTGTATTAGGGATCCTTGACACACATTAATATCAAAGGTGAGTGGTCTTGTATTTGCTAACAACTTTCCTTATTGGCTAGTAATTCAATTATTTCCTTCTTTGTTCAACTTCAACAACTCTTTTCACATATATAGGAATTGTGCCATAGTTGGGTCATGATGAAGATTGTTGGTTCAAGAATTGACAACAATTATAGTTTTTACCCCAATGAGAATAAAAGGGGAATGGTATTCAAGGCAGCAGGGATAGGTTGATTGTTTCAAAAAGAGGAGACTATTTGGTATCTTGGAGAGGCTTTAGGAATCCATATTTCTTCTTCATTACAGATCTTGAAACAAAAAATTTCTTTTTCCACTCATATCCTTTCTTTTTATTCTTGTCACACTGCTTTCAAAGACTCGTTAGTTTTCAGTATTGGATTGAATTCATCGAGTTTTCAGATTTATTCCAATCTATTACGATAATAAAAAAATAAAAAAACAATCAAAGATTTAATCGAGTACTGAAATAGAACATGTGGTATTAGAAGACCTGTAAGTAATCCTTTTGTTTTCTAACACAACTGGTTTGATAGTTCTTCATCCAAATCTTCAGCACTAGACTAGCTATAAATAGGTATTGATAGTCAAATTACTCATGAGGTAAATAAGGTATATCTTTGATTCTCTTTTATTTGTTAAGGCATGAAAGGATTTTTACTTATATATAGGAAATTCCTCTCATATTTATTTTTCCTTTTTCTATTGCCTTTTTCATTTATTCTATTCATAACCCTATCTAAAATTTATCCTACATTTCCTTATAAGCTTGCCCATTATTTCCTTTAAGCCAAATTGATAAATGCTAATGTATTAACCTGATTCATTATACCTTGTTGAGTTTATGTAATACTTGTATCATTTTTCCATTCACTATAATGATGGCCTACTTTTACATTGATTATCATATACTAAATTTGTGAGCTTGCCCTTAGACTGAGATGTTTCGCCACTTGTACTACGCATACAACCAAACCCCCTTATCATTACCATCTCTTCATTATGGACAATCATGGTTATATATTCCATTGAATTGTGTGTATGAAAAATGAAGCCCTCATATGAGATAATTGGCCAATTTGACCCTTATAATGCCTATCTCATCTCGATGAACAAATTCTAGATCAAGGCACCAAGATCATCAAAAAAAAATTGTAGTAGGGTTTTCATAATCTAAATACAGGGGATTGGCATACTAGGGTTTCCTATGTGACGACAGAGGTTACAAATATGGTGATTGATTGACATAATCCAACTACTTAAACTCTTAAATATTTAACTGAGTATGATGCATGTCGATGATGGTTCAATGGATCTGAATGGCAAGGGTTTCTTGCATGATTTCAGGGGCACAATGACCAAGTCACCTTACAATTCACACAGAATTTTAATGGCCACATTGATCGTGTTTGAAATTTAGTTATGATAGTCACAAAAGGGACGGTGGCCTATATCGTTGGCCTCCATTGTACTAGAGAAAACTAGTTTAAGAATAAACCATTAGATAGAAATGTTTGTAATTCTTTCCTAAAACCATAGCATCAAGACACAGATGATCCAGGTGGATCTTGGTGGCCACCTGCCAAGTCCACCTGGACCCCCACCATTGTTTCTCTCAGCATTTTCAGTTTCCTTAATTGTAGCACAACTTACTATTTTTAGCAATTTTTCGGGTCCTGAACTTCCGGAGCCATTTTGAGGCCCTAAACGACGTTTTTTGGGAAATTTGGGGCAACATGGGTCTTTCTAACGAGCTATTGTACGCATCAAACGAAGATCGTATGCCAACGTTACGACCGTGGGAAGTTGATGTACCAATTTACCCAAACGGGGCCCACAGTTTGGCGTTTCATCTTCTAGGGTTAGGTTTTGGAATGTTAAGGGTTTTCCATTGTTTCTCAACAATAAATAGGCCTTCGAGCCTCATTGTAAGACAGTTCAGAGGCATGTAGCCACCACATCTCTTCTCATAGATAAGCTACCATCGCCTAGCTGGTTTATTTCCATTACTATTTGTAAGCATATTTCAGTATTTTACATTAATGAAGTGAAGTATTATTTCCGTTGCATATTTGTGTTTATGGTTATCTCTGTAATTTGTTGCGTTCCTATTTAAGTCTGGATCAGTGGTATCAGAGCAGTCTGCTTTTTCTCTGTTTTTCTTTCCATGTCCCCAACGAGGTCAGGATATGAGTTAGGGCTTGAACTGGTCGAACCTTTGCGAGACCAGCCTCGCAAATCCCGACAGCCTCCTATGGTGGATAAGAAGAAAGACGAGGGGGTAGGAGATCCTACCAAAATCTTGCTCAAAGAAGCCCTCGAGCGACAATGGAACGCGATGATGGACAGTTTTGCCCAAATCCTTCAGCGGTTACCCAGAAGCAATGCAACGGCTTCCAGCAGCTACTCTGGAAACGCCACGCCCTTTAAGGTACAAGTTAATTTTGAAATCCCCATATTTGAGGGTCAAATAGACGCAGATGCCGTAGATAAATGGTTAAATCTGCTGGAGGGTTATTTTTATGTTCATGAATTTTCGAGTCGGGAAAAGATTGTTTTCGCTCTTCTTAAAGCAGCCCCCCACGTCAAGGACTGGTGGGAAACCTACTGCGAGCAGAAGGATGAAAATATCGGCTCACTATTTTCAGCTGCACCCACCTGGAATTCATTCTGGGATGCCATCAAGGAGCAGTACTACCCTGTCAGAAACTATGAGGATGAATACATAAAATGGACCACGCTGCGGCAAGGAAGGGACCAAGACATGCCGGAGTTCACCAATCTTTTCCATGCCCTTCGCACAAAGTTGGGTATCAAGGATACGGAGCAGAATTTGATACTCAAATACCGCGGCTGCCTACACAAGTACATCCAGGAATAAATACAATTCCTGAACATCTCCTCGCTCGGCACAGTGTACCGATATGCCGTCAAGGTCGAGCAGAAGTTTAAACAAAATAAGAGAGACTTTGGATCTGCGAATCTGAAGCAAGGGAAAGGTACCCCTAAAGCACATAACAAAGGACAAAGCCAAGGCGGGGCAGCCCAAGACAACCCGCCAAAGCTGCAGGCAAAGAACAGCGCCGCGAAGACAAAAAAGGACACGGAAAATGGTGTGAGTTCCATAAGAGCTCCACTCACAACACCAGTGAGTGTCGGGCCAAGCAGTCACTAGTGGCTGAGCTAAAGGTTCCAGAATCAAATGCATGTTCCGACTCTAAGTCAGAACCCGACAAGGGGAATAACAAAGGGAAGCAGATCATTGACGCGGATCCCAACGCCACTGTTGCTACCACCAAGATCCAGAAAAATGAACCCGAAGATCCAGAGGAGGAGGAGCGTCTCTTCCACTCCCAGATGTGGGTAAAGGGATCCCCGCTACAGTTCATTGTCGATAGCGGGAGCCAAAAGAACCTCATTTTGGAAAAGGTCGTGAAGCGGTTGGGCTTACTGACCACAGCACATCCACAACCATACACCATCGGGTGGCTTCACCAAGGACAGGTTCTTCGCGTGAGCCAGTAGTGTTGCCTTCCGTACAACATCAAGCCCTTCACGGATGAGGCATTGTGTGACATTGCTCCCCTTGAAGTTTGTGATGTATTATTAGGACAACCATACTTGTGGAAGCGACATGCTGTGTATGAATCAAGGCCCCGTGCTGTTATTATTACATTGGGAAATAAGTTGTACAGGATACCAAAGGTAGCACCGCCTATCGCCATCTCTTTGATTACTGCAAAACAATGTATTAAGCTCATTTCCAAGACTGGGAAATTTGTTTTCCTGATGATACGCCCTCAAGGAAAGAAGAAGATGGTGGCCACGGCCTCCAGACAGGACCCCTCCGCACGACAACTACAAATGGATAAGGTTGTGAAGGAGTACGAGCACATCTTCACCTCCCCTGCAGGGGTTCCACTGCACTGTCAGGTCAAGCACTCCATCGATCTGACCCCAGGTGCGCCGCTACCCAATGGACAGTTTTATCGACGCTCTGTTCTAGAGAACGATGAAATCAAGAGGCAGATTTAGGAGCTACTGCAGAAAGGTCACATCCGTCCGAGTTTATCGCCTTGTGGGAGCCCGATTGTGTTGGTACAGAAGAAGGATGGGACTTGGAGACTCTGTATTGACTATCGAGCGCTAAACAAGATCACTGTCTGTAATAGGTACCCGATCACGCGGATTGATGATCTCTTGGACCAACTAAAGGGGGAAAAATATTTCAGCAAGATTGATCTGGAGTCAGGATATCACCAGGTACCAATCAAACCCTCTAATGTGTGGAAGACTGCCTTCAAAGCCAAGGAGGGCATCTTCGAATGGTTGGTTATGCCTTTTGGATTGACGAATGCTCCTACAACCTTCATGAGGCTAATGGATGACATCTTGCGGCCATTCACCAACTCATTTGTAGTGGTATACTTGGATGACATTCTGATCTTCAGCCAAAGTTGGGAAGAGCACCTCCACCACATCCGACAGGTTCTTCAAACACTGCGGCAACACAAGCTATGTGCCAATTTGGAGAAATGCACTTTTGGCATGACCCAAGTTCAGTATCTGGGATACATTATTAATGAACAGGGAGTGCATGTGGATCTGGCGAAGATCCAAGTCATTCGGGATTGACCATCTCCAACCACTCTGACAGAGCTCCGCAGCTTTCTAGGTCTTGCCAACTTCTACCGCAGGTTCGTGTTGGGGTTTTCTCATATCACTTGGCCCTTGAGTCAAGTCACCAAGGGAGGAGCGAAAGCGAAATTCTTTTGGTCTGAATCTCAACATAAGGCATTCATAGAGTTGAAAGATCGCCTCTGCACGGCACCGGTGCTCGCATTACCAAATTTACAACAAACATTTGAGGTCGAGAAAGATGCCTCTAACTATGCTATTGGGGTAGTCCTTACTCAACACGGGAATCCAGTGGCATATCACAGTGAAACACTTTCAGACACAGTCCGGAAGTATCTCACTTATGATAAAGAGATGTATTCCATTGTGCAGGCCTGCTGACAATGGAAGAATTACATTTTGGGGAAGGAAACGGTCATCCACACAGACCACCGACCCCTGCAGTTCATACAGACCCAAGGGAAATTGCAGAATAATCGCCATGAGAAGTGGTCTACATATCTGCAATAGTTCCATTTGAATATCAAGTATAAGAAGGGCAGCACCAATAATGTTGCAGATTGCCTAAGTCGACCACTGATCATGGCGTTAACCACCGTGCTCAACTCTTGTGGGCACGAGACTTCTGATTGGCCACTTCTCTACAAAAGCGACCCAGAATTTGGCCACACATACCAGACAGCCTTGGGGGGTCGACATGTTCCAGATTTTCATCTCCAGGATGCCCTGTTATGCCACCTGGCCCCTGGGTCACATTTGTGTTCCTTAAGCGTGCGTGCCAAGATGATTTGGGAAGCACACTACAGTCGGGCTGCTGGGCATTTTGGGGTCGAGAAAATGGTGGTAGTACTGCAAAAGTATTTCTATTGGCCAAATCTTTGACAGGATGTCGGGAAGTACATCAGATCATGTACTGCCTGTGCCATTGCCAATCCAACCATCAAGAAGCAAGGCCTCTATACCCCACTGCCTACCCCTAGTCGACCTTGGTAATCCATCTCCATGGATTACATGTCAGGCCTTCCTTCCACTAAGCATGGAAATGATTGCGTTTTTGTGGTCGTCGACAAGTTCTCGAAGATGGCCATTATGGTGGCCTGCAAGAAGAATATCATAGCAGAAGTCACTGCTAAACTCTTCTTTGAACGAGTGTGGGTGCACTTTGGGATCCCACAGTCTATCATCTCAGATTGGGATAGTCGGTTCCTCAGCACATTTTGGTCCAGTCTCTAGTCAATGTTGGACAAAAAACTCACTAAGTCCACAGCCTTCCATCCTCAAACTGATGGCCAGACAGAGGTTGTCAATCGAATGATTGTACACATTCTGCGCATGTACAACTCAAAGCATCCACGCACATGGGACGAGAGCCTCCCCTATGTTTAGCACAGCTACAACCGAGCTCTTCACAGCTCGACTGGCCATAGTCCTTTTCAGGTGGGCTTGGGATTCTAGCCACTATGCCCCATTGATGTGGCCATGCCACTTGCAGCTACTCACACAAATTCAGCTCATGTCCAGTCCAAAACAGATAAGGCAACCAGCTTCATTGAGCACATCCAACAAATTCACCAGCAGGTCCATGAAATTCTGGAGAAATCAAATGCCAAGTACAAGCAGCGACATGATCAACGTCAGGTGCCACACAAGTTTCAGGTGGGCGACAAAGTCTGGTTGCATTTGCAAAAGGAACGCCTTACTGGAGCCTATCGGAAACTGAGACCACTCCGCTATGGTCCTTACACCATTACTAAGGTTGTGGGAGACAATGCATTTGAGCTCAGCATTCCCCCATTCCTTGGCCTACACCCAGTGTTCAATGTCGACTGCCTTCGGCCATACTTTCCACCATTGCTAGACACATCTGACATTGCAGAATAGCTCACACCCACATAATTAAATCCAGATTGCATGGAACAAGCTGCAACTGATCGGATCATGGACACACAGATCAGGAACACTCGCCAACAGAATATCCAACTGTATCGAGTTGTCAAAGCAGGCCAACTCCTTCACCAGGGACCAAGTTCAACAAAAGTTTCCTCATCTCATGGAGGAACTCAACGCAATGGGGACCATTGCTTCTTAAGGGGGGAGGAATGGTCCAAGTGGATCTTGGTGGCCACCTGCCAAGTCCACCTGGACCCCCACCATTGTTTCTCTCAGCATTTTCAGATTCCTTAATTGTAGCACAACTTACTATTTTTAGCAGTCTTTCGGGTCCTGAACTTCCGGAACCATTTTGAGGCCCTAAACGATCAAACGGAGATCGTATGCCAAAGTTACGACCGCGGGAAGTTGATGTACCAATTTACCCAAACGGGGCCCACAATTTGGCGTTTCATCTTCTAGGGTTAGGTTTTGGAATGTTAAGGGTTTTCCATTGTTTCTCAACAATAAATAGGCCTTCGAGCCTCATTGTAAGACAGTTCAGAGGCATGTAGCCACCACATCTCTTCTTAGAGATAAGCTACCATCGCCCTAGCTGGTTTATTTCCATTACTGTTTGTAAGCATATTTCAATATTTTACATTAATGAAGTGAAGTATTATTTCCGTTTCATATCTGTGTTTATGGTTATCTCTGTAATTTGTTGCGTTCCTGTTTAAGTCTGGATCAACAGACTAGGGAAAAAACATACCAATAAGTTGGCTTAGGAATGAATGGGTAAATCCAATGTTGATCATACAAAAATCCTTGAATCGTGAGGGGAGGTATGATCTTACTTTATAGTATTACATTCATATTCTTCTACATTTTTAGTTTGTCAAGAATTAAAGTTTCCCTATTCTTTATGGAGGAGTCTCAGAAAAATGGCAAGTTAGGTGAAGGAAAATAAAAAGAAGCCTCTCGTGAGTCTCCATCATCATGGTCTTGTTAAAATTTTAATCCTAGAAGATTTTAAATATCGAAACAATACCTAGAATAATTTCATAGTTCATAATGGTTTTTTGTCACAATCATAAGGGAATTTAGGAGAGAAAAACCCGGAATAGGAGTCTAGTGATGTTAGTCATGAAGAGGATTTAACTCAAACCAAATCTAAGACTATTGATCCTTCTAAGCATAATTCAAAGGCAAGGAAGAAAAATGCATCAAAGTAAAATCCCCCAATGACTAATTCACCTACTCGTGGTGTCACTCAAAATATGTCTAATTATCAGGGTAGTAAAAAACCTTCAGAATCAGCACCTATGTCCACACCTCAAGTAAATTAAGAAAACTTATGTTTGTATCAACAATGAGGATGAAAAAAAATTGGAGGGACTTTCTAGAGTGAATAATAAAAAATAAAACCCTTAGGTTCACGTCAACAAATTCCCCCTAAATCACCTATCAAAGGGCCTACTACAAAATCATCTAAGAAATATTACCCTTCTCCATATTTTCACAATGAATATGTTGGTCATGTTGATCCTGATCCTCTACTAGATTAATTTATGCTTCATTACCCCGCCTGACCCATTGGTTGAGAAGTTAAAAACAAGGAATAAAAATATTAAGGGCTTGAAACAAGAGATCATGAAACTTACCATACGTAATTGATATACAAAAAGAAAATGACCAATTAAGAGTTCAAAGTTCCAAGTTTTAGGAAGAGATCAAGGAGTTACAATTGGAAAACAAAGAGCTACATAACAATATTTTTGACTCCATCTGATCTACATCCCAAGGAACGTAGACAAAGAGACTGACCAAGACTAAAGGAGGCCTTAACATCCTCATCAATTTTGTTGGGATCTCCTAAGTAGATTGCAAGATGATAAGCAGTTTTGATAGGGTCTGATTTTGCAGTTTTTTGTGTGTATTGCATGGGGAAATGCACGTGATTTGGCGTAGGGGAGATGTTGGCTCCCAACATTGACATATTTAGCTACCTTCTTTCCATACTATTTCCTTATCTATTATATATTTTCTTGTCTAAAAGCCCATACTACTGACCTTGAATATCTATAATTAGTCTAATGAGGTACATCTTGCTTGACTTATTAAAATCATGTGTTTTTAGCTAGATTTAAGTGGATTTTGAGGTTATGTTACTAATGATGGAAATATAGTTCACTTCCAATACCACCACATAGACTCTAGTACCCAAAGGAACCATGAGATCATTATCCATCGCATTCATGGCTATCCATGTAGGAGTCCAACTTGTAAGCTTAAACAAGTACATGACAACATAACACCTCTCTTCTTGGTGCATGTTTGAATCCCTTTGAGCAACCCTAAAGTCAAATAAAAACATCCAAGGTTCCATAATTTGCCTACCAATTATGATTCATAAAAAAAAAGTTTATTTTGATATCGAACAAGCGCACACTCAAAATCTAGTTTGTCTCACTACACCAGCAATGGATTTGGTGAAGGTTACAGAGGCAGAACAAGATTTCTTATTCAGTATTTTGGTTATTTCAAGGAGATTTGTTCCTAAAACATACAACTAGATATTATCTCTGTACCATTTCCTTTTGAAGACAAGATATCAACGTAATCTTTGATGTAACACTTATAAATAGAACTAGGCATTGTGATGTTGAGTTAGCTAGTTGTTATTGTGATCTTGATATTGTTTCTCAAACTCTGTAACTTTGTATCATTCATGCATTAACAAACCTATTTTACTTTGGTTTTTATTAATAGAATATTTCTTCAATCATGATTGCATTGTGATCTTCCACTTTTCTTGACAGTAGTTGACTTAAGCACTACATATGGGAGGGTCCATCACAACTTCGTTCCTGATTCGTAATGTATTTTTCCTTTTATGTGCGTTTGTTCTATAGTTATTTTTTACAACTATATTGTTCTCTATAATATTTGATGGTTGATGTATTGATAATTAATGTGGGTCTTATCATGTGGATTGTATCCATAGCAATGTTGTGTGAATCAAGACTTCTATTTCAATTCAAATTTGATCTTTAGGTGGCTTTATGATAATGTTTATATAATTTTGTTGCATTAATATGTATTCACTTCAAAGTTTCATTTATGCATTGTAACTAGGGTAAGAAATATGCTCTGGAAGTCATGAGGATTGATTCGAGATATGAAGATTGTTAATCTCGTTCTTTTCCATTTTAATCTGACCCTTTTCTCATTGATATAATATTGAGATCTGAAAGAACATATTTTGTTACACTCTATAACAAGCAACTTCAGCCTAATACAATTTCTTATGGAGCATATAAATGATATTCATTCTTTTCATTTAGTCTGTCAAAAGGAGATCTGCGTTTTAAGGACTAATTTGATGCCTTTTCCCTATAGTTTTGAAGCCTGGTCGATGAGTATATAAGTTTGTATTCAATTTTTATGTGGTCTATATTTTCATACATAATTTGGATCTTGCTTATGATTACATTTTAGATTGAATAATTTTATGCATAAATATTATGATTGTTGTTGTGATAGTCTAGGTTTAAATTGAGTTTACACACTTACCCTGTAATACGACTTATTTCCAGTCCCGTGTATATACAAAAAATTAGTACATTTGTGGGTTGCAAGTTATCTTCTGTATATGTTCTTATTTTGATATAGAAGGTTTGCATTAGGATCATTGCTCGATCCAAAACTTGTAAATCTTTAGAGATTTTTTTAATATAGATTTTATTACAGTATGTGGAGTTTTAATCAAGGCTTAGGTGTTTGATTTTAGTATTTGGTTTTAGCAAGCTAAGAACCAAAACTAGAATCTCTTATCTTTCAAATCCAACTTATAAATGAGTACATGAACGTTGCCCTGAAGCAACATAAGATTGTATTTTGAAGCCTAGCTAGGGGATCTGAGATAAAAGACTAGTCAAAAGGGTCTTAGATCCATGCACATTGTCTCAATTTCGTTACACGGTTTTCTTGATATTTTTAGCATTAGATAGAGTTTGATTTATTCTTTCGAATTACATTAGAAGATAATTATTTAGTTTTTTTAGGAATAGATTTTTTTATGTTGCATGCACACATGGTGTTTATAACTCATGCGTTTACATCCCATATTGACTTGTGAAGGGTTTTTATTGTGACATTAAAATATCCTAACAAAAGACTTTTCCTTGGAGTTCCCAACCCCTTCAACAACACTTTGCATAGAGTAGTTATCAAAACCCACTCCCATTAAGGATTTATGAACCCATTTTTTTTAGTCTTTTCATATGGGAAGTCACCCCTATGTGTCCATATGAGCGGCAACACCCATATTTGTAGGGTATTTCTGTTAAGAAATCTAGGGGAAACAAGTGTAGGAGATTTCTCTCATTATGATAATTGTTTGTGATGTATTTTTAATTTTATTAATTAGATTCTTCTTCACTTGTTTCTTATTATATTTTTCTTCATCAGATATCTACAATGAGACAAAGGACACAATATGTAGGCGATTATCCAGGGCCAAAACCACTCCAACTTGAGAGAAAAACCCACCAGAAATCTTCTTCTTATAGAATCTTTAATCTATGAATTCTAAGAACTAGACCCTTGATCGAGAACCCCTCCAAGACCAAGTCGATGCTTCCTCTTTTAATAGCTTCTCCTTCTAGCAACTTTGACCTACTCTGCAACTACAAATGCAACTTTGACTTGCCCGGAAACTACAACTTTGACTTTCCTAGAAACTACAATTTCTCTTCTTTTCTTGGGTAGGTTCTCTCTCCAAGAGAACTCAGCTTCCAAAATAGCTCTTCTTGATGACCTTTCTTCACTTCTGCAACTCGGCTTTACTGCAGCAATATGTTCTCTAATTCCTTCGCACATCTGGAAAGAAGTAACCCAAAAACAAATCTAAAATAGCTCAACTTTTCCTCCTTTCTTCTGATGAATCCTAAGTCGCAAATACCCACAATATGCATATAAAATGCATGTCATATACATGTACCAGGAATTTTAAAATTCCATACCTAGTAAAACCTTCACAAATCAAGGTTTAAGGCTCCTTAAATAAACTCTATGCGGAAACATTTCATGTAACTATCCAAGTCTAAACTTTAATAAACCTTTGAGCGGAACCTTATACAACCCTTCATAATCTTTGGTTAATTATTATTACCCGCGCATATCAATAGTACCCTTTTAACTCTGGTTTCAGTTTAACCCAACATTAACCATAATACATTTATTCTGCTCATTTCTATTATAACTCTTGTATAATAGAAATATTTCATAACCCACACTTAAACCTTACCTTTCCGCCATTCCACAAACCTTTGCACATATATCGATGCTCTCTTTAGCACATTAAATCTCCACCATCGATCTCATTCCTATAGATCCAACGGATATCGCGTCACCCGCTCGCCAACTAGCTTGGCCGATCTCCACCGTTGATCAATCTTGCTCTATCCAACGGCTATCGCATAATCTCACGTGAAATCTTGCACGACCGATACCAGGTCAAGAGCACGTGAGAAAAGTGGTTTTCTCTTTCCATCATGTGCTATGTGTCAACCCCTCAGTTTAATCGCGTGAAATTGTAGAATACCATTTACAGCTTTTATGGCGCGTGTCTAGTCAATTTAACGTCTTAAATTGCTCTACATAAATTATCAATCTGAGTATCGTAAACTAATGAAGTGTGGTGCACCATATGTGCTTAGTTAACCTTTTTTCTTACTTCGTTGTTTTATAGTTTTTATCTTGTTTTGGGGTTTTGTTCTTGTTGGTTTCCTAAAGTGTTTAACGCAAATGGAAATCATATTCTAAGGTCTTAAGAATACTTTTAAAGGTCAAGTATGGATGTAGATTTCAAGACAAGGTTTATGTCCCTTATGGTAACTTCCAAAACTTAGCACTTCAAAAGATCTCAAAACATGCTATTAATACTTGAACAGGAATGTAAATATGCAGCTACTTAAATCAAACAAAAGATGAAATACTGATCATGAAATCATTGTCTCTGTTACCCATCTAATTACAGAAATAAAATCTAAACTATTGCACTCAAACAAACCAAAAATTGTAGACTAACGAAAGCAAGATCAATTTACTTCACTTATAATCCGATAGCTCGCCAAGTAGCTTTTCTAGGTTAAGCCATGGCTCTGGAGATAACGTCAATAACATGAAGAATTGATATCTAAATTACCTACTTGCAAATGAAAGTAAAATCAAGTCACTTCACTTATAATCCGATAGCTCGCCAAGTAGCTTTTCGGGGTTAAGCCATGGCTCTGGAGATAACGTCAATAACATGAAGAACCTAGTATCTAAATTACCTACTTGCAAATCAAAGTAAAATCAAGTCACTTCACTTATAATCCGATAGCTCGCCAAGTAGCTTTTCGGAGTTAAGCCATGGCTCTGGAGATAACGTCAATAACATGAAGAACCTGATATCTAATTGCAGAGATGAAAATAAAATCAAATCACTTCACTCATAATCCGATAGCTCGCCAAGTAGCTTTTATGGGTTAAGCCATGGCTCTGGAGATAACGTCAAATGATATGAAGAATTTGATATCTAAACTAACTAACAATAGCAAATAAATAAGACTGAAATCAAAGCATAACTGAAATTGAAAAGCTTAAGCAAAAGTTCAGCATAGAGGCAAATCTCATGTCACTATTTGATGCAAAAAAAAATGTAAAGAAAAACTAATCTACAATCAACCGGTTGAACACACTTGCATGAATTAAAATTGCATGAATGGAAAATATAGACTATCAAACTTGAAAGCAATAAAATGACATACATAAATGAAATCAAAGCAAAATTACAAAATAAAATCTACTCTACCTTACATTCTAATATGCTCCATGACATCTACTTCACATCTCCTTCCATGTTGAGAACATCAAAGCTTTATTCAAATTCTTCAAAATTACAAAGTACAACAAATCTTTCCAAAGCTTTCAAAAGCATCAAGGAAGAACTATAAACTCCAAGCTAAGCTAAGACTAACAAGCTAACTAGCTAACAAGCTCTAAACTAACTAATGAAGGAGAGAGATCTCCTATTTATACAAAAAGATGAGAAGCCATCTCATTAATGAGAGTCCATGAATCTCTCCCTCTACCTTTAGAGTCCTAATCAAAATAGGAACTGATAAGACACATGTCTTCTTAGAGTTTCAATACAATTAGGAGATGTGACACATATCCTCATGATCCCATGATTATTTCCACTCAAATTCGAATTTGGCCTTAGAGTGCCACATAAAAGTCTTCTAGAAGCCTCCTTTTGACCTACACATGTCAACAATCTCAACACACTTGTTAGGTATAAGCATATGCACATTATTTCCTAATTTTTAACCACAAATTCACTTAAAAAGGCTAAGAATTAATAAAGTTTGGAAAAACATAAATGTGGCCCAATGATAAGGAAAGTGGGATGAATGTAGTGACATAGTAATGAAATAGAGGTGATATAATGGACATAATAGTGAAAGTGTAATGGAAATGAATGACATTTTCAAGTCCCAACATACCCCCCAACTGAAGTTATTGCATGTCCTCATGAAATATATATTACATTAACTTTTTCTTTTTTTGGATCCTTGAGCTTTGGCTTAACTTTGCATGATATCATTTGATAACTTCATATTTTTGCAAAGTGTTTTACTTGAATTGCAACATGGTTGGTTCTTGTGTTACAACCAATTTTTTTTGTTGTTGTTGCATTCTATTTTGATCTTTGAACTTTACATAATGATATTTTGATTATTGTTTGCAAAGTATATCTTTATTGGATTGCATGATGGTTGGTTCTTGTGTGACAACCATGATTTTGTTTGTATCCAACTTATCCTTTAAGCACTTTTTGAAAAGCCATCGTATGCTCATAATAACAATGTAATAGTTAATATATGTTAGAAGTATGTGGGCTCCTTAATATGATATGGACATGGCAAGATATGAATATGAATGTATTCCCCCCCCGCAACTGATGGTATTGGCAATTTTATGAAATGAGGAAGAGAAATGTTTTTCCAACAATTATCATTCTAGCTTTTTATGAAATTCTATGGTCAAAAGTTAGAAAATGACGTACCTTAACTTACCCTTTGGAATGGATGGGTTGTATGTGTGGTGGCTGCAAAATTCCAATCATATTCTTCTTCAAGTGGCTGAACAAGAGGAGTCATGGATAAAAATTTAAGATGACTTTTTATTGTTGCTACTAAAACTTGTTGAATCTACTCCAAAATGCTGAAAATAATAGTCTTCATGTCTTCAAAAATCATTGGCACAATTCCTACTATGTGAAAAATGTTCTGATGTCGAACATAGTAGGAAATTGTTGGCTTAGTGGCCATTGATGGATGCCACTAGTCAACACGAGAACTCTCACCATTGATGACAATGAAAGTCAAGATGCCCAAACACATCTTGCTAGGTACGAATAGTTTTGTTGATGTCGAGTCACCTAGAATATCTGATGAACAAGGGACATTAATGTATTCCCATTGTTTTTCAGCATGATGACTTACCATTAAGGCATGTAAGCCTCAAGGTGTTTTTACAAAGAACTTAGACTCAGAGGACTATGGACTCAATAATTTTCATTGAAGCAGGGCTTATTTGCGAAATGAAAATGACAAGAAATGAAAGATTGAAAATGGAAGATGGCAATGGAGAGCAGAAATGGCAATGGAAATAAGCATGTGAATGAGCCTCTTGCTTTTATTTGTGGGTTATGAATGGACAAAAAGAGATGGAAAGTGTATGTGAATGTAAATGGAAAATATGAAGTGAAATGAGGTGAATGGTTTATTATGAGATATGGATGTGATGGAGACAATAGTATCTGAAAGCTTTTCAAGTGTTTGGATCTTATTTTGCATCAGCATATTTCCTCTTTGTTGATGATCATCCTCTTATGAAACAAATTGGTCTCTTAGAGAGACACTATTCTCATGTGGTCATGTGTCCTTCCTCCTGAAACCTGCAAAAAAAACTAATACTTCTTCTGCAATGGAATGTAAGATTATCAAAGGAGAGAGGTGATCAATCTCTCTCGTTATGATATTTACACACAAAACTAAGAATTTGTATTAATGAAACAAGTTCTCAAAGGAAAAATCAAAATAATTTATACCTGCTTTGGAATTGGTGCCCCAAGTTGAACGTTACTTATTTTCAGCAATTTATTTCATTATTTTCCATTTCAATCTCTAATGATGGATTTCTCATTGTGTAGATCTTGTTGAGATCTTTCCAACGACACTTGAATCATCAAAATCTGATTTTGTATGAGAAAGATAGGCTGATTTAAACAATGAGGTTTTTTCGGCTGCGGAATTGGACTTTAGTTGCGGAATGTGCACTGTTTCTGTAGCTAAAAATCTTGAATAAAAAGTTAGCCATTCATCTTTCATCATCAGTCCAAAATTAATCAATACTTTTGGAAAAGTGAGCAAATAACATATTCATTTCATTGATTCAAAATTATTTTTTTTCTTAACATGCGGCGACTTAGTGTGGCGGCTTAGTGTGACGACTTAGTGATAACACACACCTTGACTTCCCTTTGACCAGGGTCTTTTTCATCAACTTGGATCAAATGAATAAGAAACCATCCATGTACTAACATTTTCCCAGCTACCCATGTGGTTCGTTTCGTCTCTTGACACCTATAACCTACAAAAGTATGTAAATGGTTGCGGAATTGCCAGTTAGCTGCGGAATCAGGCTGCATTCTGCAGCTAAAAGACAACCAACCATCAGTTTTGAATTTTTTTTTGGGTATGTATAGAGGATCATTTTGCAGACTAACTACTGCAACACTCAAACTTGTTTTGGATTTTACAATTCTCAAGAAACCATTTCCCAAAATTTCATAGTTGTTGAATGAGATAGCCATGGTTTTTTTACATTTCCTTTGATAGAGTTTAGTTGTTTTTGGTTCAGGCATGCATATACTGAGCCATAGCTCATGTTTTAAGACAACTCCCAAAAATATCCAGGTGATGATTCTAAAAACAAACAACACAACTACCTGCATGGGATTCATTCCACTTTGATACTTTTTCTTCCTCTCTAATAGTTCCAAGCAACTAATGTAATTAGAGGCAATTTTGGGTTTAACTCACAGGAAATATACATGAACAGAATGTGAGTGAGTTTTCGAATGGTCTCTGCATCGAATTCCAAGAAGCTCCATGCCACATGTATTGGTTGGTTGCGAAGAGTTGTATCCAATTAAGATTGTTGTTAACAGGTGTTACGTCTATTAGCGAAGAGCCATATCCAATTAGAACTGCTGTTAATAGGTGTTACATTTATCAGCGAAGAACCGTATCCAATTAGAATTGCTATTAATCGGGAAGTGGTAGAGCAGGTGTTAGACAGGTGGCAAAAGGCGGGAGATGTATAATCAGCAAACGGTTAATTATCAGCACGCCATTGATTTCAAAACGGAACCAGCCGATTAAATCAACTGTCAGTTAATTAATTCAATTTCGTTTTTTCCTCGCGGCCTGCAAAAATGGGCTTCAAAGAACCGAGGAGATCTCCCAAATCGCTTCAAATTTCTTAAAACGATTTATGGGTTATCTAATTGACCCTATTGCCGAAAAAAACCCATGTTTTATTTTTTCCAAATTCACCTCCATTTGGTCAGATCGTGCATTCAAAGTTTGATGTTTTTTTCTGTGTTTTACGTTTTCATGAACTACACTCTCTGTAAAATTGATTTTGAAATTTTTTTAGATGTGATCACAGCACAGACAGATGTAACCATTCTTCAGTATCTTCTTCGATTTCTTCAGCAAAAATATGCCTTCTTGCTCTTCCTTCAGTGCAACCTGAAGACCTGCCATCAGCCTGCAGTTCCCTGCGACCTTTAAAGCTTGAATTAGACAACGACAAATTGCAAAGACGTCTCACAAATTCTATCATCTTCGCATCTTCATTATTCTTTCCTAAAACAACTTTGTTTTCCCTTATTTAAATAGCCCATGTTCTCTAGAATTTAAACATCGCCATTTGCAATTTGGAATTTGGTCGCTGGTGAGATCTCTTCAACATATGAAGGTTGTGGTTGCTAGCACTCTGTCTCGATTTCAAAGTCATGGATTTTGTTTGAGATCAGATCTTGCAATTAGACTATGTAAGCTTCCAATGCATATTCCACCATCGTTATGATATAAACTCACTTCTAAATGCATTTTTTTTTTATGATTTTGCAGGTTTGTTTCAGGCCAAAGCTTGAACAGGGATGCAGATTTTCTACTGAGGCCACATTGAAAGCTAGGATTGAAGATAGCCATAGATTGTTTTCTTTATTTTTTTCCTCTGAAATTGTGAAATTTTATAAGAATGATTAATGATTTTCAATTTCAGGCAGCAAAGATTTCAAGTAAAATATGCTAAAAACAAGACTTTGACTGAGGTCTTAAGCTGATTTTTTTATCAATCTGGGCTGGGTGACTAGGATAGGATCCATGTCGGGACAATTCCAGAGATGCCCATGTGGTCAGTTTCTTCATTGGATGCCTGTAACCTACTAAACCTTGAAATCAGCTACGGAATTCATAGTTAGTTGCGGAATCAGGCTACATTCTGCAGCTAAGTTGCAAAATCTTATTAAAACAGGATACAGTGTTTTGAGGACCACTACAAACCATAACCAGTCAATCTTGGACAGTTGAGCCTATCAAAGCAGTTGGGTTTCATTTTTTTTTCTTTTTTTTTAATTGAATCAATTGAAATGATGAAGTTTATTTTGTCTCCTTTTTTTTTAACATAACAATTCTTTTTCTGATCCTCTAGATCACACAAAGTGCAGGAGGAGACCATACTCAAGAAATTATTAATTTTTTTTTACATAACAATCCTTTTTCTGATCCTCCAGATCACGCAAAGTGCAGGAGGAGAGCATACTCAATAATTATTAAAAAAAAAAAAAATGTAAGATATAATTTCTCCTAATTACACTTCCCCAGCAACGGCACCAAAATGTCTAGTCAATTTAACGTCTTAAATTGCTCTACATAAATTATCAATCCAGGTATCGTAAACTGATGAAGTGTGGTGCACCATATGTGCTTAGTTAACCTTTTTTCTTACTTCGTTGTTTTATAGTTTTTTTCTTGTTTTGGGGTTTTGTTCTTGTTGGTTTCCTAAAGTGTTTGACGCAAATGGAAATCTTATTCTAAGGTCTTAAGAATACTTTTAAAGGTCAAGTATGGGTGTAGATTTCAAGACAAGGTTTATGTCCCTTATGGTAACTTCCAAAACTTAGCACTTCAAAAGATATCAAAACATGCTATTAATACTTGAACAGGAATGTAAATATGTAGCTACTTAAATCAAACAAAATATGAAATATTGATCATGAAATCACTGTCTCTGTTGCCCATCTAATTACAGAAATAAAATCTAAATTATTGCACTCAAACAAACCAAAAATTGCAGACTAATGAAAGCAAGATCAATTTACTTCACTTATAATCCGATAGCTCGCCAAGTAGCTTTTCCGGGTTCAGCCATGGCTCTGGAGATAATGTCAATAACATGAAGAATTGATATCTAAATTACCTACTTGCAAATGAAAGTAAAATCAAGTCACTTAACTTATAATCCGATAGCTCGCCAAGTAGCTTTTTCGGGTTAAGCCATGGCTCTGGAGATAACGTCAATAACATGAAGTACCTGATATCTAAATTACCTACTTGCAAATGAAAGTAAAATCAAGTCACTTCACTTATAATCCGATAGCTCGCCAAGTAGCTTTTCGGGGTTAAGCCATGGCTCTGGAGATAGCGTCAATAACATGAAGAACCTGATATCTAATTGCAGAGATGAAAATAAAATCAAATCACTTCACTCATAATCCGATAGCTCGCCAAGTAGCTTTCGGGGTAAAGCCATGGCTCTGGAGATAACGTCAAATGACATGAAGAATTTGATATCTAAACTAACTAACAACAGCAAATAAATAAGACTGAAATCAAAGCATAACTAAAATTGAAAAGTTTAAGAAAAAGTTCAGCAGAGAGGCAAATCTCATGTCACTATTTGATGCAAAAAAACATGTAAAGAAAAACTAATCTACAATCAACCGGTTGAACACACTTGCATGAATTAAAATTGCATGAATGGAAAATCTAGACTATCAAACTTGAAAGCAATAAAATGACATACATAAATGAAATCAAAGCAAAATTACAAAATAAAATCTACTCTACCTTACATTCTAATATGCTCCATGACATCTACTTCACATCTCCTTCCATGTTGAGAACATCAAAGATTTATTCAAATTCTTCAAAATTACAAAGTACAACAAAGCTTTCCAAAGCTTTCAAAAGCCATCAAGGAAGAACTATAAACTCCAAGCTAAGCTAAGACTAACAAGCTAACAAGCTAACAAGCTCTAAACTAACTAATGAAGGAGAGAGATCTCCTATTTATACAAAAATATGAGAAGCCATCTCATTAATGAGAGTCCATGAATCTCTCCCTCTACCTTTAGAGTCCTAATCAAAATAGGAACTGATAAGACACATGTCTTCTTAGAGTTTCAATACAATTAGGAGATGCGACACATATCCTCATGATCCCATGATTCTTTCCACTCAAATTCGAATTTGGCCTTAGAGTGCCACATCAAGGTCTTCTAGAAGTCTCCTTTTGACCTACACATGTCAACAATCTCAACACACTTGTTAGGTATAAGCATATGCACATTATTTCCTAAATTTTAACCACAAATTCACTTAAAAAGGCTAAGAATTAATAAAGTTTGGAAAAACATAAATGTGGCCCAATGATAATGAAAGTGGGATGAATGTAGTGACATAGTAGTGAAATGGAGGTGATATAATGGACATAATAGTGAAATTGTAACGGAAATGAATGACATTTTCAAGACCCAACAGCGCGCGAGATACTGTTTACCACCTACGAAGACCGCTCCATCATTCTGCACGTTTTCCACCCTTTTGTCAACACGTGCCTTGATGTGATCCGTCCATTTCTTAACTTAATCTCCTGCGATAAGATCTCCACCATTCATCTTCCATTAACCCTGTCCATTAATCCGACTGATCCAATGGTTATTGTGCATTGTTACGTTTTTTTGTTTCTTACTGTGTAATAACCCATTCGGCTTTTCGCCTATGTATTTATTCTCACCTTACAGTCTTCAATTTTTCTAATATCGATATCCACTCTATTACTTCATTTCTTTGTGCCTTTACGCTTCCTTCATAAATCCTTAGGTTTTAGGAAGCCTTGCAATTATACCTTCGATGTAACATTGAAGGTTTTCTCCAATATTGTCTGTGTGCAAAGCTATAACACTCTTCTCTGCCTTCTTCTCCGATTCTACACACCTGCAAACCTATGTTACACAAAATTACTCTAGTCCACACACAATTTGTAATTCAATTACTCAATACACACCACACAACTCGGAAATTGCACTTCTGTATTGATAAATAAATATTTACACCATGAATTCCTTCTCGAACTGATCTTCTATATCAGTGGCCTTTTGACACTACTTCCCTCTATCTACCTGTAGGCTACAATCAATCTCCTCTAATTCCTAACTATTTAACTAACTAACTCTCTATCTAACTAACTAACTCTCTCTATGCCTTTTAGGCTTACATTTATACAAAAGGTTCTGTAACCCATTTCGGTTCAGATCCTTAATCTTTTGAACTAAATCCTAAATATCCTCTAAGTCCACTTTTGACTCAACTAATCCCTAAGGATCCTCTCTAGTTCCACAAACCATGAAACCAATTCCTAATCTAAGATTTACAATTGATTTTCAAATCTCTCAATCCCTATGGAATCTTAACTAGCCTAAATCTCTCATGTTCTCCAACATTCGAGAACATTTACAATATGCCTCACAATATCTAATTAATTCCTATTCTAAATATCTCTTATTAAAATCACTCAAAAACCTTAATAATTACATTAATTTAATACTCAGGAAACCAACTTCCTTGAAAACACAAGACCCCCTATGTCTACTAAAATACAATGAAATTTCTAAGCTGAATGCTCTTGCATCAGACTCCCAAGGTTGAAAACAATCATGATCTCCAAATCATGTGTCCTCATATGTTGATAGAAAACCTCCAGGGTCCCAAAATTTAATTTGTAACTGTCCAAACGCTCTGCACCTTTGCTGTTGTTGTATGTCTACTATCTTCTGTTTCATCTTCCTCTCCTTGTCAATCAGTTTCAAATTCTGATTGATCATTCTTCCTGTTGATGTCAATCTCCTCCATCTAGACTGCTTCATCCTTAGTTGCCATAAGTCTTCAATCTCTATCTCTAGCACATCCTTGGGCTGGTACATACTCTTCCATTTGTTGGTGTACCCTATCCACTCATCTTCAAACTGCTATTCATTATATTCTCTTTGAAGTTGTCGGATTCTTACTACCGCCCTTTCATCCTTACCCTCTTGTGACTTTCCAAACAACCTCTATTCAATATCTGTAAATTTACTTTCAAAAAATAAATGGTCCTCCAATTCCCCTTGTACTTGATTACATCACTATGTTGTTCAACCAATCCAACATATTTTCCTTCCTCTTATTTCTTTACTTGGCTACTCATATGTGCCAAATTTTCTCCAGCATCTGCAACAAAACCTGCACTCACAAAATAATTTTTAAAATGAAAAACATAAGGCCTTAGTGCCTCTTCTTCTTTTGGCAACATCTCAGTATATTGCTCTGATTTTTCCTTCTCTATCAGCACATCAGTATGTTGATTCCACCTCTTTAAAGAATCCTCCAAAGGACCCTTGAAACTCTCAGCAAGTCTCTCTTCCACACCATTTGCTTCAATCATGTCTTTCTTCTCTTGTCCACTGTAGTGAACTACTTCTTCTGAAATCACACTGTCATACTCTAATTTTTCCAACAAATATTCCAGCAATTCAATTTTTCTTTGACACTTCATAAGTACTTCATCATCACTTATAATTCCTGCATTTATGCACAAATTATCAGTTTGAAAATTACAAGGCTCAACGGTCCCAACTGTTGCTTCACATATCAGCTCTTCAGACTGAATCTCATCTCCCTCTTTCACAAGAAATTGTTCCTGTGTTGTAACAGCTTCAAATATCAATGTATTACTAAATTTTTTCTGCTGCAATAATTCACTGCTTTTCTCATTCAAGAGACATTCTCCATCCTTCTTTACTTCAGAGTATTTATCTTCTGAAAGATACTCTTCCATACTTTTGACAATCTCAAAAGATTGCTCATCCTCTGCAAAACCTGTAATCACATCAAAATTATTAGATTCAAATATACAAGGTTTCACATCCTCCTGCTGATCCGAATTTGTCCAACAGTTTAGAAAATCATCAATAATTCCTTCTTCAGCAAAGTAAACTTCTTGTTGTCTTGAATTCACACAATGGTTCATAAGATCTTTCACAGATCTCCAATCTTCATCTTCACCTAGAACTTCACCTTGTTCTGCTTCACAAATGGAAACTTCCATTCTCAACTCAGCTTCTCTGAGTTCTTCAGACTTCAATTGAACATTCATTACCTGTTCAAGCTTCATCAGCTCTTCTGCTAACTGCATATTCACCTGTTGATTTCTCTTCTCTTGTAGCCTCTGCCACTTTAATTTCTTCCTTATGACATAACCATGCTTCTGGTCATCCTTATTCATCTGCAACATCTCCATCAATATCTCAAGATGGAAATTTATCTCAGCCTTCTCCCTCTCATATTCTTCTTCACTTAATTGTCTTTGTATGCCTTTTGCCTTGGCATCCTCTTTCTTCACTTTTCTTTTGTTGTGGTCTTTCTCAGAACCTCTATTATCTCTGTTATGACTATCAGTAGTCATTTTCTCCTCTATCTTCATGAGTTCCTCACTCACTTACTATGAACTATTAAAGCCTCTACAACAACAAGTCCTCCCTGCTGTCACTTACCTCACCAAGCTTTCCTCTGTACTTGGTCTTTTGGCAAGCACTTGGTTCTATATTCTCTCGAACCTCTTTGAGAACTTCTCTCTTCTCCTTCTAATCTTAACTCATTGGCACCTTTTAAGAATACGATTTTCCTCTTGTATTTCAATCACAAATGAAATACTAGGTTCTGGCCACCTTTTCTTTCACTCAGAAATTCTTACCAACTTTCTTCATTATTTCTTCTTTTCTTTTGTTGAGATGCCTTCTTTTATCTACAACCTAAATTCTGTAACCATAATATTCAAACCAAATTAAAACAAAAACATATGATCTCACCTTCAAGATCTTTGCATGATCTTGTTCTCCCATTCCTCTGTACTTCGAATTGATTGTTCTCTATTTATTTGCATCTGCAAATTCTGGTACACTTTATCTCTGTGTGCCTACTGTTTGTCAGATTTAAAATCTGATCTCCTCTTGCCTATATACATACCTTCAAAACATAACTCTGTTCTAAGTTTTCTCAAAGAATTCTTACACGCAGAATTTCCTTATTCAGCTCTGATACCAATTGATGCAGCCTAAGCTGCAAATACCCACAGTATGCATATAAAATGCATGTCATATACATGTCCCGGGAATTTTAAAATTCCATACCTAGTAAAACCTTCACAAATCAAGGTTTAAGGCTCCTTAAATAAACTCTGTGCAGAAACATTTCATGTAACTATCCAAGTCTAAACTTTAATAAACCTTTGAGCGGAACCTTATACAACCCTTCATAATCTTTGGTTAATTCTTATTACCCGCACATATCAATAGTACCCTTTTAACTCTGGTTTCAGTTTAACCCAACATTAACCATAATACATTTATTCCGCTCATTTCTATTATAATTCTTGTATAATAGAAATATTTCATAACCCACACTTAAACCTTACCTTTCCGCCATTCCACAAACCTTTGCACATATATCGATGCTCTCTTTAGTGCATTAAATCTCCACCGTCAATCTCATTCCTTCAGATCCAACGGATATCGCGTCACCCGCTCGCCAACTAGCTTGGCCGATCTCCACCGTCGATCAATCCCGCTCAATCCAATGGTTATCACGTAATCTCGCATGAAATCTTGCACAACCAATACCAGGTCAAGAGCACGTAAGAAAAGTGGTTTTCTCTTTCCATCGTGTGCTACGTGTCAGCCCCTCAGGTTAATCGCATGAAATTATAGAATACCATTAACAACTTTTACGGCGCGCGAGATATTGCTTACCGCCTAGGAAGACCGCTCCATCATTCTGCACTTTTTCCACCCTTCTGTCGACACATGCCTTGATGTGATCCGTCCATTTCTTAAATTAATCTCATGTGATAAGATCTCTGTCGCTCATCTTCCATTAACCCTGTCCTTTGATTTGACTGATCCAACGGTTACTATGCATTGTTATGTTCTTTTGTTTCTTACTGTGTAATAACCCATTCGGCTTTCCGCCTATGTATTTGTTCTTGCCTTACGGACTTCAATTGTTCTGATCTCGATCTCCACTCTGTTACTTCATTTCTTTGTGCCTTTACGCTTCCTTCATAAATCCTTAGGTTTTAGGAAGCCTTACAGTTATACCTTCGCTGTAACATTGAAGGTTTTCTCCAATATTGTCTGTGTGCAAACTCGTAACACTCTTCTCTACCTTCTTCTCCGATTCTACACACCTGCAAACCTATGTTACACAAAATTACTCTAATCCACACACAATTTGTAATTCAATTACTCAATACACACCACACAACTCAGAAATTGCACTTCTGTATTGATAAATAAATATTTACACCATGAATTCCTTCTCGGCCTGATCTTCTATATCAGTGGCCTTTTGACACTACTTCCCTCTATCTGCCTGTAGGCTACAATCAATCTCCTCTAATTCCTAACTTTTTAACTAACTAACTCTCTATCTGACTAACTAACTCTCTCTATGCCTTTTAGGCTTACATTTATACAAAAGGTTTTGTAACCCATTTCGGTTCAGATCCTTAATCTTTTGAACTAAATCCTAAATTTCCCCTAAGTCCACTTTTGACTCAACTAATCCCTAAGGATCATCTATAGTTCCACAAACCATGAAACCAATTCCTAATCTAAGATTTACAATTGATTTTCAAATCTCTCAATCCCTATGGAATCTTAACTAGCCTAAATCTCTCATGTTCTCCAACATTCAAGAACATTTACAATATGCCTCACAATATCTAATTAATTCCTATTCTAAATATCTCTTATTAAAATCACTCAAAAACCTTAATAATTACATTAATTTAATACTCAGGAAACCAACTTCCTTGAAAACACAAGACCCCCTATGTCTACTAAATACAATGAAATTTCTGAGCTGAATGCTCCTGCATCTTCTTCTTCTTCCTCTTCTTCACACTTCTTCTTGACCTTGTCACCGAACTTGTGTGTGAAAGTGAAGTCACTCCAAATAAGGCTAAGTTCCCTATATATAGGCTTCCTTGAGCCTCCTATTAGGCTGATTTGACATGTCCTTAGGCTGACTTATTGCTCCATGAGGCCGATTTGATACTTGCATGTTTGACATGGTCTTGGAGGGTCTTTTGATTCTAATTTGACTCAAATAATTTTCTTACAATATGTAACATGCGAAAGAAGGGTTATTCATACATGACAATGACTCTTTCGACTTAACAGACTTAATGACAAATCCTAGAATCTCTCAATGAGAGCTTGACCTAAAATAAATTTCCTTGAGCATGAAACCCATGCCTCAAGCACAATAATAATAAATTTATTTTTCTCTTTTCATATGTCATTATGAAGACTGAACCTAGTTACATATTTCAACAATTCCCTCGTAATCCATGGCATGCTTATGGACCCTAGACCAATCTTGAATTGTGATGGAATTAGGTAGTCTGGAGACAAGATTGAACCTACTAAGATCATCGCCATTTCCATATAGACCGATCTCTTGAATGATGTGTCAGCCTCATAAAAAAAACCCAAATATTCCCAATCTCCTTGAATACCTCTTATGATTATTATTGAAGCGGAAGAGCAAGAAGTTGAACCCAAAGGGGTACTATTAAGAGTCACTTCGATTTGGCATCAAAATCAACCATCCATTTCTTTAGATACAAGACTCGTGGGCCCCACTTTTAATGCCTTTGTATCAGTTTCTCCACATCCTTCTGAGACGTCGTGATCTAACCCATCCTAGCTTTTGTAAGTATTAGGCAGCGAGGGCATAACTAAGTATAGGTGAGAAATTTTTTGAGGTCTAGTTCCTCATGACTGCCATAGCCATCTTCTTGCTTGCAAAATGACCTGCCGTTACAATTTCCTCCATTTTTGAAATATCATTGAGAACACCATAGCTACCCCCATACTAGGAACACAAGTAAATTCTTGATGGAGAAGTGTCATAAGAAATAAAATGATAATGGACAGGACTCCACTATGCCCACTGTCAAACCATTGGTCAAAGGGTAGGACTTGAACCAAAATGACCATGATTCTTCTCTAAAATTTGAATCAATTAATCTTGTTTAGGTTTCATCTTTATCTTTATTATGACTAAGTAGTTTCTAAATTGATTTTTACATATTGTATTTTAATCATTAACCATACGATTTTCTTTTTAATTAAATTGCATAACTTTCAATACTACAACTATATTTCTTAAATTCAATATTATTTCAATTTTCTAAAATCTTCAAACTAATTATTTTAAAAATTAGTAATAATTTTGGGGCGGCAGGAGTGGGAGGGGTTATCCTTTTCCTCGATGAATAAAGAGAGTTACAGTATGCATGGGGATTGGGTATTAATACCAATAACCAAGCATAATATTTCATCCTTTGGTAGGGTTTAGAATTAGCTATTGAAAGAAAAATACATGGATTAATGGTCTTCGGGATTACATGATAGTTATTGAACAAATGACTAAACTCAAAGAAAAATGCAGCTCCTATAGTCCCACAACAGTGCAAAGGATTTCATTGCAATTAAATACTTTTGAGATAATATAGCCCTATCATGCCAAATGGCATTTGAATTTAACCACAGACGAGTTGGACAACAAAGGAAAAAACATGGAGTAAGGTATGTTGGACCAACAAGGTTTAGCAATTTTCAAGCCCCTTCCATGACTAAGTGTTTTGTGGAAAAATTCCTTATGCAGCCATAAGCAACCTCCCTAGACCTAGTGGCTTAGCCTTGAAACAACCAATACAAAACTGCAATTCTTTCCTTAGAGATGTTTGAAATATGGGAAGAAAACCTACTTGGAATCCAATGCAAGCTTCCTCCTTCTCCTTACTTGTTAGTTCCAACTCCAACTCCAATTTCTATAAGTGGAACCTACAAATCATCCAAAATAAGCAAGAGAACCAAATATACAAAATAGCATATACAAACAAATCTAAACAAGAATTCAAGGATTCATGTTATACATATGCATAAATAAGACATATTGTATAGGAGAAACAATGCACTTTTGTATTAATAATGGTAGGAAAAGATTACAACCCTTGTAGGCCTTGACCTTGTGAATCTCTCCCAGCTATCTTGTCCTTCCTTTTCCACAATAGTAAGCCTTCAATCACACCTCAAGCACATGGATGGATTATGGACCTCTAGACACAAATGAGCAACATAAGGGCATAATTCAAAGTCTCCAAAAGCCAACTCAGACTCTATGGGAGGTAGTGAATTTATAGGGTAAATGAGGTGGTTTTGGATTTACCATTCTAGGGCTTAGATCCACATTAGAGGGAGGTAAGTTCTAGGAGATAAGAGATAAGACCTCAATATTAGGAGTTTGAGATATGATCCAACAGTAAATAGTTAAAACCACTCCTGAAACTTCTAAAGAGAGAAACTTCGAAATTGATTTTTATTTTTCCTCATTTCCAGGTGTTCATCACACTTTTTGTGAAAGCAACTTGTGCTAGCCAGCATAGTTTCCATGTTTGCAACCTACGTTAGCGCAGTCTATCTTAAGTACAAGTGTAATGATCCACAAAATTATTGTTTTTAGCCAATATAATCCATGATTCTTATACTTCTCGAAAGTGAATGCTTTTGGTTTTGTAGGGGATCATTGCAAAGAGTAAATGGATGGTGATAGATCCGAGTTCAAGGCCATTTGTTTGGATATGAAAAAATGACATGTAACACTAAGGATTGTTATTTACAGGAAAACCGACAACTACAAAAAAGAATAAAGGATGGTGAGAGTCTTGACTAGAAAATTGGTTGTCGTAATTAATCTAGAATCTCTGAGTTACCAAAATTATCCAAGATCTTTTCTTCTGTGATGTTTTCATAATTGCATGAAAGAGCATGTAAAAACCATATGTGAAAACCCTTAAAGAATAAGCAATATAAAGGGTACCATAAAGACAATGCACACAATGTTTGATAATGAAGTTCGTCCAATGTGGACTATGACTTTGGACCCTACTTCAATAGTGGGGAGGTTGCTTCATTAATCTTATCAAAGGAAAGCCAACTACATAGAAAAATACATCATTACCTCCAATCCTAGGAGTGACTTGAAATTTGATTGCTCAATTGACAACAATCACAGCATCAGTAGGTCAGTCTCGTCCTCCTGAGGCTATTGACTGTAAACATTACCTATTTTTGAAAGGTGCATTGTTGTCTCGAACTTCGTGCCCAACCATTAATTATAAAGGATATTTTTAGGAATAACCCATGAATTCTACTAACTAAATGCAAAAACTGACTGCACCATTGTGCTCCTTGTGAAATTCTAGTTAAAATGATTACAAAGTTGACCACATTTAGCCTCCTATAATTTTGATCTCTCAAGAAATCTAAAAGAATCCACATAGATTATGTGGGAGAATATTCCTAGAATATTGCAGGGAATATTCTTTTTGTATATTCCCATCTCAAAATTTGTGTCGTGCGGTTACACACTCACAGTTCCATCTGTGCATGGTTCCAGACTCTTGGTTCCTAGCCTGGCCATCAACACTCTCCCCTAGTCGCACAAATGCATTGGGTTTAGATATTTTTCCGTGGGTGATATTTCCAACATCCAAATTAGGTGTTGTTGGTTGGCGGATGGTTTGTAAGTTGTTGGAGACCCCAAGGGTCACGAGTTCAAACCTGCGCACCCTCAACCACCGTGTATTTTTTAAATAAAAAACAAAAGACCGACGTTAAAAACAAACACAATCGTCATTAAATAAACCAATAACTGTCCAAATTTAATTATCTGACTATTCAACTGTAAACAACCACCAAGTTGTCACGTAACAACATGTCCCTCCAGGTTTGATCGATCCCTATGGGTTGTCGCCATGGTTCCATGTGGCACCACTGATTGTCCCATGTGGCATCATGTCATTGGTCTTCTTGTACCTAATCAAATCACCCAGTTATCAGTTTGCATTTCCATGTGTCACATTTTGATTGGCCCAGGTGATTTGTACTACAGTTGATAGGGTGTCATCCATAATTCCATGTGGCATCTTGTGGGAGCACCATGTGACACCCTAAGGTACACTTGCAATTTTTTTCAATGTTCGATAAAAACTTTAGATGACCATAACTTTCACATACAGTATCAGATTAAGGTGTCGTTCACACTGTTGGATTTAGAATGGCAATCTCTTTGATTTGAGATAAGTTTTACTGAGATTTCAGGACTTCAAAATTTTTTCCTTTTGGGATCCTTCTAGATCATTCCTCCCCATTGAAGTACTTTTGGTCCTCCAAAAGTGTAAACTTGAACTACAATCTGATATGCATAACAAATGTCTTTGAAATGACACACTTTCTTCTCCTTTACATTTGTACTTCAGAACTTGAAGTGATGAAACTAGCATTGTATCCATATGCAAATTTGTAGCTGCCAATACGAGTCCAACTTGCAAGATCCCAAAGAATACCATACTTTCCAAGAGTTTATAACACACTCATGGTCAAGTTTACAATAGAAACCATACCCCATGCTATCCAACTAAAAGGTCAAAATATCATTATGTTGCATATTTAAGTGATGTTATACACTTCATCACTTTTACAAACATTTTCGTAGCATGTGATTTACAATGGTGGCCATTCCAAGCTACTTAGAAAAGATAACCCTTTGTTACCTAACCAGGTTAATGGGATTTCTTCCCATAGTTGGATTACTTGTTGAATAGCTTCACCCACTGGTTCCTTCTTAGGTGCTTTCTTGTCCTTCTTGGGACACAACTCTGGATGGAGCTTTCAACATGTGACTCTCTAATAACTACCCTAGTTGTGATGGTTGCAATGGTTCTTCTTCCTCCAAACTTTCTTTACCTTCTTTGAATGATTGTCTCTACTACAACTTTGGCAAGGAGATCGTTCCTTAGCTCTTCCTTTGAAATGCTCACTATCACTGGGATGTCGTGATGTGCTCCCAATACCTTGCAGTGTATCATATTTGTCATTTGAAGACTCTCCTGTCTCCATGGGTTTGTAATGTCTTTCATCGATGATCCTGGAGAATGTCCCATCTTCATTTCTGACATAGCCTAGTCCTTCATATCGAGGTAGTTCCACCACTTGGATAGGATTCATAATTCCTTAGCCATTAACTCATAGGCCCTTTCCTTCATATCCCATATTCTTTATTATCTTCAAACCAATGCATGTAGTGTTCTTTTCAAATGCACTAAAATCATCATCATAATGAGAAGAATCACAGAAATTGTTTACCTCAGTTTTTGATTCTGAAATGGGTGATTAGGGCTTTGTCAAGCCTTCGTTGCACTTAAACTTTTCCAAGGCCTTTTTTGTGGCTCGTATCTGAAGCTACAATCCCTGCTTCTCCTCTTCTATTTTTTGTAGAAGTCTCTTTAGTTCAACATTTTCTGCTTAAATTCTTTGGTTGATCTCGCCAAGTTCTTATACTCGTGCAGTATTTGGTGCTCTTCTCCTCTTTGGTGCAACACCTACTATAATCTTTGTCTCATTTTCAAAATCAAAACCCAAGACAATTGGCCCCTCTCCTAAAATAACATAGTTGTGATCTTCATCTCATCACCTGAATCATAATCCAGGTCAATTTGTCCAACACCTACAAATAAAGCAATTGTGACCTTCACCTCATCATCTAAATCAGATTCATGGTATTGTTGCAAGGTAGCAACCATCTTTTGCTTCCCTTTTCCACCATTCCTCTTTGGCTTCAACTCTGGATTCAGTTTCTAGTAATGCTCCTCATCATGCCCTTATTTCTCGTAATGATTGCAAGTGGGCTTTGCTTCTTTTTTCTTTATCATTGCTGCCTTCTTTGCATGGTTTCCATGTTCATACTTTCCCCTTCTTTCAAGGTGAATGACTTTCACACTAGCCAAATATCACTATGTTGCATATACAAGTGATGTTATACACTTCATCACTTTTAAAAACATTTTCACATCAATGATTTACATTGGTGGTCATGCCAAACTACTTAGAAAATCTACCCCTTTCTTACCTAGCTAGGTTAATGGGATTTCTTCCCGTACTTGGCTTCCTCATTGAACTACTTCATCGACTGGTTCCTTCTCAAGTGCTTTCTTGTCCTTCTTGGGACACAAACCTAGATGGAGATTCCAACATGTGGCTCTCTTATGTCCACCCTTGTTGCAATGGTTGCAATGGTTCTCCTTCATCCATACTTTATTGACCTTATTTGAATGATGTCTCTAGTGAAGCTTTGGTGAAGAGAGTTTTCCTTAGCTCTTCCTTTGAAATTCTCACTATCACTGGAATATCGTGATGTGCTCCTGACATCCTGCACTATCTCAGACTTATCATTTGAAGACTCTCTTGTCTCCATGGGTTTGGAGTGTCTTTTGTCGGTGAACTTGGGGAATATCCCATCTTCCTTTTGGACGTATCTTGGTCTTGCATATCAAGGTAGTTCCACCACTTGGATAGGATTCACAATGCCTTGACCATTAACTCATATGCCCTTGCCTTCATATCCCATATTCTTCACTATATTTGAACCAATGCCTACAATTGGATTTTCAAATGCACCAAAATCATCATCATAATGAGAAGAATCACATATATTGTTTACCTCAGTTATCGATTCTGGAGTGGGTGATGAAGGCTTTACTAAGCCTTCGCTGCACTTTAACTTTTCTGAGGCTCTTTTATGGCTCGTAACTGAAGTTGCAATCCCTACTTCTCCTCTTCTACTTCTCATAGAAGTCTATTCAATTCAACATTATGTACTTGAATTCTTTGGTTGATCACCTCAAGTTCTTGGATCCATGTAGTCTTTGGTGCTCTTTTAATGTTTGGTGCAACACCTATTGCAATCTTTGTCTCATTTCCAGAATCAAAACCCAAATCAATTGGTCCCGCCAACAGTTGTGATCTTCATCTTGTCGATTGAATTAGAACCAAGGTTAATTGGTCCAACACCTGCAAATCCATCAATTGTGACCTTTGCCTCATTGTTTGAATCAGATTCATGGTCTTGTTGCACGGTAATTGTCTTTTGCTTCCCTTTTCCACCATTCTTCTTTGGCTTCAACTCTAGATGCAGTTTCCAACAATTCTCCTCATCATCCGCTTGTTTCTTGCAATGAGTGTAAGAGGGTTTTGCTTCCTTTTCTTTGCCATCATTGTCTTCTTTGCATGGTTGCCTTATTCATACTTTCCCCTGCTTTCAGGGTGAAAAACTTTCACATTAGCCAAATCAAGAGCAGTGGGTTAAAATAGTTACAAAGAATTCCAAAGATAATTATGTAAAGAACCAATATATTTCACCAAAGTATCAAGTGAATCTAAAGGAATGTCCAAATCCAAAGCTTGTTTCCTAAATTCCTCTGTGAAACTTTGAACATATTGACCTTTGCCTTGTTTCAAATGTTGCAATTCTTGCTTGGATTTCTTCTAGTATCCCAATGGATAGAATTTTCTTTTTAAAGTAGAAACAAATTCAAACCAAGAATAAAGGATTTTACCCACATGCTTGCTACCTTTCGTAAACAAATTTGGTAGTTTATGAATCATTTGGTATCATATCAGGTTTCTTTGGTTATTTAGTGGATATTACAGGGATCTAGATCGGCGGGGTCGAAAATCGTAAAACCCTAGTCATGGTCGATGAATGTGTAAACGAACCTCGTGATCCTACAGAGGTGAGGTTTATGTGGTTGGAACAACAAGTTACAAAAATCAACCACAATTTAAGCCTCTGCATGGCAGCCTTGAATAACAAGCTAGGGATATTTGGAGAATATGAGGGATCGAATGCAAAGGAAAAATCAAAACAGGAATCAGACAATCAAGGAGAAATGGAGAACTAGTCGAAGAAAGGAACCAAAAAAGATCAACCCAATTCGAGTGTCGTGAACCAATATCAATCCCTGTTTAAAATGGAAGAAAAAGTCGATATCAAGTTGTACCATGACGATATCGACACTTTGAATTTGAACCATCGGTTGTAGCAACTGAAATTTTATTTTAGTATCCATCATATCAAGGAAGCGAAAAAGATCTCATTTGCATGGTTGAAATTAGAGGGCCATGCATTGACTGGTGGGAGAGCCACACAAGAACCCTGAGGTTAGAGGGAGAACCTTCAGTGACTAAGTGGGAGGATTTCAAAACGCTCATTAATTCACAGTTTCATCCCATTGGGTACATGGAGGACCAGTGGATCCAATGGCCTTACTTCAGACAAAATTCGGTCCAAAGCATGCAAGAGTACACCACAGAATTCATGAAGATGGCTATAATGTTGGGTATCTCTCCAAAGAACCCAGATGTACTCCTCAAGTATTTGAGGGGTCTACACTGCCATCTACGTGAGAAAATGATGTTGTTCAAGCCCAAAATGATTAACGAGGCTTGTGTACAGGCACAATACCTAGAGATCATAGTCTGAAAAGAGTGCAATCAAGTGGATCGAAGCAAAAGGAGCAACAAGGAGCTTCTAAGGAGGGGAAGAAGAAGCAAAAAGGGGGGAAAGATAAAAATACAACAGCCATAACACACTAGTGAAAATATCCTAGCAACCACTGCAACATTGATGGCTATACAGAGGAGAAGTTCTGGAAATTGCATCCAGAACTAAACCTGAAGGACTAGAAGAAAGATAATAAGAAGAAGAATCTCATGGCCATGGATTCGAGCAACCAAGTGAAAGCAGCTCAAACGTGGATGAGAAGATCGTTTGTGCGTCAGTATAGAAGGAGTGAATCTGAGTAGCCTTCAGCAATAGGAAGAGAAAGAAATTAGAAAACTCTTCCATATAAAGATACAAGTCAAGAAGACAAAGTTTGATGCTCTATTTGATTTAGGATCGCAGGAAAATCTCATTGCAGCACAATTGGTCAAGAAGATGGGACTGGAAGTTCATGATCATCCAAAACCATATCCATTGGGATGGGTAAATAAGGATGCAAATTTGAAGGTAACAAACCAATATAAAATTAGATTCGCTATGCTCAGTGCCAACTCTATTAATGAAGTAGACCTATATGGGGCTCCCCTTGATGTATGTGGAGTTGTGTTTGGGAGTCTATACATGTACATGCGTGATGAAATATTCATGAGGAGAGCCAACCAGTATCGGCTCATCAAGGATGGAAAATCATTCATCATCAACGAGTACAAAGGAAAGTCAAAAATCTCACTAATAAGTGCCAACCAAGCCAAGAAATTGATCAATTCCAGCAATAAGTATATTTTATTGTTTTTAAGAGAAAGTCAGTTTGAAGAGGAGTCAATAAGAGGCAAGGCATCCTAATACTAATAAATTGAAACAACAATTGTAGGAGTTGTTAAAGGCATACAGGGATGTGTTTAGAGAGCCTAAAGGGTTACCACCTAAGAGAGAAGTGGAGCATGAGATCCATCTATTGCCAAATATTGGGTTGTACAGGCAGTTTATTATAGAAGCGAGAGAGGTGAAGAAATAGTTGCATCAATTGCTAGAAAAAGGTGTCATTCGACCGAGTACATCACCACGTGAGTCACCCATCATCATTGTGTCAAAGAAGGATAGGACTTGACAAATGTGTATAGATTACAAGGTGTTGACCAAAATCACGCTCAAGAATAGATACCCCCTACCCAAGATAGATGATCTCCTAGATCAGTTGCATCAAGCAAATTACCTCACCAAGTTGGAATTGAAGTCTGGATATCACTAGGTTCGAGTCAAAGAAGAAGATACATGGAAGAACACCTTCAAAACCAGGCAAGGTTTATATGAGTGGTTAGTCATGCAATTTGGCCTATGAAATGCACCAACTACATTTATGAGATTAATGAATGATGTATTGCACCCTTTTATAGATTCATTTATTATTGTCTATTTGGATGATGTACGGGTATATAGTGCTACCTGGGAGGAGCATATGTCACATTTGACGTAAGTGCTATAAACATTTAAGAAGCACCAGCTGCTAGAAAATCCCAAGAAGTGTGAGTTTTTGCAACATCCTTTGGCATATTTGGGGTTTGTGAGAGGTGGAGGAGAACTAAATATAGATCCTTCCAAGACGGAGGACAAAATGAAATGGTTAGTGCCTACTAATGTTTCTATGGTCATGAGTTTCAATGGGGTAGCACAGTACGTAAGGAAGTTCTTAGCCTCATTTTCAGTAGTAGCAGCACCACTCCATGCGATAATAGCAAGTGGCAAGAGTTTCCAATGGGGAAAATGTTAAAAAAGGGCTTTCAAAGAGCTAAAGAAGAAGATCATCCAAGCACTAGTTCTGGAATTACCAAACTTACAACGACCATTTGAAGTCGAGACAGATGTGAGTGAGTATGTTATGGGAGTTATCTTGATGCAGGGAGGAAGGCTTGTATGCTACCATTATGAAGTACTTCATGGGGTAGTCCTTAACTACCCTACCTACGACAAGGATTTATATGCCATGGTGCAAGCTGTGAGGAAGTGGAAGTACTATCTAATGGGAAAGGGGACAGTAATCCACACAGATCACTAGTCGTTGTAGTACTTATAGGCCTAGAGTAAACTACAACAAACCAGATATTACAAGTGGATGGGGTTTTTATAGCAGTTTCATTTGGTGACCAAGTATAAGAAGGGGAGCACAAACAAGTTGGTCGACATGCTTTCAAGGCCACCCACGTCAATGATCATAGCTTTGGGGACTCTTATGCACATGGAGCCATTCACCAATGATGCATATAGAGAGACATATTCAAAAGATGAGGACTTCAGGAATGTGTATTAGTAGTTGCAGAGTCAGAGTCATGTGCACAATGGCAATAGCATGGTTTACCAACATCTCTAGGATGGGTTACTCTATAAGATGGATAATTTATGTGTTCTTAAAGGTGAGTGATTGCATATGATCAGAGAATATCACACCTCCAAGGTTGTAGGGCACTTTAGTGTAGGGAAGACTGTGGCTAACTTGCAAAGATATGTGTATTGGCCCAAGATGCAAGAGCAGGTAGCTAGGTTCATAATAGGATGCTTTTTTTGTTGTACCAACCAGCCTAGCAATAGGAAAAAGGGTCTATATCATCCCTTACATGTACCTACTTGTCCTTGGGAAAGCATTTCCATGGGCTTTGTGGGAGGTTTACCGACAACCAGGAAGGGACATGACTACCTATTTGTGGTAGTTGATAGGGTCAACAAGATGTGTGTTCTGATGCCCTGTAAAAAGACCATCAACAGGAAAGAAGTAACAAACTTGTTCTTTGGACAGGTTTGGGTGCACTTTGGGATACCAAGGAGCAAAATTTCAAACAGGGATACAAGGTTTCTTAATGAATCTGGACTACATTGTGGGAGAAGATGGACACAAAGTTGAAGAGATCTACAAAATTCCATCCACAGACAAATGGGAAGACTTAAGTAGTCAACAAGACTTTGGGGAAACTTCTGAGGGGATACAACCAAAAGAATCTAAAGACCTGGGATGAAAATATGGTATATATACAACATTCTTACAATATAGCAGTCCACACTTCTATAGGAAAGTCCCCATTTGAGACTTGTTTTGGATATGTGCAACCTTCACCTTTGGATATTGTATATGGGAAACAAGGAGGATTGAGGGAAGATCTTACAAGAGATGCTTTGAGGGTTACAAATTTTATAAATAAGATAAGGCAGATCAATATACATGTACAAGAAACATTGTAGAAGTCACAGGAGAAGTGTAATGCCAGGCATGATCAACACAGAACAGAGAAGTCATTCAAGGTGGGAGACAAAGTATGGTTATAGTGGAACAAGGAGAGGTCATAGGGGCCTGGTAAGAAAATCAAGGCTCTAAGGTATTGTCCCTTTAAGATGCTGTAAAAGATGGGTGTTAATGCCTATTGACTCAATTTACCACCATATATGCGCATTTACTCAGTTGTGAATGTGGAGAATTTGACACTCTATGAGCCTTCCATGCTAGATCAAGAAGTGGAACATGCCCTACCTTCTATGGAGTATTTGGCACCAAACTCTCATGCAGAGTTGACAGAAGGTACAATTTTGCAGAAGAGGTCTAGAACTACAAGACAGGGCAACATGACCTTTGGCAAATTGGATTGAAGGGACAACTTCTAGGCAAAGCTAAATGGTACACTAGAGAGAAAGTGGAGGAAAATTTTCTTCACCTTATTCAGTAAAAGATTTTGGGGACCAAAATCCTACAAAAAAGGGGAGGTGTGATCCATATTGGATCATTATATTGTTTATCATCCATATCGATGCATTCAGAGTGGAAAAAGTGGAGGAATTATCTCATGGGACCATTTTTACCGGCGAGACCCAGTTTGGCGAAACAAAGCCTGAAACATTATGGGAGCGTTTTGAGGCATCAAAAGACATTTTTTGGGGGTAAAAATTTGTCATTTAAGCACACACCATTTCATGCTTTTCTACCCAAAGAGATCTTTCCAACGTCGTAAGAAACATGTCAATCAGAGTCCATATGCAAAATTTATGCCACTAAGAAGTTGACCTTCTTATTTTCACACCTATAGTTCAGTAGGATGTCGCGTCAGCCCCCATTATTCATGTAAAATGGGCTAGCCACATTATTATGATGTAAAATATTCTAGAAGAGTCTATATTGTAACTCTAATTAAGAGTTTATGTAGTCAAAATTAACCACTAGTAGGTTATCGGGCTATGTTATAACCAAACCACTAGGAGGAAGAGGCATTCCATTCTTTCGAGAGAATTTTGTTCCATAGCTTAGCAAAGATAGCTAGGAGAGATACGAGGTAGATCACACAGAGAGGATCTGTGCATTGTAGCACTCCGCAGGCCACGGGCATTACTTCTTTGTCCCTGCTCCCATATTTTCCAGACAGAGAAAGAGAGTGAAGTGGCCTCACCTTCCAATTGGGTTTTCTCTTGAAATGGTTTCCCAAAGAGCATATATTATATCTTATGCATGTGTCTGTGCTTATTTTTTCGTTCTCTACTTTTCTACATAATTTCCATTCGCATGCATGCACTAATTACAGTTAATTCTACATATTTTAAAGTTTAATAAAATTGTAATAATGTAGAAGCTCAAATTTTTTAAATAATATTATCATATCTGTTGTGACGAATTGTCCAGTGGAATACCCAAGGTAGTTTATAGATCAAAAATTCAATATATCTAATCCAATTATTTAAATTCTTTGCATTTGATTGTCCATTAAACAAAAAAAAAAACAAAAATACAAAATAAAAAACAAAACAAAAAACAAAAAACAAAAAAACAAAAAAAAAAAAAACAAAACAAAAAAAACAAAAACAAAAAACAATGCTTTTCATAAGCATTTCTATGTTTTTTGTTAGAATGATGAGAATGAGATGAAGAAGAAGAAGAACTTTCACTAGAAGATGGAGATGGAGGTTCAGGAGATTCTCCATTTTCCTAGTCCACTAAAGCATGATCCTTTTCTTTCTCTTCCTTCTTCTTTTCCTTCTTTGTCAATCTTCTCTCGTAATCTGCAAACAATTTGTCTACCTTATTTTCCATGGTGTAGAAATATTTTTCAAAATCTCACTCATTCTCGGTATGGGCATCGTCATCTTCCATTTTACTTCTTCATTTGTATGTCCAATCTCTAGATCAAAGGACTTATGTTTACCTTCTATCTTTTTGAGCTTGTTCTTCTCACTCACACTCGCAATTCACATAATCAAGAAGTCTACTTTGATACCAAACTTGATCCAGAATCTCTGAGTTACCATAATTATCCAAGATCTTTTATTTTATGATGTTTTCAGAATTGCATAAAAGAGCATATAAAAACCATATGTGCATACCCTTAAAGAATCAACATAAAGGGGAACATAAAGACAATCCACACAATGTTTGATGATGGAGTTTGTCCAATGTAGACTATGTATTTGGGCCGTGCTCCAATAGTGAGGAGGTCGCTTCATTCATCTCATCAAAAGAGAGGAAAGTACATGGAAAAATACATAATTACCTCCAATCCTGGGAGTGACTTGAAATTTGAATTCTCGAATGACAACAATCACAACAACATTAGGTCTGTCTCGTCCTCCTAAGACTTTTGACTGTAAACATGACCTACTTTTGTAAGGCAAATTGTTATCTTGAACTTCGTGCCCAACTATTAATGAGGAAGGTGGGTTTCTGCCATGACACTTGAATTTCGCTACCAAGATGCAAAAATTGAATACACCATTGCGATCCTTACAAAATTATAGTTAAAATGAGTATAAAGTTGACCACATCCCGCCACCTGCAATTCTATCTCTTAGGGAATCTAAGAGATTCCATGCAGATTATGTAGGAGAATATTCCAAGGAATATTCTTCTAGTATATTCCATCTCAAAATTCACGATGCGTGATTCAACAATCATGGTTTCATCCTACACGTTTCTCCAGACTCTTGGTTCCTGGCCCGCCCGTCAGCCCTCTCCCCTCATCGCACAAATGCTTTAGGTTTAAATATTTTTCCGTGGGTAATATTTCCAATGGCCCACTTGGGCATTGTTGGTTGGTGGGCGGTTTGTAAGGTGTTGGCGACCTTGGGGGTTGCGAGTTCAAACCTATAGATCCCCAACCACTGTGTATTTTTAGATAAAAAACTAACGATCGACGTTAAAAAGAAACACGACCACCGTTAAATAAACTTTTGACTGCCTAAATTTAATTGTCTAACAATTCGACTATAAATGACTTCCAATTTGTCGCATAAAAACCCATCCTCATGGGTTTGATTGGGCCCCATGGGCTGCCACCATGGTGCCACTTGGTGCCACCTGGTTGGCCCATGTGGCATCATGTCATTGGTCTTCGTGTACCCAATCAACTCGCCTAATTACCAATCCGTACTACTGTGTGTCGCATTTTGATTTGCCCAGGTGGTTCGTACCACAACTGACAAGGTGTCTCCTGTATAACCATGTGGCGACCTGTGGGAGCGTCCTGTGGCACCCTAAGGTACACCTGCAAAAAAAAAGTTGTTGTTGAACAAAAACTCCAAATGGCCATAACTTTCGCATACAGTGTCAATTTGGGGTGGCGTTCACACCGTTGGACTCAGAATGACAAGCTCTTCGATTTGAGATAGCTTTCACTTATATTTGAGGACTTCGAAATTTTGGCCTTTTGGTATCCTCCTAAATCGGTAATGGAACATTATTTTCTTCTCTTGATGGTGGCGAAAATCTCTAATATCTCTTGGATTCATAAATTACATGACAACATTGAACTTGACACTTGGTGGATAGGCAATCCCCTTTGTGATTATAACCGGATAACAAAGCCTTTAGCGTTAAATGCCCCATCTAGGTTAGCAAGAAGTGCATATTGTGAGTTAATGCAGGAAATCTTGTGCGATCTCAGGGAAGCAATAGAGATAGATTGTTCGGACGGCTCTATGAATGTGTCAGGAAATATATATTTTTTCATTAGCAGGTTGATGTGATCGAGGATATTAGGATTTCAAAGTAGATTGCTCTATATATCCTTCACATATAATATACAATGGCACAATTCAGGTGGGTTTGACAGAACACAAGGAGAATTTGGTGTAATAACAATTCTTGGTTAATGCACACAAATAGATAGTGATATCCAGTTTTCCCTTCTCAAGGAGTAAGATAAAATGAACCATCAACTAGATCAACTAACTAAGACAATGTAATACATCTTATCTCTGCTTAATCGTCAAAGCGAAATGGAAGCAAAAGTGAAGCAGGTGCAAATGCCACTTCTGGAAGAAAAAAAATGTGACTTGTTGCAGAAGATGTATGAGGCACTCTAGGTAATAATGGTAGTCAAAGTGGTTGTCTTAGACGTAAGACTAAAGAAGTTGGAGCTTGACATTAAGCAAGGAGAGGTAGGATCCTTTGCAAACATGACATTTAAGGAGAACGTGGCTGAGGAGACTCGAAAAGGCGCATCCGACTAGGAACATCTGAAGCAAAGTGATGTAGAAGCACTAACAAAGGATCCTTCCAATGTTAGCCTGTTTAATTCACGGTAGACGTCATGTATTTTGTTAACTCATATTTTACAAATACAATTTGATATTAGGTGCTTTTTAGAAAACATTTAGAAAAAATCAATACAATTTCATAGTTAATAGAAAGCATAGATAAAAGAAAAATAATTGTTAAATATATAAAAACTATAAAATAAATGAAAATGTTACATATGTAAAAATTATAACCTTATAACCAAAGTATATTTTAATGCAAATCCTTACCCACTCCGTTAAAAAATATATATAATAATAATTTAAAAAATAAAATGTAAGCATAAAAAATATTCAACATAACTTTAATAATAATAATTTAACAAAATAGAATGTAACAATAAAAAGTATTAAACATGGTTAAGGTTCATCTCCCTTCACAAGATTCTTTAAAAAATAAATGATATATAAATTTGTCTGTGTTTTATGATAATATTATTATCAAAACCAAACAAATAAAAATAGTTCTGATTTTAATATGAAAAGTATATATTGATCTAATCCATGAACGTTGAACTTTCTAAAAATAATTTTCAATCGATAAAATATGTATTTTAATTTTTATAATATTAAAACTAATTAATTAATATTAAATAAATTATAATTTTGAATTTTACAATTTCCACTTTCACTTTTAAATAATATATAAATAAATACATTTTAACAATATATAAATGAATAAATTAATATAAAAAAAATATATGTATTTATATTGAGGAATTTCAAAATGTTAATATTACTATATAAAGTTGTGATATAATAGTTATATTTCTTAATAATTATATAAGAATATATTTATTATATTTATTTATATGATGGTTGAGGATTGCATCTTAGATTTATATTTAAAATATATCACAAAACATATTCAATTATGGGAATCAATGTTTTTAGATTTATAATGTATACATTTTGTATGTTAATTGTATATCTCATTTGGAAGAGGAAATTGTGGCAAAGTTTGAGTTCTTTATGAGAAGACAAGAAAGTTATCCAAAACACCATAAGATCTTAGAAGAAGGTGTACTTGCTTTATGGTTCTCTAGGAATATACAAATATGACATGATTGCATCCATGGTTGTTAATTTAGGCTAAGATATCCATGATTTGGAGCTTTGTGAATCCACACAAGCAAGAGCCACAAGGAATTGTTGATCAATCCCACCAAGGCTCTTATTTTTATTAACGATATTGGTTGTTCACTTTCTCTCTCAAACCATGCAAAAAGTTTGCTAAAGTGGATATTGTGGCACACACCTTGATCCATATATATGATGCTAATAACAATTCTATTGGTAGGTGAATTAGTGCATCACATATCTAATTGGATTTTAATGGCATTTAAAATACCTGCCTATGCATAAAATTGTTGTTTCAAGAATTCTAAGTTACAAAAATACTTCTCATGGATCTTCGACTTCAAATGTTGTGCATGAACATAGAGCTTTGGGAGAATTCTCATAAGATTTGATTGCAAAAAGTATCACTAGAGAGATGTCAGTGTTGCTAGAAACATCAAGAAGAAATTGAAAGAGCGTGATAGATAGTGATGCATAAAATAGAGGATAGGGGAATGACCAATCTACAGAACAAAGAAATGAGAATTTGGTGATGTATAGAATTGTATAAATAAAATAACAGTTCTTACAACTATAATCATAATTTTAGGTTTTGTGTTTTATTTTCTTCATGTAATGAAATTCTCAGGGAAATCCACCAAGTACTTCCCCTCATTTCGAGGATGGTATATAAAGTAAACTGAAATTTGTAAAAGGTTGAAGTTTTTTGTCAACAATATACTCATTAAGAGTTCAACATATCACTTGAGGGAATTGAACCCGGGGAGGGAGGATAACACTCCTCTCAATCATCAAGTCTAACTTGAAAAATTTAGGTTTCAATATGTTGACAAGGTTAATTTTGTGTAGGTTTAAATGTAAATGCAATTAAGAACATACATGCTTTAAATTTTAACTTAGCTTGAAACAAAGGAAATATGCTCACTATGATAGACTGTGTGATCCAAACACATCAATTATGGACAATAAATGACATGTCAATCATTAACAAGGATCAACACATGATCTCAAGTGGGGATTTAAGAAGACAATGTATCCAAGCTTTCATGCAATAACACTTAAAATCATAGAGATGTCAACACCATGGTAGGATTATGTGGGCATGAACTACGTAATGGATGTAATTTTGTGAAAGGTATATTATATGAGTGAATAGATTAACAATGACAAGAATTGAGATGGTTTTGTGTTTTAGATGTTGAATATAAGTAATGGGTGCCAAAACCCATTTTTTATTATCATTATTCATGCCCATTCTCATATAATCCTACAATATAATGACCATTAAATGCCCATGACTTGGAGTCCCAACTTCATGGGTTGTTGAACATCTCATCTTTATTTTAAAATATATAATATTTGTTATATTTCATTTTTTAAACCAAAATTGGGGGATTTAAACTATGTAATAAAAGTTTGTAGCTAGACTAACAACAAAAATACATAATGCTTCATGTCCAATTTTTTTTAAGAAGGAGTAGCGTGTAGCATGACAAATACAAAGTTTAGATATACCATCAAGCAAGAATTCCTAGTAATTCCTAAAATTATAAATCCAAAAATATACTCCTTGTGTTCTAATAACATTGAAGTACATGACACTTAATGGAATAAATGACAATTGATAGCTTCTTCCAAGAATATATTGATGCGACAAAGTCTTGCTTTCCTATTTCCATACCTTCAACTGACTGATGCAAAATATCCTCTTCCTTTATCTCTTGTTGGGTCGAATCTAATAGAATTCTTTGATTGGAAGGCCCTAATTGGGCCGCCTTGCTCAAATTCATAAACATGTGTCTCGATAGGCTACATTACATTTTAAAAGTACTTATTTGTTGTTTCTATTGGAGTAGGGTACCCATAATTGAATTTGAGAAGTGGCCTAATGCTTATTAGCATGAACCTTTGTGGTCACTAAAAGATTGGATGTTCTATTGCATTGAAACAACTCTTGATTGCTATGTAGAACATGCCTATTTTCTTGCAGCTATAACCACCTCCCTTCCACCCCTTTACAGATTCTTGGGCTTTAAGAGGTGTTACTTTCTTAATTAACCCAACCTCTAAGGTTTGTTATGAAGATGTGGTGACAAAAATCCTTCCTTTCCAAAGTTTTTGGAATTTAAATTCTAATGCTACCACTGTATCCAACTCATTGGAATCTTTTTGATGATATACATTTTATCTTAATCCAACCCTTGGGTTGAAAGTTATACTTAATTAAGGTTATTTCATATCATTAGAAGTAATTTCATTAATATATCCTGAAGATGTAGAATTGCCCAAAAGAAATCCACCTTGCTTATCTTCCATGTTTCCTGAAACCTCTAGAAATTACATTTCCATGCTTTCCTATTTATTAGGATACCCTAATGACCAGTCTGTAGATGAAGTAACCCTTGCTTTCTTATCCATTTTCAATAAAGACCAACAACCAGCATTCATGTATAATTACAACCAATTTTTGGCTGATAATATACATGAACAATTCATGAACTTCACTGTGCAGGGAGTGTTCAATTATAGCTCTGTAATTGTCTACATGCTTCTTTTCCAACAAGGTGATCTGTTACCAATCAAACTCAACAAGCAGGATGAACAAGGAGTGAATCAATCAGTGATTCACTAGACAGAAATGGTTAGGGAAACTTCTACCACCTCATCATTTGTAGAATTTGTGGATGCATTTATACATCCAGTGGTACAGCTCCTTAACAGCCAGATAGAGCCCAGAATTGGGAATGAAATTAAAAGGATCCTACACCTAAGTGAACAAACCAAGACTGGTGACTAGTATTTATACCAGAACTACACTGAGATAAGAATATATGGTTGTGAGCTTGCACCATACAAGCTGCCTAAATATGTTCCTTTGAGAATATTTTCTCTAGAATATATCAGGCAGATGATTCACATGGATGAGCTACATTTTGTGTCAGGTAAAATAAAGTCTCAGTTCAAGCTCAAAGCACAGATTGGGTCATTTATTTGCAACACCAGATCAGTTGGTATTGAGGCAGATGCATTATTGAAGAAGATGAATTTCCAGCCTAGTTTCACCTGGTCCTATGATCCTTTTGGCATCATTTCTTCCTTAAGGGTTAGTTTCAAGATGACTCCTTATAACCATACTCCAAGGCCAAAAATTGAGAAATTTATGAATCAAGAAACATGGGTTGATGGGACTCTTCAAGAAGTAGATGAGCAGGTTGTGTCTACTCCCACTAACCAGACTCCAGTTGCTCAGAGTAAGCAACAGAAAAGGCTGAGAGAGGAAACTTCATCCACTGAAGATGTTCTGAAAGGATTCATTTTTTCAGCAAAACAAGCCTAAAGCCAACTTGATCACATCAGTGGAAGAGACTCCACCAGTGATCATTAACCTTGGAGATCTAGAAGTGTCTACATCAGTAGGAGTTAGTACTTCAACAATTCCCCCCACAGTTAGTGCTTCAACTACTCCTCCTACAACTTCACCTTCTAGAGAGCCTCTGGAAATCATTCATTCAACTGGAACCAGCACTTTGGATGATTCAAACATATTTTCAAGGTTCCTAGAAATTAAGTAGAAAAATGAGACTTTAAAGTCAAATGTGTATAGTCAGTTCTGGAAGCAAACTTCCACCTCCCAACATAGGCTCCTTTCTTCTTTTGATAGTGAGAAGGGCAGAATGCAAATGGCTTTCTTACAAGCCTAGATTCCATTTCCTAAATCACCATCTGATTACAAGAAGATTGTGTTTTCATTTGACACTAGTCAAATCCATCCAATTGACCAGATGGACATGCATAGACAAACTGGTGAGATGTTGTTTTCTACTATGAAAACCACAACCATGTCTCTTTCTAAACTCAGGACTACTCTATCAAATGTTTAGTCCCAACTTAAGTTAGAAAATATCTCCTCTCTAGCTAAAGACAATAGAATAAAATCACTAGAGGATTTTGTGATTAAAGTGGGATATGATCCCAAGGATGTAAAAGCTGCAGAACTACTTCTTAAGAAGAAAGATGTAGACATTGTTGCATTAAAGAAACAATTGAAGTTGCCTTCAACAAAAGATCCCCTGACCAAGGATATGGCAGAAACTGAACAGCAAAAGGAGGATATGCTCAAGCTTATTATTGAGCAGAATATACAGTTGAAGAAGATGGAAGAATAGATTGAAGAGTTATTGAAGGAGAAGGAAACAACACAATTTTCCATGGTGCCCATTACAACAGTCCCAATAGCAGTTGTAGGTACAAAGCCTAGTTCCTCATCTATAGCCATTGAGTCTACATCAACAACAATTGACCCAACCAGATTAGCACATGAACTATCAATCCAGAAGCTACTTCAGAAATTTCAAAATTTGGAATTGCATAAAGTACAAAATGATACTAAGTATCTGGAAGAAATGCAGAAGACTCACAAATTAGAGCTTAAAATCCAGAAGTTGGAGAGTGAGTCACTGATGGCAGACACTTTGGCTCATGCCAAGGAGAGTATTTGGACAAAAATCAATCAATCCATGACAGATCTATGGCCATCCATACAGATTATTTTTGAGTAGCAAGAACTCATTACTAGATGTAGAGTAGTGATTGAAGAACAAAAAGCAACTTTGAAGACCATGCCAACAGAAGCCATAGATATGATCAAGGTTTTAAATTCAAAAAGTAGAGAGGAATTAGAAGAAATAAATATCTCTGACATAATAAAAACCATCTTAGAGATCAAAAAAGTATTACAGAAAAAGAAAATGATCAATCAATTTGAAACTAAGTGTCAAACCCTGGAGATTTCTGTCAAGAGATTTCATTCAAAATTTAATGTTTTAAATTAGAAAGGATTGCCAGGATTAGTAGGTTTGAATGATAAGTTGATTAGATTAGATGATTATTGCAAGGAGTTATATGTTATTGCAGTAGACAGAGCCAAATTTGCAGGAGTGAAAGGACAGATAACAGGGAGGGCTTTTCTAGAAGCCTTGGAATATGATTTAACCATCTTACATGAAATCAAGCACTTGTTTCTCACCAAGTTTAATTTCGAAGGATATACAGAGGTGGATGAAACATTCAAGAACATGGGAAATGTAGAAACCCCAAATGAACAAAGATGGGATCATTTGTGTGAAACAATTTAGTAATTCCTCATTGTGATAGTAGCACAGCTCATCAGTGTTTTCAGGCCAGATCATCAACAAATTCCAAAAGGATAGAGCCACCTCTTCAGCAGTTTTTCGGTTCCTATTATATTGTTCTATTTTTGTAATTTTGTACTATTTTGGTATTCTATTCCAAACAGATTGTAGATCATTTGTAAAATTTAGTATAAATAACTCCCCCTTTGGGTTATTAAGCGTTGAAACCTTGAACAAGTTATTAAGCATATTTGTACTAAGCTGGAGCATTTTTTAGATAATAAAAGATTATGGATTTGCCTCATATGGTCTGTCTCTCAGTGAGTTGTATTTCATCTTGTATATTCATTATGTTTTCTTCATATAAATTACTTCTTTTGCAGTGATCCAATTTAGAATTTTATTGAATATCGGTTTCATTTTGAACCCTCTCTGAAGTTGTAATTTAAACAAGAGACTAATTTACAGAACTATTTGTTATTGTACATTCCTCTTTGAATATAAATTACATTAGATCTATGTAATAGTTTAATTATGTTTTGTCGATTAAGCGCGCTTGAGCCAGAGGAGTTCTGGGATGGGTGACCTCCTGGGAAGTCCTGGTTACCGGGTGCAAGCCCCGGAAGTGATGATTGATGCTATGTGATTCGTTCTCCACATTTCACTAGTTTCAATCCCACTTCTTCACCCCTGTGAGCATCACCCGATGCAATGAGTGCTAAGTGAACTATTCAAAAATCATGAGAAATTAGTCAGTTACGACTACCTCTCATGGAAATGGTCATACGTTTGAATGACTTACTTAACGCAGTTGAATCCCAAAAATGATATCTAATATAATGCACTGCGTAAATCCCCCATACTTAAATTCAAAAAGAGTCAAGGGATCTCTACTTGAATGGTTCATGAGGCACAATACTTGCTAAGGTTTTGCAAATGGGGTAGCAAGCTAAGTGGGCTTGATTGTGGGTAAAAACTCCACAGTTAAGCGCGCTTGAGCCAGAGGAGTTCTGGGATGGGTGACCTCCTGGGAAGTCCTGGTTACCGGGTGCAAGCCCCGGAAGTGATGATTGATGCTATGTGATTCGTTCTCCACATTTCACTAGTTTCAATCCCACTTCTTCACCCCTGTGAGCATCACCCGATGCAATGAGTGCTAAGTGAACTATTCAAAAATCATGAGAAATTAGTCAGTTACGACTACCTCTCATGGAAATGGTCATACGTTTGAATGACTTACTTAACGCAGTTGAATCCCAAAAATGATATCTAAGAAAGCATTGTTTTCTTAATTTCTTCTTGTAAATGGTTAAATATTCAGTTTGAATATCAAATCAATTATACCTCTCCATACTCTACTTCTCCATCACATTAAAATCAAACTAACCATGTGCAGTTAAAGAACAACCTTTCATTTTATCAAAAATTTGTCTAAGTTTAAATCACTTGTTTATAAATAGTTCATTGGTCATCCAATCACTCAAAACAACAAAACATTATAGATGCTTTGTCATAACTAATTGACCTTAGGTTATCTCAAAGGACAACATCATATTGGCGTCATTGTCGGGGAGCGAAGGATTGAAAGCTAGATTTTCCCTGGGGCAACGATTCTCCCTTTCCTTTAAGGTGAATAAAGGATAAGGATATAGGTCAAAATATTTCACTTGGCGATTCCACTAGTCCAAGTTGGCTCCTTTTAAGCATACTAGATCACGTTCTGATTCTGAGATTGTTAACCCTCTACCAGATCCAGAAAGACTTATTAGGGGAGCCTCTTCAAGGAGAAGACATAAAACCCCTTCTTCTTCTTCAGCTTTACACCCTGAAGACATCTCATTTGTAGATCCTTTTTCATTTGTGCCATCCCATCCTGATTGGACTGAACTACCTCCTAGGGTTTCTGAACTCCATTCTAGAGGAGTAGATCTTCCATCAGCCTTTTTAATACAATCACTTGAGTCATATCAAGTCCCATCCATTCCTATCAAATCACCTTCATCTGATGAAGAATTGGTTTTACATTTACCTGAGTTCCAACCTACATACTTCATTTCTCCAACTCCTTATTCTATTCCATCAACCTCTACTAATCTTGAAGAGACATTTTCTGTCTATTCAAATCCTTTTTTTGATAATAAGGAAGACTTTCCACCAAGAGTTTAGAATTTGGTTATTAAAATCCCTTTGAAATCCTTAAGAAGGTGTCCTCCCTCTTTCTCTCCTCCACATACTAATGCCCCTACTAATTCATCTTCATCCCCTTCATCTTCATCATCTTCCTCTTCCTCATCATCATCCACTCAGTCACCCCAGATTCCTCCTGCTATTATGGCTTTTCGACCAAATGTGCAAGCAAGGTATGCTTCTCTAGTTCTCCCTGCAAACTTGACAAATTTTCGTGATGGATATCTAAAACATCTACCAAGATTTAATGGATAAATAGGTCCCTCAGTAGAGGATCATGTATCAACTTTCCTAGATTTTGCTGACAATATGAACATACAACAGGAAGATGTTTATAAGATATTATTTGTGCAATCTTTAGAAGGAAATGTTAGGATCTGGTTTAGGCAACTTAGAGCTAACTCTATTACAACATGGAATGAGCTCATAACAATCTTTAAAAACCAATGGGGGGTAAATAAAGATCTTGTTTACTTTCTCATTGAATTTGAAGAATTGAATAGAAACCTTGGTGAACCAGTTGCTGAATTCATCAAAAGATTTAACAAACTCTATCATAAAATGCCTGCTGATTGTAAACCACCAGTAGTAGCTGCAAAAGTTAGATTTTCCAAAGTATTTGAAGATAACTTCAAATTCATGCTAAGGGAAAGGGTTTCTAATACATTAGAAGACATGCAAACAAATGTTATAGAGATAGAAGCTAATAGGTCATCTTCTGGCAAACTTAAAGCTAAAGTATAGAAAGAAGAAAGAAAATTAAAAGCTAGGATTGATGACTCATATTCTTCCAAATCTAAACTTGAAGATCAGAAAATTGATGAAATTACATCTTTACTTAGAAACCTTTCTAATAGAATTTCTAAAATTGAAACACAACCTAGAACTGCCCAGCAAACTACTGTCAGACCTCAAGCTCAAACTCAATTTCAAAGAACTCCTCAAACGTAGATTCTTCAGAGACCAAGTTCTGATCAAAATGTTCAACCACCCTTGTTGATTGATGATCAACAACCACGAGATACATGCCCTTTAATAACTGAAGATATCAATAATATTGATCCTTCAGCAATACAAATGGCAATAGTTCCTTCATCTTCACCTTAGCCTTTTGAACAAGAACAAGGAGATGCTCAACTTTCAAAATAGCAAGCATTCTCTGAATTTCTGATTGCATAATTAAATAAGAGGTATGATCTAAGACCTAGATCAGGTCCAAGTAGACCTTCAAAATCTACCACTATAATTGAACCTGCAATAAAATCCATTCAAACACAAACTCCAACACCTCAGACTACAGAGTCATCCACTGAAACCTTTTCATCTGACAAGACCATTTTGACAACTTTCAATATTGAAAAGGAATTGGAAAGGGTCAATATCCCTATCCCTTTAGCTGAACTTTCCAAAAACCCTGGTTATAAAAATCAAGTGTCTAAATGGATACAGTCCTCTAGTGTAGATGCTGAGGGAGATGTTATTAGTTTGCAAGATGAAAAACCCTCAGTAGTGTTTGGCCCTAGTTCTGATATGATTGATGAGATTGTTCCACCATTTTATGTAACTTTAAAGGTTCATGACTTTCTTTTGTATAACTGCATGTTGGACTCTAGAGCTTCTCATAACCTTATGCCAAAGGTGATTATGGACCAACTTCAGTTACAAGTTACTCATTCTTATCATGATCTTTACACCTTTGATTCAAAGAAAGTACCATGCCTAGGATTAATCAAAGACCTAGTTGTGACCTTAGCCCAAATACCTGTCAAGAGTATAGTTTTAGACATAGTTGTCACTGATATTCCTGCCAAGTTTGGCATGCTCCTATCTAGATCATGTTGTGCTAAACTTGGAGGATCACTTCAAATGGACATGTCTTTTGCTACTATTCCAATCTATGGAGGTGAACATTTAAGGTTATATAGGGAGGTCAGATTCCTTCATACTATTTGTAGGTATGATCAAGCAAAAAACCACCCTATTTATGCAGTAGATTAGGATTTTGGTTGCTTTCAGTTATCTTCACAAAATTCATCAAACACTCAACTTTCCATTGAAAATATAGTTTCCAAACCTAAAATTATAAAATCAGATATCTGGAAACTTTATTTTGATGGCTCTTGCTCAAAGGAAGGAGCAGGAGCAGGAATTGTTTTAATTTCACCAAATAAAGAAAACATTACTCAGTCGTGTAAACTTGAATTTGAGGTCACCAATAATGTGGTTGAGTATGAGGATTTTCTTCTTGGTCTTGAGCTAGCTAAGAGTCTAAAGGTTCAAAACTTGAGAAATCTGTGTCAAACAAAACACCCAAGGCTTAGGTCCTATAGAAATGAAGCTTGGGACACAATTGAAAATTTCTTCCAAGGATTTAACATAACTGCTATTCCCAGAGATGAAAATATGCATGCTGACTCACTAGTTGTCTCAACAAGCTCTTTCAAAATCCCTGAGCCAGTATTGTTAGAATATCATATTCAAGTCAAGTATAAACCATCAATTCCTGATAACCTTAAACACTGGCAGATTTTTGAAGATGATGAACAATTAAAATCTTTCCTTCAAGTCATTGATGAATTCTCAAATATGAAAATTGAAGAAGATCAAAAAGATGTTCAAGAATCAAATCACCAAAATCCATAAACTTCATTCAATCCTAAGATTTTGGATCATGATATCATCCAATTATCTAATAATTTTATTCCTAAAGGATTAGCTCCATTGGAAAAACTATTTGATAATAATGATGTTTCTAAAAACCCCTTGTTTAACTCACCTGAAGAAGAAATCGAAGAATGCAATATTGGGACTTTGAATGATGTGAGAAATGTTAAATTATCATCAACCTTGCCTTTGGATGTAAAAATCAAATACTTGAATCTTCTTAAAAATTACAAAGATGTTTTTGCCTGGTCTTATAGGGAGTTAAAAACTTATTATACATATTTGATTAAGCATAAGATTCCATTGAAGCCAGAAGCAAACCCCTTTCAGCAAAAACTAAGAAGAATCAATCCCATACTACTTCCAACTATTGAGAAAGAGCTTAAAAAGTTGCTTGATGCTCATATCATAGTACCTTTAAGGTATTATGACTGGGTAGCCAACCTAGTTCCTGTTAGAAAGAAAAATGGTGAGATTAGGCTATGTGTAGACTTCTAAAATCTGAACAAATCATCTTTAAAGGATAACTATCCATTGCCAAAAATGGATCATCTACTTCATAAAGTTTCAGGTGCATATAGGATTTCTATGCTAGATGGATTTTCTGGTTACAACCAGATCATGGTAAGTCAAGCTGACTAAGACAAAACCACTTTCACCACTCCTTGGGGTACATTTATGTATGCTAGAATGCCATTTGGCTTGACAAATGCTGGAGCCACTTTCCAAAGAGCCATGGATCTAGCATTTGTAGGTAAAACATGTGAATTTACTGTCATTTATTTAGATGATTTAACTATTTTCTCTAATTTTGATGAAAATCATTTAAAACACTTGAGCAAGTTTTTTGACAGGTGCAGGAAATTTGGCATATCCATCATCCGAAGAAATCCTTATTTGTTGTAAAGGAAGGGAAATTACTAGGGCATATAATCTCCAAGGAGGGAGTTATAATTGACCCAAAGAGAGTTTCGGCTATTTAGACCCTATCTCTACCAAGGAATAAGAAAGAGATACAAACCTTCCTTGGAAAGATTAATTTTCTCATAAAGTTCATCCCAAATTATGCAAAGATAGTTAAGGATATAACTGATATGCTAAAAAAAACAATGAAGTGAAATGGACAGTTTCTGCAAGATATGCTTTTGATCAGATCAAAAAGGCTATATCTAAGGCTCCAACATTAACCAATCCTAATTATTCTTCACCTTTTAACATATTTTCTTTTGCATCCAAGACAACCTTAGCTGTTGTACTTTTACAGAAGAACACAAATGGTGATGACCAGCCTATAACCTTATTTTCCAAAGTTATGAGGGATGTTGAACTTAGGTATGATATTATTGAAAAACAAGCTTATGCATTAATCCAATCCCTCAAAGCTTTTAGAACCTATGTCCTGCATTCACACATCACATCTTATGTCCCTAATCATGTTGTTAAAATTGTTTTGACCCAGCGTGATACTGATGGAAGAAGAGGGAGATGGATTGCTAAAATCCTTGAATTTGACCTTGAAATTAAGACCACAAAGCTAGTAAAGGGCAAAGGCCTAGCAAAATTGTTAGCTGAATCCAATTGCAAAGTATTGGGGATAAATTTGGTTTCTAAAATTCATCTGGGGAGAATCCACAAAAACCTTCCTCAATTTCATATGTGGAGAATCCATAAGAACCTTCCTCAATTTCATCTAGGGAGAATCCATAAGAACCTCCTCCTCTTATAGAAGGGGAGAACCCAAAAGAACCTCTTTCTTCAGATCAAGCCATTCTTGTTCACATAGATCAAAAATATCTACTCTCTAATTGGTACTCTGATATTGTGCAGTTTCTTAGGGATTTTCAATGTCCAGCTGACCTTGACTTGAAGCACCACAAAGCCCTGAAGCTTAAAGCAGTAAAATATTGCATTATCAATGTTAATCTATACTGGAAAGACCCTCTTAATATCCTTCTTCTTTGTTTAAATGAAAATGAAACAGAGGGAATTATAGATCAGTTTCATGTAGGTTTTTGTGGTGGACACTATGCCTACAGAGCAACAACCTACAAAATTTTAAAAGCAGGTTTCTACTGGCCCACACTTTTTAAAGAAGTTGGAGCAAGAGTAAAAATTTGCATACCATGCCAATTATTTGCAGGGAAACAAAAACTATCAGCACTTCCTTTAGTTCCAGTATTGGTTCATGCTCCTTTTCTACAATGGGGGTTAGACTTTATAGGGGAAATTCATCCACAATCAAGTAATCAACACAGATGGATTTTAACTGCTACAGACTATTTTACCAAGTGGGTAGAAGCCATATCTATTAAAAATGCAACTGATACTGTTGTGATTAAATTCCTCGAAGAAAATATGCTATCAATATTTGGATGTCCTCAACAAATTGTTACAGGTAATGCACTAGCTTTTAGCAGTGTTGAAATGATTGAGTTTTGTCAAAAGTATTCAATCCTATTACACCATTCTACACCATACTATCCACACGGTAATGGGCTAGAAGAGTCCTCCGACAAGAGCTTAGATAATGTCATTAAGAAGACTCTTGAAGACTATAAAAAGAGTTGGGATGGCCACCTAATCCATGCAATTTGGGCAAACAAATTTTCTCCTAAGAGATCAACAAGCAAGTCTCCTTTCCAATTAGTTTATGGTAAGGAAGCCATTTTTCCCACTCATTTAGATTTACCTGTTATGAGATTCCTTCAGGAATCCTATGAAGAAAAAGATGATTTCTCAAGAAGGATTAATCAAATCATTGAGTTGAATGAAGACAGGGATGAAATTCAGTACAAGCTAAGGAAATACCAAAATAAGATGAAGGAACTGTTTGAAAGAAATACTAGAGAGAGAAATTTCAAGAAAGGTGACCTAGTGCTTAGATGGGATACAAGGAGAGAAGATAAAGGCAAGCATGCAAAATTTGACAACCTCTCGTTTGGTCGATTTAGCACTGCAGAAGTCAAAGGGAACAATAAATTCATCCTACAAAATTTGGAAGGAGAGTATTCCTCATTGTCAGTCGACGGGAAATACTTGAAACATTACATTCAGTATTAATTTTTCATCCATTCATTCATCATCTGTAAATATCCAGAGAGTTTATTTTATTTTTGAAAATTTTCAAGTGAGTATTTGTTTCAGAAAAGACTCCATAGCCCAAGGAGAAGGCACTTGGACCTGCTTGTTCTCTGCATCCCACAGGGGGAAGCAGTCCCCAACTGGAGCCGATGTTGTAACATAATTTGGTTTTGATAAGTTAGCATATTAGTCAAAAATAATTTTAAAATGATAAGCTAGGATATGGATGCAAAAGAAAGAAGAATTAAAATGTTAGGACAATTTGATATTTTATAGGCATCCATATTAATAAAATGATAGGTGTTAGCTTCCCTAAATAAAGAAGGCAAAAGAAAAATAAAATGTTAGGGAAGCAAAAAGAAAATAAAGGCTTCAATTTCATATTATTATAAATGCAAAGGCTACTAGTCCAAATGCACCACATCATAAAATGTCAAATTATGTTAATATATAATTAATTCCTTAATCGGGATTAATTCTTTGATTATAAACTTTGGCATTTCAATTATATTATAACGCGCAAGTTTGATTTGACCCAAATCAATAAATGACAAAAAGTCTTGTCGGTTTCGAATAACGAAGGCGCATGATCTGACAATTGATCTACTCCCTGCCCAGATCAACAGCGAGGAGAGATTTTGCACCCCCCCTCCACTCTTTCACGTTAACACAATGGGGGGGTGTTGGGACTCAGAAATGTTATATTTTCATCCACCTTTTTCTTCACTATTCCTTACATTTCATCATCCCATTAACCTTTTATCATATCATTTTCATAAATACATTTGGGTTTCACCTTCTTATTTTCCATTTTATTCATTTTTGTATTACAAGTGAATTTATGATAAAATATTAGAAAAGATACATATTTTTATATATATCTCAAGAATATGTGAGTTTTGTGATGTGTAGGAAATATGTGAAGAATTAATTCCAAGAAACTTCTCAAATATCTCCTCCACCATATTAAGGAGATAATTATTCAAGTCTATTCCTAAGGAGAAGATCATGGAGGATTTGGTTGGCATATCTTATCCAAGATATGTGAGAGATGTGTGGAGGATTCAAAGGGATCATATTTTGTAATAATGGGAAAGTAGTTGAGAGTGCTTGAGAGAATATTGGATATGTAATTATGAGATGGTTATCTTCTTCATGTATATAAGAGAGTGCTCTCTCTTCATTTGGAAGGAGAGAAATTAGCTTTAAGAGATAGTTTTGTAATTAGGAGAAGGGGATTCTTAACTTGGATTTATTTTCTTTTATTGTTACACTTTCATGATTTGTTATTTGGTTCTTGTAATATAATTTAAGATATCTTTATTGTTGTGAGCTCACATATGTTGTTTGTCATTCAAATTCTTCACATGTTGTATTGCTTTTCCCTTATGCAATTTCTTGCTTTTATAGTTAATGTTTCAATGCCTTCCTAGATTAATTTGATTTCAGTAATTTAGATTAGCTTAGATTGGATTAGTTCCACTTCGGTCCTGCATATATAGTGCATGTGCCTCGTAAGCCTACGAACCTCGGCTTGAAAAATTAAATAGTTGGGCAAATACTACAACAGAATTAAACGACAATATTTTCACCCAACATTTTGGCGCCGTTTTCGGGGAGGCACGATGGATTGAAGTTTAGTTTGATTTTTCATGCAAGTGTGTTTAGACATGTTCCTAACTCCGAGGTGTTAAGGCGGTAAGACGTCAGGAACAGCCTATGAATCACATTCGAGATATCGTAACAGGATCGACCTCTTATGGATCAGGGCATGTAGGGTGTGTTTACATTTATGCAAGTGTGAATTTCAATTTCTACAAGTGTATTTGATTTTCGCAACTGTGAAGAGTGTTTGATGAATTCATCGTTCATGGTTGTAGTTGAAGAATTCGATTACTCAATTAGTGAGTAGTCCTTGTAAGAGGGTTTAATTGAGTATTGAATTCAAGATTATTTCTGTGGTCCTTTTGTTTTTAATTCAATTTTTAGTGTGCTGATTTGGAAGAGTTTTTGTGAACTAAAACCTTGTAAAAGGATTAAAAACTCAGACAATTATTAGCACTTTGTTTTTAGAATCTCTTTCAACATGGTTTTATAATGAGTGTCAGCTTGGAACTACTCACTCAGATCCTTGCAGAAGTCGGAATCTCCTCTTCCCTGGAAAAGGAGATCTTGACAAGAATTGAAAGTTCAACTACTCCCCAAGAAATAAACGAAGATTCAACATCTGAAGAATCCTGCGTATCTGATGGTGAACAATCATTCGAACAGGAATTCGAGGAAGAAGAACAGCAGATCGGAGAAGAAGAAGAGGAGTTACAACATGATCTAAGTGAGAGAAACTGTGCCTATCAAAGCTTTATCGAACAATGGTTCCAGGTAAGTACTAGATTAGATTCATCTTTTTATTTTTTAGTTGATTTGCAGTCACAACAACTAGACTCATTCACTCTCGAATATTTTCATCCATCATTTAAAAAATTGCTACTGAATATATTGTTGTTACTGCTATGTGAATGGCTTCATTGGAAGTTTAATTACACGTAACTAATTTTTTTTTAATTAGTATAGAGTAGGTAGGCTTTCATTTTTAGTTTTGCTTAGAATAAGTATGCTCTCCTCCGCGCTTAGTGCGATCGCGAGGATCAGAAAATAGGGATGATTTAGACTAATTTCAAGAATAAATAAATGTTTTGCAATATGCTTGATCAAAAAAATCTTTCAATATGCAAATCATTGTGTCTATCTGTAAAAAAAATTAACTCTACATAAAGTTTAGTTTCTTTCTAAATTTTAGTTTTTCATTTAAAAAAATTAAAACATTCATGAAAACAAAACAACGCAAAATAATAAAACAATTAAAACAACAAAATAAAAACAAATCATAAAAAAATAAAAAATAAAAATAAAATAATAAAAAAATAAAACAATCAGCACACTCATAAAAAAACAAACAAAACAATACATAAAACAATTCATATATCACACAGCATATAAAGGGCCGAGAGGAAAAACGCACTGCATGCCCGAGACGAGAAAAAAAACGCATTGCAGGCCCGAGACGAGAAAAAAAACACACTGCATTGCAGGCCCGAAACTGCAGATTCACCAACGCCATTCTGACAACGACCTTCACACGCCATTATTAATCGAAAAATGGAGGCAGAAGTTTACTCAGATTTCAGCAACTATTCGGCAAACTGCATATAATTGACAAGGTGGAACTATGAAGCTAGAGGGGTCATCTCTGTTACAAGTAACTTGGTTCCAGGTTCGATGCACGATCTTATGGGAACGATGAAGCTCTGAACAAAATGGTGTTATCTTTGATGCATTGTTTTTTTGTGAGCATAATCCGATTGCTCTTAATACAGCTTTGGCACAACTTGGTGGTTACCCTACGCCCCTCTTCCTATTGAGAAAAGGATCCAATTTTGCAATATTTTTCGAGATTTTGCAGCATCCTCTATCCCTAGCCAACGTATCATTAAAAAAATGCCCTTCGCCATCGCAACTCCCTCAACAACGCCCAAAAAATCCTCCAAAACATAAATTAAAAATCCGGCTCTTTGTCCAGAAAATCAGGAAACGATAATACAAATTCCAATTTTGCAGGAACAAATCACTACATGATAAGTCAAATCGGATTTTTCTATCACTAAATCGAGAGGAGGCTTTATTGTTAACGCAGATTGCAAGGAATTAGTCACGTGTTGTACGGAGGGATTCAACGTTTTTGCATTCAATATTGAGACTGAGGTTGCGTCGATCTTCAGCTTGATGATGAACCTATTTTCCCTCAAAGGCTTGGTACACCATTTCCCCAAACTTCAGGCGATGCATTTGAATAATGAAACACTATGCTTTCGACGTAGAAAGGCTTTCGCATCATTATATGGTGTTGGAGAAGGCCGACGAGGTCAATGCTCAGATTTTGTGCAGAAACATTCATCTGGCCTCCAAGCGTTGAAATAAAATTTCTATTTTGGATGTCGATGTCTGGTAAAGGTTTACGGTGGGTTTTGCATTTTCTGCAGTAAGTATGTCGAAGCCCAAATCTCCTCTCGATGCAACCAGGCTGAGTAGCATTATGGAGAGATTGGGGATCCGCCCTCCATATACCGACACTGATGCTCTGATATCCAATGCTTGCGATAAAGTCATCGAAGATGAGTGCAAGTCGAAGATAGATAAGGAGACGGCAAAGCTCGAACAGAAGATCGTTCGCATGATGTTAAGTGGCAAAGGGGACGAATTGAAGCCCAATTCCTACAATTCTGTCAAGGTTGGGGAGCATCACATCTGTGTTGCCACTATGGAAGAGTGGACAGAATCGAGTGATTGAAAATGGCAATGACTATGGCCAAGGTTGTACTGGTGAGCGTATGCCTTCTGGTGGCAATAACGACTGCAATGGGCTGCAGTGTGCAAACAATACTTGATCTGTGAAAACCCACGGCAACTGGCTGAGGGCATATGCTTGCGTTGTGGATTTCAATATTGTCAGTGGTTCTTCTTACTCTCCTTCCATTCTGCCTACTCTTTGCCAAGCCACCCAGACAATCTGCGCAGGATAGTTCCACAACTGGTCATTTTCGTCTCATAGCCCTTGGTCGTTTTTTTTAATTAGGGTTAGTTTTTTTATTATTTTCATTATTAGTTTTGTTTTTAATAAATAAATAAAAAAAGACATAAATAATAAATTAAAAAATTTTGTTTTTTTTTTAATTTGTTATTTATTAAAAAATAATAAAAATAAATAAATAAATTAAAATAATAATAATAATAATAATAATAAAAAAAAAAATTTGCCCTCATTTATAAACTAACTACTTGTTCCCTAACAAATACAAAACTTTTTCAAATGTTTTAAATTAAAAACATTTTGAAAAAGTATTGCACAATCAATGAGTACATTGCATGGGGACATGCAATATTTCTAGTTGGGGGGAAATAAAAGTATGTTGGAATTTATCATTTATTTTTGTGGGCAAGAGTTAGGATGCATATACTAACAAGTGAAATGAGATTGGTGTTATGTGTAGGTCAACGAGAAGCTTATGCAGAAAGCTCAACATTACGATGCGACACCCTTTTCATCCACAATTAGAGTAACTTCGAAAAATAATTTAAAAAATGGACATTTCATAAATTCTTGAAAATGAGCTAATTTTTTTTTGAGTCACTTCATACAGGAATGATCGATGGAGATAGCACACAAAGGCGACAATTTTTATGCAGGGATGGTGCTAAGTTTTTCAGAGTTGAAGACAATCTAATGCAAAAGTGATTTTTCGAAATCACAATGAAACATGCTTCATTGGACGCTTGAAGGAATTAATTCTTCACAACATATATCATGACATTTTCCACTACAAAAAAATCCTTTTGCGTCGTGATTACTCACATTTTTCCTTCCAAATGCCTAGACCATCCTTGTGTTGAAGCCCATTTTCCATTACCTTATCTTTCACGACTTCATGCACGCCTATTTTTCTGAATCACATACATTCCTTTATCCTTTTCAGTTTATTGCCTTCTAGTTTGCCTTCTGAATAAAACTCATTCCCTTTCCATGATTACATTACCTTGTTTTTTCGCCATGCTGATCCACACTGCTTGTCTGTGAGTTCTTTCCATTTATAGTCCTACCAAATCTTTTTGTACAAACTCGCGTTGACTGATGTGGGATTCCTTAAGGCCCACCTTTCAACAAGTCTTGCCCCATCGACATCAACACCTTATCTGGGAAATAGACTAGAGTTCCTTTTGGGTACCTTGAGACTTGCATGCCTCAATGGCAAGTTTTCTCGCTGACAATCATGGGAATACATCAATGTCCCTTGATCGTCAGATCTTGCAAATGGCTCGACGTCAACACCTCTATTCGCATTCGCAAGATGTACCTAGGTACCTTGGCACTCATTGACATCAATGGTGAGTTTGCCTCGCATTGGTTAACGGCATGCATCAATGGCCGGTAATCCAATGATCTCTTTTCATGCTCGACATCAACACATTCTTTCGCATGATTAGACTTGTACCATCAGTTTTGTAGCAGACGAAGACTATACACTTTTTCACGACTCCCTCAGCAGTTACAGCAGCATGAATTCTAATCTATGAGAGTACCACAGTTCCACTTTCAGCGTTTATCTTTTCCATGATTCAGCATCAGCAATTTAGATTCCTTCATTTCCCAGGATCCAGTTACAACAACATCAGTCACATTTTCCTGATCCAGCAACAGCAGCAGCTACATTCCTATTGCATAGTTCATCATTCTTGGGTAAGTAGAGGTATGTTGTTTTCTAATCTTTAATCATGCAATTCCTTATATGCTAACTTGAATATTTTGGAAAATTCCCTCACCATGCTACATTTCCTTTCATGAGCCATGTCAAGTTGCATGAGGACATGCAACCAATTCAGTTGGGGAGGGGGGGGGGGAGAACTATATTCACTACATATTCACTACCATGATTCCATTTCTTCACCACTATCACTCCATTTTTTTCTCATTTACCATTCACCAACATTTATTTTCCAACGATACTTTGTTGCACTTTGCTTCATACGCAATATTGGCATGCTTCATTAATATTACAAAAGGGCTTTCTTATGCACATTATGATTTCCAGTGAGTGTTTACATTATTATTGAAGAAAAGAGAACAAAAAACGAAATGAATGTTGTTAACACAAGAACCAACATTCTTTGTATTCATGGTTGTCACACAAGAACCAACCATAAGAAAATGTAAGTTGTTACTCATGTCTTTCACATATCCTGGAAACATTCATTATTAAAAGACATCATCATGTAAAGCCAAAGTTCAAGATGCCAAATGTTCTTAAAGAGACCCATGCATGGTTGCATGAGGACATGCAACAAGTTCAGTTGGGGAGGATGTTGGGACTCAGAAATGTCATATTTTCATCCACCTTTTTCTTCACTATTCCTTACATTTCATCATCCCATTAACCTTTTATCATATCATTTTCATAAATACATTTGGGTTTCACTTCTTATTTTCCATTTTATTCATTTTTGTATTACAAGTGAATTTATGATTAAATATTAGAAAATATACATATTTTTATATATATCTCAAGAATATTTGAGTTTTGTGATGTGTAGGAAATATGTGAAGAATTAATTCCAAGGGACTTCTCAAATATCTCCTCCACCATATTAAGGAGATAATTATTCAAGTCTATTCCTAAGGAGAAGATCATGGAGGATTTGGTTGGCATATCTTATCCAAGATATGTGAGAGATGTGTGGAGGATTCAAAGGGATCATATTTTGTAATAATGGGAAAGTAGTTGAGAGTGCTTGAGAGAATATTGGATATGTAATTATGAGATGGTTATCTTCTTCATGTATATAAGAGAGTGCTCTCTCTTCATTTGGAAGGATAGAGATTAGCTTTAAGAGATAGTTTTGTAATTAGGAGAAGGGGATTCTTAGCTTTGATTTATATTCTTTTATTGTTACACTTTCATGATTTGTTATTTGGTTCTTGTAATATAATTTAAGATATCTTTATTGTTGTGAGCTCACATATGTTGTTTGTCATTCAAATTCTTCACATGTTGTATTGCCTTTCCCTTATGCAATTTCTTGCTTTTATAGTTAATGTTTCAATGCATTCCTAGATTAATTTGATTTCAGTAATTTAGATTAGCTTAGATTGGATTAGTTCCACTTCGGTCCTGCATATATAGTGCATGTGCCTCGTAAGCCTACGAACCTCGGTTTGACAAATTAAATAATTGGGCAAATACTACAACAGAATTAAACGACAATATTTTCACCCAATAGGGGGTCCGCAAAGCAGTTTCCATGGCAGACTCCCCGACCTTACATGACGCCCTCACATCTCTCTGCACCCCCGGGCACAAAACCACAAACAACTCCCTACCCCCCAGGCAAACCACTCGTGGTTTTCTCCGCCAACGGCTCTTTCACCCCGCTAAAAATTCGTTATTCCTCCACTAATCCATAGCTGACACCTCACCTATCTGTTGCTTATTCCTCCCATCCATTACCTCTTTACACGCTTATCCCCCCCGTTCGGCATACCCGTTGTATCCATCTGTTGCAATCCCGCTCCCTTGCATTTAAAGCCACTACGGTTATTAACAAAATCGTTACCCCTTCCCGCATCTTATAAATAAAACGAAACTGGCCTCATTGTCACTTTCTTCTGATTATTCTCCATTGTTTGCAGGTATACAGTGATTGCAGAACTTCTGGTCTTTTGTTCAGACTGTCACTTATAACCATATTTCTTCCTGTCTGCCACCATGGCCCCAAAAGAAAAATCCAAGAAGAAAACCACAGAGGAAAGTATTGTCACCCCGACCCAGCTTGACCTTGACCATATTCCGATTGTTGATTCACTATTCAAGGTTGCAGAGGCCAAGTGTGAGTTTGATTTCTATGAACTACACTTATGGCTTAAGCAGAATTATCTGGACCAGCAAGATCCGATTAGGTTTTGGGAGTCCTTGTTACCTTTTTACAATTTCTCAAAGACACATGAATTTCGTGATCTTATTACCCAGTGTCAAGCCAAGTGTGACCCTGTGAAAAGGGCAGTCATGGCTTAGAATGGAGACATTCTGATAACCATTTCTGCTCAAACTATAAATGAAATGCTCTTAGTCCCTCAAATTGACTCCTTGACTCAATTTTCAACAGCAACACTTATGGATCTATACCATAAGTTAACTTTCCCACAAAGAGCCCAAATATTCGAAATCTTTTTGCCTGAAGATGCAGAATTGCCCAAAAGAAATCCACCTTACTCATTTTCCATGTTTCCTGAAGCCTCTAGACATTGCATTTCCCTGCTTTCCTATTTATTAGGATACCCTGATGACCAGTCTGTAGATGAAGTAACCCTTGGTTTCTTATCCATTTTCAATAAATACCAACAACCAACATTCATGTATAATTACAGCCAATTTTTGGTTGATAATATACATGAAAAATTCATGAACTTCACTGCGCAAGGAGTGTTCAATTACAACTCTATAATTGTTTACATGCTTCTTTTCCAACAGGGTGTTCAGTTACCAATCAAACTCAGCAAGCAGGATGAACAAGGAGTGAACCAATCAGTGATTCACTGGACAGATATGGTCAGGGTAACTTCTACCACCCATCATTTGCAGAATTTGTGAATGAATTTATACATCTAGTGGTACAACTCCTTAACAACGAGAAGATGAAAGATGAAATGATTCAATTTTCAGCAAAATAAGCCTAAAGCTAGCTTGATCACATCAGCAAAAGAGACTCCACCAGTGATCATTGATCTTGGAGATCCAAAAGTGTCGACATCAGCAGGAGTTAGTACTTCAACCACTCCTCCCATAGTTAGTGCTTCAAATACTCCTCCCTCCTGCAACTTCACCTTCTAGAGAGCTCTAGAAATTATTCAGTCAACAGGAACTAGCACTTCGGATGATTCAAACACATTTTCAAGGTTCCTAGAAATTAAGCAGAAAAATTAGACTTTAAATTCAAATGTGTAGAGCCAATTCTAGAAGCAAACTTCCACCTCCCAACATAGGCTCCTTTCTTATTTTGATAGTGAGAAGGGTAGAATGCAAATGGCTTTCTTACAAGCCCATATTACATTTCCTAAATCACCATCTGATTACAAGAAGGTTGTGTTTTCATTTGACACTAGTCAAATCCATCCAATTGACCCGATGGACATGCATAGACAAACTGGTGAGATGTTGTTTTCTACTATGACAATCACAACCATGTCTCTTTCTAAACTCATGACCGCTCTATCAAATGTTCAGTCCCAACTTAAGTTAGAAAAGATCTCCTCTCTAGCTAAAGACAATAGAATAAAATCACTAGAGGATTTTGTGATTAAAGTGGGATATGATCCCAAGGATGTAAAAGTTGTAGAACTACTTCTTAAGAAGAAAGATGCAGACATTGTTGCATTGAAGAAACAGTTGAGGTTGCCTTCAATAGAATATACCCTAACCAAGGATATGACAGAAATTGAACAACAAAAGGAGGATATGCTCAAGCTTATTATTGAGCAGAATATATAGTTGAAGAAGATGGAAGAACATATTGAAGAGCTATTGAAGGAGAAGGAAACAACACAATTTTCCATGGTGCCCATTACAACAGTCCCAATAGCAGTTGCAGGTACAAAGCCTAGTTCCTCATCTACATCCATTGAGTCTACATCAACAACAGCTGACCCAACCAAATTAGCACAGGAACTGTCAATCCAGAAGCTACTTCAGATTTGTCAAAATTTGGAATTGCGGAAAGTACAAAATGATACTAAGTATTTGGAAGAAATGCAGAAGACTCACAAATTAGAGCTTAAAATCCAAAAGTTGGAGAGTGGGTCACTGATGGCAGACACTTTGGCTCATGCCAAGGAGAGTATTTGGACAAAAATAAGTCAATCCATGACAGATGTATGGCCATCCATACAGATTATTTTTGAGCAGCAGGAACTCATTACTAGATTCAGAGCAGTGGCTGAAGAACAAAAAGCAGCCTTGAAGACCAAGCCAGCAAAAGCCATATAAATTATCAAGGTTTTACATTCATAGAGAAGAGAGGAATTAGAAGGAGTAAACATCTCTAATAGAACAAATACCATCTTAGAGATCAAAAAGGTATTACAAAAAAAGAATTTGATCAATTGGAAACTAAGTGTCAAACCCTAGAGATTTCTATCAAGAGATTTCATTCAAAATTTAATGTTTTAAATTAGAAAGAATTGTGAGGATTAGTAGGTTTGAATGATAAGTTGATTAGATTAGATGATTATTGTAAGGAGTTATATGTTATTGCAGTAGACAAGGCCAAATTTGCAGGATTGAAAGGAAATATAACACGGAGGGCTTTTATAGAAGCCTTGGAATACGATTTAATCATCTTACATGAAATCAAGCACTTGTTTCTCACCAAGCCTAATTTCGAAATATATACAGAGGCGGATGAAACATTCAGGAAAATGGTAAATGTAGAAATCCCAAATGAACAAAGATGGGATCATTTGTGTGAAACAATTTAGTAATTCCTCATTGTGACAACAGGACAACTCATTAGTGTTTTCAGGCCAGATCATCAACAAATTCCAAAAGGATAGAGCCACCTCTTCAACAGTTTTTCAGTTCCTATTATATTGTTCTATTTTTGTAATTTTGTACTATTTTGGTATTCTATTCCAAACAGAATGTGGATCTTTTGTAAAAAAAATTATAATTAAATCCTCCTTTGGGTTATTAAGGGTTGAACCCTTGAACAAGTTATTAAGTAGATTTGTACTAAGCTGGAGCATTTTTGAGATAATAAAAGATTCTGGATTTGCCTCATATGGTCTATCTCTTAGTGAGTTGTATTTCATCTTGTCTATTCATTATGTTTTCTTCATATAAATTAATTCTTTTGCAGTCATCCGATTTAAAATTTAATTGAATATCAGTTTCATTTTGAATCCTCTGTGAAGTTGTAATTTAAATAAGAGACTAATTTACAGAACTATTTGTTATTGTAAATTCCTCTTTGAATATAAATTACACTAGATCTCTGTAATAGTTTGATTATATTTTGTTGATTAAGAAAGCATTGTTTTCTTAATTTCTTCTTGTAAATGGTTAAATATTTAGTTTGAATATCAAATCAATTATACCTCTCCATACTCTACTTCTCCATCACATTAAAATCAAACTAACCATGTGTAATTAAAGAACAACCTTTCATTTTATCAAAAAAATGTCTAAGTTTAAAGAACCTGTTTATAAATAGTTCACTGGTCATCCAATCACTCAAAACAACAAAGCATTATAGATGCTTTGTCATAACTAATTGACCTTAAGTTATCTCAAAGGACAACAACAACGAGGCCCTGAGAGTATGGTACAGGGAATTGAAGGTGTATGGGTCGGCAGCTGAGGTAATGAATAAAGGCACAGGGTAGTGGGAAATCAATATGGGACGGTCCTGTAGAAACCCCTTACAACAAGAAAATAAGGACTACATGGGCCGTTGAACTAAATTTGACTGCTTCGCCACTTGACTTTAGACAATAAATGGAGGCATGGAGATCCACTCCGATACACAACAAAGGACTATCGAGACATGCTCCATTTCCACTCCGCGACAAGCATTCACAGTTGACCCACTCCCAACGCCGGAGAATGAGTTACTCATACAGTTAAGGCGAAAGCAACAAAAACCATATAAGTAGCTAGAGGGATGCATGATGACATAGATTCCTCCATCATCTTCTGTTTTCCTTTTCTTTTCATTATTCTGTAATTTGTCTATTTTCAAGAAAGGGATCAAATCCTAATTGTAATCATTTTGGGCAACAGAGCCTTGCACGCCAAGACAGCTGGAGCTCGAGCTGGGATATTTTATAATTGTTAATTCTAGCTCCCCCTCTTCTTATAAATAGGGGGAAGAAACTCTGAATAAACGTTCCAGAATTTTGCACCCGCAGGGTCTGAATTCTGTGATTCCTTTTTTGGTTCTATTTGCCTGTTCATGGGGGACTTGAGTGATATCTGGCTGAATGTAATGGACTGGTATGTTGGACTCATATTGGATTAATGAAACTCTTTGGTGATTCCAATCAGAGAAATGTGCAATATGTTTTCCCCTTTGTAAATCTCATTTCATATATGTTTTTCTTTCTAATGAAATTGTGTAATGAAGTTGTTGGTCTCATGCTTTCATGGTCATATATTTTACTGCTAAATAGAGAACAGTACCTGTGTATATAACTGATTTAGTTGTGTTATTCAATAGCCTACAATACTTGTAGTGAATACATATTTATTCGTGTTATTAGATTAACTTGCAGTACCCGTATGAGCACAAATTTACTCACATTCTTTGGTGATAGAGGTACCCATGATGCATATGCATGAAACCTTAATTCGCGCTCCACTCTTTCTTCTCTTTCATCTCCTCATTCTTCCATACTTTTACTAGAACATTGTTGCTTAGGATTTTGTGTTGTTTACATCCCTGTGCATCGAATTCTATCCTTCTGCCGGAACATGGTTGCTTAGGCTTTTTTCCAGTTTACAACCCTATGCATCGATTTCCCTCCTTCCTTTCCTCCTCTTCACTTTACTACAACTTCAATATAAAGTTGCTTGTTGTTGTGTGTCGGCCACCGGAACTAGACATTTCTCTTTGACGTTGGCCTGATTTACCCCCTGAGCATTTGGATCCATGTATCGGATTGAGTTTACTTGGATGACAAACTATTGAACCAAGGCCCTTTATTCTCTTTTAATTACATGACAATTGGATTGCTACAGAAACCCCCTCACATATAATATTCCATGCACTCCTCTATCTAAGATATCCTAGGCACTGGTCTAGAATCAACCCAGAAGTTGTCTCAAGGAAAGATTTCTATATATCCTGAGGAACTTATGCTCCAGGTGCTAGAATAAGCCACAACATCTTTTTGGAGCCGTTGCCAGGGAATGGATTAGAATATCTTTCCCTAGGTATGACAAATTTTTACATTTCCTTCGTTAGGTGAGAAAGGAAAGTGTGGGTTGAAGATCTCTCACCTTGGCGATTCCATTGTTTAATTTTATGGTAAACATCCTGACGACTCCACTATTTGTTTCTCTATTTGATCATCCTGACTTTCAATCAGCCTCATACTCACTTTGATGCTAGAGAAACCAAAAAATTTCTCTACCTTTGAACCTGAAATCACTTATCTAGGAAGGTTCTCGAAATGGCCATTCCTGAATTCCTGGCCAACAAATTTGCCCCACTGGATTTTTCTTTTATTGTTGGTTATCCCAATCATGTCTCTGCGTTTCATGAATGGTATACCTATTTTCCTAGATTCAGTGGGAACACATTGACAAGGCCTGACCAACACCTCAAAGAATTTCACGAATGCATGGAACAACAAGGTATTTTTCTTGAAGATGGACAAATGAAAATTTTCATGTATTTTTTAGACGAGGATGCTAGAGTCCGATACAAAACAATACCTTGTGGCAACATATATTCCTTAAAACATTTTCATATAACATTCAATCACTATTGCAAAGAACTATATCCACCAAATGCTCTATTTGAAGATTATTGCACACATTTTAATGTTGAAAATATTCCCGAGGTTGATGACCTTGCTGAATATGTTTGTGGAGATCCACTCCAAGAAAACATCTACTTGCATCAAGAAGCATCACCCAATGAACAAGAAAGAGAATAAGGAAATATCATCAAGCTACCAATAAACTCTTAGAGGTCTTATTCGGCTGAATCTGATGTTTCTCCTTCTTATGATGTGTATGACTTTGGTGGAGAGTCAAGTGATGCAGAGCCACAACGCCCCCAGTTATGGGAAGCTGCACAAGAAGAGGAGGCCCACCAGGAGGTTAGCAAAGAGGCTCCAGTCCACGATGCACATTCTTCACCTGGAGAACATGATCAAGAACCTCCTCCGATTTATGATTCATATTATTCAGAGGAAGATGAGATGGCCATAGAGGTTCAAATGGAGTTGGTTACCAGCAAGTGGGGAGCAGGCTTCCAGCAACAAATTTTTCAAGAAGAGCCCGAAGTTGACGGACCAACCAGTGTCTGTGATTACCTATTGCATAAAGGTTCATGTCGGGAATTCTCAGCAGGCCCTCTAGTTTATGATTCTTACAGTTCAGAAACTGAAGATTCCATTGCAGATTCCCAAGAGGGTTGGCCCGTTAAAAAATGGGTAACAAAAGATAAATGACAATTCTTTCTTGAAGAATCTCAGATGAGGAGCTAAGTAGTGTTTGTGGTTGCCCTGACCAAGAAGACATTGGTTTGCAGATTGCTTATGAAAATAAGGTAGCTGCAAATTTTCCTTGTCAGTTCCATGACCCTGTAGCTGATTACATGAGCACATTCTTTGGTCAGCATCAAAGGTTGTTTCTAGAGTATGCATCAAGCTTCTTATTTGTAGATATTTCATGGTGCATGCTTGTTTTGTTTTTTTAATTTCAGCAGTATGGGGGCTTTAGGTCTAGCACCCAAATGCTGACCTGGCTCCATTGAAGGGTTGAACTCACTTAGGTGAATTGAGCCCTGTATATAAGTAGGAGTGTATATAAATAAGCTCACTAGTTGAGAATTTACTTTACAGTTGTTAGAGTTTTTATTTCTACAATTTAGTTTGATGAGGAAAGTACTCCCAACAAATGAAGTCCCATGGAGATTTTCTAGTTGTATAGATTCATTATATTTATGACTCCATGCCCAATGGTGAAGGATACTGGTCTGCAAGTTCTCAGCACCTTGCCAGCAAGTCATTGTCCCCAATTGGAGCCAATGTTGTCACTCATTGCTAAATGTGCTTTCAGCTGTGAAAAGGGTGAGAAAGAGCAGTGAAGTTTGAAGCCATCTCCCAAGCCATCGAAGCTCTCAGAGCTTAATCAGACCCTCTCCATTGCATAGTGCTCGGAGCAAGCTTTCCAACGTATATGCAAGTCCAAAAATGGACTTCTGGATCAGAAGTTAGAGCAGATTGAAACTACCCTTTGAAAGCCAGAAAAAAAAGAGGAAAAGGCCAAGGGAAGGCTAATCACAATCATAGTTTCCTAAGAGCAGGGGTGGGGGAAAGGATAGAGCAACTTACGACCAATGATCACAAACTTCAGAGGTCTCAGGCTCATCACAAATCGCAATCAACGATCGAAGGTCCTGTTATCTCAAAATCAGACCCTGGAAGGCTGCTGACCAGGAAGACCTTAAGTAACTATTTCAAACCTGCTTTAGGCTGAGGCTTAGCCTCCCCAACCTGAGAGGGCTCTCTCAAAGTATTAATGTTTTTTATTATAATTAAGATGGCTAACTCTTGTGAAACAAAGATAGAAAAATGTAATTGGTGGAAAAACAACTAAAAAGTATCCATTGGGATTATGGAGTCAACATTGTTTCAGTATAACAATGATATCAACCTTACATAGAAGTCAGGGCATTCAGAATTCAACACATTTAGAACATACCAAAAACATATAGGACCACACAGTGTATGAATGTATAAAGGAAGTTAGAGCACCATGAGTGATTTCTAAGTAATTACACATTCATACTACTGCAAATATTGAGAAAAGAATAATACAACACATTCTGAGCATCGAATCCCTCCTGATTCCTGAGAAGCAAAGACAATCTTGCATTACTAAAACAGAGCCTTTACATAAAGCCAAATATCAGAGCTTTTCTGAATATTTTTCCAACCCTTGGTACATTGCCCTTTCTCCTATATATATAATTCTTTTACAAGGCTGAGATTCCTCCTCCAACATGAGGGGAACTCGAATTCTACTTCTTATGACACCTATTCAAACTTTAACTACCTATTAAATGTAACAAACTGCTAACTAAACTTTTTAGAGATCTAAGGAAAATAGGAGTCTAACTCCATATCATGCTAATAATAGCATTAATTACAATCAATTCTCGTTCTTTGACAAGTGGTCTCTTTTAGTTTAGCGGTGGTAGGTGTTTGTAGCTGCCTGCTGGCCCTTAATGTCACATCTTCTCAATTGCTCCTGAAAAGTAGGAAACTGCCCCTGTTTATCTGCTTTTGGTTTTCCTCAAAGATATTCGAAACCGATGAACCATGTCCTTCTTCTTTGATTATACAAAAATATATTAGAATGCCACGTCCTTGATGTGTTGTCGACCTTTTCCATGTGTGAAGACAAGACCTCCTCCAAGCTGTCTGACATACCATGAACATTAGTAACTCTGATTACTTTATAACAAAAAGTTTAGAGTTTGAATATATGTTTCTTCCACCTGTATCTTCCCTTGTTGAATGTTGACACCTGTTACATGATCCTTTGAAGAAATTCCTTTTTCAAAAATTTTCCCTCAGTCCCTCAAAATTGGTTGACTGAGTTTTAATTATGTAGCTACAACAGTTTCGTAGTGTGCATTAGGCATCATCTTCAGCAGTTTCGTAGCGCGCTACGAAACTGCTGTGTAATCACCAAAACACAGCTTAATACCAAAAATTTGTTATCTTGAGCTTCCTTATATTTAAACATTCTTTTCAACTGCTCCAAAGCTTTTCAAAACTGAGCGGAGATGTATCATTCTTTAAGAAAAAATGCAACAAGGAAAACCATCAAAATTTGGAACATAACCTTACTTGATGTGTGGTTTCCTTAAGGAGATCTTTCCCGCTGCCTTAGTTGCAGCTTCAACTCTTCAATTTTCTTGACTCTAATCCCAGCTCTCAGCTTTGTATTGACCTTTCTGATGAATTGTGCTTCCTTTATTGTAGGGACAGTCTAGCTACAGAATTGAACATTACAGTCGACCACCTCGGGTATTTGAAATGTTTTGTCCTCCCACCGAGCTTGCATTTGGTTAAAATAAGCTTCCTTGATTGCATGTTTCCTGGAGGCTTTCTTCAGTCTAGCAATTTCAAAGTTTGCCAATTCCAACTTCCTTTTCAACTCTTCAACACTATCTTCTTCTTGAAGGGTAACTACTTTACCTTTATCTTTTCCTTCATGAGACTGTGTTATCTCCTCTGTTTCATCTGGCAGTACCTCCTGTATGTGTTTGAAATTCCTTGTTATGGGTCTTCTTGGCTTAAAGACAAATTGAGCAACCTGATCATCAAACTTGAGTTTTTTCGAGGCTTTGACTCTCTTAGCCTTGTCTTTTCCCGACTCTTTCAAATCTGCTTGAACCAAGGGAGATTCTTCAATATCAATGGTCTGTAGTAAGTCATTCAAGTCTCCCTTTAAAACAGGGCTTTCCTCAATAATCACTGACTTGTCTTTTTCTTTAGCTACCTGGCTCCTAATCCTTCTTCTTTGGACTCCTTCACCTGTGTTTGATTCATGTGCACCTTCTTTGATCTGAGTTTTCTCTTTAAGGGACTGCTGGGGTGTATCTTGGATAATCAGTGGCTTGGTGGATTCCCTTACTTGTTTCCTAGCCTTCAACTTTGCAAACCTCCTAGATCTTGTTTCTGCCTGATGACCAGTTGTTGTTGGAAGATCTTTTGCAGCTTGAGGACTGAGACCAGTCTCATTCTTGAAACCAGACATAAACATGAATGTGGGCCAGTCCCTACCTACTTTCTGGAGTTCATGCAGCACGATCAACTTAACTAAGCCATGGTGAAACAATGAGGTCTCACAGGCTTCTTTCCTTAGCTGCACCTTGTCACACATTTTGCTTAAACTACGAAATAAGTAGAAAGGTAAATCAAGAGATATCTTTCCTGTGAAATGCAGCAGAAGCTTAAAATGATATGAATACACCTTATTGTATCTCCCTTCACAGGTAAGGTACCTCTGTATGTAGGTAAGCAAATTGGCATATGAGTCCTTGACATAATTTCTAGGCACAGACTTGTTTAAATCTGAGTCAATGAACTCGGGCTTCAGAAATTCTTTGCAGGGGGTCATATCAAATTTGAAATTCTTAAACCAAGTTTCTTGTCCCCTTGGAATCTCAGTAACTGTGGATATTACCTCTGGTGAGACTTGCAATTCGAGCATCCCAACCTTTGAATTCAGTCCTGTGAAATTCAAAGAAAATTCCTTGGTGATTTGTGCATGACCTCCCTGGAGTTTCTCGCAAAAATTCCAACATCCAACCTGCTTGAACGCGTGCTCAACTTCTCTGTTCTTCAGGATAAGGTCTAAACCTTCAGGTTCGTTCCTCAAACATCTCCCTGATCTGTGCTCTTTCCTTTCTGTAGATCCTTCCATGAGACCTCAGCGTAATGAAGGTTAGATATACTAGCGCTGCTCAATCTTCGATCTCTGCCTCGCTTGAATGGCTGCCTCGCTTGATATACAATGCATTCAAATTGAACGTTTGTAGATTTGTTCCTCATGCAATGAATACAATCATAATTAAGACTGTGAATACCTGGCTTTTCTTGGAACTTGCAATCCGAGCGTACCAAGGTACCTAGCGACTGTAATGATGGAGATAAGCAGTTGGACATGATATGTGGAGTGTATAAGCTGACAGTGAATGATGCAACCATAACTGAACTTGACAGATTTGACAGTTAGGAAAGATTTGCTATGGATTGCACGAATCTCCGATTTCGTAGCGCAGCCAGTGTAAAATCTGGATTATGCGCTACGAAATCACCTAAAGCATGTTGCACTGCGAAAACACCTAAAAATGATTTATGCGCTACGAAATCACCTAAAGGGCTTTGTAGCACATAATAACCTTTGAACAAAGCTGACACATGGAAATTGTGTGAGTTATGAGACCAGTGATGAATGAGGATGAATGGTTGATGAATGGTTGACCTTTATTTAAGCATACCATCAAGACTCCTAAGATTCAGACTCTAAGACAAACAAAAATCAAACTTAGACTAGCACCGAACCTTTACCCTCAAACTAATGTGAGCAATTTGGGAATTAGAATTCTTAGGTGATAACAGGTCCCAACAATCAAGAGGTATCGGTGGAGTAAAACAATGATCGCTGATATCACACTCCAGGAGCGCATTGCAAATCACAATCGGCGCTCGGGGGTTTCAGGGTCCAGGCATATCGGTGATTGGCGGGTCCAGGGCATTGCACATTAAAAAATTGACATGACAATAGGGTTACGACTCCAAAACATTGTGATATCATGATGTTGCAATATGATAGTGTAAAGTGTTGGGAGGACTGATGCCGATTTACAAAGGAAATCAATTGCAAAACTAGAGGCAAGCATGACTTTTCTCTCTCCTCTAGGGGGTCATGTGGTAGAGCAAGATTGGTCCCAATAAAGACATATGGCAACTGATGTCATCATGATGTGGTAGTACAGAGGACACGTGGCATGCTGATTTGGCATTTTCAGGGTCCTATGGGGGCATCCGTGTGACACATGTCTCCACTTAGGACGTACCATGTGGCACTGATGACATCATCAATCCCGTAAATTGGTGATCGGAGGTATTAGCGCATTGGGAATCATGAGGAATTCACCGATAAAGGGGCTCCGATAGGGGGGCTAGTTGATGGTCACGAGAAGAGCCAAGAACCAAGAGCTGAGCAGGAAAAGCGACATTGCATATTGGCGATTGCAAAGGGCCAAAGGTAGCAAACAAAGGCGACATCATGAAACCGTTGAATGCTGATAACATTAAAAACCGTCAAAAAGGGAGCTCTGATAAGGGAGCTGGCCCACGGTCACATAGGGTGTTGAAGATCCAAGGGCTTAACAAAAAGGTGATCGACAATCACAATTTTTAGGAAGATGCACCAAAGGCACGGATCAGAAAAGCCTCGATTTCCGATCTCTGATATAAAGGTTGAGCCCCAGTTCACAGCCCTCGGTCTTATGATGAAGAAACACTAAAAGGGGGCTACGGGGAATCATAGCTCGCGGTTTCGTAATCTTTCAAAAGTAAAAGCCCCGATATAGCGAGGCCCCGAGAGTATGGTAGAGGGCATTGAAGGCATATGGGTTGGCCACCGAGGCAATGAATAAAGGAATAGGGTAGTGGGAAATCGATATGCTTTAGTCATGTAGAAGCCCCTGCAACAAGAAACTAAGGACTACACGGGCTGCTGAAATAAGTTTGACTGCTTCACCACACAACTTCATACAGTAAATGGAGGCATGGGGCTCCACTCCGGTACACAACAAAGGATTGTCGTGACATGCTCCATTTCCACTCCGCGACAAAAATTTATAGTTGATCCACTTCAAATGCCGGAGAATGAGCTGCTCAGGCAGTTAAGGCGAAAGTGACAGAAACTAGTTGAGCAGCTATAGGGATGCACGATGACAGAGACGTAGCCTGATCAGTTGCTTTCACAGGAACAATAGAGGGACCATTTCCTCCATCATCTTCTGTTTTCCTTTTCTTTTCATTGTTCTGTATTTTTTGTCTGTTTTCAAGAAAGGGATCAAATCTCGATTGTAATCATTTTGGGCGACAAAGCTTTGCACGCCGATACATCTAGTCTAGTAGACAACTGGAGCTCGAGCTAGGATATTTTGTAACTATTAATTCTAGCTCCCCCTCTTCTTGTAAATAGGGGGAAGAAACTCTGAATAAAGGTTCCGAAATTTTGCACCTGCGGGGTCTGAATTTTGTGATACCATTTTTGGTTCTATTTGCTTGTTCATGGGGGACTTGAGTGATATCTTGCTAAATGTAATGGACTAGTATGTTGGACTCATATTGGATTAATGAAACTCTTTAGTGATTCCAATCAAAGCTATGTGAAATATGTTTTCCCCTTTGTAAATCTCATTTCATATATGTTTTTCTTTCTATTGAAATTGTGCAATGAAGTTGTCGGTCTCATGCTTTCATGGTCATATATTTTACTGCTAAATAGAGAACAATACCTGTGTATATTACCGATTTACTTGTGTTATTCAATAGCCTGTAGTACCTGTAGTGATTACATATTTACTTGTGTTATTAGATTAACCTGTAGTACTCGTGTGAGCACATATTTACTCACATTGTTTGGTGATAGAGGTACCCATGATGCATATGCATGAAACCTTAATTCGTGATCCACTCTTTCTACTCTTTCATCTCCTCATTCTTTCATACTTCCGCTAGAACATTGCTGCTTAGGATTATATGTTGTTTACAACCCTATGCATCAAATTCCATCCTTCTGTTGGAACATGGTTGCTTAGGATTCTGTCCAGTTTACAACCTTATGCATCGATTTCCCTCCTTCCTTTCCTCCTCTTCACTTTACTACAACTTCAATATAAAGCTGCCTGTTGTTGTGTGTCAGCCACCAGAACCATACATTTCTCTTTGAGGTTGACCTGATTTACCCCTTAAGCATTTGGATCCATGTATCGACTTGAATTTACCTGGATGACAGACTATTGAACCAAGCCCCCTTTATTCTCTTTTAATTACATGACAATTGGAGTGTTGCAAAAACCACCTCACAGATAATCTTCCACACACTCCTCTATCTAATATGTCCTAGGCACTGGTCTACAATCAACCCAGAGGTTGTCTCTAGGAAAGCTTTCTATATCTCCTGAGGCACTCATGCTTCAGGTGCTATAAAAAGCCACAACACACTCCACTCACTTATGTGTATTTCATTCTCCCCACATCACCCTAATGGCATACAATGGGTAGTAACAAGGTTCCATGGCCGAATTGTGGCCGAATAAACCATCCTTTGTCGGTGTGCCTACTCCTCATTATGATGTGCTTTGATTTCGAGGGCGAGTGGTGGGAGGTGGTATGGTTTTGTTGCTCCTAGTTCCTCCCCGGTCCCACTCTTTGTCCCCCTTTGTACATCGTCCCAAAATCTTTACACACACAGGAATACAGCCGATGGTTGATATTGGCCCACAACGCATAGTTTCATTGGGTTAGGTTTCCACCATCACTCCCACAGGGGTCGCCCTCATCCACATACATATGGCTTGTGTTGGGTCAGTTGCCGGTCCTAACAATTGAAGTATAAGACAATAAATCCAAGGTTGGGTTATATGAAATAATAAGGGTGACCCTTGCCCATGCTCAACTCGAAGTCCAGAGCACTATGTGGAGTGAAAGAGCTCAAGTTATATGGGAAAAAATCCATTTGTCCGTTGAACTCCGTCAAAAGGCGAGAATGTCCGATTTTCTAAAGCATTGAATCCTTTTGAAGGGTTTGTTTAGGTCTTTGTTGTGTGAAAATTCAATAAGAAATTTGAGATCTTAATGCAAATTATGGTCCAAGGTTTGAATCCCCAAGCCCTCATATTTGTAATTTTTTTTACAAATAAGAAACCTACTAGGAAAATTATGGGCCCAAAAGCCTGAAACTACAAACACTTGGTTTAGATAAAGTAATTGTTGAGAAATCTAGGGCAGCTAGATTAGGTGATTTCTCTTACATTGATAACTACTTGTGATGTATTTTTAATTTTTAATAGCTTCTTCTTTCTATTAATTATATTTACTGTTATTATCATCAAACAACTACTAAATCATAAAGAACAATGAGACAAGAGGACACAAGATATAGGCGATTAGCTAGGGCCAAAACCTCTCCTCTCGAGAGGAAAACCCATAAGCATTATTCTCTTCTTATATAATCTTCAAAGAAAAATTCCAGAACCTAAGACCCTTGACAAAGACCCCTCCAAGACCAAGTAAACCTTTCTCCTCGATGAGATTTATTTCCAGCAATTTCGATCCCAAAAACTTTGACCCAACGATTTCTTCTACAACTTCGACTCAACAGTTTCTTTTGCAACTTCGACCCAACAGTTTCTTCTGCAACTACAACCCAACAGATTCTTTTGTGACTTCAACCCAACATTTTCTTATGCAACTTTGACCCCAACAACTTTCCAACACTTCGACTTGCCCAACAACTTTCAGTATTTCAATTTTCCCAACAACTTTTGAAACCCCAACACAAGAGAGAGAGAGAGAGATCCAAAAACTTCGATCTTGCTTTTCTTCTTCTTATCCTTGATTTTCATCCTTTGCCAGCTTCTTTCATAAAGAGATTGAACTTGCTTGAGATGTGTCCAAATGAGGTTGAGTTCCTTCTTATTTATAGGCTTTCTAGGGGTATGAATTGGTTCCTTGAGGCCAACTTGATATTTCATGTAGGCCGACTTGTTTGAGGCACCATGACAAGGTCGTGGAGGGTCTTTGACTCTAATTTGACTCAAATAATTTTTTCTTTACAATATGTAACATGCCCAAAAGGGCCTTTCATACATGACAATGACTCTTATGACTTGTTGACTCAAAGACAAGCCATAAAAGCACTCAATGGGTGCTTGACCTATTTAATTTCCCTTGAGCATGAAACCCATGCCTCAAGAATAAAAATAATAAATTTATTTTTCTCATTACATCAAATACATAAAATCATGATTACATATGTAATTGTGAAGACCGAACCTAGTTACATATTTCAACACTCCCTCTTATCTAGAGAGGTATTCATAATCCGTACAAGGTACTTGGACATTCTCAAACTGAATAATTCTCATAAGAAGAGTCAGATTGGTAAGTCATCTCATAAGCTACTTCCTTATCTTATGCCAAAGCATCTTCATCATATCGATCAACATTGTCACACAGCAAGGCCTTGATTAACAACTCTATCTCTCCACAAGATCATAGCATAATTCTAGTGAGACCAATGACTGACAGACACGATCATCATTGTCTCTCAAGGCACATACCCCACTCGGGTGTTCATAGCGTATGTCCTTTTAGGACAATTCCTATCTTGGAATAAAACATCCTCAAGGAATTTCCTCTTCGACTACTCTTATCTTGGATACCCTACCTCATCCTCAAAGAGTATCAGAATGAGTCTTAGATGCTTACCCAATCCTCCATTCTTTCTTAAAAATATGAAGACAATAATGATGTGTCTATCTCTCCTCATGGCCTTCACTAAGACTTATGGCTATTAGTCCTTGTCTAGTGCATGACATACGAAGTAAAGAACCATGTCACTCCCTCTTAACTAGGGAGGACCAACACATTCCTATAAAAGGAACATACCCAAGATCCCTCGCAACTAGGGACTTGTTCAACAACAACTCTTTGGTGGATATCATGGTACTATCAGCTGCTAGTAGAGCTCCTCCTTTCGATGTCATGAAATTCGTCTTCTTCATTATGGAGCCTTTGTCTTATAATTATTCTTCGTAGGGCATTGATCATCCATCACTTTCCTTCAATGAAACATAGGATTGAACTAATAGTCATGTCATCATTCTTTTCATCAGAAAGTGATCTTCCAATCCACGTCTAACTTTTCTTCATACAACTACCTCTTCCAAGTCATGTTTCCTTCAAGATCTTCCATCCAACCACATGATTTCTAGTTGTAGGTGATATCTACAACTCTCTTTCGATAGCCCTGTATCAACCCATATAGATGTTGTTCAAAAATAAAAAATGAACATCAAATCAAAGTTACCTTTCGTGATGGCCTTTCATATGATATCTGCTTCATGCAACATAAACATCTTGCACATTCATAAATATATCTCCAAGAATTTCAATGTCAAGGGTCTCTTTTCTTTACAGATTTTATCAAAGAGTTCATATCCTTTCTATGGAGATATCATAGCCAGTTATTTTGTTCATTGGATGTTGATTACTTATCTTATCTTACGTGACCATAGTTGCATCTTTCACATATTCTCCTTCCTTTCTTCACATATTGTTCCCCGGGAACTTCCATGCATAGTTCCTTCATCTTGTCAACTACCTCATATTCCATATGAGGACATATTATGTTGAATTCATTTTATCAATATGTGAACTAGTTCAAGGTATATGCCTTCATGCATCTTTCTAAAGGAAGAGATCCTTCTTTTTCAATCATGCTCATGAGATAGAGAATTTACCCATGCTATCTGCAACTATATGATGACATGACTTAATCTATCAAATACATGCATACATACCTCTTTTCTCCTTTTGGTCATCTAGACCTCCTTTGGCAACTTCCTTTCCTTGCTTGAAAGTACTTAACATGCTGCACTCCTTTGTCATCATACCATCATCCTTCTAAAAAACTATGCCACACAATGTGGAATGTAGACCATCAGTGAGACACTTTCTTCTTCCAAGTAGAGGTGAACCTTCTAATGAAGATTCCAATGGAGGATATTGATTATCCTCATCCTGCAAATTCTCCTTCCTATAGATGATGTATGATGATTTCTTTCTATGCTAGATGACTTTCTTCCAAACATATTACTACTTCGGTATGAGCTACTATTATTATGACTGCTACAACCATGTATACTTTTACTTCAACTATTCTTTCAAGCTTTTATAATGATGTATTTTCTTCAATTGTATGCTTCTAATATGATGCCATCTCCTAATATGATGCATCCTGTCACACTTACAATGCTTCTCATATTGGCAATAATCTCTTAATCATAGTAGAGGTATTTTCACCTTCTACATTTCCTTGCTATGTACCTGAGAGACCTTAATAGTGAAGATATATTCCTTCCTTTTTAGATTTCTTCTCATTGGGTTCTTCTACTTCTTCGGTGATATGGGATTCAATTCTTTCTTTCCTTTTCTTGTTGTCCTTCTTGACTTTCAAACAATCTCACTTGAAATGTCCATGTTCCTAACAACCATAGCATTGGATCTTTGGCATATTGATCCTTTTTTTAGGACCGCACTTTCCTTTTCTTCTAACCATAACAACAAATACTTGAACTTACTCATTTGATCCCACATCACTTTTTGACTTAAATATTGTTTCCTCGATCTTACATAGTGACCAAAGTTCACTGAATGGGGTGGCTTCCTTCTTTCCATAGATGCTTGATACAAAGTTGCCCCATTCCTATGGCAATGCATTAAGCACAATGGTGGTCATCTCTTTGCTGGATATTATTCCCACCAACTCTTGTAGTTGGTCTCTTATTTGTGACACCCTTATAAGATATGAGGCTACACCTTCTTCCTTTGATATCTATATCTTGTATAGCTTGGTTCTCAACGATATCACTTCTCCTGCAGTGCTTACGAAGAATAATTCTACTAGTTAGTTATAGATGTCTTTTGACTTCTCTAATTTTGCCACATAAGGGATGAGGGAATCCTTGATTGATTCTATAAGGATTCTTTGATCCCTTATTTCCCCCTTCATATACTTTTCTAGAGCTTCAACTTCTTCTTTTGGTGGTTCAATAATTGAACCCTTAATATGTCCAATAACTTCCTTTTCTATGAGGATCAAATATGTCCTCTTCTTGCATACAAGGAAATTTGATGACCCAACAAACTTATTGCTCTCCTTGCAAAATGAAGTCATTTTGATAGTAGATTCAATTATAGATATAAGGATACTTACTTGTCAAGTGAAGATGCTCCTTTGATGGTGATATCTTCAACTTGATGCCTTCTTGATTTTGATGATGATGTTTGCTTCCTTGAAGATGACAATGCTTCTTCTAGAGATGTCCTTCTTCAAATATGCTTGAGATGAGATTCTTGATTCAAATATAGGGAGAAAACCTTGATTCCTTTGATGCTTCTTCTTTGATGCAGAGACTTCAAGATGCTTCAATGTGTATACCTTCTTTCTTTGAGTGGAGGTGGGGTCCTTGAGGTCTTCTTCTTGTTGTTTCTTCTTGAAATGGGTAGTCCTTCTTGAGGCTTCTTAGATTGTTCGGCCCTTATGTATCCATCCTTGATGATTCAATGTCCTCTTTGACGTCTTGACCTTTCTTGATACTCCTTTTGACTATCCTTCTTTAAGTTGCCTTTCCTTGTCTTGTCACCTTAGCTTTGATACCATGTTAAGAAATATAGGGCAACTAGATTAGGTGATTTATCTTACATTGATAACTGATTGTGATGTATTTTTACTTAACTTAATTAGTTTATTCTTTCTCTTGATTATATTTAGTGTTCTTATAATAAAAAAACTACTAGATCATAAAGAACAATGAGACAAGAGGACATAATATGTAGGCGATCAGCTAGGGCCAAAACCTCTCCTCTTGAGAAGAAAACCCACAAGAATTTTTCTCTTCTTCTAGAATATTCAAATGACGAATTCCAAGACCTAAGACCCTTGACAAAGGCCCCTCCAAGAGAAAACAACTTTCCAGCAACTCAACTTTCCCAACAACTTTCGAAACCCTAACATAAGAGAGAGAGAGAGATCCAAAATCTCCAACCTTGCTTTTCTTCCTCTTATCTTTGATTTTCATCTTTTCACAGCTTCTTTCTTTAGGAGATTGAACTTGCTTGAGATGTGTCCAAATGAGGTTGAGTTCCTTCTTATATATGGGCTTTCCAGGGGTAGAATTACTTCCTTGAGCCCAACTTGATCATTCATGTAGACCGACTTGCTCGAGGCACCATGACAAGGTCTTGGAGGGTCTTTGACTCTAATTTGACTCAAATAAAATTTTCTTTACAATATGTAACATGCCCAAAAGGGTATTTCATACATGACAATGACTCTTATGACTTGTTCACTCAAAGATAAGCCCTAGGGCCTAGAAGCATTCAATGGGTGCTTGACCTATAAAGTAAATTTCCCTTGAGCATGAAACCCATGCCTCAATAATAACAATAATAAATTTATTTTTCTCATTACATCAAATACATAAAATCATGATTACATATGTCATTATGAAGATTGAACCTAGTTACATATTTGAACACTAACTAGTACATGCACATGTTTGATTTATATATTTATTCATTCAAAAACTTTTAGAGTATGTCCGAGTATTCATAAACACATAGCATCATGTTCATCATGAATACAACCACATATAACACAGTCCAATATGACATCAAAATTCATGAATACACAAAATATCATCCTGAACATGAGAATAACAGTGAGCCTCGCTGCTTAGGCATCATTTACGTTTATCAACACATAAAGTATTGCATCATTCACATATAATGATAGTCAACACTATTCATAAGACAATATACACAAGTAGTTTACACTTATCTATGTGTTTAAAGATGGTTGACAACTAGAGGAGGGACTTCACACCCAAGGCTTAGTCACATACCTAGGAGAAGGAGACATCTGTCCTGGTGGTTTTACAACTACTCAGTAGCAGTAAGCACTGTAGTGGCTCACTCGCTCCTCGAGTAAAAAAACACAGGGCTTCACCCAAGATTTAGATGGCCATTGCTCAGCTCTAGGAGGTTGAACCTACTATATAGGTGGTTTCATAGCTATTATTTCTTAGCAAGAATTGCAGGGGTTTGTAGTCAATTGAACAAGTGGTTTACAACTCTTTCAACAAGCACCACAACGATCAAATTTCCTTGTCAAGTGTTTCATCAACCAACAACAAGCACCAAGTAGTTTAAGCATCTTGAACTTCCATGTGATCATTCAGGCTTAGACCCACTATCCAATAGCCTCAACACAAGAGATGTGAGGAATAACATGCTAGGATTCTAAACAATGGCTCCTAGACATTCCAGTCTAGCTCAGTTTTCCAACTTAGCTCCAACAACACATTGTTCTCTCTCTCTCTCTCTCTGCAAGGCTTCACTCACGTGTGCTTTGTTTTTTAACTTCTCTAATTCTCTACAAGTCATGCCTTTTCGCTAACCTCTCTTTTGTATTTTCCTTCTTCTTCCTGAGTTAGCCATTCCATTGTCTCAATGCCTAAGGAGGGGATAGAGATGGGCGCAATCCCCCACCCATGCTACCCCATTCAATCTTCTTCAATGCCCATCAATGTTGGTTGCTCATCGGTCAGGATGAGGGTAAGGAAATTAAATGTGGTTGTATGGGCTTGCTCTTGACCTACCACAAGCAATCGACAAATATGCCACAAACACCCCAATAGGCACACTACGATCCTCCACTTAGAGCTTTGGATCTACATGTCCCTCCCTTCAGCTAGTCACAAGCTTATTTCTACATAGATTTACATACATCTATAATTTAATAGTTGGACTTACATACATGGTGTGTAATAGGAAATGGGCTATTACAACAACTTCCTATAGTCCACTAGGCTAAGACCGAAGCTAGGACACCAAATCAAGATAAAAAGAAAACTATGTACCATAAACTGTTTGACTGTGTTGAGGACCTTGGACATTATAGTGAACCAACACACCCAGATAATGATGGCACAAGGGGAAGTAGACAAACCACTTCCAAAGGGAAAAATGAAAATACAAACTGAGATTTCAAAGGATCCCTTGTGAATATGAAGCATAGAGCAAGCAACCTTCTTGGGGTTCCACTTGATCTAAAGATAACTAGACTAGACAGACACATTACCATTATATCCACTATAGAAACAATAATATTTCTTACTAGATTGTCTAATAATGGTAACCAATTCCCATTTTCCTTCATATGCCTTCCTTTCCATAACTTAATAAGCCCACCTTGTCCAAGATAAACACCAACCAATAATTCAATTTTGTGTCGTGCCTTGAAGCCAAGCATATAAAAGGAGTATGCTAGTCTTATCAAATTACTCTCTTCTCTGTGAGAATGAGGCTCATGAGTGTGCAGCACACTGATAGTTATTGCCTTGAAGCACACCTTTGGTTTCATAGATGATTGATTAAGGCATGGGTTAAGATTGTGTGGTTCCATTAATCCTAATCACCTCAACTTTTTACTATGTGGCTTCCTTGGAAATCCGAGTTGCATGTTGATTGTTCTTCCTTAGAACTTGATAGAATGTAATCTTTTGAAAGTTTTCAACCTCTTGACGAGCTCAAGCTATAATAGATGTAAGGTCGTAGTCACTTGGTAATGATTTATAGATCATTTGCGTAAAATTGTGCTTGAATCTCCCATAATAATCAACAAGTGAATTCAAGAGTCATAACTACACTCTTAACTTTCTAAAAAAGTATATACTTCTACTCAAATGTTTGAAAGATTACCTAAACCTCACACATACATTGTTTTAATTTCTTCTTCATAATCAACACTAATCCCCACACTCACCACTTCCATATAATATTTGTTGTATTTTAAAAATAATTAACTATTTTCTTTTTAATAATTATACTTTTATAATTATACATATTTGAAAAAACTCTCATTTTAATTATTATATATAACTTAAATAAAAATAAAAATTATTATTATAAACTCTATAAAACAACTTTAACCCCATGAAAATTATAAAGAGAATAAATATACCAAAAAAAATATTTAAAAGAACTCCAAAACAAAGTGAAAATCAAACTTCAAACAAACTTTTTTCCAATTTGGAAATAAATAAAGAGAAATGTCATACACCCTATACCTAGGGAAAAAGGGGACCATTGAAGATGCTTTCCATGTTTCTAGTTAAAAAACAATTTTTAAACCTCAGAAAAAACAATTTTTAAATCTCACAACAAACCAAGAATGTTATACCACCTTAAAACCATAAAACATATTAGAAAATTATGAGAGAATATTTAAATGACTAATAGGTTAAAAAACTAAAAAATTCTTCCAAAGAAAAAGCAACTTAAGAAACTGAATTTGTACACATTAACATCCACAACCACTGTTCATGCAGGAGTAAAACTTAGACCTTCTGAGGAGGGATGGCATGTTGTGATTCTACATAATAGATAATTTTTTTGGATTAAAATTTATTAATTTAAAGGTGTTGTACATAGGCATTCAAATTATTAGTTATTTTGATTTTTAATCAAAATTTTAACATTAATAATTAAATGATTCGAATAAAGAAAAGTTTTATAATTAAAAAAAATAAAATAATAGAATGATTTCAAAATTGATCAAAACCCTAATTTTAACTTCAAACATCATAATTCCTTGTGAATTTAAAACCCAAAAAAAAACAAAATTTCACTTCCCACTCATTTAAATCTACAACTCATAAAGTTCACTTATCCGGGTGGTCATTTATACATACAACTCACTCCTTAAACAAACCTATGTGTATGAATTTTAAATTTAAGAATGCATTAATTTATTTATTAGGGGGTGGAGGCCGAAGGAGCAGAATCCCTAACCCCAATTCATGTTAACTATTTTCCCCTTTAGTCAACCCTAAACCAAAAATAACACAACTTACAAGAAAATTGTAAACCATCGCATCCGTCCATTTAAACATATAACGGACGTCCACGATCCATTTCGCCTAGCCGGAGACCAAAATTAAGATCCCCCGGAAAAAACCACTTTACCGCAAAACGAGTATTACGAAACTCACTTTCCCGGTGACTAGAAATCTACGACATTTCGCCATCACCGTTGCCGGGAACTTTTCCGGGTGTATGGGCGGGCTCGTTAAATTTCCCAAACCTTGAAAGCTATCTTGGAAGAACAAAGCGAAGAACACCTGAAGGAAGGAGAGCAGACCCTCAGCCATACATTGTGTCGGTTCGTGCGTCAAAACATTTGGCCGGTCATCGATCGGCCGACTCCGAGGTTGCTGCAGATCAACGGAGGAGCTCGAGGCCTTCAATTTGAGCCTTTAATTGACTGTTGCCGTTGCAGATTTTCCATTTTTTTTTGTTTTCTGAAGAGGAGGTCGAAGTTGCTGGCACTCAATTGCGCCTTTGCTAGCTGGATTTTAATGCATATATTTATGTCCAGGACTCATTTCATATTCGGCTGAGCTTTCACGTTTTCCAGGTTTGATTTATATATTTCCGAACAAGCGGGAAAATTTTAAAGTCTTAATTGTCTCATATGTGGTTGCTTAGCCAAAGGGATTAGATTTGCGGTGATAGGTTTTGTGTCATGGAGCTAAGATTTCATTTTGCATTTATTATTATTATTTAGACGGATACTTTTTTACGTGCTTGAATTTTTCTGCACTCGTTTGGTTGCATATATGGAGGCGACGAGGGCTTGAAAACTCAAGTTTGGCCTTATTTTGCTTTGTATTTGTCTTCAGGGTTTATTGAACAGGATTCGATCTTTAAGCCGATAAAAGGCTTGAATGTAACAGGGAATTGTCTTCTTGGATTGGCTTTAACGGGAAGCCCGCTATAAGTTCGTTATAAAAGTTTTATTCGAAGCCCTAGATGAGAATTATCAGGTCAGGGCCGCCATCTATGCTGCGAGTTTTGTTAATGCTGTACTAGAACCGAAGCTGAGGCTGGACAGTCAGGCAAAGTGCAGGAGATATACAATTCAAGGTGTGTGTCGGATTCTAGGGCTTGAAGTGTCACAAGCATTGGATATTTGATTGGACCGCAACACGATTAGAATTATAGGTTAGCAGAAGTCTGAAGTTTGGTATTGATTGTTGCAGGAGAATAATAATACGCAGCAGTTGGAAGGAATTTGATACCTTGAAACTTGGATTTTTATTTGCATCATTAATTTATCATTTCCAGGGTGGGCCTTGGAGTGCTGTAGCACTACATTCTTTTTGTTGAGGATTTGTTTCGGGGCTCTGAGTTCTTTTCTCTATGCCTCTCTTCAAGAGGAAACCGTTTCCTCTTGCTGAACCTCCGGAAGACATTAAGCCCAATGAGCAGGTGTTTCAAATTCGATTTACGAAAGAAATCTTCAGGGATTATCAGTATCCTTTATCTTTTTAACTCTGCATTTTTTTGTATTATTACTTATACGATCAAGGATGGTTAGAGTGCGTGCTCCATGTTGACATAGCGTGTGCTTCGAGTCTTAAAACTCCATGTCGTTTTAGTGTGTTCTTCATGTCTTAACTTTTCTTTTATACTGCATTGCAAAATTGTTTAGTAGGCTAGACTGCTTATTGGTGGGATGCTTCCCCTTCAAGAAGAGTATTATTACATTACCTTAATTTTTAAATTAGAGAATATTTGGAACGAATAAATCTTTACCGCCAGAGGGTATGGATATGTAAAGTGTCAGGAAAGACAAATCTAACCTACGAAGAGGCTCTTGTCTCTGAGCGTCGTGCAACAGAGAAGGTTCAGCACTTTCCGAAGGAGTTAATTGGACCAGTTTTGCGTATGGTCCAGTTCAGTGAGTTTCTTGAACATCTTCCAATATCTAATAGCCACAGTGAATTATAAATTGAATTCTAAAGAATATTCATTCTGATAGTTGCTGATTCCTACTAGGCATGCTGGATGTAGCTATTAATTTGTACAATAATTATCCATTGATTTGCCTTGTTCTATACACCTTTCTGTTTAAGAAGAATCTGAGATGAGCAGGGGAATCAATGAAGCAATCACGAATATACAGCCCTAGTTGTTTTATTCTTTCTTTGTTGTTACGGCTTGTATAACAGTCTCCATTTTGACCTAGTCAAAATATTTTTTCTGATTTAGAGAGCATGCAGATGCATATGTTTATGTTAGGAATGTAGCTCACATTCGTGTGCTGCCAATGGAGTTGAGCCTTCACAAATATTTACGCTTCTGCAGTATAAAAATTTGGAGCCTGCTACTAGTTTATGTCATACAGATGCATTTACCTACATTATGCTCATTCTAGTATCATATTAACAGAGCCAAGGCTTGATGAATGTTTGGGTAGCAGTGGCATAAGTTTAGAAACTGCAATTTGTCTACATCCCGCTAATTGGTTATGTTAGCCTCCCAGTCATGAATTCAAGCTTCCAGATAGGTTATCACTGCGTCAATGTATGTGTATCAGGTTTTATTGCTGGCTAGTATCCATTGTGATATTTTCTGCTATTGAAATGCTTGGAAATAAAGTTCACTTGCTAGAACCTAGGCTTTAAGAAGTAAAACCTAAATGAAGAATGTCCCTTGTTAATATATAAACTTTGTAGCTTACTCTTTCATTCACCGGTAATCTTGTGCAGTGTCTAACTTTTAGGTCAAGCCAGCTTTCTGAATTTATGAATTACCTGGGTGGATGCTCTGAAGTGTTTATCTTCCCCATCTAACATATCAAGTTCTTATTGTTTTGCAGAGACACTTAGAGTTAAGGAGCTTGTTAGTAAAATATCAAACAGCATCAAGGACTTTTATCTGGTAGGTGAAGAAGTCACAGGTCGGAAGAAAGATTCAATAATCCCCTGTAAGATTCTGAAGGTCATCCAGGAGATTGATGATGAGGATGGAACCTTTAAGTATGAAGTTGGTTGGCTTGACAAAAACAAGAAAGTGACTGATACATCCATCGAAAATGCGGAAGCTCTGGTTCGAAAGAAGCCTCTTGTTACACAAGATGTCTTAAAGTCCTTTATCAGAGAATCAACTTCGTCCAATACGCCTTGGGTAATTCATGACGAATTGGCACGGAAGTACAGGATCTCCACTGACCCCCCTGAGGATCTCAAGGACAAAATAATTAAGCAGGAGAAACAACACAATCTGCCAAGTGATGTAAACAAAAGCTCTGTAAGTCATTTGGACGTTTGTTTTCCCTTCGTATGATTCTGTTATTCCTCTCCATTGTTTCTTTGTTTATGTAAAGGAGTTAAACTGATGTTGCATAGGCACAAAACGTGGAAAATGGGGATCCAAAAAGCAAAAAGCGTAAAACTAAGGAGACAGAAGAGTTGGAGGAAGCACCTAAACCAAAGAAAAAGAAGGAGAAAGGTATTTGGTTTTCAGTGAGCTTGCTCGCCTTTTGGTATTTGTTGTTCCCTAGAAAATCAACTTGCTTGTATTGTTCTTACGTCCTACCCGAGCCAAGTCTATGTGAATCAAGTATGTCGTTGTTTTGACTTAATATTGCAGTTGAAGAGCAGCCAAAAGTGGAACCTATTAAGTATCCCATAGAGGATTCCTTGGTGCAGCCTGGTCCAGACGATCCTGCTTTTACAGAGCGACCATGTGAAGCAACAGATTTTCTTACACCAATGGATTGTGTAGGAGATATTCTGATGGTCTGGGACTTCTGCACTTCTTTTGGGAAGGCACTTCATCTGTGGCCTTTCTCCCTTGAGGATTTTGAAAAGGCTATCGAGTACACTGAAGGTGATGTGACGCTCTTGGCAGAGACACATTATGCTCTTCTCCGGATTGTTGCAAAAGATTCCAGTGCCTACCAGGATTTAATTCAGAAGAGAAAATCTAAGGTGAAGGCCTTAGGAGGCAGTAAAAGGCTGCTATGCATTTTGATATGTTCTTAAGTAAAATATATTATGTGCTTGACACACTTTTGTGTTTTATTTATATTTAAATTTATTGTGGTTTTTCTTTGAGTGTTTAATTTCTTTTGCCTGTGCCGTATCTTTGACAACTTTGTGCAGCTATCAATACAAAATTGGCAGGACCATCTCTGTTATTTTTTGGAAGCAGAAGAAGTGGGAAAGCTTTTGGGTCATCTGGAAACAATTAAGGGTGGTGTTTACAGCGAGCTATATCCACGTGCAAAGTTAGACATTTTGCATGAGTTAGTTAACAGAGCTATTACTTCTGATGTTATCAGAGGTCAGCTAGATGAATACATTGAAGAATGGCATGCCCTTGCAGCTAGAAAACGTGAGGAGCAAATAGAGGAATCTAGGAGGAAAAAAGAACATCTTAAACAACTAAATGGCCAAGGTAAGGATGATCCAGATGAAAATGCTACTAAAGAAATTGGAGATAATGATGGGGCCATGGAGGCTTCAGATACAGAAGTGCAAAAATGTGCCCCTGGAGAAAATGGATTGGTCTCAGATGATGCTGTAAGGGAAGGTTCAAATGAAAATGGTGTTAAAGATATACCAGAAATTCATTATGAAAATGGGTATGGATGTTTTTGTGTTTCTTTGCTTCTACCATGATTGTGTTGATCACTGAATGAACTGAATGTCTTCTATTTCAACAGCTCATCCGGTGTTCTTTTCCATTCAAGATGGACTGAGTTTTGTGTTGATTTATGTTGTCCAGTGATGGCAATCATTCTCAGACAACATTGAGACAAGCTGCTTTAAAGCAAAAATTGGATGCAAAAGCTGCGGAAGAAAGAGAGAAAGAAATGGCCAGAACCGAAGAACAAAAGAAAATGCAAGAGAAAAGAAAGGCAAAAGCTGAGATAATGAAGGAGCAGAAGCTTCGGGAGCAGAGGGCATTAGAGATGCAGAAGAGAGTAAGTATGGAATCTAAATATATGCTGCGTAAATGCTGAATATGATTTTTTGGCAGTATAGTCCATGTGATCAGTTTGGTTTTTGATAATCTTCTGATGTTTATTTGATAGCAAGAACAACTTGATCGGGAAATAGAAAAACGTTTCATTCGGACAAATTCATTAGGGAGGGATAAGGCTTACAACAGGTATTGGTTTTTCCGTAGAGAGGGGCGAATTTTTGTTGAAAAGCAAGATTCTACTTGGTGGGGCTACTACAGTGCAAAGGAAGAAGTAAGCTTGACTTCTTTGCATTGTCGTTTGATGCTTATGAAATATATTAGGTTTCTATTACATCTTAAAATGTCTTTGAAACATGTGCTTTTTGACCAGCTTGATGCGTTAATTGGCTCCCTGAATCCAAAGGGTGAGAGAGAGAGGGCTTTACAAAGGCAGTTAGAAAAGCATTACTTAAAGATTAGGTGAGCATATTGTAGTTTTCACATGATTATGGAAGGATTTTATTTATTTTGTTGTTAGAAACACTTTTTAACTTGAGCATTATCTGCAGTACTGCAATGCAGAGGAGGTCGAAGGACATTGCACAGAAGTTTGCAATAGAAGAAGCAGCTTTACGGCGTTCCACTCGTGTTCGCTCACAACCAAAGGCAGCAGCTACAGGATTTTTGGCATATGTCAATAAACATAGAGGCTAATGGTCTAGCTCTTGAGGCTGCCTGAATGACATATTTTCCATATTTTGAGAATTGATGCTAGTAGCAAGTTACTGGTCAAAACTCACAGCCAGATATGAAGTGTGGAATCGGATAAGAAGTCAGAGAAGATGGCTTACCATCAAAATTTTGATAAGCTTTTCTGTAAAACGCTTGAAGTTATTTTTGTAAAGTATTCTAAAACTCAAATTTATTCTGCCCAACATCATTCCTAAATTGTGGCCCATTTTGCTGTCTCTGTAAAAGCTACTGTTTAGATTCTGATGATGCAACTAAGAGATTTAGTAATCTTTTGTTGTTTGAAAAGAAATGATAAATCTCTTTAAATGGTGATTAAATCCTCCTCTGGTTAGACAGATTAGAGTTGGTGTAGTGGTTCTGGTTGCACCAACGAGTTGTCATTTCTTTGTGAACTTTTTCAATTTCATTTTAAATCAAGTTATGTTCCTAAATGATGGTACCTCATTCATGACGTGTTTTTCCTTTGGCGGTTTAGGACAGAGGACATGTTAGATGTGTAGCATGTCATGGTGTGGCACAGAGAACTAAAAGATTGCTTGCATTTGATTTTCTAACACGAGTTAAGATAAATTGTGTCCAACAGGTGGGCTTAAGTGGTGAGAGGCTAAGGTCTTTTTTCATGTTAGGAAGGTTTCGGAAATTTTCCCAAACATATGGACCCTTACGAGCTATCCGTTCAACAGTCAAGACTATAGACCAATTTGGCAAGTTCAAGAGAGGATAGGAATGGGCATAGGCATGATGAAAGTTAGGGGGGCACGTTCTGCTGCAAGTGTTTTGGAAGATACTGTACTTTTGAGTTTCTGATTGGTTGAATATAGATGAGAAGTTTGATGAAAAGTTATCTGCAAATTATCCACCAAGAGAACTCTTCAAAATTGTTGTGAATGCTCATTTTTTTCTGTTTAGTTTATTGTTTGTCTCACAAATGAATTCGATATACTTGTAACCCAATAAACAACAGTGTATATTGGTTAGTGTTTCAGATTTTCACCCTTGTTCAGTGGCTATTTTGGGAAGGTTTCGGATTTTTACCCTTCACATATGTACCCTTAACGAGCTCTACCTGTACAGTGGAGGATCTTGTAGGACCTCAAGGCCCCTGTAGGTCAACCTAATGAGCACAAGAGGAACATGATGAAATTCAAAGGGGACACGTGCTATTGCAACTAATGGGAAAATAGGTTACTTTGGGCTGATTGGATGAGAATTTAGATGAAAATTTATCAGTGGGTTGCCCATATAGGAGACTCTTCAAACTTGTTCAGGCTCGTATTTAATGTTCAGTTTATTGCTTATATTTCAAGTTCCACTGATGCCTTCGATATAAAATATAACCCTATTGAGAACTGTTATATTGGTTAGTCTTTCATAGATACAGCATTTGGTCCCTTGATGAATCAAATGCTTATTTTAGCGGTGCTAGTTTGGGCTTAAGTATTGGTATATCATTGGTGCTAGTTTGGCTTGAAGTATTGGTGTAGCATTGAAAAACATTAAGTAGGTTCTTAAGTATATTTGCATAAGCATCACCATCTTGCTTGTATAATTATTATACAGTCACAACATTTGAATGAGCATGGACCTTAATGTAGGTCTCCAACAACTTTGTGATAGAGGTGACCTCGCAACTTCTCTTATTTTGCTTACCACTAGATGACTCCATCTCAGAAGCTTTTGGATGACCTACTTGTATGTGTTTCAGGTTTCTTTGGAATAGCTTCTAGGATGTACCATTGTAACACAAAAACATGTTATAACAAAATTTGCAATTAGCAACTAGTGTCACGATTACATGATGAGTATTTAATTAGTGAACACTTACACTTTTTTCAATAACTTGCATCATTAGTGTAAAGTAAATGGGTTTAATGCAAAAACTCAAGTTCATTAATAAATTTTTGACACATCTACTAATTTGTTGAAATACTATGAAAAACAAGTATTAAAAGAAGCTATAATTTAGGAGTGCTATGATCATCCTTATAAGTAACCATAAAATTGAAAACCTCTTCTTCCAACATGCCTCACCATATATTGAATGTATATGGTGAAATCCACCCATAGCCTAATTGCCTAAGAAATTATAATGGAGTGCCATGGATCAATCCTTTTAAGTAGACCATAAAATCGAAAACCTCTTTTTTCAATATATCTTAATGGTAAATTGAATGTGTACGTAAGTATCCATAACTAATGAGTTAATTATATAGGTTCAGTTTTAGGTTCCAAATATACATCCATGATTATAGGTTCAGTTATAGGTTCCAAATATACATCCATGATTTAGACTTAATGTTTTATCACATAAATGTCTGTACATAAGAAATATTAATATGTTACATTACATGAAAATCCCCATACATAAAACAATTGAGATGAGCATTTTATGTCATAAACATTCACTGAAAAATTATTGTTTAACAAATTGCTTTAAGAAAGTACCAACAACATAAATTGGAAATGAAATCCTTGCATTTTGAAGCTAAGCTTTTATGTCAATTCATGGTTTGTCAATTTCCCTTCATAAGACTTCTATCATCCATTCACATAATGCGATCAACACTCGTATATTTTGCATGATAACATGTAAATCATGAGCTCAACTCTCTTATGACTTTTTGTGTGTCATTTAGGGAACTGTTCAATGTCCCATAATTTTCATAATGTCTGATGCATTCAGCGGAACACATGTATGTTCTGCATTCTCTTTAAGAGCATAAAAAACCAGTGTATGTGAGGAACAATTTTCAAAAATGTTTTGTAGGCCAACGACCTTACATGAAAGGCACAATTCAACGAACTATCATATGATGCATGTTTAAAAATAAATATGAAAATTGTTTAGAGTAAATCAAAATGTGTCAAATACCTCAAAAAGATTCAAAAAGATTCTTTTACTACTAGAGAGAACAAATGCGTGTATTTAAATTTTTTACTGCAATGTAGCTAGAGAGAACAAATACATGTATTTAAATTTTTTACTGCAATATAACTAGAGAGAACAAATGCATGTATTTAAATCTTTTACTGCAATATAACTAGTGAGAACAAATGCATGTATGTCAACAAACAAAAACATCTTAGACATTCTTAACTAAATACATATTGAACTCAGTTCATCATCAGCCATTAACTTTTTCATCTTATACATTCTTAATTAAATACAGAACTCAGTTCATCATCAGCCATTAACTTTTTCATTTTTGTTTGGTTTTCAACTATCTTTTTCCAATTCATTGTTCAAAGTCCTCAAATTCATGTTTCATAATGCATAACTTGGATAATTGAGAATTGTGAGTAACTTTTTCATCTTAGACATTCTTAACTAAATACATATTGAACTCAGTTCATCATCAGCCATTAACTTTTTCATTTTTGTTTGGTTTTCAACCATCTTTTTCCAATTCATTGTTCAAAGTCCTCAAATTCATGTTTCATAATGCATAACTTGGATAATTGAGAATTGTGAGTCTAAGTAACCTATGAATGTGTAAACTTTTCAAAATCCTATGTAGATATAGTGATTATATATCAATATTAATTTGACATGAGATTTTTTCTTATATCAATAAGCAAAGGAGAGATTTTGCATCAATAATTATTTATGTGATATTTTATATATATGATATTTATAATTATTAATGTAAAAATTACTCTTCCAATTTATATTTTGGGATGTTTTTCATAATTATAAGCATGGCTGGAATATTCAATATGAAATTAGCAGATAAAATGGAGTGTATTTTTTTTTGTGGGCTTTTATTTACAAACTTTGTGTTTCTTATATATACAAATTTACAAGACTGCAAAATAAATAATATCATAAAGATGTCCATGGATTGGGTGCTCTGTTAAGGCATTCTTTGATGTAAAGTCACTGGTTCAATTCCCTGCCCAGATTGGGGTGATATATTGGAAATGTTGAAGATGTAGCTTTGCCAACATTACAAAAAAATAATAATATCACAAAGATGTTTATACAAAAGAGGGTGCACTTTAATAGAAAATAATGATTTATAATTCATGTAGGTTTGCAAAGTATAGTTCATTCCAATAATTGTTAAAAGGTATATGGTCACCACATGTAACACATTGACAATGTTTTATGACATTCTCAGGTCACTGATATATAAGAAGAGTGAAGGGACAATAAAAACATATAATCTTTACATTGTTCTTTAGGCCTCTCTATGAACTCTTTCCCAAAAGCTAGATTTAATCCTTGTGAGGCAGCCATATCTATTCCAATATAATAAATACTTCAAATTAATAGAGAATATAGGAATAATGTTTGAACTTGGGGAAGTTTATAGTTTCATATACAACTTATGCAGAAAATTATGTGAAAATAATGTATCTCCCTAAGAGTGCTCTTATAAATGGATAAAACCTCTAAATTTTAGAATGCTACACAAGATGATATATCCTAATTCATATATAATCCAACTATAAATTCTCTTAATCATAATGCATCTGCCTAAGAGTGCTCTTATAAATGGATAAAACCTCTAAATTTTAGAATGCTACACAAGATGATATCTCCTAATTCATATATAATCCAATTATAAATTCTCTTAATCTCACAAATCATCTTGCTCACACATTTCTTGGATAAAGAACCTTGAATATGCATTGAAAAAGCGAAAGGATGACACTTTCATAAAACTTTTATATCTTTCTATTACCAACAAATTGCGATTTTAGTACTACAAAATGAAACATAAAAAATTAACATAGAGAGAATCATTTCTATTAGAGTTCTCCACCCTTCTAGCTCAAGAAGTGTTCCTACAATTAAATAGTTTGTTTAGATAACCTGCATACTTCATATAGAATTCCCTACAAATATGAAGGAAACATATATATGTAGATTTGTGCTTTTCCTCAAGAGCTTTGTTTAAAAAAAGAGCAAGAGCCAAAATCTCAGTTTGCCCAATCCATTAGCATCTTTGAGTCTCCAAACACTCAAGGAAATCCATATCTTTCTCCACTCTACATTTCATAAATAACTATAGAGCCAAACACTCACCTCTATTGTTTTTACCTTACCCGCCTATATATTTTAATATGAAATAATTATTTCCTCATAAATACAAAATGCCTCTAGAGTCCCACATAAATTTCATTGAGAGAATCCATTAAAAACCCCACACTCTTGAATATTCAATATCAAATATTTTGGAAACTTATGAGAATATGATTTGATGATCTACCTCATCAGAAATTTTCTCTATAACTTTAAATGTCATACTATTTCTTGAAATCCATAGTCAAAAGAAGGAATACCTTTATGTGTACTACATAATAAAAAGGCCAACTTTGGAAGCATTCTAACATATAATTATTTTCCCATATGTTGTTTCCACTTGCTATTTGGATAACTTCATTTGAGGCTTTTGTTGAAAAAAATGGATAAATAGACCATCATCATTTTCTTCATTTACTTTACAAGAACTACACAATTTTGAGTTTCATTTTTCCTAACATTTTGTAGATTATCTTAATTTAGAATTTTGTTGGATAATACTAACCACGAAAAATTTATAGTTTGTAAGAGAATATAGTCTATTATTTCATCTGTGTATGTACTTTAATACTAATCCATACATTTTGTAGATTATCTTAATTTAGAATTTTGTTGGATAATACTAACCACAAAAAAACTTATAGTTTGTAAGGGAATATAGTCTATTATTTCATCTTTGTGTCTGTACTTTAATACTAATCCATACATTCTATGTGTGTGTGATGCAAGTCTATATATGTTACATGTGTGTGTGTGATGCAAGTCTATATATGTTACATGTGTGCATATTAGAGACAACTTAACTGACACTGTTTTAAACAACCTTATTTGCCCATTAAACCCTATCTTCCCATTAAATATATGCCTAGTACAACCAACCTCTAATAACAATTTCTTTAGGTTTATGGATCTAATAAGTTCTAAAAGTGTTTAGTTTTATGAATTCAATGAGTTCTATTCAATTAATGAAGTTAAACCTCTACTGACAATGCGCTTAGGTTTATGAATCCAATGTGTTCAGAAAATGTTTAGGTTATGAATTCAATGGGTATGATCAATTAATGTAAGTTGTAATGAAAAAAAATATAGTCATTAAACCTTGTATCTTTGACGTAACATTGTATGAATTTTTTATATTTGAAAGTGTCCGTTTATAAATTAAATGATTTAACATGAATTGTGAATTTAATGAATTCCTAACAATTAGTGCAAATTGCAACAAAAAAAATATATATTTAAAAATGTCTATTTATGAATTTAATGATTTAATGTGAGTTGTGAATTCAATGAATTCCTATAAATTAGTGAGTTGTAATTAAAACATATTTTAAATTAGCAAGTTGTAATTTTTTTTTTTTTTAAATTAACAGAATTTATATTATTGACGAGTAATATTGCACGGATCATTTGTATTTAAAAGTGTCCAGATTTATGAATTTAAAGGAGTCCAGATTTATGAATTCAACCGTTTCTAATGTGTAAGTTGTAATGAAAACGACTTTCTGTTATGTGAATAAATTTTTATAAATAATTTATATTTAAAAATGACTAAGTTTATGAATTCAATGATTTCTAATTAATTTACATAAAAAATAATGAAAAAAATTACTTTACGTCATCAAACTCTATACATTTGAGATGAGTAATGTCTTATGAATCATCTATATTTAAAAATATGGGCGTTTTTGAATTCAATGAATTTTAAATAATTAATGTAAGATGAAATGGAAAAAAATTATGCTACATTATCAAATTGTGTATCCTTGATGTGAATAATGTTTTATGAATAATCTATATTGAAAGATGTCTAAATTTATGAAGCTAATGAGCTCTAATCATATGACATAAGTTGTAATTAAAAAAATTATTCTATATCATGAAATCCTGTATCTTTAAGCCTAACAATGTTTATGAATAATTTATATTTTAAAATGCTTAGACTTCTGAATTCAATGAGTTTTAATCAACTAGTATTAATTGTAATTTAAAAAAGTGCTTTAAGTCATCAAATCTTATATCCTCTATGTGAGTAATGTTTTAAGTCATCAAATCTTATATCCTCTCTGTGAGTAATGTTTTATGAATCTTTTATAAAAAGTGAGTAGGTTTATGAATTCAATCAAATCTTATACATCTGATGTGAGTCATGTTTATGAATCATAGGTGTCCACATTTATAAATTCATTGAGTTTTAGTTAATTAATGTAAATTGTAATTAAAAAAATTACTTTATATCATTCCATTTTAAATTTTTGAGATAAATAATGTTTTATAATATATTTATATTTAAATAGATTTATATTTATGAATTTAATAACTTCTAATTGTAATTTAAAAAATTGCTTTACTTTATAAAACATTATATTTTCAACATGATTAATGTTTTATAAATCATTCTTTTATATATATATATATATAACTGTCTATTTTTTTTTACTAAATTGATTAATTATAATTTATTAATTTACAATAAACAATACAAAATTTCCATAACATTTACTATGATGTATTTTTATGCAAAATGTTAGATTAATACCAAATTAATGAAAAATGTTATTTCAAATAAAGGTTACATAAAAGAGAAGTTAAACATTACATTATTTTTTTGAGAGTTTTTTTTTGAGACACAAATAAGAAAAGCTTGCTATTAAGTCTACATGATCACAACAAGATACACGAGAATTTTACAAATTGCTTAGAATGACCATAGGTTCTAAGAGGAAAGAAGGAGAAATCTCTAAATGGTTTGACAAATTTTTGCTACAATCCTAATGGTGCCAACATTTAAACTTCTACTAATATAAATTCTATAAAATTGTCCATTTACCAGGATACATTTACATGGAATTGTCATAGCTTACTGAGGAGGATCAATTCACATTTGGTTTGTAGGAGCACTACTTACTGTGCTTCTTGAGTCTTCATTATACCTCTGAGCTTGGAGATCATATAGTTGAAGGCACATCCCATCCATCTTGTCCTCCATTTGAATTTGAACTTGTTGACTTATGCAAAATTTCTATTAGGGCTAGAATTTGATGACATAGATATGAAATCTCCACGAACGAATCTAGAGGTGGATGGAGACATTGATGGTAGTGGTGTGCCATTGGAGTTTTTGTGTAGTCCCTTTTATTGATTGCGTGCTGTGAGGTGTTGGCGTCTTCAAAACAATGGCACGAAAACCACAACAGGGCAGGGTACAAGGACCAACCAATGCAACGACCACCCCAACTTTTTGAGCTTGAAGCCGGCTTATGAGATGACTCTAACCCTCAATTATCGCTCGAATGCAGAGACCAGAGATGAAATGGTGGAGAATGGCTTCTAAGTTTGTCGAGGCTCTTGGAGATGCTAGCTTTGATAGAGTGCTAAGCCCCAATGTGTTTCTTTTCTCATCAAGAGCTACTCTTATACTTAAATAGAATTGAATGGAATCGATTTTGAATGGAGGAGAAATAGAACAGGTAAAGGAAGACAATTGGGTGAGAGAGAAACATAGCCATCCCTAAAAAATGCCCAATTCTATCCTTGCCATTCAATTAATCATCATATTTAACCACGCTAAACAATTTTGTTTGTTGGAAATACTGAGAGGGGGGTGAATTAGTATTTCCTTTAATTTTACAATTGGTTAGGCTATTTTAACTCATCAAAACAAACATGAAGTAGTATCACATCGCAAAAACAATGTACAAAATATTTCTCTCAACAAAAGCTTCATTTAATGTATGGTTACATACAATTTTACTATTCGGGACTAGAAGGAAGTAGAATACGCCGAAGGGTTTTACCAACAAGGATGTAAGGAAGCAACTACTCCCTAAGTCTGAAGATATTTGCAGACTCAATTTGAAGGGGTCTTCAGTCCTTGTTAAATTATACAACACTTCAAGTCAATCACTCTACCTCACGACACTCTACTTGAACTTCAACTCTCTGCTGCCCCATGCAATCATCAAAACTAAGTTTGGGCTCCCATATTAGGGGCAGTGACCTACTTAAAAATTATATCAAAACAAATTTCTATTGACTGACGTCAAGTTGCTGAATAACAAGGATACCCAACTTCAACCCAAACTCAATATGTTGGAAGATGTACAATGTTAACCAACATACGTTAGCTTCTCTGTTGATGAAGAATCACTACATTCGCTGCATTTACAAATACTCTTCCTTCATGAACCTATGTTACCACAACATATGTGCCTCTCTTCTCAAACTCCACGTGTGCACCAAAAATTAGATTCATAAAGTTAATTATCTTTTGTTTCTTTCAATTAGCCTAGTTTAGCCTGTATCTTAACATCAACAGAAAAAAAACTTAATGTAGCAACAATCTGTCTTTATGAGGGTTAACTATAGTACAATATTCTACTTAACAAACAATGACATTGTCAAGTCTTGTAATATACATTAATAAGGCTCCCGATTTTTCATATAAGTTAGTCTGTAGTGGTGTGAACAAACCCTAGTAGCAATGTATTAATTCTTTCAAAACCCTGTTTTAGAAACTTTGTTCAATTACACACACACACACACATGTGTGTGTGTAATTTTTCACACTTTGGATTAAATAACATGTAACTAATGTATGTAATTGAAACTTTGTTCACCCTTGTTTAGTGGCTATGTTCGGAAGGTTTCATATTTTTACCCTTCACATATGTACCCTAAATGAGCTCTACATGTATAATGGCAGATATTATAGGACCCTCAAGGCCCCTGTAGGTCAACCTAATGAGTACAAGAAGGACTTGATGAAATTCAAAGGGGACACGTGCTATTGAAACTAATGGGAAAACATGTTACTTTGGGCTAATTGGATGATAATTTAGATGAAAATTTATCAGTGGGTTGTCCATATAGGAGACTCTTCAAACTTATTGTAAGGCTCATATTTAGTGTTTAGTTTATTGCTTATAGTTACAGTTCCACTGATGCTTTCGATATAAAATATAACCCTATGGAGAAATGTTTCACTGATGCCTTCAATATAAAATATAATCCTATTGAGAACTATTATATTGGTTAGTCTTTCATAGATACATCTTTTGGTCCTTGATGAATCAAATGCTTATTTGAGCGGTGCTATTTTAGGCTTCAAGTATTGTTATAACATGGAAAAACATAAGTAGGTTCTTAAGTATATTTGCATAAACATCACCATCTTGCTTGTATCATTATTGTACAGTCACAACATTTGAATGAGCATGGACCTTAATGGAGGTCTCCAACAACTTTGTGATAGAGGTGACCTCACAACTTCTCTTATTTTGCTTACCACTAGATGACTCCATCTCAGAAGCTTTTGGATGACCTACTTGTATGTGTTTTCAGGTTTCCTTTGGAATAGCTTCTAGGATGCACCATTGTAACACAAAAACATGTTATAACAAAATTTGCAATTAGCAACTAATGTCACAATTACATGATGAGTATTTAATTAGTAAACTTTTATAATTTTTTCAACAACTTGCATCATTAGTGTAAAGTAAATGCAAAACTCAAGTTCTTAATAAAAGTATTGAAAGAATCTATAATTTAGGAGTGTTATTATCATCCTTATAAGTATACCATAAAATTGAAAACCTCTTCTTCCAACATGCCTCACTGATATATTGAATGCATATGGTGAAATCCTCCCATAGCCTAAAAAATTATAATAGTGTGCCATGGATCAATCCTTCCAATAATTGTTAAAAGGTATTTGGTCACCACATGTAACACATTGACAATGTTTTATGACATTCTCAGGTCACTGATATATAAGAAGAGTCAAGGGACAAGTAAAAGATATAATATTTATATTGTTCTTTACGCCTCTTTATGAACTCTATCTTTTCCTAGAAACTAGATTTAATCCTTGTGAGGCAGCCATATCTATTCCAATATAATAAAGACTTCAAATGAATAGAGAATATAGGAAAAATGTTTGAACTTGTGGAGGTTTATAGTTTCATATACAACTTAAGTAGAAAATCATATGAAAATAATGCATCTCCCTAAGAGTGCTCTTATAAATGGATCAAACCTCCAAAGTTTAGAATGCTACACAATATGCTATCTCCTAATTCATATATAATGCAACTATAAATTCTCTTAGTCTTACAAATCATCATGAACAATAATGCCTGCTCAAACATTTCTTGGATAAAGAACCTTGAATATGCATTAAAAAAGAAAAAGGAGGATACTTTCATAAGACTTTTATATCTTTCCATTACCAACAAATTACGATTTTAGTACTACAAAATGAAACATAAAAAATTAACATAGAGAGAACCATTCCTATTAGAGTTCTCCACCCTTATTTCTCAAGAAGTGTTCCTACATTTAAAGAGTTTGTTTAGATAACTCGCATACTTCATATAGAATTCCCTACAAATATGAAGGAAACATATATATGTAGATTTGTGCTTTTCCTTAAGAGCTTTGTTTAAAGATAAAGCAAGAGAGGAAATCTCAATTTGCCCAATCCATTAGCATCTTTGAGTCTCCAAACACTTAAGGGAAACCTTATCTTTCTCCACTCTACATTTCGTAAATAACTATAGAGCTAAACACTCACCTCTATTGTTTTTACCCTACTTGCCTATATATTTTAATATGAAATTATTATTTTCTCATAAATACAAAATGTCTCTAGATGTTGACACCTAATCATCATGATTGGGTGAATAACTAAAATTGATGTAAATAAATAATAGAGAATATGAATAGTCACCGGGAGATGAAATGAACAGTCTCTCCCTATTGTATATAATAAAGACCAACCTAAATGAATATCAATGAATTGTTTTTGAGGAGTTACTGCCTGGTCTGACATGGTATTAGAGCCAACGCCATTTTTGGATTCCCTCTGCTTTGTAACTCCCTATTCTGCCTATGTTCGGCCTTGCATACAAAACACTGCTCTCTGTCTTTTATTCATATTCATATTCACCTGCATATAAAAGCGCTACTCCTCTGCTCTGCTCTAACATATAATACGCTGCTCATTTCCCATATAATTCGCTTCCATGGTAAACGTTGTGGTACGCTGCTGATGGTGTCAATTGCTTGAAGCCTGCTCCATGCACAATATATGTTTTATTTTTGTAGTGAATAGTCCGCCCTCCAAACCGTTCTGTTGGGTGAATATTGCTGGACGAGCACAGTTATAGTGTCTACCTTTTCATAGACCTTTTTTTTCTATATTTCTCAGTGCCACATTGTAGCCCTGTCTTCAACACTTTAGGGTTGAGATTTGTATCATGGGGTAAGGGTTCCGTTGTGATTCGGTGGCCATGGTCCAGGCGTGTTCTTGTCCTGAATTTTTTTCTTGCTAGCTCCTGTATTGCGCGAGCCTGTTTGTAATAGATGGTATCTGATGCATTATAGTGCATTACATTGGTAGTAATCAAAAGGAAATCCTTCTCAAACTGTTCAAAAGACACATATGCTCCTTTTGAAAGCTTCTTCCGTATTGTACCGAAATCCACTGGGTTTTGTATGATTTCATGGTAATTTGGTAGCTCGTTGAGATCCACAGGATTAGCAAATACACCATAAGTATCTTTTTTTTTGAAGCTTATCAAGGACAAATTCAAACAATCCATTCTCTGGCACAGGTGTTTCGGTGTTGCATCTGCAACAATTTCTGTTACTTCGGGATTTTGATTTTGCCTTTCTGCACCTTCTGAGAGCAGATCCCGCGGGAACAGCGTGAAATGAGTCCATTGCGAGAGACTGGCGTGATAATAGAGCATGATCAACGCACTTAACTATAACTGTGTGCGGTGAAGAGCGTGATAATATATATTGCCTGAGATGGTGCTAGTGGCGACAACAACGATGGTGGAGGCAGCTGTATCAGTGCGATGTCAAGGTGTAAATGGTGTCAATGGTATCAAAGCGTAAAGCATGGGATTTGAGCTTTCATGCATCTGACCACTCACTTATGAGAAAAGCATCCGTCTAAGTTTTTTTTTGGCAAATTCCGATTTACATCAGAATTCAAGTCATGATAGATGTTATTTCGCTTTTGAGTAGTTGATATTGTTTCTCTTGAATTGCAACCATATTGTAATACAAAAAAAAAATGGTGATATTATATATGCATAGAATATAGTTTTGATCTTTGTATATTAAATCAAGAAGGAAGAATAAGGCTGCATTATTTTTGAAGCACATTTTCCCAGCATAAGTATTTTTTACAGTACACAGATTTTTTTTTTTGCTAGCAGAAGTTTTTTTACAATATGCATTCAATCATATCTATTGTGGGAATAGTTCTTACTGGAAAGGAGAACTATCCTAAGTGGTCCCCGATGATAAAACACACCCTCATTTTCAATGAGTTGTGGAAAGGAGTGTGTGTTGGAGACGGAGACAAAGAGCTAGAACAACCTACCTCAGACAAAGAGCTTGCCATTTGGGAAAATAAGAACAACAAAGCCTATGCATTAATTGCAGCATCTGTAAGTGAAGAGGTGAGTCGCCATATTTCGCCATTTTCAACTGCTTTCGAAGCCTTACAAAAGCTGAAAGAACTCTATGACTCACATTCTGCACTTGAAGTTGTTCAACTCATGATTAAACTCTTCACTCTTGAATTACAAAATAATGATCCTCTTGCTCTTGCATCCGAAGTAAAATCTATAATGCCTCACATGATGCCTCTACATGCAAGTTACCATGGGACAAAATTAAGCAGCAAAGAAACCAACAGAAAGGTAAAACTAATGACACAGACAAAGGTAAAGCACTTGAATCCGCTCATTATGTTGTGGCACAATGTAATATCAGAGTAAATGAAGATTTATTTAATGCTTCACTTGCTTCTTGGAAAAATGTTTGGTTGCTTGATTCAGGAGCAACTTGCCACATGACTCATAGAAAATATTTTTTTGAATAATTTACTGACAATGTTGATGGAGCAGTATACTTTGCAGACCAATAAAAAATCAAGCCATCCGGGCTTGGCACAATCAGGCTCAAATTCCCTGGTCTTCTAGACTTTCTTCTGCATCATGTTCTATATCTCCCACAGCTGAAGAGAAACTTGCTGTCCCTGGGCCACATCCTCCAGCAAGGTCAATCCATTCATATGTTTGATGGCAAGCTTGAGGTGAGGAAAAGCATATGACCACTCACTTGTCATGAGGGGAATAGAAGAAGAAAGGCTTCTCAAGCTGCAAGGTACCTCTGCTCGTGCACAACATTTCTCATACAATTCTCATTATGAAGAAGGTACACTTCCATCAAGTTTATTATGGCATGCTAGATTTGGACATTTTAACTATGAAAAGCTCCGCTTGTTGAAGAAAAATGGTGTTGCTGGTTTGCCTACAATTCCTGGGAAACTTAAGCAATGTGATGCTTGCATTCTAGGAAAGCATATCAAACAGTCTTTTCATGATTCACATTCAAGAGCACATAGAAAACTTAAACTCATTCATTCATATTTATGTGGTCCAATTCCTGTTCCTTTTGCAAATGGAAATAAATATATGATGACATTTATTGATGACTACACCAGAATGTGTTGGGTTTATTTATTGAAGAACAAATCTGATGCTTTTCAAACATTCAAGAACTTTCATACATGGATTGAAAATGATGCACAATCTCATATTGACTCTATTCACACTAATAATGGAAAAGAATACACTTCAAATGAATTTGAAAACTATCTTCGCCAACATGGGATCAAACATCAAACAACTGTGCCTTATAATCCCCAACAGAACGGTGTAGCTGAAAGAATGAATAGGACAATCTTAAATATGGTGCGCTCCATGATGTTTTTCAAAAATGTAAAGTTGATGTTTTGGGCTGATGCAGTTCTATTTGTTGTATATATAAAGAATAGATGTCCATCTAATGCTATTAGAAACAAGACTCCATATGAAATGTGGCATGGGCACATTCCTTCGGTAAAGCATCTCAGGGTCTTTGGTTCCACCTGTTATGCCTTGATACCAAAGGTACATAGAAACAAACTTGGTGCAAGATGTCATAAGTGTATCTTCCTGGGGTATTAAAAAACCTCCAAAGGATACCGTCTCTATGATGAAGTCAATAAAAGTTTGTTGTATCTAGAGATGTAATCTTTCTTGAATCATCCAAAACTGACAATGTTGTTGAGCGGCAGCTTGATCGCTTGGATAGATTCGCAAATGCAAAACCATTTCAAGAATTTGATAATCGGATTCCACATTTTGAAGGGGGGATTCCTATACTAGATCAACATGTGGAATCTTCTTTTGAAGAACTCTCTCCCCCACATGAAACTCCAATAATGGATGATATTTTAAGTGATGTGATTGATAGAATTGGAAGAATCAATCTTGATTCAGTCCCAACTCAATCAACAGAGTAGCCTGGACCATCTGAGAAAGGTCCCCCAAAGTGGCTGACAAAGACACTTGAAAGTGTTCATCCTGATGAGGTTGGAAAGACAGGAACTAGAAATTCAAACCGACAAAATGGAGGTGATGTAGATGACTCTAATTCACCTGTTGAATTGGATGTTTCATATGATTGTGAATTGAATTTGTCTACAGATTTCGAACCAACTTCCTTCAAAGAAGATGCTTCTCATGATGAATGGAAAGAAGCGATGCAAAAGGAGTATGATGCCCTGATAAAGAATGGCACTTGGAAGCTGGTTGATCCTCCATTAGGAACCAAACCAATTGGCTGCAAGTGGGTCTACAAGAACAAGTATAAAGCAGATGGCTCACTTGACAAGCACAAAGCCATGCTTGTGGCAAAAGGTTTTGCACAGGAGGAAGGGGTCGATTATGAGGAGAATTTTTCCCCCACAACAAAATGGGCTACCATCTGGACACTATTTGCCCTAGCAGCTCAGAACAGTTGGAAAGTCCATCAAATGGATGTAAAAACTGCTTTCTTGAATGGAGATCTAAAAGAGAATGTTTTTATGTCCCAGCCTAAAGGATTTGCTATGGAAGGATATGAACATGAAGTATGAAAACTTGTGAAATCCTTGTATGGCCTCAAACAAGCACCGCGAGCTTGGTATGAAAAACTAACTGAGCATCTTCTAAAACTCAATTTCAAACATTATGATCTTGATGATGCAACTTTATTTGTCAAGAAAGTTGGCAAAACAATTGTATATCTTGTGGTATATGTAGATGATCTTTTGATGACAGGGAACAATGAAAGCTACATTGCATCCATAAAGAAGGAATTGGGGAAAGGTTTTGAAATGACTAATTTGGGCTATGTTCATTAATATCTTAGTATTGAAGTAACTCAACATCCGAAGTCCATATTTCTTTCTCAAAAGAAGTACATTGAAGATCTGTTGAAAAGGTTTGGCATGAAAGAATGCAATACTCTTACTACTCCAATGGAACAAAACTTAAAGCTCACATCCATTGAAGGAAAAGAATTTGAGGATGCAACAAAGTATAGACACCTTGTAGGAAGTCTCAACTACCTAACTACCACCAGACCAGACATTTCATTTGCTATTGGAATCCTCTCCAGGTTTATGCAAAAGCCTTGTGAGGGACATTGGTCTGCTGCAAAAAGAGTTCTAAGGTACTTGAAGGGAACTCAAGACTTTGGAATCAAGTGTACACAGGTGGACGACTTTAGCTTGATTGGATACTCTGATTCAGACTTCGATGGAGACAAAGAAACTGGGGTATCTACTTCAGGTTATGCTATGAGTCTTGTATCAGGAGTTGTCTCCTGGAGATCACGCAAATAATCAGTTCTAGCAGATTCCACAACAGAAGCAGAATATGTGGCAGCAGCTGAGGCAACAAAAGAAATTGTGTGGCTCAGGAAAATTCTTGAAGATTTGCAGGTAAAACAAGTACAATCGACTCCACTCATGATTGGCAATACCTCGGCAATAAAGTTGGCCAAGAACCCAAAGTTACATGATCGAACGAAGCACATCAATACTAAATATCATCTGATTGGACATCATGTTGAGGCCCAAACAATCCATCTCCGCCATTATTCCACTAATGAGAAAATTGCAGACATCTTCACAAAGCGCTTGGAAGAGAAAATCTTGAAAGATTCAGAATGATGCTTGGACTCACCACCATCCCTTCAGATTAAGGGGGGGAATGTTGACACCTAATCATCATGATTGGGTGAATAACTGAAATTGATGTAAATAAATAATAGAGAATATGAATAGTCACCAGGAGATGAAATGAACAGTCTCTCCCTATTGTATATAATAAAGACCAACCTAAATGAATATCAGTGAATTGTTTTGAGGAGTTACTGCCTGGTCTGACACTAGAGTCCCACAAGAATTTCCTTGAGAGAATCCATTAAAAAACCCCACACTTTTGAATAGTCAATATCAAATACTTTGGAAAATGATAAGAATATGGTTTCATGACCTACCTCACTAGAAATTTTCTCCATAACTTCAAATGTCATACTATTCTTGAAATCCATAGTTCTGTTGTACTATTCAACAACCCCCATTTTAATATATTATAATTTTTCTATGAAATTTATTATATTAAAATAGGGACCCTTTAGTTTTAAAAAATCCTTTGACTTTATTTTCTTTAAAAAACCAAAAAATTTAAAAATAGAAAATCAACAAAAAAATAGTTAATAAAGTCCTATAACCAAATTTTAATAGCCCCCAAGACCAAAACTATACTTAGGCTTAAAAAAACCTTAAGTATTAAACAATAGGGGTTATTAACAGAAAATGTGAATAATCAGAGTCTTATTCCTCATCGCTTCCCCGCATTGCAAAAGTTCCATAAGGTAAAGACCCCTCCGCCAACTCGATTGCGATTGCGATATCACCCGGGACCAGACGGGAAAGTTAATACAATTCTATAAATCTCCCGCGTATATAGATCAAAATGACCACAAAATTAAGTCTCATCCTTAACTGATTGCAATATGTGATATAGCTGGACCCGATGGGAAAATTAATCGTAATTCATAAAATCCCGCGTTCGCGGCTGTCACAAATCCCAAAAGGTCCTGCCTCCCGCCTCATTCCGATTGAGATATGCGATATAACAGGACCCGATGGGATTATACAATGCAGTCCATAAACTCTTGCATCTATCACAATCACTTAATCCACTATCATATAAGTACTTGCCCCATTACCTTCGCCGATTTGTGATTGCGATTAGGCCAACTGACTTGCGATTGCGATCTGCGATCAGACCCAAGCCATTTGCCGCGTCACCCCAAGACTTCACAATCAAAAGTTTTAAAGGACACAATTTAAAAAAATCCTTCACCTTAGCCGATTTGTAACTGCGATTTGAATTGCGATGTAAGAATCGAACCCGATACATAACTTAAAAGTTGTCTATAACATTTCATGTCTGGTTCCTTCGCAACTTTCATAGTCCTGCCCATTCCTTTGCCTCCACTCTGAACACCGATTGCGATAAGACCGTAAAGTCTGCCTCTCTTATCATAGACCTCACTCCACATTCCTCTCCATGATGTTTGTGTTTGGGATTTATTACGCTCTACATTTTTATCCTGATTTCCTACAAAACGTGATTTGTTTCAAATGAAACTCACTTATCAGTCTCATTTATTTTTAGCTTATCGATTCCTATTTTCTGTGTTTAGGTTCATGAAAGAAGAGGACAACTGTGCTGATAAGTGGTAGTTCAGTTCAAATAGATGGACAAACATCCAAATAATCTGATGGAACAAACGAAGCCGATGAAGACAACAAATCACATTCATAAATTTCTACAAAAAAAAAACTGTTTTCCTTTAAGTGTTATTGAAGGGATTTGTTTAAATGACCTCAACGCTCTATACAATACATTCAATTGTTTTTCTTCTATTTAATCTTGCTTGTTGTATGAAATTAGGGTCCCGAATTTTATGAAGAAAGGTTTATGAAAGCTCGCACTATTGTACTTTCATACTTTTCTCAATAGAATGACTCGAACATTGTTTTAGGAATTTTCATAAAGAATTTTTGATGAAAAGAAATCTTGGGGTAAGCCCAAAATCTCCTTTCTTGTATAAATTTCGAACCTGGGCCTGTGGGTTATGGCCCATTAAGCCTTATCAGAAGCGTTTCATGCAATTTTAAACCTTTAATTTTCCGACGCATTTGTCAATGACCATTCAACAACGAATTTGCCATCGATCATTCCTTTACTTCGCTGTATGCAGATTTAATTCAACTCTGCGCTTCTACAATCGCCTCTTCGTTGACACTCAACGCTATTCGACAATATCTACCACTCCATACGATGATATTCATAATACAAAGTCGCCTCTATACAATACGCTATTACAATTTCCCTAGGCTGTTCATATAAACTTCGCCTTCATAGAACAATAACAGTTAAACAATATATAGATCGCCATCGATCCTGAAGTGATCGATGTCGATCGACAAGTTCACAACACAGGATTTCAATCGTAAATTTAAACTGTAAAAACTCATAACTCAATAGACAGAAAATCGACATAATCTATAGTTTTGATTATATACAAAAGACCACTTGATCTAAGGCATTGCAGCCTTAGCCAATAAATCCACACAGGCTACATTGTATTCTCACTAGCGGCCCCCTATCTCACGCATACAAACATGCTTATAAAGCATTTACAAAGGCATGAATCTGTTACGATCCACAAAAATCTCTCCAAAATACATGCACGCAGATAACATATCCATCAAATCCTCTTTAAATCTGTTTTAGAGCAGATTTTCCTCCCTTCGTTCAGCTCGACTGTCCACGTCTTCCTCACTCTGCTTTGATTCCTCTTTAATTTAGAAGGGGTTTAGATGCTCCTACATCAGACTCCCGAGGTAAAAAAAAAATATTATGACCTCCTGGTCATATTCTTCTCCTGGTCCTTAGCAATTCTATCCATTGCATTCCTTCAATAGAACTGCTTTCATGATCTTCTGTGAGCTGCAACCAACCTCTACAGTAACAGTCTCCTCCATTACACGATACCTCACCAAGCCCTCCGCACTCGGTCTTTTGGCATCCTTCTGGTTCTCTTCTCTGGAACCAATTGAGCACACCTTGCTCTAGGTTGCTGCAAATCTTCTCACCTTCTGCTGCCGCCATCTGCACGACGGTAAGATCATAAACGCTCTAGCTTTAACACAACTGTACCTCTTTCCCCTTTTTCTTGCATTCTTCTTCCTTCTCGTAGGAAATCCTTTCCGGCTCTGATACCACTTGATGAAAATAGATCTTGGGGTATTTGCCCAAAATCTCCTTTCTTGTATAAATTTCGAACCTGGGCCTGTGGGTTATGGCCCATTAAGCCTTATCGGAAGCGTTTCATGCACTTTTAAACCTTTAATTTTCTGACGCATTTTTCAACGGCCATTCAGCAACGAATTTGCCATCGATCATTCCTTTACTTCGCTGTATGCAGATTTAATTCAACTCTGCGCTTCTACAATCGCCTCTTCATTGACACTCAACGCTATTCGACAATCTCTGCCACTCCATACGATGATATTCATAATACACAGTTGCCTCTATACAATACGCTATTACAATTTCCCTAGGCTGTTCATATAAACTTCGCCTTCACAGAACAATAACAATTAAACAATATATAGATCGCCATCGATCCTGAAGTGATCGATGTCGATTGACAAGTTCACAACACAGGATTTCAATCGTAAATTTAAACTGTAAAAACTCATAACTCAATAGACAGAAAATCGACATTATCTATAGTTTTGATTATATACAAAAGACCACTTGATCTAAGGCATTGCAGCCTTAGCCAATAAATCCACACAGGCTACATTCTATTCTCACTAGCGCCCCCTATCTCACGCATACAAACATGCTTATAAAGCATTTACAAAGGCGTGAATCTGTTACGATCCACAAAAACCTCTCCAAAATATATGCACGCAAATAACATATCCATCAAATCCTCTTTAAATCTGTTTTAGAGCAGATTTTCCTCCCTTCGTTCAGCTCGACTGTCCACGTCTTCCTCACTCTGCTGTGATTCCTATTTAATTTAGAAGGGGTTTAGATGCTCCTGCATCAATTTTGAGAAGTTGCATTTCTGTAATCCTGAAATCATATTTGTGAGAAGGACTAAACTATTGCTATTTCTTTTATGAGTTGAGAAACACGCATTTGGTATTTCTATCTTTATACCTCTATTTTGTTCATAAATAAATAGTGAATTTATCTTTTCAGATTGCTTATTACATGGTATTTAAAGAACAATGTTACATGTATTAATTTATGATCATGCTGTTATTGATATTTTTAAATACATGTTAAGCAATTTTCTTTGATATTCTAAATGCGATATGAGTTATACACATTATTTTGATTAACTATTTAATCAAAATAATCTTCTTGAAATATTTTCATTTCCATTGGTGTTTGAGCAATATATATTGTCATTTGCTAAGGAAAATCATTATAGATCGCATCTAGATAAATGTTAAACAATCTCGGGTTATAGAGTAGATTAATGCATATGTTTTCCATTTGATTCATTACTGTAAATCCATCTATTTCACTCCACTATAATAATTACACATTCATTCAAGCACCTTTCATTGGGAAATTGGTCCCATTATATCCAGTCAGAGCCACTACTTGAACGGAAAAGGAGATGTCTTAAGGTTCAGACCGAGTGGTTTTCCCCCGTGTTGATGTAGTGATTTTCGAGTCCTCAACACCTTTTGCACAAGAAGGAGGGCATGCAAACTATGAATGACAATTACGTCCAATCCAAAAACAAAAGGCCGTTCCAAGAGTCATTTCCCCTTCAAATCTCCTATAACTTCCATATCCCCTCCAGAATCTCCTACTTTTAGATCAAGAGTTGTATAATCACCTCCAAAGTCTCCTAGAATACTTCCTGAAGTAATCCCTTCGGATTATACTCCAAAATAACCATAAATTACAACTTTGATAAAGAAATTGGACGACATCTCCATTTCAGTTGAAAATCTTGAATCATCCGAAGTTTATGAAGGAAGTATAACTTCTATTTTTCACGGAATTGGTGTTTTGACTTGGTCCCAAAATGCAAAACTTGGCATCTCGCCATTTGAATTTCCACTTCAATCTCGCCGAATGAAAATTAATACATCAAATTCCAAAAAATCTACTAGTGAGATTACCTCATTCTCTCATTCACAAACATCTCCATTTATTCCTCTTCTTTACTTTTTCTCTATCGATCACTTCATCTATTTCAATTTCCACTACACAAACGACTAGTGCTGCCTCAAGTAGTACTATCACAACTGCCAATTCTTCTTTCATCACATCTACCTCCCCAACTGTTATAATGGAAGCTAGACCGTGGTCCAATTCGAGCTGTTCAAATGCCAGCACCACTTCATCCTCTAGGAAAACATCTTGAAAGATGGCTTCCCAAATTCAATCCCGGTGATGGGTTACCTACTGAAGAGCACCTTCATAATTATATGTTAGCCATCAATCTTAATGAGGTAGGTGAAGAAGACGTTGTTAGATTGTTCCCGTACACTCTTACAGGATCAATAGGGTCTTGGTACTTTTCATTACCAGCCGATTCTATTACTAGTTGGGATATTTTTGAAGAACAATTTTTGACTAAATTTGGTGATGATCGCTCGGCCACATCTCTTATCAATGACCTTTCCAATTTAAAAATGAATTCAGGGGAAAAGATAAAAGAGTTCAATTCCAGATTTAACAAATTGTTAAATAAAATCCCAGCTACTTCTAGACCTGTTATCGATGTATAAATTGAATGGTATATTTTATCTCTTCCTTATAACGTAGCAATTTTTGTAGATAGAGATAATAAAAATACCTTGGTAGAAAACATGAAAGAAGCTGGGTCTGTAGAGAAGGGGATAAATGCACTAGAAAAGAAAAAGGACCAGGAAGCCATAAAATTAAAAAGAGCTACATCTAAGGATGAATCTAAAAAGAAAGCAATTAAAGATCCCTTTGATCTTGAAGGCTTGCAACAAGTCCTTAAAACTTTGTATAACGAGATGGTAGAGATCAAAAAACAAGTCACTGAATCTTCTTCCAAAAAACATTTTAGAACATACAGAAGAAATCAAACACCTAATCCACAACCTCCAAACACGATATCTAATGCAGAAACTGATGATGAAGATGAGGAGGAAGCAACATTTTCTGATAGTGAAAATGAATATGAAGCATTACCTGTTGGCACAAGAAGTAAAGGTCCATTTGATCCTATACAACCAATTCAAAAACAGAAACCTTCAACTTCCACTGCTAAAGATAAAGTTGTTGTTAAAAAATCCACTTCCACTTCCCCCCAAGTAATTCCGTCTTCATCCAATTCTCCATCTTCACCCAGAACCTTAGTAGTTTTAGATACTATTGAGTACAATATAGTTGAGGATATGAAAAAAATAAAAGCAAACATTTCCCTTCATGAACTCACTAAACTCAAACAACAACATAAATTTTTACTGAAAGAATTGAACGCAGTACTTGCTTCTCCTCTTCCTGCTGTTGTGGTATCCAAAGCTTCTAATGGAATGGGTAAACCTCCTGGTCATTCATTATTCGATTCCTTTAATGCTATTATGATAGGTGACAAGTATAATTCACATACCCCTCCTTTTCTTTTGACTTTTGAAATATTTAATAAAAATGTACATAACTTCTTGGTAGATTCAGGGGCTTCTTCGAATATCATGCCGTATTCAGTTTGTTTGAAATTAAACATGTCACCCCAGAAAACTGCAGTTCACATTGTGCAACTCGATAGGACAAAAGTCAAATTCATAGGAGAAATGAATTCAATTCTTATTATATTATCTTCGAATCCTGAAGTTTGTCAAATAATTGATATACTAGTTGCTGATATCCCAGATTTCTATAGTTTAATTCTTAGTAGAGATTGGTCAGAAAAACTACACGGTTATTTTTCCACTGATTGGTCTCACTTATGGATCCCATTTAATGGGAACCCGAATCAAATTAGAATCAACCGAGAAAAACACATGAAACATTCGGTAACAAATTTCGAAGGTGAGAATGAGGCAATAGCATTTAATGAAAACATTCTTGGAAACTACTCTACTGAATCATTTTTTGTGAATTTTAAAGCACAAACGTCACCACTTCTGAGTATTTCTGTAACTTCTCAAATTGACAATTTTTCACAAACAAACTTTTCCAGATGTGTAAATATGCTAGAAAAACCATTAGTTAATTCTTTATTTTGGATATTGTATTTTAATGGGTCGAAATCAAGTGATGGTGCAGGAGCAGGTTGCATATTGATTAATCCTGAAGGTGTGAAGACAATGCTGACTTGTAGAATGGAATTCGAATGCACAAATAATATTGCGGAATATGAGGCATTGGTCCAAGGTATGTACAAAGAAATTAGCCTTGACGTTAAATACCTTCAAGTTTTTGAAGATACAAAAATTGTAATTAAACAAGTAAGAAACATGATGCATTGTATATCTATGCACTTGAAGCATTATCAGCCTTTGGTTCAATCTCTCACTTCACATTTTTTAGCGTTTAACATTTCTGCTATTCCTAGGATTCAGAATGCCAACGTTGACCTCCTTGCTAACATTGCATCAAAATTGATCCCGTCCGAAGATTATAGTCCCAATATATTTTCTGTATATTTAATATTTATACCATCCATTCTCGATAATATCACCAATTGGAGGGTATTTAATGATGAAGAAGACATCTTAAACTTCTTAACTTCAGAAAAATCAAATGATGACCAAATAATTGATGAAGATGAACACGAAAATCAATTAAAACAGAAAATCGATGATAATCCCATACCCGAATCTGTAGTAAAACTTGAGGATCTCTATGATCTAAAAGACATATTTAAAAGGGTTACTAATTCAAAACTACAAAGTTCAACTTTGAGATTTGAATTTATAAACCTTGGGATAGATCTTAAACCTCAGAACATCAATTTAGGACTTGGTCTCTCGTTGGAAGAAAGATTATCCTTCATTCATTTGTTTAAAAAATATAAGTATGTATTTTCTTAGAGTTATGAAGATCTCAAAACATTCGACACTTCCATCATTCAACATACAATCTCAATGCTATCAAATGATAAACCTGTCCAACAAAAATTAAGGAAAATTCACCCGAACATAGAAAATCAAATTAAAATGGAATTGAATAAACTCCTTAAGGCTAAAAACATTTTTCCTGTTAGGCATTCAAGATTGGTTTCCAACTTGGTACTTGTTAGGAAGAAAAACAATGATATTCAAATTTGTATAGATTTGAGGAATCTCAATAAGGTGATTCAAAAGGATAATTTCCCACTACCCACTATGGAACAAATTTTACGATGAGTTGCTGGTTTCTAACTTATGTCTTTCCTTGATGGTTTCTCAGGATATAATCAAATCATGGTCCACCTAGATGATAGGCTTAAGACTAATTTTAGAACTAAATGTGGATCTTATGCTTACCAAAAAATGCCATTCAGTTTAATAAACGCAGGGGCCACTTTCCGACGAGCCATGGATATATCTTTCAAAGGCATGTTAAACAAAACTGTTGCTATTTATCTGGATGACATTACTGTTTATTCAAAGAACATAAATAATCATTTGCAGTACTTAAGACAAATTTTTGAACATTGTAGAAAATATGGGATATCATTAAATCTGAATATATATATATATATATATATATTTAAATTTAAATTTAAATTTTATTTTATTTTATTTTTATTTTTTCGCTCTTAGTGAAGGGAAACTTTTAGGATTCATTGTGTCAAAAATGGAATTTACATTGACCCTGATAGAATAAAAGAAATTTCAGAAATTTCTCTACCATATAACAAAAAAAGCATGCAATCATTTTTTGGATAGATCAATTTTGTCAAAAGGTTTGTCCCTGATTTTTCACAAATTATTTTGCCGTTACAACATATGATTAAGAAAGACACAAATTTTTAAATGGGGTCATCATGAAAAGTAAGCATTTGATTCAATCAAACATGCAATTATCAATACTCCTTCTTTAAATACTTCGAATTTCTCCTATCATTTCATCTTATATACCTTTTAATATTCCCATTCCCAATAGTGAGGCAATTACTAATGCAAAAAGAATTAGGAGAAAAGAGAGCAAATTGGGTAACGGATCTACATGAGTACGATATTGAAATTAAACTAGCCAAAATTTTTAGAGGGAAAAGTTTATGCAAGCTGCTTACAGGAGAATCCAACATACCAGCCAAAGGGGACACAGGTAACAATGAAAACATTTATGAGGTAAGTGTAATTGATGTTGAGTCCCAATATGCTAATTTTTTTTTATTTGAAAAATGGATATGCTCCTCCCGAATTCAATCATAAAAGAAAAAAAGAGATTTACAATTAAAAGCAAGTCATTATGAGATTGTTGATAATGTGTTATTTAGGAGAAACTATGGTTCCATATTGTTAAGATGCCTTGAAAAGTTTGAAGCACAAACAATTTTGTAGGAATTTCACGATTGTTGGGTTGTGTTATATTCTTTCCATGACTAGCCCTAGTAGATTAAACCAGGGGGTTAGGGGGGGGCAGAGCCCCCCTTCGTTGTGCCAATGCGGGGGGGTGTCACAGGGGGGCGGCAGCTCCCTCTACGGGGTCCAGGGAAACGCCGCAAGTTTTTTTTTTTTTTTGGACCCTATATTAGGTGGGCAAACCTACCAATGGTTTTGTGCATGGATTTCGCACATGGTTTTAGGGACGATGGTTTTCAGTCCATGGTATTTTGTAGATCTAGTCAAGGGAACTACGGTTATGTACTAATCCAGGGTTAATGGATTGGAGTTTATGGATGCTTCGGCATGTATATATATGTATTGTAACATTGAAAGGAAAATAATGAAAATCAATCTGGTAGCCCGGTTTTGGGATCTAGGGGAAAATCTCTCTGTATTTTTATTTTATGTGTTATGCTCTCACCTTTGTTTATTTTTTGTTATTAGAATTCGTATGCAGGTAATTTTTGTACAGGGTTAAAACCTACATCTAATATTAGAGGTGTTTTGGCTTCAAGGGGACGCCTTTGCTGTTGAGGAATTTTGCATGGGCCTGTGGTAGATCTTGTTCAATGGGAGATCTACAGGATCAATTCTAGTGGTGAAAGAAGATAACGAGCAGTGGAAAGATAGAAATCGAGAAATTTAATGGTCAAAGTTTTGAGTTGTGAAAACTAAATATGGAGGATCTGTTGGTTGATAAAGATCAGTGGATCATGATAGATCCAAGTACTCAACCAACAAGAGTGTCCGATGAAGAATGGAAGAAGTTGGATCAGAAGGAAAAAAGAATAATACGATTGTGTGTCTCAGATTTAGTATTGTTGGATGTATCAGGGGAAGCTACGATGAAGGATTTGTGGGACAAGTTAGGGACTTTGTACCAATCTAAGTCTATGGTGAATAAACTTTTCTTCTGGAAAAAGCTGTACAAGCTGAGGATGAAAGATAGAGACTCGGTGACAGAGCATATGAACGAATTTAATACTATGGTAATCCAGTTATTATTTGTTGATATTAAAATTTCAGATGAAGATAAGTGAATCAGTTTGTTGTGTTCTCTACCAGATTCGTGGGATAGTCTGGTTGTTGCAATAGGTAGCAATGCAACTACCTTGCAGTTTGATGAAATAGTCTCAGCCTTGTTGACAGAGGAGATGGGATGGAAAAATATGGAGAGCCAAAATGGTGATGCCTTGTATGTACAAGGATGGTCCCAGAACATAAAAAAAATAAGTCCTCGAGTGGGAGATCTAAATCTAGAGGGGGATCTAAATCTCGAGGAAAACCTGTGAAGGTGTGCTGGAAATGTAGAAAGGAAGGGCACTACAAAAAGGACTATAAATATTAAGCTCCTGAGAAAGGAAAGGGATTTGGTGATACTCCTTCTGCAGAGGCGAAAACCACCTTAGATGAAGGTGGGGGTGTGTACTTGGCTTCTTCTTCAAGTACACATGTAGATAATGAGGCATGGTTGATTGACTAAGGTGCATCTTGTTGGAAATAATACTGAGAGGGGGGGGTGAATCAGTATTATTAATTTCTTTTCAATAAACCATCCAGACTTATGCTTTAAAGTATTCTTCTGATATTGATAATTAACTTGTATATCAGAACCATATAATAATGAATCAAGAACAGTAAAAACAGATAGTCACACAAAGGAACACCAGATATAAGGTGGAAACCCAATGTGGGTGAAAACCACCTGCTGCAATATGTCTCTATCTTCTTTCAAATAGAATTTCTTTTACAATGATTTTGTACTGGTGCAGTCCTTTACCAGTACGCAGGCTGCAACCTGCAGAGAGCTACAACTCTCTCTCGTTCTCCAGTCTCTCCTGGAAGGGAGCTACAACCCCCTACTTCGTTCAAGGACCACGTTTCATTAATTTTCAGACTGGATCCAAGAAGATAAAATGGTCATCAAGTACAAACAAATCTTCAGAATTACCCAAACAGCAGATCTATCAGAATCACTCAAGGGCCAACCCAAGCACCAGATCCATATACATGACAGTTATCACCCGATATAGACAACAGAGGCTGATATCAAGACCCAAACAGAGGATTTACATACTGCTGCACACCCGAAGGCTAAACAAAAAAAAACTTAATATTGCGCACTTAGAACCCTTTAGTAAACAGCAGAAGCGGCTAGAGCATATATAAGAAATGATTGCAGCTTTGTTAAAAAGAACCTGTGGGTGACCGCTCCCACATCACCTCCTAAATAGAGATTCTCCACACCCGAAGAGACTTCTGTCTTTTGCGTGTATGCGGCTGCACAGTTTCCTTAAGATATTCAATTCATAATCGATCCTTTTGCCACCGGATCCCCTTTTTTCTTTATATAATCATGCTTTTGATAATACCATGAATCGAAACCAGAGGATTCGAAACCCTGAGGCGCAACTGTTTTGACCAATCTCTTAAGAATAGGCTTAAGCGGGAAAAACTATGAAAATGGTCCCAAAACCACAAATGCGGACTTTTAACATAATGCATCCACACTAATAATATATCGGGTCCGCTCTCATCGCTAACAATACATGCCCGACGTCCGATCCGATGGATCAGATGCGATATGCCCCATTAACCAGCCTTTATTAATATATCGGGTCCGCTCTCATCGCTAACAATACATGCCCGACGTCTAATCCGATGGATCGCATGCGATATGCCCCATTAACCAGCCTTTATTAATATATCGGGTCCGCTCCTTTCATCGCTAACAATACATGCCCGACGTCTGGTCCGATGGATCGGATGCGATATGCCCCATTAACCAGCCTTTATTAATATATCGGGTCCGCTCCTTTCATCGCTATCGGCGATTTGAAGTGGGAGGCTTATGGGCGAACACCGCGGATGCGATTTAATATGAAATTCTTTTAATTCCTTCATCGGGTCCGACCCCTCTTATCGCAATCGGATGATTTCACCAAAGTCACATAGCCGGATGCGATATTATTATAAGCCATGTTTGATGCCACCATCGGGTCCGCTCGCAATCAGAGGATTGGGGTGGGTGACCCTTTATGTATTCCGATATACTGCGGACGTGATATATTATAAACCGTGTTTGATGCCTCCATCGGGTCCGACCGCAATCGGAGGTTTCAACGAAGTCCGACGCGCATATATGCCGAACTGCGGATGCGATATTATTATAAGCCAGAGTTAATGCCACCATCGGGTCCATTGCGATATGCTTCCGGGTTACACAGCCGAAACCCCAATGCGCCGATATGCCGAAACATATATATATATATATATATATATATATATATATATATATATATATATATATATAATATGTGATATGCCGAAACTTCGATGCCGCAATGATATATATGTATATATATATATATATATACAATATATATATATATAATAAGCCCGATATATAGTGCTAATGCATACGAGTTAATGCCGGGTCCATTGCGATATGCTTCGGGTTATAATGCGCCGATATTATATATATATATATATATATATATATATATATATATATATATATATCTATATATATATATAATTGTTATGTGATATGCCGAAACTTCGATGCCGCAATGATATTATTCATGTAACCGCTGAAAAGGGGATATAATGCATATATATGGGTTTTACGCACCCAACCAACTCCCGACAATATAAATGCATGCATATATGGGTTTTAATAAGCCCGATAGCTCCCGATAGTGCTAATGCATACATATATGGGTTTTAAGCACCCAAACACCTCCCGATAACACTAATACATGCATATGAGGCCTGATCACTCCCGATAAGCTCTTTATATATGAGAAAGAGCCTCTATTGCTCCGATAAGCTCCCAATGGCTCAAAGGTTCCAATAAGCATATGTAAATGGCCCCTCTTCTCTCCTTTTGGCTCTTCTTGTCCCCATCAAGAGAAATGTCTGTCTGTGAGAGGGTTGCCATCAAGTTCAACACATGTCCATAATGCCATAATGCCAACAATCTCCCCCTTTGGACTTGATGGCAACAACACCGACCAAAAAGCACAAAAAGCACTCTCCCCCTTTGACATCAAGGGCAAAGGGCGGATATCTGCATCTCCTGACTATTTCTCCCCCTGAGAGCTTGCTCCTCCTGATTTCTCCCCCTGAGGACCTGTTCCGCCTGATTATGAACCGGATGCTGAAAGCGATATCAACTTCAGATTTTTCGGGTAACCATTCCACTCCACAGCTACTGGCTACTTATAATACAGAGACCACCCTGCTTTCCCTTCTGCTGCTCGTGCCGCTGATCGAACTCGACACCTTTAATCAAGAACTTACCGAGGACCGCCATCCGCCCTGTTTGCTCCTACTGAGATCAAATATGGTGCAATACTATAATGCCAACAATGGATTAGATATGCTCCCCCTGAGCCTTGTACGCGTATACCCCATACGAACCTTGCGTACAAGCATCAATATGAGAATTAACAACAGGATGATGCGTCGACAACCCCCAGCTTTTGCCTGAGGTATTCAAAAGTCTCCTTGGGCAATGGTTTGGTAAATATATCAGCCACTTGTTCCTTAGAAGAAACATATTCCAACTTGACCTTTTGTTCAAGCACTTGTTCCCTGAGAAAATGATACTTGATCGGTATGTGCTTGGTTTTTGAATGCATGACTGGGTTCTTTGAAATGCTGATTGCACTTGTATTATCACATAAGATGGAGATCGGTGGAGTACAAGTGATTTGGAAATCCTGTAAGGTCTGCATCATCCAAAGAAGTTGGGTGCAACAAGATGCAGCAGCTACATATTCTGCTTCAGCTGTAGATAAGGCAATTGAACTCTGTTTCTTGCTGAACCATGATACTAATCTGGAACCCATAAAGAAAGCACCACCACTTGTGCTTTTCCTATCATCCACACTTCCAGCCCAATCTGCATCTGTGTAAGCATGAAGTGTGAGATCTGTGTCTCTAGGATACCATAAACCATAGTTTTGAGTTCCTTGAAGATATTTGAAGATTCTCTTTACTGCCTGAAGATGAGTTTCCTTTTGATTTTCCTGAAATCTTCCAACTATTCCAACTGCATGCATGATGTCTGGTCGGGTACCTGTCAAATAAAGAAGACTTCCAATCATAGATTTGTATGTTGGTTGATGAACTGCAGCTGATTCATCATTCGTACTAAGACTGCATCCTGTAACCATGGGGGTACATACTGGCTTTGAATCTTCCATGCCATACTTCTTCAAAATCTGCTTGAGGTACTTGGTTTGTGACAAGAAGATACCGTCTTTGTTTTGTTGGATTTGCAATCCAAGAAAGTATGTCAGTTCACCTAGTAGGGACATTTCGAATTCTTTCTGCATTACCGAGGCAAAGTTTTGACTCATAGCTTCTTCATTGCTGCCAAAGATAATATCATCTACATACACAACAAGTATTAGCAACTTGTCATTTTCAATTTTTATATAAAGATTGCTATCTGCTGATCCTTTTGAAAAACCTTGTTGATGAAGATATTTGTCCAAACGGTAGTACCAAGCCCTTGGAGCCTGTTTAAGACCATAGAGAGCCTTTTTTAATCTGCATACAAGATTTGGATCATTCCCAAGAATGAAACCATCTGGCTGCTCAATGTATACTTCTTCTTCTAAGTCTCCATTCAGAAAAGCTGATTTCACATCCATTTGAAATACTTTGAACTTTTGAAAGCTTGAGAGAGAAAGGAACATTCAGATGGCCTCAAGTCTTGCAACAGGAGCAAATGTTTCTTCAAAATCTATTCCTTCTTGTTGGGCATACCCTTTACACACCAGTCTTGCCTTGTTTCTAATTACCTTCCCATTTTCGTTCAACTTATTTTTGAAGATCCATTTTGTTCCTATGACATTCTTATCCTTTGGTCTAGGAACCAACTCCCAAGTGTTGTTCTTTTCGATCTGTTCAAGTTCTTCATCCATTGCCTTGACCCAACATTCATCCTTGCATGCCTCTCTTACATTTTGTGGTTCAGTGGAGGAGAGTAATGCCAAATAGCTTGAAGCTTCTGCAGTTGTTCTTCTAGTTTGTATGCCTGCTTCTTTTTGTCCCAAAATCTGAGATTCTGGATGATTCTTCTGTACATACCTGGATGGAGTCTTTTCTTCTATCCTTATCTGTTCCTCTGGTGCTTCTTGAGGTTCTTCTTCTTCATCATTCTGTCTTTGAGGGTAGTCTTCATCTTCTTCGATATTTTCATGATTTACTTGCCTAGGAATGTATCCTTTTTCATCAACCACTACATCAAGGCTGTCAACAATTCTTCCAAGTCTTTTATTGTAACACTTATATGCTTTACTATAAGGCGAATAACCAAGGAGAATGCCTTCATCTGCTCTAGGCTCAAGTTTGCCAAGCTGTTCATCAGTATTTTTAATATAGCATTTGCTTCCAAAAATTTTAAAATTCTTTACCGAAGGAGTCTTACCATACCAGAGCTCATGAGGAGTTTGAGTGCTGTTCACTCGAACATTTGTTTTGTTGAGAATAACAACCGCGGCATATGCAGCTTCACCCCAGAAGGTTGCGGGAGTTCCAGACTCATCAAGCATGGCACGAGCCATTTGTTGGATTGTTCTGTTCATCCTTTCCACCACTCCATTTTGCTGAGGAGTCCTTGCTGTAGAGAATTCCCTTTTTATTCCATGCTCTTCACAGAAATCGAAAAATTCATTTGAGGTAAATTCCCCACCTCTGTTAGACCTGAGACACTTAATTTTGTGATCTGATTCATTTTCGACCAAGGCTTTGAAGGATTTGAATTTTTCAAATGCTTCGTCTTTGTGCGTCATAAGTCCTAACCAAACAAACCTGGAGAAATCGTCAATGAATAATGTAAGGTATTTCTCTCCTCGAGGTGTCCTTGTCCTAAATGGACCACATACATTTGTATGAATAAGTTCGAGAGGTTTGCTGGCTGATCCTTCCTTCTAAGAGAAGTTAGTCCTAGTTTGTTTACCAAACTGACATGATTTGCATATTGTGTTGTTTGGAATTTTGATATCTGGAAGATCACGAACTGCCTGATACTTGCATGCTTTCCTTATTTGTGAAAAACTTAGATGCCCCAACCTCCGGTGCCATAACCAGTGCTCATCATCCTTGCTCATATAGAATTGTTGTTGTCCTTCTTCAAATATGTATATATTGTTTGGAGTTCTTTTGCCTTTGATCACTGTTTCACCTGTATCAAGATCACGAACACGACATCCATTTGATCTAAATATTACCTCGGTTCCTTGATCGCACATCTGACTGACACTTAGAAGATTATGTTTCAATCCATCAACGTACAAAACATTTCCAGCCTTGACCTTTTCTTTCAACTGAGCAGTGCCTTGTCCTTTTATGGCCGCAGGAGTATTATTTCCAAAAGAAACCTTCTTTCCCTTTTCTAGAGTAGTATATGATTCAAGTTTTTCTTTATCACCTGTCATATGCTTCGAACATCCGCTGTCGATAAACCATAAATTTTCTTGTCCTTCTGCGTAAAAGGCTATTCCACATCTTTCTGGTTGTGGTTCCTTCATTCTCCATGTTCTGGCATTCGAGCTTTGTTCCTTCTGAGTTGTCTTCCGAAACCTGCTCCTGCATTCAGATTCTTCATGACCGAAGTTATTACAAATGGAACATTCAATTTCACTTTCTAGGGCAGAAAAATTGTTATAGGTCCTTTTCTTGATTCTAGACATACTTCTTTGTTTTTGAGCTTCTCTAGTCATGATTGTCTTATAGGCAACACATTGAGCTGCTTTGTGACCAAAATTATGGCAAGAGAAACATTGCCCATTGAAGAAACTTCTGCAATTATCAAATCTGTCATTCAACCGATTGTAGTTTCTACCAACATCCATTCTTGAGGCAAATTGGGAAGATTTTACCTGTGGCTGGTCGTAGCTTCTGTTTGTAGCTTGCTTCCGATTTTCTTGATAATTTTTGTTCGTTCTTGAGATAAATTGTCCCTGATTCACTTGATGATTTCTATTGGGCCTTTGATCACTCCTTCTTGCTGCATCAAGATAACTTTTAGAGGTGGACGCTTGAGATGCTTCTCCATTATATCCCAGACCTGTCTTGATTAATGGAGAACGCTGCACATTGATGATCTCATCTAGAGTTTCAGATCCTTTAACAAATTTAAGATTGAGAGCCTTTGTTTTCTCAATTTCTTTTCGAAGCCCAACAATTTCATATTCTAATTTTTCAAGGGATTGTTCCTTTTCATCAAGTTGGATTTGCAGAGTCTCAATGATCACATTCTTTTCTTCTAAGCATGTCTTGAGTCTAGACATCTCCTCATAATAGCTATCTATATCTAGAGCATCCATGTAATCATCATCTTCAAAAGCCATTAAAAGTTTATAGGGATTACCTCGTTCATCTTCGTCGCTATTTGATAGACCATCACTGTCTTCATGGGTGTAATAGCTCTTCTTATTTGCATTCTGTTTCTTGTTCCATCCAACAGGTTCCTTTCCCTTGTCAATCTTATCCTTATGAGGACATTTGGCAGCATAGTGACCTACTCTTCCACAAGCAAAACATTTGAAGGGTAACTTACCTCTGAATCTACCAGCACCTCGTTGAAGATTTCTGACAAAATTTGATTCTTCTTCTTCTTCTGACACATGATTTGATTCAAAGTACTCTCCTTTGCCTGAAGCCTTGAAGGCAGCTTCTCTCCTGTCTGAAGGACCTCCTTTTCTCATTTCATAAGCAGTTAGAATTCCGTGCAGCTGTGACATGGTGAGAGTTCGTAGATTCTCCTTTTCTTCTATGGCAGACACTTTAGATTCAAAATTGGGGGACAAGGTTCTTAGAACTTTTTCAACCACAATAGCCTCTTTTATTTCTTCACCAAGTTTTTCATGCAGTTAACAATCTCATCTACCCTAAGGAAATAGTTAGCCACACTTTCATCATTATACATTCTGAGATTCTCATACTGAATCCTGAGGGTTTGAAGTTTAGCACGCTTTACCTGTTCATCTCCTTCGTAGCTCAAGACAATCTTGTCCCATATTTCTTTTGCGGATTTATATTGCATAACATTTACGAATTCTGATTGAGATAAGCATCCCAACAGAGTATTGACTGCTTTAGCATTTGTTTCATATTTCTTTTTCTCGGCTGGATCTGTAGGAGTAGCTGAAGGAAAAGTGTAGCCTGTCTCTATGATATCCCAAACTTCCATACCAAGAGATTGAAGATAGGCAGTAACTCTTACCTTCCAATAATTGAAGTTTGTCCCATCAAAAATCGGTGGCCTGATTGATGCTTCCCTCTCGTAGTTACTCATAATGAACGATCTTCCTTCAAGCGATCAAGCTTCTCTGAAGGACCTTCTCTGATACCAATTGTTGGAAATAATACTGAGAGGGGGGGGGTGAATCAGTATTATTAATTTCTTTTCAATAAACCATCCAGACTTATGCTTTAAAGTATTCTTCTGATATTGATAATTAACTTGTATATCAGAACCATATAATAATGAATCAAGAACAGTAAAAACAGATAGTCACACAAGGCAACACCAAATATAAGGTGGAAACCCAATGTGGGTGAAAACCACCTGCTGCAATATGTCTCTATCTTCTTTCAAATAGAATTTCTTTTACAATGATTTTGTACTGGTGCAGTCCTTTACCATTACGCAGGCTGCAACCTGCAGAGAGCTACAACTCTCTCTCGTTCTCCAGTCTCTCCTGGAAGGGAGCTACAACCCCCTACTTCGTTCAAGGACCACGTTTCATTAATTTTCAGACTGGATCCAAGAAGATAAAATGGTCATCAAGTACAAACAAATCTTCAGAATTACCCAAACAGCAGATCTATCAGAATCACTCAAGGGCCAACCCAAGCATCAGATCCATATACATGACAGTTATCACCCGATATAGACAACAGAGGTTGATATCAAGACCCAAACAGAGGATTTACATAATGCTGCATACCCGAAGGCTAAACAAAAAAAACTTAATATTGCGCACTTAGAACCCTTTAGTAAACAGCAGAAGCGGCTAGAGCATATATAAGAAATGATTGTAGCTTTGTTAAAAAGAACCTGTGGGTGACCGCTCCCACATCACCTCCTAAATAGCGATTCTCCACACCCGAAGAGACTTCTGTCTTTTGCGTGTCTGCGGCTGCACAGTTTCCTTAAGATCTTCAATTCATAATCGATCCTTTTGCCACCGGATCCCCTTTTTTCTTTATATAATCATGCTTTTGATAATACCATGAATCGAAACCAGAGGATCTGAAAACCTGAGGCGCAACTGTTTTGACCAATCTCTTAAGAATAGGCTTAAGCGGGAAAAACTATGAAAATGGTCCCAAAACCACAAATGCGGACTTTTAACATAATGCATCCACACTAATAATATATCGAGTCCGCTCTCATCGCTAACAATACATGCCCTACGTCCGATCCGATGGATCGGATGCGATATGCCCCATTAACCATCCTTTATTAATATATCGGGTTCGCTCTCATCGCTAACAATACATGCCCGACGTCCGATCCGATGGATCGGATGCGATATGCCCCATTAACCAGCCTTTATTAATATATCGGGTCCGCTCCTTTCATCGCTAACAATACATGCCCGACGTCTGATCCGATGGATCAGATGCGATATGCCCCATTAACCAGCCTTTATTAATATATTAGGTCCGCTCATTTCATTTCTATCGGCGATTTGAAGTGGGAGGCTTATGGGCGAACACCGCGGATGCGATTTAATATGAAATGCTTTTAATTCCTTCATCGGGTCCGACCCCTCTTATCGCAATCGGAGGATTTCACCAAAGTCACATAGCCGGATGCGATATTATTATAAGCCATGTTTGATGCCACCATCGGGTCCGCTCGCAATCGGAGGATTGGGGTGGGTGACCCTTTATGTATTCCGATATACTGCGGACGCGATATATTATAAACCGTGTTTGATGCCTCCATCGGGTCCGACCGCAATCGGAGGTTTCAACGAAGTCCGACGCGCATATATGCCGAACTGCGGATGCGATATTATTATAAGCCAGAGTTAATTCCCCCATCGGGTCCATTGCGATATGCTTCCGGGTTACACAGCCGAAACCCCAATGCGCCGATATGCCGAAACATATATATATATATATATATATATATATATATATATATATATGTTATGCGATATGCCGAAACTTCGATTCCGCAATGATATTATTCATGTAACCGCCGAAAAGGGGATATAATGCATATATATGGGTTTTACGCACCCAACCAACTCCCGACAATATAAATGCATGCATATATGTGTTTTAATAAGCCCGATAGCTCCCGATAGTGATAATGCATACATATATGGGTTTTAAGCGCCCAAACACCTCCCGATAACACTAATACATGCATATGAGGCCTGATCACTCCCGATAAGCTCTTTATATATGAGAAAGAGCCTCTATTGCTCCGATAAGCTCCCAATGGCTCAAAGGTTCCAGTAAGCATATGCAAAATGGCCCCTCTTCTCTCCTTTTGGCTCTTCTTGTCCCCATCAAGAGAAATGTCTGTCTGTGAGAGGGTTGCCATCAAGTTCAACACATGTCCATAATGCCATAATGCCAACACATCTTTTCACTTCACTCCCCATAGAGAGTGGTTTTGTGAGTATGAGAAATATATTGGCGGTGATGTCTTCTTGGGGGATGACAGGAAGGCTAGAATCATTGGTCGTGGAAAATTCAAGTTGATGTTGCAAGGTGAAAGGATTAGAACACTTCCGGGTGTTCTGCATATTCCTGCATTAGCCAGAAATCTGATTTCTATAAGCAAGCTGGATAATGCAGGTGTAATTACAGTGTTCGAGAAAGATACCTGCAAGATGGTGCGGGGAGCACTGGTATTGATGCTGGGAGTTCAGATTGGAACTCTGTACAAGCTATAAGGTAGCACTGTTATTGATGGGTGCAACAATTTTGTGGTTCCTAAAAGTGGAGCAGAAAATATAGTATTTGGAGAAAAGACCATGTTATGGCATCAAAGGCTTGGACATACTGGAGATAAAGTTCTTCGAATACTTCATGATAAAGGTATGGTAGAAGGTATGACTAATAGCTCTTTGGATTTTGATTTATGTGAAAATTGTGTATATGGGAAGCAGAATCGGGTGAGTTTCCCTTCTGGTGGTAAGAGGGCGAAACAAATATTAGAACTTGTGCACAAATGATATGTTTGGACCTGTGAAGGTTCCATCACTGGGTAAGTCTGTGTACTATGTGTCATTTATAGATGACTTCTCAAGGAATACATGGATATATTTCCTCAAGGATAAATATGAAGTCTTTGACAGGTTTAAATAATTTAAGGCTCTGGTGGAAAACCAGACATAGAAGAAGATAAAGGTGTTGAGGATAGATAATGGTGGAGAGTTTTGCAAGAAGGAATTTGAAGAATTCTGTAAGAAGTGTGGTATAGCATGACATAAGACTAGTCCATACACACCTGAGCAAAATGGAGTTGCAGAAAGAATGAATAAGATGTTGGTGGAAAGGGCAAGAAGCATGCTTAGTGGTGCCGGGTTAGGATAAGAATTTTTGGCTGAGGCGGTGGAGACTGCATGTTACATGGTCAACAGATCACCTTCATCAACGTTGGAGGATAAGACTCCACAAGAGGTATGGACTGGTAAGAAACCCTCTCTTTCAAATCTAAGGGTATTTGGATGTAATGCATATGTACATGTTCCAAAGGAGAAAATAAAAAAGTTGGATAGTAAATATGAAAAGTGCATCTTTATTGGGTATAAGGATGGTTTAAAAAGTTATAAGCTTTGGAACCCAATAAAAAGGAAGGTTGTGTATAGCCGAGATGTGGTGTTTAGAGAGGTGAAATATGTTATTAAACATGAAGTCCCATCAAAGGAACATGAGAAGATAGAGTTTGAGCTAAAGGAGGAAGAATCAGACTCTACAAAAGAAGATGAATCAAAAGATGAAGAGCCACAAACTCCGGTTGTGAGAAGATCAGTTCGAGAAAGAAGGCAGCCAAAAAGGTATAGTCCATCTGGTTTCTATTCAAATTTTGCTTTATCTATTACTGATGATGATCCTAGAAATGTGAATGAAACAGTAGATTCAGAGGATGGCAAAATCTAGAAAGAGGCCATGGTTGATGAAATGACATATGTGCACAAAAATGAGGCTTGGGATCTGGTGGAGTTGCCGGCTAGAAGAAAACCCATTGGCAGCAAATGGGTGTTCAAGAAGAAGACGAATGTAGAACGAAAGGTGGAGAAATACAAAGGTCGGTTGGTAGCGAAAGGTTATTCCCAGGTGTTGGGAATTTATTTTGGTGATATTTTTTCTCCTGTTTCCAAGGTAGCTTCTATTAGATTAATTTTATCTGTTGCTGCTGCTTTTGACTTTGAGGTAGAACAGATGGATGTGAAGACATCATTTCTTCATGGGGATCTGGAAGAAGAGATATACATGAAGCAACCCGAAGGCTTTGCGGTGAAGGGTAAGAAAGAACTGGTATGCAAGTTAAAAAGTCTCTGTATGGGTTAAAACAATCACCAAGGATGTGGTATCAGAAATTTGATACATTTATACGGGGACTTGGCTTCACCAGAAGCAAAGAAGATCACTGTGTGTATTTTAAATTAATTGGTGATCATGTTATTTATCTGGTCTTGTATGTGGATGATATGTTGCTGGTTGGAAATGACAAAGAAATTATCCAGGATTTGAAGACCCAATTGTCCTCCAAACTCGACATGAAAGATCTTGGTGCTGCAAACTATATTTTGGGCATGGAAATTAAGAGATATCGGGAAAAGAGGAAGCTCTGGTTAAAACAGGAAGTATGTTGAGACAATACTGTAGAGGTTTAATATGCAGGATAGTAAACCAGTGAAGGTTCCTATTCATGTAGGTGTAAAGTTATCTGTTGAACAGTGTCCCAAGACACAAGAAGAGGAAGATGACATGTCTCATGTTCCATATGCAAGTGCAGTCGGTAGCCTGATGTATGCGATGGTCTGTACTAGACAAGACATTGCACATGCAGTGGGAGTATTGAGCAGGTTTATGTTAAAGCCAGGGAAGGAGCATTGGACAACAATGAAGCGGGTTTTTAGGTATTTGCGTGGCACTAGTGATTATGGTTTGTGCTACCAAGGAAGACCATGATTGGATATAGTTTTGGATATACGTGACTTTGTTGATGTGGACTGGGATGGAGATATGGATCAGAGAAGATCTACAAGTGGATATGTGTTTAACCTATTTGGAGGTGCAGTCAGTTGGATGAATAATAAACAATCTGTAGTGGCACTGTCAACTACAAAGACATAATACATGATAGCCACTCATGCAAGCAAGGAAGAAGTTGGTTGCAAAAATTGTGTTTAAGTATGGGGTTAGTACAACGAGCTATAAGGATAGACTGTAAAAACCAAAGTGAAATTTTCTTGGTAAAGAACCCTGCTTATCATTCAAAGACAAAGAACATTGATGTTCAATATCACTTTGTGAGGGATATGATAGAAGACAAAAAGGTGTTGCTGGTAAAGGTGGACACTTTGAAGAATACTACAGATGCATTGACAAAATCTACGAGCTCTGAGAAGTTCTCTTGGTGTAGAGAAACAATGGGCATTGCAGGGATGGATCAATGACTAAGCTCTCCTGTGGCCCCCTGTGGAAATAAAACAACAAGTGGGAGAATGTTGGGTTGTGTTATATTATATCCACGACTAACCCTAGTAGTTAAACCGAGGGGTTAGAGGGGGGCAGACCCCCCCCTTCGTTGTGCCGATGCATAGAGGGGGGGTCACAAGGGGGCTGGCATCCCCCCTGTACGGGGGCTTTGAGGAGGGAGCTAGCTCCCCTCTACGGGGTCCAGGGCAGCACCCCAGGATTTGTTTTTTGGACCCTATATTAGGTGGGCGAACCTACCTATGGTTTTATGCATGGATTTTGCACATGGTTTCGGACGCGATGGTTTTCGGTCCATGGTATTTTGTAGATCCGGTCAAGGGAGCTACGGTTATGTTCTAATCTAGGGTTAATGGATGCTTCAACATGTATATATATGTATTGTAACACTAAAGGAAAAATAATAAAAAATCAATCTGGTAGTCCCGGTTTTGGGATCCAGGGGAAAATCTCTCTGTATATTTGTTTTATGTGTTATGCTCTCGCCTTTGTTTGTATTCTGTTATTAGAATTCATACGCAGGTAATTTCTATATGGGGTTAAAACCTACAACTATGGACCAACAGGTGGACACTTTGGAGGAGATACTACTGCACACAAAATCTTACATGCTGGATACTATTGGCACACTCTCTTCAAAGATACCCATGCATATGTAAGGAAATGGAAAACATGCCAAACTGCTTCTGAAAGACAACGGAAACCGGCCTTGCCTCTGCAACCAGTCAACATCGAATAACCTTTTGAACATTGGGGACTGGATATCATAGGTGAGATCGTTCCTCATTCTTCTAAACAACATAGATATATTCTTCCTGCTACAATTAATTCACTAAGTGGGTGGAAGAAATTCCGCTAAAGGTAGTTAATTATGAATCTGTTATTGAATTTATTGATCAATTGATCATTACAAGATTTGGTTTGCCTTCGGCACTTATATTTGATAATGCATCTTATCTTTCGGGTACTAGTATGATGGAATTTGTGATTAGGAGAGGTTTTAAACTCAAATATTCTGCGAATTACTATCCCTAGGGAAACGGTTTGGCATAATCCACTAATAAAAATCTCCTTAGAATAATCAAAAGAATTGTTTATCAAAATCAAAGAAACTAGCACAAAGCTTTAATATTTTCTCTATGGGCTGATAAGATAATTCAGAAGGCCTCTATAGGCACTTATCCATTCAACTTAGTATATGGGAAGGAATCCATCATTCCATCACATTTAGCTCTTCCTTCATTAGCCCTATTTCAATTTATTGAAGAAACACCTTCTTCTTCCTTGCATTTAAGAAATTCACAAATCCTAAAACTAGAAGAAGAAAGGGAAAAGGCAAAGGAAATTAGAGCATGGACCATAGGTAAAAAAAGTGAATATTTTTAAAACTTGTTTCTACCCCAAGTAGCGCTTGATGTCTACTTTCTAACCCAATTTGAATCACTCAATTTGGATTTGAAACGAAAAAGTTAGAACCAAAACATTGATAGGGTGTCTAGCGGGCAGTTCAGGATTACACTCATGGAAAGGAAATTAGAGCATGGACCATAGGTCTGGGAGCTAGGCAGCGACTGCTGAGGCTCACTACAGCCTTAGACCTTCTCTCACACCAAAACAACAAATGCAAGTAAATGGAACGACAGAAAGTAAAATGGAACAACAAATAGGAAATGGAACAGCAAGTCTAAATGGAACAACAGTAAATGGAACGGCAATCAAATGAACTAAGTCTCGCGAGTCAGAACCAAACTTGCTCTATTGAACCGAACTCACACTCTGCGATGAAATAACAATCTTCTCTCTTAAGGCAAATTGGATGGAATGTACTTTATGGAACAACAGGAATCAATCATATATACACGCAACACGCTAATATGGTAATCTGACGATTAAGGTGAATACGACTATGTTTCCAAATATAATAATATCACTTTTCGGATTCCAATAATCAGGATTTCAAATGAATCCAATAACAGTAATATTCAGTACAAATGCTCTGTAATAGAAATAGCTGGTTTAGACTAATAACATGCAATCAACTCTGAAAAGATTCACTCATACAATACAGAGTCACTACATAAATTTCCTGAAGAAACCATTAATGAATTAATCGTAGCAGAGCATGGAATAGCATATGAAAAATCATGTCAGATTACCGAGCAATAGAGATAAGCAAACCACGCAGAAATCAAAAGAATATAATATAAAGTAGCAGCAGCAGCGTACTCCACCAGAGGCTGGGCCCTTAGCCGCCAGCGGACGCTGCTGGGTTACTTCAGAAGGAAAAGAATGAACAGCAACTCCCAAACCATGTATTAATCATCAAATTGTGGAATCATTACAACAACAAATGCTTGAGAATTACAGCATGCAACAATCCCTATCCTATCATGGATAATCCACCATCATTCTTCATCATTTTTCTATCATTCTTCCATTATTCGAATTCCCCTCTCTGTTCTCTATTCTGATTTAAATAAAGAGAGATCAGAGAGTAGTTACAATAAAGATAAGTACAACATGATCTCTTTTACAAAATTGGTTTGCTTCTAACCAATTGATCAACAAGAACAAGGCGAATTTGGCTTTGCAGCTAAGATTTGGAGGACGGCCGCAACAATAAATCTCAGAAAATCGTGCTCAAAGAACCCTGCGTTTCTCTCAGTACAAGCCGAATTTGGGCAAACCATTCTTTAGAAAAGTTAATTGGGCCCGTTCTGGACAAAACCCATGTTCCGGATTTTCCAGATTCTGCTTCATTTGCTCAGAATCTCAACCGCAAAACTGTCACTCCTTATTCCAGCGCATTTCTGAGTTGGCGCTTTTAAAAATCAAATCTTCAATCTGAAAATTATCTTGGAGGCTAAAAATGGTAAATAATGTTACAACTGATTTATTAAAACTATCATTGATAAAATCATGCATAATCATCAATTTATTAGAAATAAAGGAGAATAGATAATATTCATTCATAAGAGCATAAATCATTTATAAAATGGATTTAAATGATAAATTATAACAAATGATATGATGAAGAATAGTGGAAATGGGTGGGATAAGTGTTCAAAAGTGATAATAATAATGGCATATTGACGACCCAACACTTACCATGATCATAGGGAACCAATTAAACTGACATTACCATACTGAACACCAAATCAGGGTAATGGTTTATAATTTTTTAATTGTAAGACAAGGGGTCTCATCACGAACCAACTTGTTCAAATTAATTATTATTTGTGAATGACATCGTCATTATCTGGCCACCAAACTAGGACAATGGTTTTTTAGCATCAATTAAAACAAAAAAGAAAATAAAATCAAAATAAACTTACCTCTAATTATTCCACTATTAAATGGATGGGATACTGGATTATTGTTGGTTAAAAGGTAACCCTGTCGAAGCTATTAACGCTTGCTGGCAGCAGTGGCTCTGCCCGTGACAAACAAATACACTACAAACTAAGTCGTAAAAGGCCCCCTTACTTTATTTTTATAAACTGATTAATGACTGGTACAAGTAAATATGTGTTTTTCATTCATGAAATATTTTTTAAAGAAATTACAATTTAATGAGTTTTATAGTCAGGGTAATTTTATTTATCTAAATGTTTTGAAAAGTAGTTTCCACTTCTTAAATTATTTTTATCTAATCTTTGAAGAAATTAATTATTTATCAAAGATAACTGGTTCTTCTAGTGAAGCGCCAAGTGTTGTACTGTTCAAACACCTCCATTATAATATATTATAAATTTCCTATGAAAATTATTATATTAAAATAGGGACCCTTTAGTTTTAAAAAAGCCTTTGATTTTATTTTCTTTAAAAAACCCAAAAATTAAAAAATATAAAATCAACAAAAAATTGTTAATAAAGTCCTATAACCAAATTTTAATAGCCCCTGATACCAAAACTATACTTAGGCTTCAAAAAACCTTAAGCATTAAATAATAGGGGTTATTAAGAAAAAATATGAATAATCGAAGTCTTATTCCTCATCGCTTTCCTGCATCGCAAAAGTTCAATAAGGTAAAGACCCCTCTACCAACTCCATTGTGATATCAGCTCAGACATGATGGGAAATTTAATACAATTCTATAAATCCCCCGCGTCCGCAGATCACAATTACCGCAAAATTAAGTCTTATCCTTAATCAATTTTGATATGCAATATAGCTAGACCTGACGGGAAAATTAATCGTAATTCATAAAATCCTGCGTCCACGGCTATCGTAAATCCCAAAAGAACCTGCCTCCTGCCTCATGCCGATTGTGATATGTAATATAGCCAGACTCGATGGGATTATGCAATGCAGTCCATAAACTCCCGCGTCCATCACAATCACATTGTCCGATATCATATAAGTCCATGCCCCATTACCTTTTCCCATTTGTGATTGCGATTAGGACAACCGACTTGTGATTGTGATCTGCGATCAGGCCCAAGCCATCTGCCATGTCACCCCAGGACTTTGCAATCGCAAGTTTTAAAGGGACACAATTTATAACAATCCCTCACCTTATCTAATTTTTGACTAGGATTTGAATTGCGATGTAAGGATCGGAATCGACACATAACTTAAAAGTTATCTATAATATTTTGCGTCCGAGACCTTCGCAAATTTCATAGTCTTGTCCATTGCTTTGCCTTCGCTCTGAATGCCGATTGCAATGAGACCATAAAGTCCAACTCTCTTATCACAAACCTCACTCTGCATACCTCTCCATGATGTTTGTGTTCGGGATTTATTACACTCTACATGTTTATCTTGATTTCTTGCAAAATGTGATTTGTTTCAAATGAAACTCGCTTATCAGTCTCATTTATTTTTAGCTTATCGATTCCCGTTTTCTGTGTTCAGGTTCATGACAGAAGAGGACAGTTGTGCTGATAAGTGGCGGCTCAGTTCAAATAGATGAACAAACATCCAGATAATCCGATGGAACAAAAAAAATCCGATTAAGACAAGAAGTCACATTCAGAAATTTATACAAAAAAAATTGTTTTCCTTTAAGTGTTAAGGGATTTGTTTAAATGCCCTCAACACTCTGCACAATACATTCAATTGTTTTTCTACTATTTAAGCTTGCTTGTTGTATGAAATTAGGGTCTTGAAAGGCTTATGAAAGATCACACTATTGTACTTTCATACTTTTCTCAATAGAACGATTGAAACATTGTTTTATGAATTTTCATAAAGGATTTTGAGAAGTTGCATTTCTAATCCTGAAATCATATTTGTGAGGACTAAAATGCTGTTATTTCTTTTGATGAATTGAGAAACGTGCATCTATTATTTCTATCTTTATACCTCTATTTTGTTCATAAATAAATAGTGAATTTATCTTTTCATATTGCTTATTACATGGTATTTAAAGAAAATTATTACATGTATTCATTTCTGATCATGCTGTCATTGATATTTCTAAATACATGTTAACAAATTTGCTTTGATATTCTAAATGCGATATGAGTTATACACATTATTTTGATTAACTATTTAATCAAAATAATCATCTTGAAATATTTCCATTTCCAATGGTGTTTGAGCAATCTATATTGTCATTTACTAAGGAAAATCATTATAGATCACATCTAGATAAATGTTAAACAATCCTGGGTTATAGAGTAGATTAATGCATATGTTTTCCATTTGATTCATTTATGAAAATCCATCTATTTCACTCCACTATAAGCATTACACATTCATTCAATCACCTTTCATTGGGAAACTGATCCCATTATATCCAGTCAGAGCCACTACCTAAACGAAAAAGGAGTTGTCTTTAGGTTTGGATTGGGTGGTTTTCCCTCGTGTTGATGCAGCGATTTTTGAGGCCTCAACACTTTTGGCACTAGAAGGAGGGTTGCAGACTATGAATGGAAATTAATTCCAATCCAAAAACGAAAGGCCATTCCAAGAGTAATTTCCCCTCCAAATCTCCTACAACTTCCAGATCCCCTCTAGAATCTCCTACTTTTAGATCAGGAGTTGTACAATCACCTCCCAAGTCTCCTAGAATATTTCCTAAGGTAATCTCGTGGATTATAGTCCAGAATCACTAGAAATTACAACTTTGATAAAGAAATTGGAAGAAGTCTCCATTTCAACTGAAAATCCCAAATCATTCGAAGTTTCTGAAGGAAGTATAACTTCTATTTTTCACGGAATTGGTGTTTTGACTTGGCCCTGAAGTGAAAAACTTGGCATCTCGCCATTTGAATTTCCACTTCAATCATGCCGAAATAAAACTGCTACAGAAGATTCCCAAACATCTACTAGTGAGATTACCTCATTCTCTCATTCACAAAAATACCCATTTATTCCTTTTTCATTTCCTTTTTCTCCACTGATCACTTCATTTATTTCCATTTCCTCTACACAAACAACTAGTGCTGCCTCAAGTAGTACTATCACAGTTGCCAGTTCTTCTTTCATCACATTCACCTCCCCAACTGTTACAATAGCAGCTAGACCGTGGTCCAATCTGGGAGCTGTTCAAATGCTAGCACCACTTCATCCTCTAGCAAAACATCTTGAAAGATGGCTTCCCAAATTCAATCCTGATGATGGGTTACTTGCTGAAGAACGCCTTCATAATTATATGTTAGCCATCAATATTAATGAGGTAGTTGAAGAAGACATTGTTGTTAGATTATTCCCGTACACTCTTACAGGATCAACAGGGTCTTGGTACTTTTCATTACCAATCAATTCTATTAGTAGTTGAGATATTTTTGAAGAACAATTTTTTACTAAATTTGGTGATGATCGCTCAACCTCATCTCTTATCAATGACCTTTCCAATTTAAAAATGAATTCAGGAGAAAAGATAAAAAATTTCAATTCCATATTTAACAAATTGTTAAATAAAATCCCAGATACTTCTGGACTTGGTGTCAATGTACAATTTGAATGGTATATTTTATCTCTTCCTTATAACGTAGCAATTTTTGTAGATAGAGCTAATAAAAATACCTTGTTATAAAACATAAAAGAAGCTATGTCTGTAGAGAAGGGGATAAATGCAGTAGAAAATAAAAAGGATCAAGAAGATATAACATTAAAAAGAGTTACAGTTAAGGATGAATCTAAAAAGAAAGCACTTAAAGGTCCCTTTGATCTTGAAGGCTTGCAACAAGTCCTTAAAACTTTGTCTAACGAGATGGTAGAGATCAAAAAACAAGTAGCTGAATCTTCTTCCAAAAATTCTTTTAGAACATACTGAAGAAATCAACCAACTATTCCAAAACCTCCAAACATGATCTCTAATGAAGAAACTGATGATGAAGATGAGGAAGAAGCATAATTTTCTGCTGATGAATCCCAAGATGAACAAATAGTTGAGTTAAATGGAATGCATGATTTTATTCTTCTTATTTATGATAGTGAAAATCAATATGAAGCATTATCTGTTGGCGCAAGAAGTAAAGGTCTAGTTGATCCTATACAACCAATTCAAAAACAAAAACCTTCAACTTCCACAACTAAAGATAAGGTTGTTGTTAAAAAATCCACTTCCACTTCCCCTCAAATAATTCCTTCTTCATCCAATTCTCCATATTCACCTAGAACCTTGGTAGTTTCAGATATTATTGAGTACAATATAGTTGAGGATATGAAAAAAATAAAAGCAAACATTTCCCTTCATGAACTCACTAAACTCAAACAACAACATTAATTTTTACTGAAAGAATTGAACGCAGTACCTTCTTCTCCTCTTCCTGCTGGTGTGGTATCTAAAGCTTATAACGGAATGGGTAAACCTCCTGGTCATTTATTATTCGATTCCTCTGATGATATTCTGATAGGTGACTAGTCTAATTCACATACCCCTCCTTTTATCTTGAATTTTGAAATATTTAATAAAAATGTACATAACTACTTGGTAGATTCAGGGGCTTCTTCGAATATCATGCCGTATTCAGTTTTTCTAAAATTAAACATGTCACCCCAGAAAACTGCAGTTCACATTGTGCAACTCAATAGGACAAAAATAAAATTCGTAGGAGAAATGAATTTAGTTCTTATTAGATTATCTTCGAAACCTGAAGTTTGTCAAATAATTGATATACTAGTTGCTGATATCCCAAATTTCTATGATTTAATTCTTAGTAGAGTTTGGTTAGAACAATTATATGGTTCTTTTTCCACTGATTGGTCTCACTTATGGCTCCCATTTAATGGAAAGCCGAATTAAATTAGAATCAACTAAGAAAAACACATGAAACATTCAGTAACGGAATTCAAAGATGAAAATAAGGAAATAGCATTTGATAACAACATTCTTGGAAACTACTCTATTGAATCATTTTTTTTGAGAATTTTAAAGCACAAACATCACCATTTATGAGTAATTCTGTAACTTCTCAAATTGAAAATTTTTCACAAATAGAATTTTCCAGATGTGTAAATATTCTAGAAAAACCATTAGTTAATTCTCTATTCTGGACATTGTATTTTGATGGGTCGAAATCAAGTGATAGCGCAGCAACAGGTTTCATATTGATTAATCCTGAAGGTGTGAAGATAATGCTGACTTGCAGATTGGAATTCAAATGCACAAATAATATTGCAGAATATGAGGCATTGGTCCAAGGTATATACAAAGCAATTAACCTTGACGTTAAATACCTTCAAATTTTTGGAGATGAAGAAATTGTAATTAAACAAATAAGAAACATGATGCATTGTATCTCTACACACTTGAAGCATTATCAATCTTTGGTTCAATCTCTCACTTCACATTTTTTAGCATTTAACATTTATGATATTCCTAGGATTCAGAATGCCAACGCTGACCTTCTTGCTAATGTTGCATCAAAATTGATCCCATCCAAAGATTACAGTCCCGATAGATTTTCTGTAGAGTTAATCTTTAGACCATCCATTCCTGATAATATCACCAATTGGCGGGTATTTAATGATGATGAAGACATCTTAAACTTCTTAACTTCAGAAAAATCATATGATGACCAAATAATTGATGAAGATGAACACGACAATCAATTAAAACAGAAAATCGATGATAATCCCATACCCAAATTTGTAGTAAAACTTGAGGATCTCTATGATTTAAAATATAGATTTAAAAGAGTTACTAATTCAAAACTACAAAGTTCAACTTTGAGATTTGAATTAATAAACCTTGGGACAGATCTTAAACCTCAGAACATCAATTTAGGACTTGGTATCTTGTCTGAAGAAAGATTATCCTTCATTCATTTGTTTAAAAAATATAAGGATGTCTTTGCTTGGAGTTATGAAGATCTCAAAACATTTGACACTTCCATCATTCAACATACAATCCCGATGTTATCAAATGATAAACCTGTCCAACAAAAATTAAGGAAAATTCACCCGAACTTAGAAAATCAAATCAAAATGGAATTGAATAAACTCCTTAAGGCTAAAATCATTTTTCTTGTTAGGCATTCAAGATGGGTTTCCAACTTGATACTTGTTAGCATTTGTATAGATTTTAGGAATTTCAATAAGGCTAGTCAAAAGGATAATTTCCCACTACCCACTATGGAACATATTTTAAGCTTAGTTGCTTGTTCCGAACTTATGTCTTTCCTTGATGGTTTCGCAGGATATAATCAAATCATGGTTGACCCAGAAGATAGGCTAAATACTACTTTCAGAACTAAATGGGGAACTTATACTTACCAAAAAATGCCATTCGGTTTAATAAACGCAGGGGCCACTTTCCAACAAGCCATGGATATAGCTTTCAAAGGTCTTTTAAACAAAACAATTGTTGTTTATCTGGATGACATTACTGTTTATTCAAAGAACATAAATAATAATTTGCAGGACTTAAGACAATTTTTTGAACGGTGTAGAAAATATGAGATTTCATTAAATCCATGTTTTTTTTGTTTTTGTTTTTGTGTTTGTTTCATTTTGTTTTGTTTTTTTTTTTTCTCTTAGTGAAGGGAAATTTTTAGGATTAATTATGTCAAAAAATGGAATTTACATTGACCCTCATAGAATAAAAGAAATTTCAGAAATTTCTCCACCATATAACAAAAAAATGTGCAATCATTTTTTGGACAGATCAATTTTGTCAAAAGGCTTGTCCTTGATTTCTCATAAAATAATTTTGCTGTTACAACAAATGATTAAGAAAGACGCAGTTTTTAAATGGGGTCATCATGTAAAGCAAGCATTCGATTTAATCAAATAGGAAATTATCAATTCTCATTCTTTAAATACTCCGAATTTCTCCTATCATTTCATCTTATATACCTTTGCTTCTTCAATGTCTTATGCCATTGTTTTGACACAAATTTATAATCAGAAAATTGAAGCACCCATCTCTTTTTTCAGTTCAAATTTTCAGGGTGCAAAATTGAATTATTCAGAAGTAGAAAAACAAGCATTTGCTGTATAAAAATCTGTAATAATTTTACAATTTTTCTTTTAAAAACACACACGAAAGTAATAGTCCCATTCCTCGCAGTGAGGAAATTAATAATGCAGAAAGAATTAGGAGAAAAGAGAGAAAATTGGGTAACAACTCTACAGGAACACGATATTGAAATTAAGGCAGCCAAAATTGTCAGAGGGAAAAGTTTCTGTAAGTTGCTTACAGGAGAATCCAACATACCAACCGAAGGGGACACAGGTTACAATGAACACATTTATGAGGTAAGTGTAATTGATATCGATTCCCAATACATTGATTTAATTTTTTATTTGAAAAATGGGTATGATCTGTTATGAAACAAGCTCACAAAAAGATAGAAAAGATAGATCAATGCCTTAGAATTCAGCCTCTTCGAGGGGGAAACCTCCTTTACATTATGAAAATGAATGATTCGTTGATGATTCAAATGACAAAACCTCCTTTCTATATATAGGAGTCTAAGGAGTCACAATATAACCCAGCCGACCTATCAATAATAATATAAAGCCACAAAAATAACAATAGAGGGATTCTATGGGGCACAGTAATAACAATATGGGGTCAATAGGGGCACAACAATATTAATAAGGGATACAACTACAATAGTAATGGGGTAATCACTAGTATTATAGGGACCTAACATGCCCCTCTCCTTCAAAAAAGTGTTGTCCTCAACGCTTGAGTAGTTCTGGATGCTTCTGTATAAAATTATCATCCTCCCATGTGAAATCTTCAGCCGATAAGTTCTTCCACTTGATGAGATACTCCGAAATTGATCGATTTCATAGCTGTTGAGTTTTTGTTTCTGTTACTGCTTCTGGTTCCAATATAATTTTTCCTTCCTCGTCAAGTTCTGGCAATATTGTCTGAATTGGGAGCTTGTCGCCTATAACCTTCTTTAAACATGAAACATGGAAAACTGGGTGCACTCGAGAACCTGCAGGAAGCTCCAATTTGTATGCCATCGTACCAATCTTTTGCAACACCTTGTACAGACCATAATAATTTGGTGATAATTTATTATCCTTGTTAACTGGCATGAGGGACATTTGTCTATATGGTTGTAGCCATAGGAATACCCAATCACCTACATCAAAACTTCTTTCACTGCGATGTTGATCTGCCTGTTGTTTCATTCTATTCTGCGCCAATAGGAGGTTATCCTTTAAGAGTTGTAGGAGTTGTTGTTGATGCTCGATGTGATTTTCCACTGCTTGAACCTTAGAATTTTATCTTAAATATGATGTGATGGATGGTGGCTGATATCCATAAAGTGCCATAAATGGGGTCATTTTTGTTGCTGTATGGAAGGAAGTGTTATACCACCATTCAGCCAGAGGCAACCATTTGACCCATTGTGTCTATTTATCAGATACAAAGAAACAAAGATATCCTTCCAAAAATTTGTTTACCATCTCAGATTTCCCATCAGATTGAGGATGATAAGATGAGCTATGAGCTAACTGAGTACTGAGACAAGAAAATAATTCTGTCCAAAAATTTCCAGTGAAAATGGGATCTCTGTCACTTACAATAATCTTTGGGTTTCCGTGTAGCTTTTGAATTGTCTCCATAAATGTAGTAGAAAAGGTACTGGCTTTAAATGGATGTGATAATGCACAAAAGTGTGCATACTTGGTAAGCCTGTCAACTACCACCACGATGACACTCTTTCCCTCAGACTTGGGTAAACCTATGATAAAATCCATCGAAACCTCCTCCAAATGTTGGCTTGGAATGTGTTAGTGCTTAGATTTACCTCAGGCTGAAAAGGTAGGATCCAGGGCCAACATCAAACTACGCTCAGCCTAGTAGCTAGCCCTACTAGGTCAGGAGAGGGCTCTCTCCAGGTCAATCTCAGCAAATTATGATCATTAAGGGCTTGAGATTAACTGATATAGCTACTAATCGTAGGCTAGGTATAAGTGAAAAGGAGTTTGATTGAATAAAATAATGTTTTTGTTGACTCAGATGGAAAGGTAGATTTTGGGTGTGGGGATCGAGGCTCAGTCTTGCAGAGATCTCAATGGGGCAAGGTAGGCAACTGATTTTGGCACTTCAAATCGGATGAGATGGAGGGATTATATAGGTGAGGAGTTGAAGAGGGAAAGAGAAACCATGGGTCCTCTCCAAACAGTTGAAAACATCAAAACTAAAGAAAACCTCAAGTAGAGCATTGTAATTTCAATGGGTTCTACTTACACTCTTGTTTGTTTAGTTAAGAAGAAACAAGATAGAGAATGGCATACATAACACATAAGCAAATTCAAAATTACAAAAGAAAGCACTGTACCAAGAAAAATTGCCACACGGATCCCAAAGAGTGCTGCAAACCCTGATCTCAATTCCTTAGCCAAAATGCTGATATGAGTGTACAATGAAGCTCAAGGCTTTCTCAAGAGTCCAACCATGCTAATGACTGAAAAAACATAAGATATAGGCAAACAAAAACTCATCCTAGCCTCTATGGGTTTATCTCATGAGTTAGGAGTTGTTTCAACTAATTCTAAATTGAGAACTAGAAATCAGGCAATAGATCAGCATGCCTCTAGAAATAAGGGAACTGATTCATTCAGTTTCAAACAACTTTTAAACTGATGAATCTACCTCTATAAGTGAAAATTTGACACATTTACATCATGATCCATCAATTTACATTAAATTACATCACAAATTTTCCATTAAGAAAGTGAAAAAGTCAAACTGGCCAAAGCTGGGCGAAAAACAGAGTAATACTTGGTCAAACTGGCAAAATTTCCTCTATGCGTCGCGCCTGATTCTCTATGCATAGCGCCTGTTTGGACCCACTTTTAAAGGCCTTATTGGCGTCCAAATTCACTCCAATCATGCTTTTTGGAAAGGTCTGCCTATCTTCTTTCCAACCCAAGTGGAATTTTCCAATTTGGCCTCCATTTGCCACTCCAAAATTCAGTTCTCCCAACTCTACTTCCTGTGTGTCAAAATAGGAGCAGTGAGGTCATTTTTTGAGTGTTTTTGACCTTTTTGAGGGTTCAAAACCTGTCCAAATTTCTTGGACATTGGTAGGAAAGAATATTTTTTCATTCCAAATCCAAAAATGCTGTGTTTTTGTCATTTATAGGCTCCTATCAAAAGCTAGCACCACGTGGTGCGGCGCGTAGGGCAGAAAATTCTGTGTTTTACTCCAAAAATTTCAAAAATGCAAAAAGTGTCCCAAATTTTTTGAAATTTGGGCTGAGACTTCTCCATCAAGTGCTGTGATGGGGCAAGGAAGCCTTAGCCAATATCTGAAGTCCTTATTGCTCCTTTCACCTCCTCGATGCCCTTTTCACTTTTGCTTTCAAGCTCCTGATTCTTGCCTTGCAGACTTTGTTTCTTGCCATGTAATGATAAGCCATATGCCTCAACAATGTCTTCTCCCTGTTGGCCTTCTCTAGCATCCTTTCCCAAGTGCAAGTTTGTCCTCTCAAGCCAAGATTCACGCTCAACTTGAATTTCCCTTTCAAGTGTTGTCAACTTGGTTTTCCTTCTCTTAGCAGCTTGCCGGTTGCTTGCATGTTTTTGAGCTCCATGGATGAGTGGGACTGATGAGGGGAGGATTTGATGCTAGCTGTAGGGTTTTGGGGAATGAAAGGGTTTAGGGGATGATATTTATGGTTTGGGATGGCAATTAGGGTTTGGGGATTTTTAGTTAGGATTTGGGAAAATGGGAATTGGGGATAGGGATGACTGAATATGGGAGTTAGGGAATTGGTGGATAAGCTGAGAAAATGAATGGAGGAGTGAAAAAATGAGGGAGTGGTAGAAAAAAATTGGCAGAAAAATGACAAGTACAAACCCTAGGAAATTTCTTTTGAGAAATTGCAACGTATTAGGGTTTGAATTTTCTTTTACACAACCACCATAATCTTTAAGAAAAGCTCCTTTACTAGCAAGGAAAAGATCTTGACTTACTTGCACACTAGAAGAGTTGAGTGATTTTGGAAATTTGAGGGAGTTTTTGAGAGAATCGGGCTTAGCAGCTCTATGCACCGCGCCTCAAACCCAACGCGCCGCACCTTCTCTATGCGTCGCGCCAGTGTATTTTTTGCACTGTGGAGGGTAGCCCAATGCGCCGCGCCAGTGACCCAATGCGTAGTAATTTTTGTAGAAGACTTTTGGAGGCCTTCCTCAACTCCAAATTGAGCTCATGATAGCTCATTGGAAAGCTCTTTGTGTCTGGTTATCATTGGACTCATCAAGAAAGTCATTTGGACAACCAAGCTAGGAGAAAACTTGATTTTCCCAAGGTCACTTCAGAGATGCATCAATTCTTCTGAGGCAACTATATATTTGACATTTCTCTAAAACCATGACACCTATGTAAAATGTGAAGGAGGTTTTTCTTCCTTGGCCTATTTTGGACAAAAAAATCTCTCAATTTTTCTAAATTCATCTTTTCTTGCTCAAAAACATCATTGGAGTAAAACGTATCCCGATGTGTGGAACAGGGGATTTGTCGAAATGAAGCGAAATGAAGGGGATAAGGGGCTTCTAAATTCTTGAGAAAATTTTTGGAAGTAGGGAGGGATGTTAGGAAGTAGGGGAAAGTGAAATTTCAAAGATTGAGTGAGGGGAAGGGGTCCAAAAGGGAAAAACACAGGTATAGCCTAGAAAATTGCAAGGTTGTAGCAAGAAACTAGGGTTTGTGCGAAAATGAGGAACTTGAGGGATATCAGTGATGGGAAGTGTTTCATAAGGTATACTAAAAATAGGGGAAGCTGTATGAACATCAGGATACAAGTTTTGCTGATGATTTGACCATCCAAGAGAAATTACCTTCAAAACCCTAGGAGAGAGAAATGCACCTTACCTAGGCGCAACTGAAGCATGAACCAAGTGTAAAATGACCCATTGGAACCTAACATAATGATGAAAACCCTCTGAATGATGGTACACTCATCTGAATGGTGACATGGACCGACATTTGGACAACTTTGATAGGAGTGAAAGCAAACCCTAGACCTACTACCTAGTGACCAAATTTTACTTGAAGACTCACTGAAATGGAAAAATTTGACCTTGACACCTTAAAATCACTTTGTAAGAGCATGTTTGATCACTGGAGGAAGGCTGCAAAGACTGACACTAACATTGGCTCCAATGGGGATGGTAGCTCCTTGGAGGTGCCAAGAACTACAGATCTTTGGAAAGCAGACAGTGCCTTCATCCATTGGGCAATGGAGTCAAAAACTCAAGCTGAAATGCATGACTGAAAACTGATGACTTGACGACACAAACTGACTCTCACTCAACTAAAAATTGACTCGATACTTAAACACAACCGACAAATTGGAAATGATGCTCAAAGTAGAGCTTATTTATCAAAACCTACTCTAACAGTTTCATTCATCACCTGATCAAGTGAAATGAAACAACCAATGCAACCAAGTAAGTATTATGGCTGCTTTTTGAATTCTCCGCAAGTGCTTGCTTATGAACAACAAGATAAAACTACTGAAAGGCATCCCCCATGAAAACTTGTGAACAGATCCGTTGAATACTATGGATTCTCTATCCGCGTCCAAAAACACTGCATAAGGATCTCGAAATTCATGCACACTGGGACTTAACTCATCCAATGGATTACTTCTCTTCTCTTCATACCATGAATGCAAACTTTGATCTGAGCTTTGTGATGAGACTCCTGCTAAAAATGACAAAGAAACCGGCTGTCGGATCAAGTTTGTATCAATACTTCTGTCAAGCTCACGGATAAGAGAAGGACTTTGACTGCAGACATCATCCAACACATCAGCTATTGGATCATGAAAAACTCGAAAAGACTGTTGCGACCCATTTTCCATTGGTTCCGATGAGATTCCATGATTTCCTATAGGCTGCTCATTTGAAGATATACTATGTAATTTACCCTTAAAAAACTGAAATGATTCAAAACAAAATGGTATGGAATAATCTTGTATCATTTGATCATATGTGCCAGCTTCCATGTCTTCATCTGCAACTTGACAATCAATGGCATTCAGGAGCTACAAATCTACATATGAGAAGTCTTGAACAAGGTTTTCATTGCTCTCAAGGTGGTCCAGATCAAGACTTGTCAACAATTGATTTCTGAGTGCATGAATGTTGTCTCTGATGAACTGAAATGAAGCAAAAAGAAAAGGCAAAGATCCTTCACTTCAAAATTTGCTACATTTTCCTCATCACTGTCATAGCTGATATGCATCGGTTGATCACTGTATTCGAGCTGCTGTAAGTGAACTTCCTCCTCCCACAAACTAGCTGCGGATTTGTCTACAAGATTAGCTTCTGTTTGGAGAACATAATCATCATTATACTGATCAAACTGAGGCAAATCATCAGTATAAAAGACATCGTCAAGCATACATGTCATATCAAAAGATCTCTCTTTTCCAAGATGATCTATAAAACAATCATTATTAGATCTATGACAATTGGGATAAGAAAGAATATGTTTTGGATCAACAACTTGTTCTTCCTCAATTAACGAGCCATGGTCTTGAACAACATACTCATTCCTTGTAGTGATCCTTTGCATCATCTCTTCCACTGCACTTACCAAAATGTCAAGCTTTACCTCTAGAGATGTAGATTCCTCTGGATCTATGTTTTTCATCTCTTCTTCCTTCAACTTTTCCCTTCAGATCAACAAATGAGCCTCTACATCTACTGCCATGTTCTGCATCTCTTCAAGTGTTACAAGATTCCTTTCTCTTAGTTGAAACTCCATTTCCAGATCAAAGGCACCCGGGTAGTGCAAGAGAGTGGATCCAGGAGGAGGTCATGTATTAACAGGCATTGAATAATAAACTTGGTTAAATCTGGCTGAAAACTATTGTACTGTCTCCCCTGGCAATCTTTTCAGCTAGTTATACTCTTCTATAATCAAGAAAGGGTTTTGTCTAGTCATCTACCTGTCGAGGAAAATTTTGACGAACTGCTGGAAATCTGAGATGCTCGCATTAGGCAGGGTTTTGAACCAACCCTTGAATTTGCATTGCAAAGAAAGAGCAAAAAGCCTTATACTGACATCTACTTCATCAACTTCAAAAAAGTCAAGGAAAGACTCAAAATTCAGTACATGTCTCTCAGCAGTGATATTGTCGTGTTCACCATCAAATCTTGGTAGATATAGATCATGATTTTTAGGGAAAGCATGGGATATAGGAGGTAAAATCAAAGGCTTGTATCGATTTGGAATTTTACAAGGTATAGGGGTATGTACAGAAGGTATAGAATTAGTCTTGGTCTCTTGAGGTTCATCAATTTGAAGATGGTCATCACAAGATTCAGAAGAAGGGTCTTGATCAAGCTCAAAGGCATGCAAATCTTTGGTATTCACAATCTTCAAAGGGAAAGAATCAACTGCAGGCCTGGGATTTTTTCTCAAGCATAGTATAATTTACAAAGCCTTCTTGACATTCTCGGGAAAAGAGAAGAAATAATTTTCAACAAAGAAAAAAACGTCTTGGATGAAATTCCAACTTGAATCCTTGATCTGTCCATATTTTCCTTTCATGTTTTTTCTGGTCGGGTTCGTTCTCTAGTGGAGTCCTTGGATCTGATCTCAAAAATGATTTGGAATTGCCAGGTGAATGATTTCAGCCTTTCGGGTGTCTGATCGTTGTCCACCATCAACAATCAGATATGAACTTGATACATGTTACTGGGGCAATTTGCAAGTCAGATGTTCAGCTTATAAGACTAGACCAGAGATTGACTGAAGCAACATTTATCTACTTTCGCTGATGCAAAGAAAAAGTGTTTCAAAGGCTACCTGGCATAACTTCAGGCTTCGTCTGTAGTTTATAAAGCAAGAAAACTAACAAACAAATAATCTTTTCTTCCCCAGTACGGTCGCCACTATGCTAGTGCCTAGATTTACCTCAGGCTGAAAAGGTAGGATCCAGGGCCAACATCAAACCACACTCAGTCTGGTAGCTAGCCCTACCAGATCAGGAGAGGGCTCTCTCCAGGTCAAACTCAACAAATTATGATCGCTAAGGGCTTGATATTGACTGATATAGCTACTGATATTAGGCTAGGTATGGGTGCAAAGGAGTTTGATTGAATAAAATAATGTTTTTTTTGACTCAGATGGAAAGGTAGATTTTGGGTGCGGGGATCGAGGCTCAGTCTTGCAGAGATCTCAATGGGGCAAGGTAGGCAACTGATTTTGGCACTTCAAATCGAATGAGATGGAGGGATTAGATATATGAGGAGTTGAAGAGGGCAAGAGAAACCATGGGTCCTCTCCAAACAGCTGAAAACATAAAAAACTAAAGCAAACCTCAAGTAGAGCACTGTAATTTCAATGGGTTCTACTTACACTCTTGTTTGTTTAGTTAAGAAGAAACAAGATAGAGAATGGCATACATAACACATAAGCAAATTCACAATTACAAAATAAAGCACTGTACCAAGACAAATTTCCACATGGATCCCAAAGAGTGCTGCAAACCTTGATCTCAATTCCTTAGCCAAAATGCTGATATGAGTGTACAAAGAAGCTCAAGGCTTTCTCAAGAGTCCAACCATGCTAATGATTGAAAAACATAAGCTATAGGCAAACAACAAATCATCCTAGCCTCTAAGGGTCGAGATCATGATTTTAGGAGTTGTTTCAACTAATACTAAACTGAGAACTAGAAATCAGGCAACAGAACAACATGCCTCTAGAAATAAGGGAACTGATTCATTCAGTTTCAAACAACTTTTAAATTGACGAATCTACCTCTATAAGTGAACATTTGACACATTTACATCATGATTCATCAATGTACATTAAATTACATCAAAAATTTTCCATTAAGAAAGTGAAAAAGTCAAACTGGCCAAAGCTGGTCGAAAAACAAAGTAATACTTGGTCAAACTGGCAAAATTTCCTCTATGTGCCGCGCTTGATTCTCTATGCGTAGTGATAGTTTGGATCCACTTTTTAAGGCCTTCCTAATGTCCAAATTTGCTCCAAGTGTGATTTTTGGAAAGGACTACCTGTCTAATTTCCAACCCAAGTAGAATTTTCCAATTTGGCCCCCATTTTCCCCTCCAAAATTTAGTTCTCCCAACACTGCTTCTTGTGTGTCAAAATAGGAGCAGTGAGGTCATTTTTTGAGTGTTTTTGACCTTTTTGAGGGCTCAAAACCTATCCAAATTTCTTGGCCATCGATAGGAAAGCATATTTTTTCACGTAAAATACAAAAATGTTGAGTTTTTGTCTTTTGGAGGCTCCTATAAAAAGCCAGCGCCACGTGGCGCGACGCGTAGGGAATAAAATTCTGTGTTTTAGTCCAAAAGCTTCAAAAATGCAAAAAGTGTCCAAATTTTTTGAAATTTGGGCTGAGACTTCTCCATCAAGTGCTGTGATGGGCCAAGGAAGCCTCAGCCAATATTCGAAGTCCTTCTTTCTCCTTTCGCCTCCTCGATGCCCTTTTCAACTTTGCTTTCAAGCTCCTGATTCTTGCCTTGCAGACTTTGTTTCTTTCCATGTAATGATAAGCCATATGCCTCAACAATGTCTTCTCCTTGTTTGCCTTCTCTAACATCCTTTCCCAAGTGCAAGTTTTTCCTCTCAAGCCAAGATTCACGCTCAGCTTGAATTTCCCTTTCAAGTGTTGTCAACTTGGTTTTCCTTCTCTTAGCAGCTTGCCGGTTGCTTGCATGTTTTTGAGCTCCATGGATGAGTGGGACTGATGAGGGGAGGATTTGATGCTAGCTGCAGGGTTTTGGGGAATGAAGGAGTTTAGGGGATGATATTTAGGGTTTTGGATGGCAATTAGGGTTTTGGGATTTGTAGTTAGGATTTGGGAAAATGGGAATTGGGGATAGGGATGACTGAATATGGGAGTTAGGGAATGGGTGGATAAGCTGGGAAAATGAATGGAGGAGTGAAAAAATGAGGAAGTGGTAGAACAAAATTGGTAGAAAAATGACAGGTACAAACCCTAGGAAATGGATTTTGAGAAATTGAAAGGTATTAGGGTTTGAATTTTCTTTTACACAACCACCATAATCTTTAAGAAAAACTACTTTACTAGCAAGGAAAAGATCTTGACTTACTTGCACACTAGAAGAGTTGAGTGATTTTGGCAATTTGAGGGAGTTTTTGAGAGAATTGGGCTTAGCAGCTCTATGCACCGTGCCTCAAACCCAATGTGCCGCGCCTTCTCTATGCGCTGCGCCAGTGTATTTTTTGCATTGTGGAGGGCAGCCCAATGCGCCGCGCAAGTGACCCAATGCATAACGCTTTTGGCATGAGACTTTTGGAGGCCTTCCTCAACTCCAAATTGAGCTCATGATAGCTCATTGGAAATCTCTTTGTGTCTAGTTATCATTTGACTCATCAAGCAAGTCATTTGGCCAACCAAGCTAGGAGAAAACTTGATTTTCCCAAGGTCACTACAGAGGTGCATCGATTCTCCCGAGGCAACTGTATATTTGACATTTCTCTAAAACCATGACACATGTGTAAAAAGTGAAGGAGGTTTTTCTTCCTTGTCCTATTCTAGACAAAAACCTCTCTCATTTTTCCCACAAAAATATCATTGGAGTAAAAACTATCTCGATGTGTGGAACAGGGAATTTGTTGAAATGAAGCGAAATGAAGGGGATAAGGGGCTTCTAAATTCTTGAGAAAATTTTGGGAAGTAGGGATGAAGTTTAGGAGGTAGGGGAAAGTGGAATTTCAAAGATTGAGTGAGGGTAAGGGGTCCAAAATGGAAACATACAGGTCTAGCCTGGAAAATTGCCAAGTTGTAGCAAGAAACTAGGGTTTGTGTGAAAGTGAGGAATTTGAGGGATATCAGTGATGGGAAGTGTTTAACAAGGTACATTAAGAATAGGGGAAGGTGTATGAACATCAGGATACAAGTTTTGCTGATGATTTGACCATCCAAGAGAATTACATTCAAAACCCTAAGAGAGAGAAATGCACCTTACCTAGGCGCAACTGAAGCATGAACCAAGTGTAAAATGACCCATTGGAACCTAACATGATGATGACAACTTGTTGAATGATGGTACACTCAGCTGAATGGTGACATGGATTGAAATTTGGACAACTTTTACAAGAGTGAAAGCAAACCCTAGACCTAATACCTAGTGACCAAATTTTACTTGAAGACTCATTGAAATGACAAAATTTGACCTTGACACCTTAAAATCACTTTGTAAGAGCACGTTTGATCACTGGAGGAAGGCTACAAAGACTGACACTAACAGGATGGATAAAGGTTGTAATAGACCCAAGGACTTAATTGTTTTAACTTTATTTTGTTGGCAAACCAAACATTTCGCCAAAAACTTTTGAATATCTGATTTAAGGCCATCCCAAAAAAATTCCTTCTTAACCCTGTGGTAAGGTTTTTAAAATCCTGAGTGCCCTCCTAAGGGAGAAGTGTGAAATTCCATAAGAATCTTTTGTTTGAGTTTAGAATTCTTACAGAGGTATAAGCGATCTTGGTACCATAAAGAATCATTTTGCCAGCTAAATGTATCAGATGTACTGGAATATTGTTGTAACTTTTGAATAAGTTCCCACACTTCTTCATCATTCTTCCATTCCTCCCTTTCTTCGTTTATCCAATCTGGTTGGATAGCAGAAATGGCGCACAACAATGCTTCCACATCCTCGTCCTTTCTTGAGAGTGCATCTGCCACCACATTTTGCTTCCCTTTTTTGTAGATGATTTCAAAGTCATAACCCAACATCTTTATGACTCACTTTTGTTGCTCTTTAGATGATAATCTTTGTTATAAAAAGTATTTAAGGCTATCATGATCCGTTTTTACCTTGAAGTGTCTTCCCATTAGGTAGGGTCACCATTTCTTAAGTGCATGTAGTATTGCCAACATTTCTTTCTCATACATAGCTTTGTGTAAAAACTTTCCCTTGATTGGACAACTTTCAAAAGAGATGGGTCTTTCATCTTGCATTAAAATAGCACCAATTCCATTTCCTGAAGCATCACATTCCACAATAAAGGTTTTTGTGAAGTTCGGTGTAGCTAAGACTGTTTGTTGGCACACTGCCTCTTTAAGATGTTTGAAGGCCTTTGTTGCTTCTGGAGTCCATGAAAATGCATCTTTCTTCAATAATGTTGTTAGAGTGCTGCTATTCTCCCATAATTCTTGACAAACTTGCGATAATACCCTGTCAACCCGAGAAATCCTAGCAGATTCTTTATGGATGTGGGGATTTTCCATTCCTTAGTGGCTTTAATTTTTCTAGGGCCTACCTTAACTCCTTCATGAGATACAATTTGACCCAGATATTCCACCTCTTGTACTCCAAAGAAACATTTGGATATTTTTGCATATAATTCTTTCTCCTCCAATAGCTCTAGTACCCTGTCAACATGTTCAACATGATCCTTCCACGACTTGCTGTAGATTAGTATATCATCAAAAAATACTAACACAAACTTTCTAAGGAAGGGTTCGAAAATGGAATTCATCAAACCTTGAAATGTAGAAGGTGGATTAGCAAGGCCAAAAGGCATGACCAAAAATTCATAAAGACCCTCATGAGTTCTAAATGCTGTTTTCGGAATGTCTTCAGTCTTCATTCTGATTTGATGATATCCTGAATGAAGATCCAACTTGGTGAAGTAAATTGATCCATGCACTTCATCCAGTAAGTCATCAATGACAGGAATGGGAAACTTATCTTTAATAGTGAGCTTGTTGAGCTCCCTATAATCCAGACACATGCGCCATGATCCATCCTTCTTGTGCACCGATACTACTGGAGCAGAGAAAGAACTTTGACTATGTTGAATTATACCAGTCTCTTGCATTTCTGCAACCTGTTGTGCTCTACAACAACCCCCCATTTCATACATATTTTTATTTTTCAAAACTATAATATGAAATGGGTCCCTTTTCATTTAAATTGGTATCAACTTATCATTATTCAAAAAGGTCTGAAAAGAAATAAAACATTATAAAACCTTTTTGATAAATCACTTAATCGATCCTATAATAAAGAATGAGTAATATTTTATTATTGCGATAATGATCCGGATTTAAACAAGAACGCAATAAAATACAGAGATAACCATGAAGACAAATATGCAGTGGAAATAATACTTCATTTCATTACTGTAAAATACTGAAATATGCTTACAAATAGAAATGGAAATAACCCAGCTAGGGCGATGGTAGCTTATCTCTGAGAAGAGATGTGTCCGCTACATGCCTCTGAACTGCTCTCCCAAAAACTGTCTTACAATGAGGCTCTAGGGCCTATTTATTGTTGAGAAACAATGGATAACCCTTCACATTCCAAAACCTAACCCTAGAAGATGAAACGCCAAATTGTGGGCCCCGTTTTTGGGTAAGTTGGTACATCAACTTCCCGGGGTCGCGAATTGGTCGTACTATCTCCGTTTGACGCGCATGATAGCCCGTTGGAAAGATATCTCCGAGGAATACGACGGAAAATACAATTTTTAGGGCCTCAAAACGGCTCCGGAAGTTTAGGACCCGAAAAACTGCTAAAAATAGTAAACTGTGCTATAATTAAGGAAACAGAAAAACTGAAAGAGATAGTTGTGGGGGTCCAAATGGGATAGGTGGGTAACCACCAACATCCACCTGGATCAGATAAAGCGATCGCAAGATCACATATCGCAATGACAAAGGATGCATGACTTAAAAGATCCATTGATTTTCCCCGATGCGACAATGCACAAATGGCTATCAGATATCGGGAAGGCAAGCGATCATAACAAAAGGCCCCTCTTCGCTCTGATGCGATATCGCTATCGGCGATCGGGGATGTACCATGCATGCATCTAAAGCCCTCGTTTAAAACTCCCGATGCGAATTGGCGATATCGCTATCGGCGATCGGGGATTCCGAAAGGACACCAATATAACAACTTAAGCTTTCCCCCGATCGCCGATTGCGATAAAGCTAAAGCGCAGATTTCAAAAAAGATTGATAAAGCTGGGATATATTATGGTTATTTAGTATTAAAGGCCTTTCTCTTCCCGATAGCGATTCACTTACGCTCAACCGCCAAAACATCAAAGCCACGCTTAAATGAATCATTCGGCCAATAAACGATATGATGAGCATTTAAAGGATTGACAGGTTTAAACGACCATTTAATGAAACAGTAAGGCTAAAATCTCTTCAGAGATTGTATCCGTGGCCACCTTAAGTTAAATCCTCCATTATTCATTGATTAATATATCTCGTTCATCTTTGGTTTGCGCTACCAATTCTCCGCATTACGTTCATTTTCTCTCCTGTGCAGAGCTCTTCCGAAGCAGCAAATTCAAGCCAAATGGGGAAGAAATCTAAGAAAACTGCAACAACTTCCGCTTCGGTGGTTACAAGACAACACATTGCCGATCCAGGAGCAAGCAAAAAGGGACTGATATCCGACACCACATGTCTAGGACTCGGTAAAACTACTTGGCTAAGCATCTACAATCTGATTGATGCCGAAGAGCCTGAAGTAACAACTGTGTAAGCCACAGCAGACACGGCTCGGAAGTCTGATGCTACTCTAAAGGATTTAGCCGACTCTTACCTTCATCGGATAGCAGCCCGAGAACAAATTCTCCCATATACAGATGTGGTGAGATGGGCAATTGAAGAAATCCCAATCACAAACAGAACATTTTGCACCATGGACGGGAGAGTCTTCGGCTCGTTTCAACCTGATGATTTGAGGCAAATGTACCATTTGCCTGCACCGGAAGTACAACAAGGCATTCTTGGAGAAATTCAGAAATGAAAATGACATTGAATCAGAACCCATACGGGATTGGAGTCAAAACCCAACAAAACACAAGCATGAGTCTTCGGGTAAGTACTCTGTCGATTCCTTGTGTTCTCCTTATTGTTATGTCGGGGTAATGATGTGTAGGTTGTGGGGGTTACATGATTCTGCAAAATTCACTATAGAGATGGTGCCTTTCATGGAGGAAGCATGCAATAGTGAAATAATGGATTGGGGAAATATACTGTCTGATAAGTTAGCAACCGCAGTTCTTGAATTTAGAAACAAATCCCGCATTACTGAAAGGTTCATTCCCCCATTTTACTATAGTGCCTACATCTTGGACACCCTGTGTTTTAATTCTGAATTTCCTGTGCTTGGGTGGAGATGGACTCCACAAGACCCCATGCCCATTCATATATACCACCAGAAGTTATGGAAAGCCCACTATAAACACCATTTATATCAAGTTTGCAATGGTTTTATGTTACCCATTCACTATGCCATTTTTGACAAACCTGCTCCTAATATTTCCTCACAAGCGAGATTGACTTGACAGCCATAGGGAGATGGTTCGGAGAAGAAAAATTCACCTATGTAAGAGTTTTCGGCAGCTAGGCCAAGCCTCATGTCCTCCCTTTGTATATACCCGACAAAGTATTAGCCCGAGAGGTAGCATATCAGATTACATCCGAAGGAGTTACACAGACTCTAAGGAATAAAAAGAAGCAGGTTTGGCCTTCTTTTCCTCTAAGATGCGGTGTCTACGCTCTGCATGACTTTAAACATGTAGAGAAAGAAGCAAATAAGATTAAGGCACTGAATCTCGCCACTCTTCCTAATAGGCGATTTGATCTAAACAAAGTCGCCTAGAATGCACTTGAACAATCAAAACTAACTAAATTTGACCATAAAGATGATGCTTTTGATGACCTGTTCTCCTCAGCCGAGTCGCTATTCCAGGTTAAATCACTAGCCAGAATGAAATATAATGATGACGGGTTAGTTGAATTTAACAGACTTAGAGAACAGAGGTTGAAAACTCTGCCTCTAGATCTGTTAGCAATGACCCCGATGACACAATCAAGCGAGCCTGAGCAGCGACTCACTAATGAACCTCCTGCTACATCAGAAATTGCTGGAGAAATCCGGAGAAAAGAGCAGGAGGAAGTGCAGAGAAAAGAGCAGGAGGAAGTGCAGAGGAAAGAGCAGGAGGAAGTGCAGAGGAAAGAGCAGGAGCAAAGCAGCACGGACGTGAATGTAGATGCCCATATTGACCTGAAATTTCTCCAGGAATGGCAGAAATTCAACTCAATCATAAGCAATCTTGAGAGATCAAAGGAAGCCGATACATCAAAAGCGGCTGACACACAGGATACAACATCTAAAGAGGTTCCAAGTGGAACCAGCGGCCTACCCCTTTCTACAGGAATAGAGATAATTCCCAAGGATCCTTCGGATCAGATTGTTTTGCAAGTGGAGGAGATACCTCCATTGGATGTCTTTTACAGCCCAAAGCACAGGGCTGTAGTAAAATGACAGTGGAAAAGGAGAAGGACTGATCAACCTTCCCTATTCCCCGAAAAAACAGTGACAACCAATGTGGTATGGAAAGAGGAATTTGATCCTTCTGACGACCTTACTAAATTGTCCCAATATGCTGGAGCCTATTCGGCGGCCACCATGGACAAGGCATCAGAAGTGACTAATCTGTTAAGAGAAAAGGACCAAGCAATTGCCTCGCTACAAGTACAGTTATCGGAGGCACAGCAGAAGGCAGAGCAACTTGAACAATAGTTGTCTACAAAGCAACAAATAAACAATCAATTGAATAAACAATTGCAGGAAGAGAAACAAAGAATTGATTCAAGTGCCATTCAAAAGCAGAAGGAGCTGTCGGAAGCGCTGGCAAAATTGAAAGCAGTGCATGAACAGATGGGGAAATCTAAAGATGAGCAAATTGCTCAATTATCAGCCCAAATAGAAAAGTCCAAGAATCTTCCACAGCCTGCTGAGTTCAGAGCCGAAGCATTACAGATTAACAAAGCATTGGTAACACAAATAAGGCTGTTATGTCAACAAATCGCTCAAGCAGAACCCTTATGTGACTTAATAGCATCAATAAGTGATAAATCGGTTGATGCTAGAACAGACTTGGAGTAGGCCGACGAGACCTTGACCAATTTTCTTGAGTGGCAAGACACTGATGAGGGACAGGCAGCTAATTTGCCAAAAATCTTAGAATCACATAAAGAGATCCTATTTATGGAATGGCAGTCCCAGTTAATGAAGGCAGAGAGAGCAGTTTCCAGATGCAAGTTAACCACAAGTAATTTGGTTGAATTGATTAATGATACTTTCTACTTATCTAACATGATCTCTCAATGTACCCCAGGTAAATTGCTATCGGCTAAAACATTGGAGCAGTCATGTTATCAAGAGCTGGAGAAGAATGGGAGATTGATCGCAGGTATTAACAGTTTGACTTGGGACACCTATTGGTTGTTCCTAGTCAAACCACACAGCCGGAGAGCCGCCCTCAAGTGCCTGACAGATGCAATCGGGTGTATCATTCCCGATATACAAGATGCCACCTATGCTGCCCAACTCAATTCTCGTCTCAACCGACCACCAGAAGTGGAACCACTGCTTGCAATATGCCAACTCAGGTCGAAAGGCAAACAGCCTAAGTGATGAATCATGCTGCCGACTGCCAGGTTGCCATGAGGAAGATACTCCAAATCAAGTTGTACCAATTAAGTAGGATTTAAATTTCATAGTTAGTTAGTTTTAGTCAAGTATTTATAGACCCTTTCAATGCATTGGAAAGGGTCGTAAGTTTTTGTATATGACTTAAACCTGGAGTTGCACTACTGTACTTCAGGCATATTTTTTTATAAAGACTGGGCCAATTATTCCAATTTTGATAATGAAGCTTTTATGTGGATGTGCACTACTGCCTTTATTTAAAAGTATTTCTGCGTCAGAAGAAGGAATTCAAATAACGATTGATATTGGGAATGATTTGCAGCTCATATGGTACTACTATCTATGTCTGAGTTCATTCTATTTATGTGAATTGTTGTTTGATCGCTCTTGCTATTATCGGATATATGCGTGTGTTTTTAACAACATTCTTTACAATTTCCACTATTGGATGATTACAACATGCTTTTATTTTATCATACATGTATCGGTAATATAAAAGGATAAGTGTAACAATGTTTTGTTAATCACTTTGTTCAACTACTTGAACAAAGCAATCATTAAGTAAATGAATGTCTATGTTTATTGTGTAGAGTCATCTATATGCCTATCAATGAACATAGATCATCAAGCGTTGCACTTAAAAGAATAGAAGCCTCCCGGGATAGAATAGTCATTTATGTTTTTGCTGTTAGATTAAGTCATCCATTCATTATCATTTATTAGAAACCCGATCATTCATCCATCCCCTTTTATTCATTATTGGGAAACTGGTCTCATTATATCCAGTCGGAGCCACCATTCCAAACGGAAAAGGAGCTGTATTAAGGTGGTTATCCCCCAATGTTGATACAACGATTTTCAGGGCATCAACATTTTTGGCGCTAGAAGGAGGGCTTAACTATGAATGGTGAGAAAATCCAAATCTACAGACCATTCTGAGAGTAAATCTCCCTCCACATCACCTCGTACTTCCCAATTGCATGCTGGTTCTCCAGTATCCAAGCAAGAAGAAGAGGAATCAACTACCACTGCTCAAATCCATAACACTCCAGAACGATTAAGTCCTGAGTCCCCTGAAGTTCAGTTACTCATCCATAAACTTCAAGGCTTCTCGATATCACCACAGAAATCTGAAGTATCTCAAAGCAGTGAGACTTCGCAATTCAATCTACCTCATCCTCTCACTAGACTTCAGAGCGGAAAGCTCGGTATTGAACCCACTGAGCTGCCCTTACCTAAAAGGAAAAGGGCAAAGAAGAACACTGAAGGATCTGACAGTGAGGCACTTTCATCCACATCCTCCATCTCATCTTCCCCTGTGCGAAGTCAACCATCCACTCCCTCATTACACATTGTTTTTCATCAGGGATTAGGAACTTCAACATCCCAACCTGCTCAATCCTCAATATCAAGTCCTTCCCAAACATCTGCAATTTCATCAGTGATCTCATCCCCTACTGGTGTTTCAATGGCAAACCCATGGAATAGACCTGGTGCGGTCAGTATGCCTGCACCATTACATGCATTACCCGATGCTCCTAAAAAATGGCTACCCAAGTTTAACCCAGATGATGGTATACAAGCTGAGGAACATATTAATAACTTCATGTTATCAGTTAATTTGAAAGGAGTAACGGAGGAAGATGTTGTCGTTAGGCTTTTCCCTTACACTTTGCAAGGATTAGTAGGATCCTGGTATTTTTCCTTGCCTTCTGGATCCATTACCAGTTGGACCACTTGCCAAGAGCAGTTTCTCACTAAGTATGGTGATGATAGATCTTTAGCCACATTAATAAATGATCTCTCCAATCTTAGAATAGAGCATAGTGAGCCGATTAAAGAATTCAATTCGCGATTCAATAAACTCTTGAATAAAATCCCAACGGCCTCCAAACCAAGTGAGTAAATCAGAAGCGAGTGGTATATAACTGCCCTACCTGTCAATATAGCTATTTTCGTAGACAGGGTTGGAAAACCAACTTTAGCTAAAAACATGAAAGAAGCACTTGCTGTGGAGAAACGTATTAATGCTCTAGAAAAGAAAGCTGCACTTGAAGATAGAAAATCCAAAAAAGTTTCTTTTAAAGATGATTCAAAGAAGAAAACCCCTAAAGATCCCTATGATATGGAAGGTCTGCAAAAAGTCCTTAAGACTTTGTCAAATGAAATGGTTGAAATCAAAAAACAAGTAGCAGAAACCTCAACTAAAAGGCCCTTTAGAAATTTCAAGAAAACCGAATCAAAACCACCAAATGTTATATCTAATGCAGATTCAGACCCCGAGGAAGAAGAAGAAGAGGAAACAATTTCACCAACTGATGAAGAATAAGAAGTTGTTGAATGCCATGGAATGTGGGATTTCATACTGCCTAACTCTGATACAGAAAATGAATAAGAAGCCTTTCCTGTCACCACTAGGAGTAAAGGTGCCCCTGAACCCGTCCAGGCAACTTCAAAGAAAAGAAGTGCAGGTGCTACTACTACAAAGGAAAAGGTATCCACAAAGAAGCTAGCTGCAACAGTTCCACAAAACCAACCTTCAACCTCAAATATACCTTCAACATCTAAAACGTTGGTAGTATCCGATTCAATGGATTACAATATTGTTGATGATATGAAGAAAACTAAGGCAAACATTACTATGTTTGAACTTAGTAAACTAAAACATCAGCAAAAATTGCTTCTCAAAGAATTGAATGTTGTTCCTTCTTCACCTCTTCCCAGTGCTAAAGCTGCAAATGATTCAGGACAACCACCTTCTAGCAGGATTGAAGCTACTGATACGATTCTGATTGGAGACAGATCCAATTCCCATACTCCTCCTTTCCTCTTAACCTATGAGATTTATAATCGAAATCTGCACAATTGTTTGATTGACTCAGGGGCATCCTCAAATATAATGCCAGCTTCGGTTTGTTCCAAACTGAACATTGAGCCCCAAAAATCTGCAATTCACATTGTGCAGTTAGATAGAACCAAGGTACAGGTTGTAGGAGAAATTAACTCTGTAACTATCAGGTTATCGGCCGATCCACGAGTAGTTCAAAGAATTGATATCTTAATCGCCGATATACCTGAATTTTATGGTTTAATCTTGAGTAGGGATTGGTCTGAGAAGCTCCATGGGTATATTTCAACCGATTGGTCACACATGTGGCTACCCTACAAGGGAAAGCCAAATCAAATAAAAATCAATCGGGAAAAACACATGACCCATACTGTTACAGAATTTGAACAAGAGAATCAACCAATAGCATTTAATAACAATATCTTGGGGAATTATTCATCTGAATCATTCTTTGGCAATTTCGCAGCCCAACCATCTCCTTTCTCAGTAAACAATTTTACATCTCAGATAAAAAATTATTCACAAACAGACAGGTCAAGATGTTTTAATAATTTTGAGAAAACTGTAAATAAAATTGTTGATAATTCTTTATTTTGGTCACTATATTTTGATGGATCTAAGTCTAGCGAAGGCTCGGGAGCAGGATGTATCTTGGTTAACCCTCAGGGAGAAAAACGATGCTGTCCTGTAGATTGGAGTTTGAATGCACAAACAATACATCTGAGTATGAAGCCTTAGTCCAAGGACTATACAAAGCGATTGGCCTTAAGGTTCAATATTTGAAAGTGTTTGGCGATTCAGAAATTATTATTAAACAGGTGAGAAATACGATTCATTGTATTTCAAACCACCTCAAACATTATCAGTCGCTGGTACAAGAAATCACCTCTCACTTTTCAGCATTCAATATTTCTTCCATTCCTAGGTCTCAAAATTCGGCAGCCGACTTGCTAGCCACTGTTGCTTCCAAACTCCTACCTTCCGAAGATTATAGCCCAGATAGATTTTCAGTAGAGTTGCTTTTTAGACCATCAATTCCTGACAATGTCACTAATTGGAGAGTATTCAATCACGATGAAGACATTTTACAATTTTTGACTTCCGAAAAGTCCTATGATGATCAGATCATAGAGGAAAGCGAGCATGATCTTTAGATGAGAGAAAAGCATGAGGAAAACTCAATACCGAAGCCTGTGGTGAAGCTTGAGGATCTTTATGATATTAAAGACAGGTTTAAACTGTGACCAATACTAAGCTCCAAAGTTCCACCTTAAGGTTTGAATTGATAAATCTTGGCACTGAGCAAAATCCTCAAAACATTAATCTAGGATTAGGAATTTCTGTGGAATAAAAAACAACATTCATTAGACTGTTAAGGAAAAATAAACATGTTTTCGCTTGGAAATATGATGATTTAAAGACATATGATACATCTATCATCCAGCATACCATTCCAATGCTTGCAGAACAAAAACCAATTCAACAAAAGCTGAGGAAAATACATCCGAACTTAGAGAGTCAAATAAAATCAGAACTCAATAAACTCTTGAAAGCTAAGATTATTTTTCCCGTTCGGCACTCAAACTGGGCCTCCAATATGGTGCCTGTTAGGAAGAAAAATGGCGATATCAGGATTTGTATAGATTTCAGAAATCTGAATAAGGCAAGCCTAAAAGATAATTTTCCATTACCTACTATGGAGCAGATACTCCATTCAGTAGCAGGCTCTGAGTTGATGTCCTTTTTAGATGGCTTTTCTGGATATAACCAAGTTTTGGTCCATCCCGATGACAGACTCAAAACTACATTCAGAACAAAATGGGGAACTTATGCTTATTAGAAAATGCCTTTCGGACTTATTAATGCAGAAGCCACGTTCCAAAGAGCGATGGATATAGCTTTCAAAGGATTGATAAACAAAACAGTAGTTGTCTACTTAGATGATATTACTGTATTTTCTAAGAAGAGATCCAATCATTTGCATGATTTAAACCAAATATTTGAACGCTGCAGAAGATATGGTATTTCACTCAATCCCAAAAAATCCTTCTTCGCTCTTAATCAAGGAAAGCTCTTGGGCTTTATTGTTTCCAAAGATGGCATTTATATTGATCCAGATAGGATTAAAGAAATCTCTGAAATTCCTTTTCCTCATAATAAAAAATCCATGCAGTCATTTTTAGGCCAAATCAATTTTGTCAAAAGATTTGTTCCAGACTTTTCTCACATCATTTTGCCACTACAAACTATGATTAAGAAAAATTCAGTGTTTAGATGGGGATCAGCAGAAAAGGAAGCATTTGATTCAATCAAACAATCAATAATCAATGCCCCTGCTTTAAATACTCCTAATTTTTCTAATAATTTCACATTATATACTATCGCATTCGATTCATCTTATGCAGCAGTACTCACTCAAATTAATGATCACAACTTGGAAGAACCTATTTCATTTTATAGTTCAAACCTTCAGGGTGCTGAACTAAATTATTCCGAAGTAGAAAAACAAGCCTTTGCTGTGTATAAAGCTGTCAAACATTACAGACCCTTCCTTTTAAAAGCCCATACAAAAGTTATAGTTCCTTTTCCTGCAGTAAGGCAACTATTAATCCAAAGGGAATTAGGTGAAAAAAGGGCCAGCACTTCAAGAATATGACTTGGAAATCAAGCCAGCAAAGATTGTTAGAGGCCAAGGTTTTTGCAGGTTATTGGCAGGAGCATCCAACATTCAACAACCAGGTGATACAGAACATATCGAAGAAATCAACCAGATAAGTATTACTGATTCTAAATCACAATATGCAGACTTGATCTTTTATTTGAAAAATGGATATGCACCTCCTAACCTGTCTTATAAAAACAAAAGGGCCATTAGATTAAAAGCAAGAAACTTCACAATCATTGATGATGTACTTTTTGGGCAAAATTATGATTCAATTTTATTAAGATGCCTAGAAAAACCTGAAGCACAAAAGGTTTTGCAGGAATTTCATGATGGACTAGCAGGAGGACATTTTGGAGCTGACACAACAGCCCACAAAATCATTCATGTTGGATACTATTGGCCCACCCTGTTTAGAGATGCTCATGAATATGTAAGGAAATTCCGAAGTTGTCAAACTTCTAGTGGAAGACAAAGAAAGCCAACTTTCCCTTTGCAACCAGTAAACATTGAACAACCATTTGAGCAATGGGGATTGGACATCATTGGAGAAATCACTCCACATTCTTCCAAACAGCATAAGTATATCCTTACTGCCACTGATTATTTTACTAAGTGGGTTGAAGCGATTCCTTTAAAGACAACAAATTCTGAAGCAATTATGGAATTCATAGATCAATTCATCATTACCAGGTTTGGTGTCCCAAATGCTCTTGCTTTTGATAATGCATCTTATTTCTTTGGGAATGCTATGTTTGATTTTTCTATTAAAAGAGGGTTTAAATTGAAATATTCTGCTAATTACTATCCCCAGGGTAACAGTTTAGCAGAATCTACCAATAAAAATCTAGTTAAAATTATTAAGCGAACTATCGAACATAATCATAAAAACTGGCACAAATCTTTAATATTCGCACTATGGGCTGATAGGATAACACATAAGGCTTCCATAGGTTCTTCTCCATTCAATCTTGTATATGGGAAAGAAGCAGTGCTACCAACAAATCTAGTCCTTCCTTCTCTAGCCCTAGTTTAGTTTATTGAAGAAATCCCTTCTTCTTCTATTCAACTTAGACATGATCAAATCTTAAAATTAGAAGAGGAAAGAGAGAGGGCCAAAATTACTCATGCAAAACATCAGCAAATTATCAAGTCATCCTTTGATTCAACTTCATCCAGTTCAAAACAGTTGCAAGTCGGTGATCTAGTTCTGAAATGGGACAAAGTCCATGCGGATAAAGGAAAACACACCAAGTTCCAGAAAATGTGGCTTGGACCATTTCAGATCTGCGAGAAGATAGGCCATTCAACATTCATATTACAAGATTGATCAGGTAAGAGAGATTCTCTTCCTGTTAATGGCCTCATCTTAAAGAAATTCTTCAATTGAGGAGGTAACCCCTTCTCCCCTTTTTTTAGTTTAGTGGAATTTGTAGTTTGTAGGACCATTAGGAAATAAAGTTGTAAGGTATCTTCCATTGACCTTTGCTGTATTTAAAAGTTGCTCAAAGAAGTAGTGTTGATATTTACTTTTAAATAATAGAAGCCTTAAAAAAAGGGACAATTTCTAGGAAACTAGGTATAATTGCATTCTGAAACCACATTTCAATTTTTATGAACTCTTCTCAAGGTTTAGAAGTATTGTAAATCATTTTATGTTTTCAAATTGGTCATAAAAAAGGTTATCAATATCAAAACAGAAATCAATCCAACTTCAACATCTTCAACTCTTACCCTGTCATCCATTCTCTCTTAAGGAGAAAATTGTCCATCCAAATCATCAAAGTTTGTGATTACTCAGAGTGTAATTCTAAAATATTTGATATAAAAGATAAGGGGTCTTATTACAAGCCTGCTTACCATGATCATCGGGAAATAGTTTAACCGACATTACCAACACTGCATACCAAAACAGGGTAATGGCTTAGAATCATAAGACAAGGGGTCTCATCAGGAGCCAGCTTGTTTGGTTAGATTACTACCAGTGAATGGCATTGTCACTCAGCTGGCCACCAAACCAGGACAATGGCTTTTTATCTTACAAAATAACAGAAAAGTAAAAAGAGATACACAATATGAAAGAATGTTTTGAATTCATTCTTTTAATCATACTCTGAAATGGATGGGGTAATGGACAATAACGTGGTTAAAAGGTATCCCTGTCGAAACTATGAACGTTTGCTGGCAACAGAGGCTCTACCTATGACAAAGGAGTCAATTAAAAAAGATGATTTGGAAAGGTTTTCTATTTTATCATTATCAACCAATAGAGGCCAATTTAAAACTTAGAATGTATCTAATTTTAACAAGAGAAGAAATTAGCAAAGATAGTTTTTATTTTATTCGGAATACATATATACCTAGTTATATTAGAATTTTCCTCTTTGATGAGATTCCTATTTAAAGAAAGTTTAAGTATTTCAGTACTTCTCAGAGATAACTGTTTCTCCTAGCGAATCGCCAATTGTTGTGCTCTACAACAACCCCCCATTTCATACATATTTTTATTTTTCAAAACTATAATATGAAATGGGTTCCTTTTCATTTAAATTGGTATCAACTTATCATTATTCAAAAAGGTCCGAAAAGAAATAAAACATTATAAAACCTTTTTGATAAATCACTTAATCGGTCTTATAATAAAGAATGAGTAATCTTTTATTATTGCGATAAAGCGATCGCAAGATTGCATATCGCAATGGCAAAGGATGCATGACTTAAAAGATCCATTGATTTTCCCCGATGCGACATCGCACAAATGGCTATCGGATATCGGGAAGGCAAGCGATCATAACAAAAGGCCCCTCTTCGCTCTGATGCAATATCGCTATCGGCGATCGGGGATGTACCATGCATGCATCTTAAGCCCTCGTTTAAAACTCTCGATGCGAATTGGCGATATCGCTATCGGCAATCGGGGATTCCGAAAGGACACCAATATAACAACTTAAGCTTTCCCCCGATCGCCGATTGCGATAAAGCTAAAGCACAGATTTCAAAAAAGATTGATAAAGCCGAGATATATTATGGTTATTTAGTATTAAAGGCCTTTCTCTTCCCGATAGCGATTCACTTACGCTCAACCGCCAAAACATCAAAGCCACGCTTAAATGAATCATTCGGCCAATAAACGATATGATGAGCATTTAAAGGATTGATAGGTTTAAACAGCCATTTAATGAAACAGTAAGGCTAAAATCTCTTCAGAGATTGTATCCGCGGCCACCTTAAGTTAAATCCTCCATTATTCATTGATTAATATATCTCGTTCATCTTTGGTTTGCACTACCAATTCTCCGCATTACGTTCATTTTCTCTCCTGTGCAGAGCTCTTTCGAAGCAGCAAATTCAAGCCAAATGGGGAAGAAATCTAAGAAAACTGCAACAGCTTCCGCTTCGGCAGTTACAAGACAACACATTGCCGATCCAGGAGCAAGCAAAAGGGGACTGATATCCGACAACACATTGCCGATCCAGGAGCAAGCAAAAGGGGACTGATATCCGACACCACATGTCTAGGACTCGGTAAAACTACTTGGCTAAGCATCTACAATCTGATTGAGGCCGAAGAGCCTGAGGTAACAACGGTGCAAGCCACAACAGACACGACTCGAAAGTCTGATGCTACTCTAAAGGATTTAGCTGACTCTTACCTTCATCAAATAGCAGCCCGAGAACAAATTCTCCCATATACAGATGTGGTGAGATGGGAAATTGAAGAAATCCCAATCACAAACAGGACATTTTGCACCATGGACGGGAGAGTCTTCGGCTCGTTTCAACCTGATGATTTGAGGCAAATGTACCATTTGCCTGCACCGGAGAAGAAGTACAACAAGGCATTCTTGGAGAAATTCAGAAATGAAAACGACATTGAATCAGAACCCATACAGGATTGGAGGCAAAACCCAGCAAAACACAAGCATGAGTCTTCGGGTAAGTACTCTGTCGATTCCTTGTGTTCTCCTTATTGTTATGCCGGGGTAATGATGTGTAGGTTGTGGGGGTTACATGATTCCGCAAACTTCACTATAGAGATGGTGCCTTTGATGGAGGCAGCATGCAATAGTGAAATAATGGATTGGGGAAATATACTGTCTGATAAGTTAGCAACCGCAGTTCTTGAATTTAGAAACAAATCCCGCATTATTGAAAGGTTCATTCCCCCATTTTACTATAGTGCCTACATCTTGGACACCCTGTGTTTTAATTCTGAATTTCCTGTGCTTGGGTGGAGATGGACTCCACAAGACCCCATGCCCATTCATATATACCACCAGAAGTTATGGAAAGCCCACTATAAACACCATTTATATCAAGTTTGCAATGGTTTTATGTTACCCATTCACTATGCCATTTTTGACAAACCTGCTCCTAAGATTTCCTCACAAGCAGAGATTGACTTGACAGCCGTAGGGAGATGGTTCGGAGAAGAAAAATTCACCTATGTAAGAGTTTTCGGCAGCCAGGCCAAGCCTCATGTCCTCCCTTTGTATATACCCGACAAACTGTTAGCCCGAGAGGTAGCATATAAGATTACATCTGAAGGAGTTACACAGACTCTAAGGAATAAAAAGAAGCAGGTTTGGCCTTCTTTTCCTCTAAGATGCGGTGTCTATGCTCTGCATGACTTTAAACATGCAGAGAAAGAAGTAGATAAGATTAAGGCACTGAATCTCGCCACTCTTCCTAATAGGCGATTTGATCCAAACAAATTCACCTACAATGCACTTGAACAGGCAAAATAACTAAATTTGACCATAAAGATGATGATTTTTATGACCTGTTCTCCTCAGCCGAGTCGCTATTCCAGGTTAAATCACTAGCCAGAATGAAATATAATGATGACGGGTTAGTTGAATTTAACAGACTTAGAGAACAGAGGTTGAAAACTCTACCTCTAGATCTGTTAGCAACGACCCCGATGACACAATCAAGTGAGCCTGAGCAGCGACTCACTAATGAACCTCCTGCTACATCAGAAATTGCTGGAGAAATCCAGAGAAAAGAGCAGGAGGAAGTGCAGAGAAAAGAGCAGGAGGAAGTGCAGATGAAAGAGCAAGAGGAAATACAGAGGAAAGATTAGGAGCAAAGCAGCACAGATGTGAATGTAGATGCCCAGATTGACCCGAAATTGCTCCAGGAATGGCAGCAATTCGACTCAATCATAAGCATTCTTGAGAGCTCAAAGGAAGCCGATACATGAAAAGCGGCTGACACACAGGATACAACATCTAAAGAGGTTCCAAGTGGAACCAACGGCCTACCCCTTTCTACAGGAATAGAGATAATTCCCAAGGATCCTTCGGATTAGATCGTTTTGCAAGTGGAGGAGATACCTCCATTGGATGTCTTTTACAGCCCAAAGCACAAGGCTGTAGTAAAACGACAGCGGAAAAGGAGAAGGACTGATCAACCTTCCCTATTCCCTGAACAAACAGTGACAACCAATGTGGTCTGGAAAGAGGAATTTGATCCTTCTGACGACCTTACTAAATTGTCCCAATATGCTGGAGCTTATTCGGCGGCTACCATGGACAAGGCATCAGAAGTGACTAATCTGTTAAGAGAAAAGGACCAAGCAATCGCCTCGCTACAAGTACAGTTATCGGAGGCACAGCAGAAGGCAGAGAAACTTGAACAACAGTTGTCTACACAACAACAAATAAACAATCAATTGAATAAACAATTACAGGAAGAGAAACAAAGAATTGATTCAAGTGCCATTCAAAAGCAGAAGGAGTTGTCGGAAGCGCTGGCAAAATTGAAAGCAGTGCATGAACAGATGGGGAAATCTAAAGATGAGAAAATTACTCAATTATCAGCCCAAATAGAAAAGTCCAAGAATCTTCCACAGCCTGCTGAGTTCAGAGCTGAAGCATTACAGATTAACAAAGCATTGGTAACACAAATAAGGCTGTTATGTCAACAAATCGCTCAAGCAGAACCTTATGTGACTTAACAGCATCAATAAGTGATAAATCGATTGATGCTAGAATAGACTTGGAGCAGGCCGATGAGACCTTGACTAATTTTCTTGAGTGGCAAGACACTGATGAGGGACATAGAGCTAATTTGCCAAAAATCTTAGAATCACATAAAGAGATCCTATTTATGGAATGGCAGTCCCAGTTAATGAAGGCAGAGAGATCAGTTTCTAGATGCAAGTTAACCACAAGTAATTTGGTTGAATTGATTAATGATACTCTCTACTTATCTAACATGATCTCTCAATGTACCCCAGGTAAATTGCTATCGGCTAAAACATTGGAGCAATCATGTTATCAAGAGCTGGAGAAGAATGGGAGATTGATCGCAGGTATTAACAGTTTGACTTGGGACACCTATTGGTTGTTCCTAGTCAAACCACACAGTCAGAGAGCCGTCCTCAAGTGCCTGACAGATGCAATTGAGTGTATCATTCCAGATATACAAGATGCCACCTATGCTGCCCAACTCAATTCTCGTCTCAACTGACCACCAGAAGTGGAACCAATGCTTGCAATATGCCAACTCAGGTCGAAAGGCAAACAACCTAAGTGATGAATCATGCTGCCGACTGCCATATTGCTATGAGGAAGATACTTTGAATCAAGTTGTACCAATTAAGTAGGATTTTAATTTCATAGTTAGTTAGTTTTAGTCAAGTATTTATAGACCCTTTCAATGCATTGGAAAGGGTCGTAAGTTTTTGTATATGACTTAAACCTGGAGTTGCACTACTGTACTTCAGGCATATTTTTTTATAAAGACTGGGCCAATTATTCCAATTTTGATAATGAAGCTTTTATGTGGATGTGCACTACTGCCTTTATTTAAAAGTATTTCTGCGTCGGAAGAAGGAATTCAAATAACGATTGATATTGGGAATGATTTGCAGCTCATATGGTACTACTATCTATGTCTGAGTTCATTCTGTTTATGTGAATTGTTGTTTGATCGCTCTTGCTATTATCAGATATATGTGTGTGTTTTTAACAACATTCTTTACAATTTCCACTATTGGATGATTACAACATGCTTTTCTTTTATCATACATGTATCGGTAATATAAAAGGATAAGTGTAACAATGTTTTGTTAATCACTTTGTTCAACTACTTGAACAAAGCAATCATTAAGTAAATGAATGTCTATGTTTATTGTGTAGAGTCATCTATATGCCTATCAATGAACATAGATCATCAAGCGTTGCACTTAAAAGAATAGAAGCCTCCCGGGATAGAATAGTCATTTATGTTTTTGCTGTTAGATTAAGTCATCCATTCATTATCATTTATTAGAAACCCGATCATTCATCCATCCCCTTTTATTCATTATTGGGAAACTGGTCCCATTATATCAAGTCGGAGCCACCATTCCAAACGGAAAAGGAGCTGTATTAAGGTCCGGACCGGTGGTTATCCCCGAATGTTGATACAATGATTTTCGGGGCATCAACACAACCATAGTTCAATTTCACTCTTTTGGGCATAGTGATATCTGTACAACCTGATGTTGGGAGGAACACTTCCTGGAATCAGATGAATAACATGATCATGATCACGAATAGGTGGGAGACCTTTGGGAGTCTCAAATACCTTGGAATGATTGTCCAAGACTTTTTGGAGATCTGGAGAAATAGATGATTTCGATGTGGAAACATCTAGCGAACATAATTGTGCAATTACACCTCTTTGTTCCTTTTTTAGAAGCTTTGTCATACCGTTAGATCTGATTATATTTCCCGATTTCCCTGCAATACCCCTTAATTCAACTTCCTTTCCTTCCGCATAAAATTTCATGAAAAGTTCTTGAAAATTAAAAGCTATTGTACCTAAGGATTGTAGCCATTGGACTCCTAGTACAACATCAACACCTCCCATTGGAATGGAAAGCATTGGGCTAGTCAATACATATTCTCCCATGGATAGCTTGATATTATGGCACTTTCCAGAGAAATTTATTGTTCCTCCATTTGCAACCATCACTTAACACTCTGGTGCTGGATATAGGAAGCAATTCAATTCTTTTGCTACCTTACAATGAATAAAATTGTGGGTACTTCCTAAATAAATCAACACTATTACCTTTTTCTTCTTGATTTGTCCTTCTATCTTGATGGTTTGAGGAGTGGTAATTCCAGCCAATGCATTACAAGATATGGTCGGATTCATTTCTTCTTTATCTAGACTTTGTTCCTGGAGTATATCCTCTTCTTTTGACCTTTCTTGCTCCTTTTCCTCTTCCTCTTCACAATCTATGTAGAATAATTTCTTCTCAGCACACTTATGACCTTTAGTGTATTTGGTATCACAACTGTAACAAAGCCCTTTTGCTCTTTTTTCTTCCAATTGTTGTGGTGTCAACCTTATAGGTTGTGGAAGACTAGGGGAAACAACACTTCCTTCTTTACAGTTGTGAGTGGTATGCTTCCTGGTTGCCATAATTTTGCTTTCCATTTTTCTTGCTAACCTGAATGCCTTCTCTAATGAATCAAGTTCCCAAAGGCGAACATCATGTTGGATATTATCCTTTAAAGTCCCTATGAACACATCAATCCTATGCTCCTCTGGAATATTTTTTACCCTTATGTTCAATTTTTGGAACTCCTCAATGTGCTCCATTATTGAACCCTTTTGTTTGAGACTTATCAATTGGCTAAAAAAAGTGTTGCTTTTTGTATCCTCATAATGTGCTGTCAATTCTTCCGTAAAAATTGCCCAAGTGATAATTTGTTTATGAGAGCAAAGCCATTGATACCATACAAATTGATTTGGTTCCAAATATAAAGTTGCAATACGTACCTTTTGTGTGTTTTTCACATTATTGAGATCGAAAAATTGCTCCATCTGTAATATCCATGTCGCAGGATCCTTGCCATCAAACTTCCTCATATCGATTTTTGGAATATGGTGGGTCTTCGATCCAACATTAGAGTCTATGAAATCATGATTAACATTTCTTTTGTTCGCATCATGAGTTTCCATTACTACCCTTTCACCATTAGTAAGTATTTCTTGTAGAAAAATTTTCAAATCTGCCTTCAAATCTATCTTCAAACCGTCAATCTTAGCTTCCACACCCTTTATCTTAGATTCCACGCCATTTATCTTAGCTTCTGTTAGCTTTTGTGAGAGTGAAATTTGTTGCACTCGGTCTTGTAATTTTGATATATCATGTAGAATTTCTTCCTCTTCTTCATGAGTCATGCTAGAGCTTTCAAGTTGCTTACTAGGTGTTTTCATTTTCTTTCCTCGGGGCATCAATTACCGATAATAATGCTCTACTATGCACTTTGAATTTCTTCAAAATAATTTTTCAAAGCAAGCTTAAGCAAAAAAAAATAAAAAAATCTACACACCTTTTCTCACTTTGTAGGAGCTCGATAGTGCCTCCGATGTATCTCTGTAATTTCAGATCATCCAGTTCTGAAATTGCAACCTGCAGTATCCCTTTGTGTCCTCTTTCCAATGCCACTAGTCTGATCCCAATTGGATTCTCCAAAGAAGAGTTATGCCAAATCTCCCACAGTGACTTGATTATAGATTAGTTTAGTAGAGCGAACTTGTACGATGTGCCACGTGTCCCTGTTTCGACCTTTGGCTCTGAAAATATATATAAGAAACTACAGTCCATCCTCTTTCTGTACCTTCTTACGAATTTTCAATCTGATGCCCAGAGAGAAAGTTATGACAATTTTCCCTAGGTCACCTGTTTGGAATGTAATTCAGGAGTCTGCAAAAAGACCAACTTCCTCAGATCATATCTCTGCAACTATATCGCGAAAAGATCTGAAATTTGGACCCGAGCTTCAGTATGATCTCGTCTCAAATGGGTTTTTTTTTAGCTTATGAAACGTCGCAAAAAAACTTCATAGCGAAAATGCTACGATGACCTGTTTGGAGCAGTGAAACCCTAGAATCCAAAGCTCTGATACCAAATGTTATGAAACCAACTCACAAAAAGATAGAAAAGATAGATCAATGCCTTAGAATTCAGCTTCTTCAAGGGGGAAACCTCCTTTACATTACACAAATGAATGATTCCTTTATGATTCAAATGAAAAAACCTCCTTTCTATATATAGGAGTCTAAGGAGTCACAATATAACCCAGCCGACCTATCAATAATAATATAAAGCCACCAAAATAACAATAGAGGGATTCTATGGGGCACAGTAATAACAATATGGGGGCAATAGGGGCACAACAATATTAATAAGGGATACAACTACAATAGTAATGGGGTAATCACTAGTATTATAGGGACCTAACATGCTCCTCCCAAACTTAATCATAAAAGAAAAAGAGATTTACGATTAAAAGAAAGTCATTATGAGATTGTTGATAATGTGTTATTTAGGAGAAACTATGATTCCATATTGTTAAGATGCCTTGAAAAGTCTAAAGCACAAACAATTTTGTAGGAACTTCACGATGGACCAGTGGGTGGACACTTTGGAGGAGATACTATTGCACACAAAATCTTACATGTTGGATACTACTGGCCCACTCCATTCAAAGATACCCACACATACATAAGGAAATGAAAAACATGCCAAACTACTTATGGAAGACAACGAAAACTAGCCTTGTGTTATGAAACCAGCTCAAGAAAAGATAGAAAAGATAGATCAACGCCTTAGAATTCAGCCTCTTCGAGGGGGAAACCTCCTTTACATTACATAAATGAACAATTCTTGGATGATACAAATGACAAAACCTCCTTTCTATATATAGGAGTCTAAGGAGTCACAATATAATCCAGCTGACCTAACAATAATAATATAAAGCCACAAAAATAACAATAGAGGGATTCTATGGGGCACAGAAATAACAACATGGGGGTAATAGGGGCACAACAATATAAATAAGGGGTATAACTACAATAGTAATGGGGTAATCACTAGTATTATAGGGACCCAACATGCCCCTCTCCTTCAAAAAAGTGTTTTCCTCAACGCTTGAGTAGTTCTGGATACTTCTGCATAAAATTCTCATCCTCCCATGTGGAATCTTCAGCGGATAAGTTCTTCCACTTGATAAGATACTCTGAAATTGATCGATTTCGTAGCTGTCGAGTTCTTGTTTCTGTGACTGCTTCCGGTTCCAATATAATTTTTCCTTCCTCGTCAAGTTTTGGCAATATTGTTTGAACTGGGAGCTTGTCCCCTATAACCTTCTTTAAACATGAAACATGGAAAACTGGGTGCAATCGAGAAGCTGCAGGAAGCTCCAATTTGTATGCCATAGTACCAATCTTTTGCAACACCTTGTACGGACCATAATACTTTGGTGATAATTTATTATCCTTCTTAGCTTGCTTTAGGGACATTTGCTTATATGGTTGTAGCCGTAGGAATACCCAATCACCTACATCAAAACTTCTTTCACTGCGATGTTGATCTGCCTGTTGTTTCATTCTATTTTGTGCCAACACGAGGTTATCCTTTAAGAGTTGGAGGACTTGTTGTTGATGTTCGATGTGATGTTCCACTGCCTGAACCTTAGAATTTTCTCTTAAATATGATGTGATGGATGGTGGTTGATACCCATAAAGTGCCATAAATGGGGTCATTTTTGTTGCTGTATGGAAGGAAGTGTTATACCACCATTCAGCCAGAGGCAACCATTTGACCCATTGTGTCTGTTTATCAGATACAAAGCAACGAAGATATCCTTCCAAACATTTGTTTACTATCTCAGTTTGCCCATCAGATTGAGGATGATAAGATGAGCTATGAGCTAACTGAGTACCAAGACAAGAAAATAATTCTGTCCAAAAATTTCCAGTGAAAATGGGATCTCTGTCACTTACAATAATCTTTGGGTTTCCATGTAGCTTTTGAATTGTTTCCATAAATGCAGTAGAAACTGTACTGGCTTTAAATGGATGTGATAATGCACAAAAGTGTGCATACTTGGTAAGTCTGTCAACTACCACCATGATGACACTCTTTCCCTCAGACTTGGGTAAACCTGTGATAAAATCCATTGAAACCTCCTCCCAACGTTGGCTTGGAATGGATAAAGGTTGTAATAGACCCGATGTCTTAATTGTTTCAACTTTATTTTGTTGGCAAACCAAACATTCCGCCACAAACTTTTGAATATCTGATTTAAGGCCATCCCAAAAAATTTCCTTCTTAACCCTGTGGTAAGTTTTTAAAAATCCTGAGTGCCCTCCTAAGGGAGAAGTGTGCAATTCCATAAGAATCTTTTGTTTTAGCTGGGAATTCTTACAGAGGTATAAGCGATCTTTGTACCATAACGAATCATTTTGCCAGCTAAATGTATCAGACGTACTGGAATCTTGTTGTAGCTTTCGAATAAGTGCCCACACTTCTTCATCATTCTTCCATTCCTCCCTTGCTTCGTTTATCCAATCTGGTTGGATAATAGAAATGGCACACAACAATGCTTCCACATCCTCATCCTTTCTTGAGAGTGCATCTGCCACCACATTTTGCTTCCCTTTTTTGTAGATGATTTCAAAGTCATAACCCAACATCTTTGTGACCCACTTTTGTTGCTCTTCAGAGGATAATCTTTGTTCTAAAAAGTATTTAAGGCTATCATGATCCGTTTTTACCTTGAAGTGTCTTCCCATTAGGTAGGGTCGCCATTTCTTAAGTGCATGGAGTATTGCCAACATTTCCTTCTCATAAATAGCTTTGCTTAAAAACTTTCCCTTGATTGGACGACTTTCAAAAGCAATGGGTCTTTCATCTTGCATTAGAACAGCACCAATTCCATTTCCTGAAGCATCACATTCCACAATAAAGGTTTTTGTGAAGTCCGGTGTAGCTAAGACCGGTGCTTGGCACATTGCCTCTTTAAGATGTTCAAAGGCCTTTGTTGCTTCCGGAGTCCATGAAAATGCATCTTTCTTCAATAATGTTGTTAGAGGTGCTGCTATTCTCCCATAATTCTTAACAAACTTGCGATAATACCCTGTCAACCCAAGAAATCCTCGCAGATGCTTTATGGATGTGGGGATTTTCCATTCCTTAATGGCTTTAATTTTGCTAGGGTCTACCTTAACTCCTTCATGAGATACAATATGACCCAAATATTCCACCTCCTGGACTCCAAAGAAACATTTGGATCTTTTTGCATATAATTGTTTCTCCTCCAATAGTTGTAGCACCTTGTCAACATGTTCAACATGATCCTTCCAAGACTTGCTGTAGATTAGTATATCATCAAAAAATACTAACACAAATTTTCTAAGGAATGGTTTGAAAATTGAATTCATCAAACCTTGAAATGTTGAAGGTGCATTGGTAAGGCCAAAAGGCATGACCAAAAATTCATAATGACCCTCATGAGTTCTAAATGCTGTTTTCGGAATGTCTTCAATCTTCATTCTGATTTGATGATATCCTGAACGAAGATCCAACTTGGTGAAGTAAATTGATCCATGCAATTCATCCAGTAATTCATCAATGACAGGAATGGGAAACTTATCTTTAATAGTGAGCTTGTTGAGCTCCCTATAATCCGGACACATGCGCCATGATCCATCCTTCTTGTGCACCAATACTACTGGAGCAGAGAAAGAACTTTGACTTGGTTGAATTATACCAGCCTCTAGCATTTCTGCAACCATACGTTCAATTTCACTTTTTTGGACATAGGGATATCTGTACGGCCTGATGTTTGGAGGAACACTTCCTGGAATCAGATGAATAGCATGATCATGATCACGCATAGGTGGGAGACCCTTGGGAGTCTCAAATACCTTGGAATGATTGTCCAGGACTTTTTGGAGATCTGGAGAAATAGATGATTCCAATGTGGAAACATCTAGCGAACATAATTGTGCAATTACACCTCTTTGCTCCTTTTTTAGAAGCTTTGTCATACCATTAGAGCTGATTATCTTTCCTGGTTTCCCTGCAATACCCCTTAATTCAACTTCCTTTCCTTCCATAGAAAATTTGATGAAAAGTTCTTGAAAATTAAAAGCTATTGTACCCAAGGATTGTAGCCATTGGACTCCTAGTACAACATCAGCACCTCCCATTGGAATGGAAAGCATTGGGCTAGTCAATACATATTCTCCCATGGATAGCTTGATATTATGGCACCTTCCAGAGCAATTTATTGTTCCTCCATTTGCAATCATCACTTGACACTCTGGTGCTGGATATAGGAAGCAATTCAATTCTTTTGCTACCCTACAATGAATAAAATTGTGGGTGCTTCCTGAATCAATCAACACTATTACCTTTTTCTTCTTGATTTGTCCTTCTATCTTGATGGTTTGAGGAGTGGTAATTCCCGCCAATGCATTACAAGATATGGTCGGATTTATTTTTTCTTCATCTAGGCTTTGTTCCTGGAGTATATCTTCTTCTTTTGACCTTTCTTGCTCCTTTTCTTCTTCCTCTTCACAATCTATGTAGAATAATTTCTTCTCAGCACACTTATGACCTTTAGTGTATTTGCTATCACAACTGTAACAAAGCCCTTTTGCTCTTTTTTCTTCCAATTGTTGTGGTGTCAACCTTATAGGTTGTGGAAGACTAGGGGCAACAACACTTCTGTCTTTATAGTTGTGAGTGGTATGCTTCCTGGTTGCCATAATTTTGCTTTCCATTTTTCTTGCTAACCTGAATGCCTTCTCTAATGAATCAGGTTCCCAAAGGCGAACATCATGTTGGATATTATCCTTTAAAGACCCTATGAACACATCAATCCTATGCTCCTCTGGAATATCTTTTACCCTTATGTTCAATTTTTGGAACTCCTCAATGTGCTCCATTACTGAACCCTTTTGTTTGAGACTTATCAATTGGCTAAAAAAAGTGTTGCTTTTTGTATCTTCATAATGTGCTATCAATTCTTCCGTAAAAATTGCCCAAGTGATAAATTTTTTACGAGAGAAAAGCCATTGATACCATACAAACTGATTTGGTTCCAAATATACAGTTGCCATACGTACCTTTTGTGTGTTTTGCACATTATTGAGATCGAAGAACTGCTCCATTTGTAATATCCATGTGGCGGGATCCTTGCCATCAAACTTCCTCATATCGATTTTTGGAATATGGTGGGTCTTCGATCCAACATTAGAGTCTATGGAATCATGATTAACATTACTTTTGTTCACATCATGAGTTTCCTTTACAACCTTTTCACCATTAGTAAGTATTTCTTGTAGAAAATTTGTCAAATTTGTCTTCAAATCTGCCATGTCTGTCTTCAAATATGTCTTCAAATCTGTCTTCGAATCATCCATCTTAGCTTCCATGCCCTTTATCTTAGATTCCACGCCATTTATCTTAGATTCCATGCCATTTATCTTAGCTTCTGTTAGCTTTTGTGAGCGTGACATTTGTTGCACTTGTTCTTGTAATTTTGATATATCATGTAGCATTTCTTCCTCTTCTTCATGAGTCATGCTAGAGCTTTCAGGTTCCTTACTAGGTGTTTGCATTTTCTTTCCTCGGGGCATCAGTTACCGATAATAATTCTTTACTATGCCCTTTGAATTCCTTCAAACCCAGCTTACACAAAAAAAAAAAAAAAAAACTACACACCTTTTTTCACTTTGTAGAAGCCTGATATTGAATCTGATGTATCTCTGTAATTCCAGATCCTCCAATTCTGAAATTGCGACCTGTAGTAGCCTTCTGTGTCCTCTTTCCAATGCCACAAGTCTGACCCAATTTGGATTCTCCAAGGAAGAGTTATGCGAAATCTCCCACAGTGACTTGATTATAGACTAGTTCAGTAGAGCGAACTTGTACAACGTGCCACGAGTCACTGTTTCGACCTATGGATCTGAAAAATGCATACAAGAAACTACAGTCTGTCCTCTTTCTGTACCTTCTTACAAAATTTCAATCCGATCCCCAGAGAGAAAGTTATGATTATTTTCCCCAGGTCACCTGTTTTGAATGTAATTCAGGAGTCTGCAAAAAGACCAACTTCCTCAGATCATATCTCCGCAAATATCGCGCGAAAAGCTCTGAAATTCGGACCCAAGGTTCAGCGCGATTTCTTCTCAAATGAGTTTTTTTTCGACTTCTGAAACATCACAGAAAAAAAGTTATAGCGAAAATGCCACGATGACCTGTTTGGAGCAGCGAAACCCTAGAATCCAAAGCTCTGATACCAAATGTTATGAAACCAGCTCAAGAAAAGATAGAAAAGATAGATCAACGCCTTAGAATTCAGCCTCTTCGAGGGGGCAACCTCCTTTACATTACATAAATGAACAATTCTTGGATGATATAAATGACAAAACCTCCTTTCTATATATAGGAGTCTAACGAGTCACAATATAATCCAGCCGACCTAACAATAATAATATAAAGCCACAAAAATAACAATAGAGGGATTCTATGGGGCACAGAAATAAGAACATGGGGGTAATAGGGGCACAACAATATAAATAAGGGGTATAACTACAATAGTAATGGGGTAATCACTAGTATTATAGGGACCCAACACCTTGCCTCTGTAGACAGTGAACATCGAACAACCTTTCGAATAATGGGGACAGGATATCATAGGTGAGATCGTTCCTCATTCTTCTAAACAACATAGATATATTTTGACTACTACAGATTACTTCACTAAGTTGGTGGATACAATTCTGCTAAAGGTAGTCAATTCTAAATCTGTTATTGAATGTATTGATCAATTTATCATTTCAATATTTGGTTTGCCTTCTGCACTTATATTTGATAATGCATCTTATTTTTCGGGTACCAATATGATTGAATTTTCAATTAGGAGAGGTTTTAAACTCACATATTCTGCTAATTACTATCCCTAGGGAAACAGTTTGGCAAGATCCACTAATAAAAATTTCAGAATAATCAAAAGAACTGTTTATCAAAATCAAAGAAACTAGCACAAAGATTTAATATTTTCTCTACGGGCTGAAAGGATAACTTAGAAGGCCTCTATAGGCACTTCTCCATTCAAATTAGTATATGGGAAGGAAGCCATCATGCCATCAAATTTAGCTCTTCCTTCATTAGCCCTGTTTCATTTTATTGAAGAAAAACCTTCTTCTTCCTTGCAAAATAAGAAATTCACAAATCCTAAAACTAGAAGAAGAAAGGGAAAATGCTAAACTTAGACAAACCAAACATCAACAGATGGTGAAAGCTTCTTTTGATGCAAGCTGAGCCACACAAAGATCCTTCCAAGTTGGAGATATGGTTCTCAAGTGGGACAAAGCACACGAAGAGAAATGGAAACATACCAAATTTCAATATGGCTTAGTCCATTTCAAATTGTTGAACAGATAAGCCCATCTACATTTATACTTCAAGATTTATCAGGAAAGAGAGATTCTCCTCCTGTAAATGGGCTCATCTTAAAGAAATTCTTTTCTTAAAAAAAAAGGAAAAGTTTTAACTAAAAAATAAAAAATAAAATCTGTAAAAACTCACTTTCTGTAGGGTCTAACCCCCTATAGAAATTACCTGCATACGAATTCTAAAAAACAGAAAATAAACAATGGTGAGAGCATAACACATAAAACAAATATACGCAGAGATTTTCTCCTGGATTGCAAAATTGGGACTACCAAATTGATTTTCCATTATGTTCCTTTCAATGTTACAATACATATATATACATGCCGAAGCATCCATAAACCCAAATCCATTAACCTTGGATTAGAACATAACCGTAGTTCCCTTGACTGGATCTACAAAATACCATGGACCGAAAACCATCACGCCCAAAATCATGTGCGAAAACCATGCACAAAACCATAGGTAGGTTCGCCCACCTAATATAACACAATCCAACACTTCCATTGTACATCCCACTGCAATTTATTTTTCCTTTACAGATTTTGTTAATAAAATTGTTAAATCATACTCTATTGACTTTTCAAACATCTCTCGAAGTTATTTTTCATTTTTCATTTTGGAGGTAGGATTTTTTAAGAAGTGGTTATCGAAATTGAAAACTAGATAAAAATTATATAACTCTGAATTTTTTCCATAAAGTTATGAAATATTTAAAAAACGTAAAAAACTACATCCTTTTACTCTAGTTTCCTCTAAAAGGTTATGCTTAAAAAGTAAAGACTGTCTTATGACTAAATCACTTTCAACTCGGATTTGTCATCCAAAAATCTTAAGGATTCAATGATCCTCCCCATCAATTAAGAAGAGATTTTTTAGAGTGTAAGTTTAAAATATAATAAATCTAAAAAGATAAGAGGTCTCATCACGAGCCTACTTACCATGATCATGGGGAACCAATTAAACTGACATTACCATACTGAACACCAAATCAGTGTAATGGCTTATGATTTTTTAATTGTAAGACAAGGGGTCTCATCACGAGCCAACTTGTCCAGTTTAATTATTACCTGTGAATGACAGTCATTATTTGGCGACCAAACCAGGACAATGAATTTTTAACATCATTTAAAACAAAAAATAAAAGAAAAGAAAAATAAACTTACCTCTAATTATTGCACTATTAAATGAATGAGATACTGAATTATTGTTGGTTAAAAGGTAACCCTGTCGAAGCTATGAATGCTTGCTTGCTGGCAGTAGTGGCTCTACCAGTGACAAACGAGTACACTACAAACTAATTCGTAAAAAGCCCCCCTACTTTATTTTTATAAACTGGTTAATGACTGATACAAGTAAATAGGTATTTTTTATTCACGAAAGGTTTTTAAAAGAAATTTCAATTTAATGAGTTTTAGAGTCATGGTAATTTTATTTATCTAAATGTTTCAAAAAGTAGTTTCCACTTCTTAAATTATTTTTACTGAACTTTGAAGAAATTCGTTATTAATCAGAGATATCTGGTTCTTCCAGTGAATTGCCAATTGTTGTACTGTTCAACAACCCCCATTATAATATATTATATATTTCCTATGAAATTTATTATATTAAAATGGGGACCCTTTAGTTTTAAAAAAGCCTTTGATTTTAGTTTCTTTAAAAAACCAAAAAATTAAAAAATAGAAAATAAACAAAAAAATTGTCAATAAAGTCCTATAACCAAAGTTTAATAGCCCCCGAGACCAAAACTATACTTAGGCTTCAAAAAACCTTAAGTATTAAACAATAGGGGTTATTAACAAAAAATATGAATAATAAGAGTCTTATTCCTCATCGCTTCCCTGCATCGCAAAAGTTCCATAAGGTAAAAACACCTCCACCAACTCAATTGCGATTGCGATGTCACCCCGGACCCGACGAGAAAGTTAATACAATTCTATAAATCTCCCACGTTTGCATATCACAATGACTGCAGACTTACGACTCAGCCTTAACCAATTGCGATATGCGATATAGCCAAACATGACGAGAAACTTAATCATAAGTCTGCGGTTATCGAAATCCTAATAGGTCTTCCCTCTCGCCTCATGCCGATTGCGATATGCGATATAGCCGGACCCGAAGAGATTATACAATGTAGTCCATAAACTCCTGTGTCCATGGCAATCACATAATCCACTATCATATAAGTCCGTGCCCCATTACCTTCGCCAATTTGCGATTGCGATTAGGCCAAAAGACTTGCGATTGAGATTTTACTTGCGATTGCGATTTGCAATCAGACCCAAGCTATTTTCCACATCACCCCTGGTCTTCGCAATCACAAGTTTTAAAGGGACTCAGTTTATAACAATCCTTCACCTTAGACAATTTGCGACTGTGATTTGAATTGCGATGTAAGAATCAGATCCGACACAACTTAAAAGTTATTTATGACATTTCGTGTCCGGGTCCTTCGCAGCTTTCATAGTCCTGCTCGTTCCTTTGTCTCCGCTCCGAATTCCGATTGCGATAAGATCGTAAAGTCCACCTCTCTTATCATAGACCTCACTCCACATTCCTCTCCATGATGTTTTTGTTCATGATTTATTATGCTCTACATTTTTATCTTCATTTCTTGCAAAACGTGATTTGTTTCAAATGAAACTCGCTTATCCGTCTCATTTATTTTTAGCTTATCGATTCCTGTTTTCCGTGTTCAGATTCATGACAGAAGAGGACAGCTGTGCTGATAAGTGGTAGTTCAATTCAAACAGACTGACAAACATCCTAATAATATTATGGTACAAACAAAGCCAACGAAGACAGTAAATCACATTCAGAAATTTCTACCAAAAAAAAAAATGTTTTCGTTTAAGCATTATTGAAGGGATCTGTTTAAATTCCATCAACACTCTGCACAATACATTCAATTGTTTTTCTATTATTTAAGCTTGCTTCTTGTATGAAATTAGGGTCCTGAATTTTACTTTCATACTTTTCTCAATAGAACGACTGAAACATTGTTTTAGGAATTTTCATAAAGAATTTTGAGAAGCTGCATTTCTGTAATCTTGAAATCATCTTTGTGAAAAGGTCTAAACTTCTGCTATTTATTTTATGAGCTGAGCAACGTGCATCTTTTATTTCTATATTTGTACCTCTGTTTTGTTCATAAATAAATAGTGAATTTATGTTTTCAAATTGCTTATTACATGGTATTTAAAGAACAATGTTACATTTTTTCAATTTTCATTGATATTTTTAAATACATGTTAAGCAATTTTCTTTGATATTCTAAATGCGATATGAGTTATACACATTATTTTGATTAAATATTTAATACAAATAATCATCTTGAAATATTTTCATTTCCATTGGTGTTTGAGCAATCTATATTGTAATTTACTAAGGAAAATCATTATAGATCGCATCTAGATAAATGTTAAACAATCCCGGGTTATAGAGTAGATTAATGCATATGTTTTCCATTTGATTCATTGCTGCAAATACATCTATTTCAATCCACTGTAAGCATTACAGATTCATTCAATCACATTTCATTGGGAAACTGGTCCCATTTTATCTAGTCAGAGCCACTACCTAAACGGAAAAGGAGTTGTCTTAAGGTCCACACCTGGTGGTTTTCTCCCTTGTTGATGCAATGATTTTCTATTATTTTATCTTTGTGTCTGTACTTTAGAACTAATCCATACATGCTATGTGTGCGATGCAAGTCTATATATGTTACATGTGTGTGTGTTTTATGCAAGTCTATATATGTTACATGTGTGCATATTAGAGGCAACTTAACTAACAACGTTTTTTAAACAACCTTATTTTCCCATTAAACCATGTCTTACCATTAAATATATGTGTAAGGACAACCAACCTCTAATGACAATTTGTTTAGGTTTATGGATCCAATAAGTTATAAAAGTGTCTAGTTTTATGAATTCAATGAGTTCTATTCAATTAATGAAGTTAAACCTCTACTGACAATGCACTTAGGTTTATGAATCCAATGTGTTCAAAAAATGTTTAGGTTATGAATTCAATGAGTATGATCAATTAATGTAAGTTGTAATGAAAAAAAATATAGTCATTAAACCTTGTATCTTTGACGTAACATTTTATGAATTTTTTATATTTGAAAGTGTCGATTTATAAATTCAATGATTTAACATGAATTGTGAATTCAATTAATTCCTAACAATTAGTGCAAATTGCAACGAAAAAAATATATATTTAAAAATATATATTTATGAATTTAATGATTTAAAGTGAGTTGTGAATTCAATGAATTCGTATAAATTAGTGTAAGTTGTAATTAAAAGATATTTTAAACTAACAAATTTATATTCTTGACGAGTAATATTGCACGGATCATTTGTATTTAAAAATGTCCAGATTTATGAATTCAACTGTTTATAATAAATCAGTGTAACTTGTAATGAAAACAACGACTTTCTCTGATGTGAATAAATTTTTATAAACTATTTATATTTAAAAGTGTCTAAGTTTATGAATTCAATGATTTCTAATTAACTCACATAACTAATAATGAAAAAAATTACTTTACCTCATCAAACTCTATATATTTGAGATGAATAATGTTTTATGAATAATCTATATTTTAAAATGAACAGATTTATGAATTCAATGAATTTTAAATTATTAATGTAAGTTGCAATGGAAAAAAATTATGCTACATCATCAAATTGTGTATCTTTCATGTGAATACTGTTTTATGAATAATCTATATTTAAAAATGTCCAATTTATGAATTTAATGATTTCTAAACATATGACATAAGTTGTAATTAAAAAAATTATTCTATATCATGAAATCAATGTTTTATGAATAATTTATTTTTTAAAATGTATAGACTTATGAATTCAATGAGTTTTAATCAACTAGTATAATTTGTAATATCAAAAAGTGATTTACGTCATCAAATCTTATATCCTCTATGTGAGTACTGTTTTATGAATCTTCTATAAAAAGCGGGTAGGTTTATGAATTCAATGAGTTCTAACCAATTAATTGAAGTTCAACTAAAAAATTACTTTACGTCATCAAATATTATACATTTCATGTGAGTCATTTTTTATGAATCATAAGTGTCCAAGTTTATAAATTCATTTCATTGAGTTTTAGTTAATTATTGTAATTTGTAATTAAAAAAATTACTTTATATTATTCAATTTTATATTTTTGAGATAAATAATATTTGATAATATATTTAAATTTATGAATTTAATATCTTCTAATAGTAATTAAAAAAATTGCTTTACTTCATCAAATTTTATATTTTCAACATGATTAATGTTTTATAAATCATTCATATATATATATATATATATAACTGTATAATTTTATTTTATTTTATTTTAATTTTTATTTTTAACTAAATTCTGATTAATTATAACATTAATTTACAATAAACAAAACAAAATTTCCATAACATTTACCGTGATGCATTTTTATGCAAACTATTAGATTAATATCAAAATAATGAAAAATGTTATTTCAAATAAAGGTTACATAAAAGAGAAATTAAACATTACATTTTTTTTCTCGGAGTTTTTTTTTTTTTTTGACACAATTAAGAAAAGCTTTGCTATTAAGTCCATCCTCCGTCACAATTTTACAAATTTCTTAGAATGACGATAGGTTCTAAGAGGAAAGAAGGAGAAATCTCTAAATGATTTGACAAATTTTTGCTACAATCCTAATGGTGCCAAAGTTTATACTTCTACTAATATAAATTCTATAAAATTGTCCATTTACCAAGATACTTTTACATGTAATTGTCATATCTTACTGAGGTGGATCAATTGACATTTGGTTTGTAGGAGCACTACATATCGTGCTTCTTGAGTGTTCATTATTCCTCTGAGCTTGGAGATCATCTAGTTGAGGGCACATCCCATCCATCTTGTCCTCCATTTCAATTTGAACCTGTCAACTTATGCAAAATTTCTATTAGGGATATAATTTGATGACAAAGATATGAAACCTCCATGAACCAATCTAGAGGTGAATGCCGACACTGATGGTAGTGGTGTGTGATTGGAGTTTTTCTATAGTCCCTTTTATTTATTGTGTTCCGTGAGGTGTCGGTGTCTTCAAAATAATGACATAAAGACCACAAAGGGCAGGGTACAAGGAACAACCAATGCAATGACCAACCCAACTTTTTGAGCTTGAAGCTGGCTTATGAGATGACTCTAACCCTCTATTATCGCTCAAGTGTAGTGACTAGAGATGAAATGGTTGGAAAATGGCTTCTAAGGCTGCCATGACTCCTGGAGATGTTAACTTTGATAGAGTGCTGAGCTCCAATGTGTTTCTTTTCTCATCATGAGATATTCTTATACTTGAAATAGAATTGAAAGGAATCATGTTTGCATGGAGGAGAAATAGAATAGGGAAAGGAAGGCTCTTGGGCGAGAGAGAAACATAGCCATTCCTCGAAAATGCCCAATTCTATCCTTGCCATTCAATTGATCATCATATTTAACCATGCTAAACAAATTTATTTGTTGGAAATACTGAGAGGTGGGTGAATCAATATTTCCTTTAATTTTACAATTGGTTAGATTATTTTAACTCATCAAAAGGAACATGAAGAAATATCACATCGCAAAAAAAATGTACAAAAGATTTCTCTCAACAAAAGCTTCATTATATATGGTTACATACTATTTTATTATTCAGGACTCGAAGGAAGTAGAATATGCCCAAGGGTTTTACCAGTAAGGATGGAAGGATGTAACTACTCCCTAAGTTTGAAGATATTTGTAGACTCAATTTGAAGGGGTCTTCATTCCCTTTTTAAATTATACAACACTTCAACTCAATCACTCTACCTCACAACACTCTACTTGAACTTCAATTCTTTGCTGCCCCATGCAATGATCAAAACTAGGTTTGGGCTCCCATACTAGTGATAATGACCCACTTAAAAATGATATCATAACAAATTTCAACTGACCAATGTTAAGCTACCGAAGAACAATGATACCCAACTTCAACCCAAAATCAACATGCTAGAAGATGTACAATGTTAACCAAAATATGTTAGCTTCTTTGTTGACGAAGAATCACTACATTCTCCGCCTTTACGAATACTCTTCCTTCATGAACCTATGTTACTACAACATATGTGCCTCTCTTATAAAACTCCACTTGTGCACCAAACATTAACTTCATAAACTTGATTATATTTTGTTTCTTTCAATTAGTCCAGTTTAGCATGTATCCTAACATCAGTAGAAAAAGCTTGATGTAGCAACACTCTGTCTTTATGAGGGTTAACTACAATACACTCCTCTGCTTTACAAACAATGAATTTTTCAAGTCTTATCATATACATTAATAAGGCTCCCTATTTTTCATATAAGTATGTTTGTAGTGGTGTGAACAAACCCTAGCAACGATGTATTAATTCTTCCAAAACCCTGTTTTGGAAACTTTGTCCAATTACACACACACACATGCATTTTTTCACCCTTTGGATTAGATAATATGTAACCAGTGTATGTAATTGAAACTTTTTTCATCCTTGTTCAATGGCTATGTTGGGAAGGTTTTGGATTTTTACCCTTCACATATGTACCTAAAATGAGATATACCTGTACAGTGGAGGATCTTACAGGACCCTAAAGGCCCCTGTAGGTCAACCTAATTAGTACAAGAGGGAAATGAAGAAATTGAAAGGCAAAACGTGTTATTGAAACTAATGGGAAAATAGGTTACTTTGGGCTGATCGGATGATAATTTAGATGAAAAATTATCAGTGGGTTGTCCATATAAGAGACTCTTCAAACTATCTATTAAGGCTCATATTTAATTTTTAGTTTATTTCTTATATTAAAAGTTTCACTGGCGCCTTTGATATAAAATATAACCCTATTGAGAATTGTTTCATTCATGCCTTCAATATAAAATATAAACATACTGAGAACTTTCATATTGGTTAGTCTTTCACAGATACAACCTTTGGTCCTTGATGAATCAAATACTTATTTGAGCAATGCTAGTTTGGGTTTGAAGTATTGGTATAACACTGAAAAACATAAGTAGGTTATTAAGTATATTTGCATAAACATGACCATCTTACTTGTATTGTTATTATATAGTCACAACATTTGAATGAGCATGGACGTTAATGGAGGTCTCCAACAACTTTGTGATAGAGGTGAGCTCACAACTTCTCTTATTGTGCTTTCCACTAGATGACTCCATCTTAGAATCTTTTGGATGACCTACTTGTATGTGTTTTCAAGTTTTGTTGTCTAGGTAAATCCTCTCTGCGGACAGCGATGATCCCTCTATCCCAATGAGTGGGACTAGAAACCTAAGTGACAATCTACTAGACACTTTCCTAAGTTACAATTGAAATGAGAGACGAAGAAGATGGCCTAACTCGTTCTGATGCTACCTTGATCTCCTTTGTTAAAGACCTTGAATCACTTGCATCATGGGTTTGTTCCTGCTGCTCACAACATTTATGCACCTGCACAAGAGATCAATATAGAATAAGGAATGCGAATACAAATAGCATATTCAAAAGAAACCTACTTAGTTGATCAAGTGTTAAAATTGGAAACTAGGTCCAAACTCCATGTGGGTCATCTTATTCATGGCTGATAATATTTTTCCTGGATTCCTCTCATCGAGAGGTGTAGGATTGATCTAAATATCATCCGATTCTGATAAGTATTTATGGAGATATGAATTTATTTTGATTATGGAATAATTATCAAGCCGACCAGCAACTCATGTAGGCTTAGAAGCCCAACAGACGCATCTATTCATCATCAAAATTTGTATATAAATACAAGAGCTCTTTTCCTCATTTGGACACACACATCTCATCACATCTCTCTCTCTCTCTCTTGCACAGAAAAGAAGCTCTTCTCCTACTGCACAGAAAGGGACTCTTCTCTCACACATGTGGAAGGAAGGATGCAAAATTTAGAGCTGCAACTGCAGATCGGAAGTTTGACCAGCATTGACCATCAGACTCTCTCTCAGAACTACACTATATTTGGAACTGAATTTCCTCAGAAGGCCACATTTTTTGGTGAAGGAATCAAGCCGATCCGACGATCGGTTTGCAAGATATTATCTCCCTAGTTTAGGGCTGATCTAGGGTTTGCTGCTGTTGATGTAAATCAGATTTATGTACTATTTCTCTCTGCTGAATTATTGAAGATAAAGGAAGATTTGATCAAAGGGTTTCCCCATATTGGGGTTTGTCCCTAGCCAACCACCACATCTTGTGTCTCTTGTCTTGTCTTGTTTTCTGTCAATTGTTTAATGTTATATCTGCACTTTACTTACTGTACATGTGATTGCTAATCTATGGATAATAATAATAAAAAGAAGTAAACTGCTCTAAGCATAGAACATACCATAACTTAACATGGTATCAGAGCTGAGGTGAAGACAAAGCCCGAGCAAGAGCAAGAGAAATCACCGAAGAGAAGATTGGCAAGGCTATCCTAAAAGAACTATGGGGTCCTCAACACTCTTCCTTGCTGAAGACAAGCTCCGTGAGAAGCCTGGCTATCATGGATGGAAGATGTCTCTTGATCTAACCTTAGAAGATCAAGAAGTGTTGGACCATTTGAGAGGAAATATTGTTGAGCCTCCATCAAATGCACCTGCTGCTGCCAGGAACAAATGGAAATATTGTTGAGACTGGTGATTTATTTAAAGTTAATGATGCAAATCAAGTCTTGTTTCTTAGAAATAAGCTGAAGGAAATTAAGAAGGGCAAAGAGGAGAGTATGCAAGCATACTTCTTAAGAATCATCGAGATCAAAAACGATCTCCTATCTATTGGGGAGATTATTACTAATAGGGAAATGGCACTCACGACTCTTGGAGGATTACCATTCGAATGGTATGTGTTCAGGACTGCTCTTCTCAACAATAACATAATTCCTGGATTCGAGGAATTAATGGAAAGATGTATTTAAGAAGAAACAAGGATAGAAGAGCAAGAAATGCCCATGCATAAAGGTCCTCCTATTGCCTTTTCTTCTCATGCTAAGAAAAGAAATAATGCTGGGACTAAATCAAAAAGAAAGGCTGGACCTAAGGGTGGAAGAAAAGGACGATGTTACATTTGCGATAAAGCAGGTCACTATGCAAGATAATGCCTTGATAGAAGGGACTCACACCAGGAAGATGATCAAAATCCCTCTCACAGAAATCAAAGGAATGGAAAATTTAATAGCAAAGGTAAAAGGAGTGCTGGAAATCAAGGAAGAGGACAATCATTCAAGAAGGCTAGAAATTCCAGGTATGAATCTAACATTGTTGACAATAAGCAGGATGAATATTATCTACCAGATGCTCTATCTACCTCTACTCCTTCGGACTCTCTCGGAATTTGGCTTATTGATAGTGGTGCCTCAAGACACTTCACTGGTTACAAAGAAGTTCTCCATAATCTGATAGAGAAAGAAACTAACCTGGAAATTGTCCTTGGAGATACTATGAAATATCCTGTGAAAGGTGTAGGCAATGTCCCTCTTAAATTGAATCAAGGTAATACAATCCACTTACATGATGTATTATATGTATCTGACCTCAAAAAGAACCTGGTGTCTATCTCAGCAATGGAAGACAAAGGCTACAAGGTGACCTTCAAAGATGGCAAGGTACTGTTGTGCTGTACAACAACCCCCCATTTCATAAATTTTTTATACAAAATCATAATATGAAATGGGTCCCTTTTAAAATAAACTTAGATGTGTAAATAAATTGGTATTAACCCATCATAAGAAAAACCCTTATTAAAAGGTTTAACGTAAATGAAAATTTTAAAAGCCTTTTGAATAGAAATAAAGTATGGCTTTAAAATATTATACAACTCTTCGTTATTGTGATAAAGCGATCACAAGATCGCATATCGCAATAACAAAGGAAGCATGCACAAAGATACATCCATTCTCTCCAATCCGAAAAGCATATCGCAATCGGATATCGGAAAAGGTAAATGCCAAAGCACCAATGTAATAGAGCCTTTTGAATCCTCCGATGTGATAAAGCGTATCACCATTGGCAATCGGCAATAACAAGTCAACACATGATGGAAGGAAAACTCAAATCCTCCGATGCGATAAAGCATATCGCAATCGGCTATTGGCGAAATCGCATTGACACAACAATAAAGCCCGAATCCATTCCCCGATTGCGATGCATTAATGAGGCGCGTATCTCAAGGATATATCTTAAAGGTTTGCATGCACTATATCACCTTTCGGTGATCGAAGATGTTTAAAAACAAGCATTAAAGCCTTTCCTTTCACGTTACCGATCGCCGATTTGCGAATTATCACTGATTATCCATCAAAGAAATCTAAGCCATGTTTGAATGAATCATTTGGCATATAAACGACATGATGGGCATTTAAAACTTCTTTTATCATGATTGACAGGTTAAACGGCTAATCAATGAAGCAGTTAAGGGTAGATCTTTTCTTTAGATTTTACCCGCGACAATCTTACTCTAGTCCATTATCACCTGCTCATCGACGTAACTCTTTCATTATCATATTGGTCTGTAGCAGCATTTCTCTGTATCACTGTTTTTCCAATCGCTTGTGCAGAATTCTGCTGAAATTAGGAATTTGAAACAAATGGGAAAGAGATCAAAGAAATCCGCAGCAGCGGCTCCTACAGCAGCAGTGCAGCCAGCCAAGGATCCTAGACCAAGCAAAAAAGGGTTAATCTCAGACACTACGTGCCTCGGTCTTGGAAATATGAGCTGGGAGAGCATCTACAATCTAATAGAAGTAGAGGAGCCTGAGGAGATATCAGAAGAAGCCACAGCTGACTCAAGTAACAAATCGGAAGCATCCCTCAAAGATTTAGCTTGTTCATATTTGCACAAAATAGCAACACGAGAAAAAATCCTCCCATATACTGACGTAGTGAGATGGGTGGTAGAGGAAATTCCAGTCTCGAACAGAACATTTTGCACAATTGACGGGAGGATATTTGGCTCGTTTCAACTTGATGATCTAAGGAAAATGTATCACTTGCCTGAGCCTGAAAAGCGGTACAACAAAACCTTCCTTGAGAAATTTGCAAATGAGAACGAGACAGAATCAACCCCGATTAGGCAGTGGAGACATTTTCCTGAGAAGCACAAGCATGAATCATCAGGTAAGTACTCTGTGGACTCATTAGCTTCTCCTTACTGTTATGTCGGAGCAATGATGTGTAGAATGTGGGGAATACATGACTCTGCCAAGTTTACTATTGAAATGGTCCCTCTGATGGAGGCAGCCATCAACAGTTATGTGATGGATTGGGAAAACATTTTGTCCGATAAATTAGCCACAACAATTCTCGAATTCAGGTCAAATTCACGAAAAACCACCAGGACCATTCCCCCTTTTTATTACAGTGCTTATATTATGGATACTCTTTGCTTTAATTCCGAATATCCGATACTCGGATGGAGATGGACTCCCGAAGACCCTAAGCCAATCCATATCTATCATCAAATATTATGGAAGGCTCACTACAAAGATCATTTGTACAAAATTTGCAATGGTTTTATGTTGCCTGTCTACTATGCTATTTTTGATAAGCCTACCCCCAGGATTTCCGAGGAAGCAGGAATCGACTTGACTGCAGTAGGTAATTGGTTCGGAGAAGACAAATTCACTTATATAAGGCTTTTTGGTAGCCTTACAAAACCCCATGTCCTTCCCCTGTATGTGCCTGATAAGCTATTAGCTCAGGAATTGGCCTACGAGATAACAATGGAAGGAACATCCAAAACCCTTAAAAATTCCAAGAAACAGGTATGGCCTACATTTCCTTTAAGATGCAGTGTTTACACTCTCCATGATTACAAACATGCAGAAAAGGAGACAGAAAAATAAAAATGCTCAATCTTGCAACAATTCCCAATAGACAATATGATCCAAGAAAAGTTGTCTATAATGTTCTTGAACAAGCCAAACTTGCAAAGTTTGATCATGAGAAGGATGACTTTGATGACCTATTTTCCTCATCAGAATCATTATTTCAAGTAAAAACATTGGCCAGGATCAGGTATCAAGATGAAGGGCTAGAAGTGTTTAATAGGCTTAGAGAGCAGAGGTTGCAAACTCTGCCTCTAGACTTATTAGCTACCACCCCAGCAATTCAGTCAAGAGAGCCTGAACAACAAATTGTTGATAAATATCATGCTGTGGAAAATATTCCTGAGAAAGGAAAAGCGCCAGCTTAGGAGAAAGCATAGGAAAAAGAACAAGGAAGAGACAATGAACACATGGATATAGATACTTAGATTGATCCCATGCTCCTTAAAAAATGGAAATAGTTCGATTCCATTATAAGCAATCCTGGGAGTTCACAGGGTTTTAGCACGCATGAAGTGACAATGGGTCATAAGACAACAACAGAAACGGTTCCAACTGAAGGAACCAACGGCCTACCTATGAGTAAAGATATAGAGATAATTCCTAAGGATCCATCGGATGAAATTGTTTTGCATATAGAAGAAATACCACCTTTAGATGTCTTCTATAGCCCTAAGCATAGGGCTGTAGTAAAAAGATAAAGGAAAAAGAGAATACTTGATCAATATTCCATTTTACTTGCACAAAAAGAGATGGCTAATGTGGTATGGAAAGAAGAATTCAATCCTTTCGAAGACCTCACAAAACTCTCTCAATATGCCAGAGCATATTCAACAACCACTATGGATAAAGCATCAGAAGTGAGCAATTTACTCAAGGAAAAAGATAAGACAATTGTTTCATTGGAGGCACAGGTATCCGAAAGACAACAAAGAATAGAGCAATTAGAGTAGCAGTTAGCAGCACAACAACAAGTAAAAAACCAACTGAACGAGCAATTGCTCAAGGAAAAGCAGAGAATAGATCAGAGTGCAGTGCAAAAATAGAAGGAATTATCGTTAGCATTGACCAAGCTAAAGACAATGAATGAACAAATGAGTAAAACAAAAGATGAGCAAATCACTCAACTATCACAACAGATAGAAAGGTTCAAAATTTTTCCTCAACCAGCAAAGTTTAGGTCTGAAGCTCTCTAGATCAATAAGGCGTTGATTAAACAGTTAAATTTACTATGTCATAATATTTCCCTTGCCGAGCCCCTCTGTGAAATTGCTTCATCAATGATTGACAAATCAGTTGATGCAAGGCAGAATTTGGAACAGGCCGATGAGACATTAACAAACTTTCTTGCCTGGCAAGAAACTAGTGAAGGGCAAGCTGCAAATTTGCCTAAAATTCTAGAATCGCACAAGGAAATTCTTTTCCTAGAATGGCAATCACAATTGATGAAAGCAGAAAGGGAAACTTCAAGATGTAGATCAGAAACCGGTAATTTGATTGAGTTAATTAATGATACTCTTTATTTGTCTAATTTGATTTCACAGTGCACTCTAGGTAAATTGCCATCAGCCAAGGCATTGGAACAGACATGCAATCAAGAATTGGAAAAGAAGGAGAGATTAATCGCAGGCATCCAAAGTTTAACTTGGGACATCTTTTGGTTCTTCCTAGTTAAACCATACAGTAAAAGGGCATCACTCATATGTTTAACCGATGTGATTGGTTATATGATTCCCGAAATTCATGATGCTACGTATTCAGCCCAACTGCATTCTCGTCTGAGTCACCCTCCAGAATTGCAACCAATGCTTGCTATCTGCTAGCTCAAACCAAAGGATGATTGGCCGAAACAGTGAATCATTCTACCGACTGCAAACATGCCTATTTCAAGGAGATTCTCATGATTTGGTTATACCACCTAATAGATTTTTTATGTCATAATCAGTTAGCTTAGATAGTATTTATAGACCCTTTCATGTCTTTAGAAAGGGTCGTCAATTTTTGTATAAAACTTGGATCGAAAGTCACACTATTGTGCTTCTGATATATATTTTTTATGAAAACTGGACCTATATTCTGAATTTTAATGAAGAATACTTTGATGAGATATGCACTACTGCTTTTTGTGAGAGTGTTTCTGAGTTAGAAGACAGAATCTGAATGAGATTGATATTGGGAGGGATCCAAATAACATATGGTACTATTATCTATGCTTTTGCTCCATTCTTTTACATGAATCAAAATTTTTCAATCTTGCTATCATTGGATGTATGTATGTATTTTAATAACAGTCCTTATATTTATCACTATTGAATGTTTAAGGAATGTTATTATTTCAATCATATTTATGTCAATGATATATGAAGAATAGTGTAATAATGTTTTAATATTTACTTTGTTCAACTATTTGAACAAAGTAATTATAATATGAATGAATGTCTTTGTTTATCAATGGAGTCATCTATATGCCTATTTGTAAATAAAGATCATCAAAAGTTACACTAAAGTGGAAATTTCCCGGGATAGATTAAGTTGTCCTTTAATTTTGCGTTTCAGAATAAATCATTCATCATTATCATTAGATAATAGAAATTCAACCACTTATCCATCCTATTTACAAATCATTGGGAAACTGGTCCCATTATATCCAGTCGGAGCCACCACACCAAACGGAAAAGGAGCTGCCTTTAAGGTCTGGACCGGGTGGTTTTCCCTGATGTTGATGCAGTGATTTTCGAGGCATCAATAGGTACTTGTATGGAAAAAAATGTTAAATATGCCTTCACTCTTGGGTTTCAAGTTGATTCATTATATCAAGTTGGTGGAAGTATGCTAGGTGTCATGTCTTCTGACACATCTCTTCAGTCCGAACTTTGGCATCGGAGGTTTGCCCAACTTGATTATAAAGCTCTACCTGATGTAAGACAAATGGTGACATGGATGCCCAAATTCCAAGTAGAGAAAGAAGGTGTATGTCCGGGATGTGCCGAAGGAAATCTCAAAAGGGGACCATTCCCCTCAAGCCAAAGCAAGACCTTTGATATATTATAGTTGGTTCACTCAGACATATCTGGTATGATGCCTATGAACTCCTTGGGAGGATATTCATATTACCTTACTTTTACAGATGACTATTCTCGAAAGACTTGGATATACATCTTGAAAAAGAAGGATGAAGTGTTCTCTTGGTTTTGATACTTCAAAGCCTTGATCGAGAATCAAACCGAAAAGAAGATCAAGATCTTAAGCACTGATAATGGGACTGAATATGAATCTAATTAGTTTCATGACTTTTGTAAAGAGGCTGGCATTAAGAGGGAGACTACTACACCATATACTCCTGAAAAACATGGTGTGGTGGAAAGGAAGAATCGTACGATTGTGGAAGTTGTTCGTGCCATGCTCCATGATCAAATACTTCCAAAGTTTATATGGGCCAAAGCTGCAAACATCGCCGTATATGTACAAAAACGATGTCCTCATCAAGCATTGGGTTCCAAGACTCCTGAAGAAATGTTCACCGATAAGAAACTTGACGTATATCATTTTAGAATTTTTGGAAGCCCTGTATATTTTCATGTGCCGAAAGATAAAAGGAATAAATTGGGTGCATCTGCAAAGAAAGGAATCTTTGTGGGCTATGGTGAAAATACTAAGGGCTATAGAATCTATGTCTCCGGTCAAAGGCAAGTCGTGATAAGTCATGATGTCACCTTTGACGAAGATATGGCTCTCAGCAAGGTGAACAATCTTCCTACTTTAAGGAGCTCTCAAGAAGCTGACACCAGGGAACCAAAAGAAAAACATGATGTAACAATGCCCGATGTGGATGAACCCACGAATCCTATTGATCCACCTGAGCCTTCCTCTTCTAGGAAGAGGCCCTCTTGGCTTAGGGGGCTCCTCGATGATGCTAAAGGACACACTACAATTCAAGGAACCTTCCGTGAAAGTAAGAAACCTAACAGGTATCAGGGATACCTGACCATCATGAGCACGATCATACAAAATGAGCCTTCATCATTCTCAAATGCCGTCAAGCATCAAGTATGGAAGGATGCTATGACAGAAGAATATGAGTCGATTATGAAGAATGATCTCTGGAAAGTAGTTCCTAGACCCCATGACAAGATAGTTGTCACTTCTAAATGGCTTTACAAGATAAAGCATGCAACAGATGGAAGTACGAAAAAGTATAAGGCTCGTTTTGTCACTCGTGGCTTCTTCCAGAAGGAAGGTATAGATTATGACGAGATATTTGCACCTGTTTTCAGATATACCACCATCCGCTTGATCATAGCCCGTGCAACTTCTCAAGGATGGAACCTACATCAGATGGATGTCAAGACCGCATTATTGCATGGTTCGAACAACCCTAAGGATTTGAGATTTATGATCGAAAATCTCAGGTATGTAGGTTGAAGAAGGCTCTCTATGGGCTGAAGCAAGCACCCCGAGCGTGGTATGAGAGGATCGATAGCTATTTGATGAAGCTGGGATTCACTAGGAGTGAAGACGATCCTAACCTTTACTTTAAGGTTGAAGATGAAAAACCTCTCATACTGGTGCTGTATGTGGATGACCTCTTTCTAACAGGTGCAGACCCTCTCATTCACAAATGTAAGAGGGAGATGGCTTCTAAATTTGAAATGAAGGACCTAGGACTGATGCACTATTTCTTAGGACTTGAAGTCTGGCAGAAGCCAAGGGAAATTTTCCTATCTCAAGGAAAATATGTGGTGAAGATATTGGAAAGATTTGGTATGGTGGAATGCAAGCCTGTAACTACCCCAATGGAACTTGACTTTAAGAAGTTAAACGGTAGCGCTGTTGGACTTGTTTTACGAAATGCCACCGAGTATCGTTAACTCGTCGGAGCATTAATGTTCTTAGTGAACTCCCATCCAGATATATGCTTCACAGTCAGCGCGTTGAGTCAACATATGGTTGAACTCACCACATACATTGGATTGGTGCCAAGAATCTGTTGAGATATCTTCGTGGCACAATTACTTATGGGTTAATATACACTGCCGGAGATGTGAGACTACTTGGATACACTGATGCTAATTGGGCAGGTAGTGTGGTGGATCGTAAGAACACTTTCGGGTGCCGTTTCTCCTTGGGATCTTCTTTGATATCCTGGATGAGCAGGAAGTAGAAGTCAGTGGCTTTAAGCACTGCCGAGGTAGAGTATATTGCTGCTAGCATGGCCACTTGTGAGGCAGTCTGGTTACGAAAGCTCTTCAATGAGCTGTTTGGATTTACATTGGATACCACTGTGATCTTGTGTGATAGCCAGAGTGGGATTTGTTTATCAGAGAATCCCATATTTCATGATCGCTTCAAGCATATCGATATCAGATATCACTATATTCTAGATATGGTGCAGCGGGGAGCTATAAGGCTCCAACATATTGGTATAGATGAACAGGTCGCCGACATTCTAACAAAGCCCCTAGGAAAGGTCAAATTTTTGACTTTCTGAGAATGACTTGGTGTCATTCAGAAACCCTCTGATGAGGGTCCTGTATGATATATGGAGCTGTTGGAGCTCCGGGGGGGTGCGGGGTACTTCTTGGAGTGACATATGACCACAAGGTGACTCACCATCCCCTGGTGGTGTACGTGTATAGGGTAAAAGAATCACAAATTTCCCTATGACACCCCGTGGTGACTATGTAACAGGATGATCAGTTCTCTGTGAGGTGTAGATGATGTGTTCTCCATGAAGATTGTGTAGCAAGATGATTAGTTCTCCTGTGAGGTCTGGATGATGTGTTCTCTATTACGATTGTGTATGAGGATGATTAGTTCTCCTGTGAGGCCTAGATGATGTGTTCTCCATGGCGATTGTGGAACAAGATGATTCACTCTCTTGTGGGCTAGGATGATTAGTTCTCCATGGCATCCACTGGACAAGATGATTCGCTCTCCCGTGGATAGGATGAGTAGTTCTCTGGTCAAGGCATCCTACCCATGCAGTCTGGGACTCATGGGAAGTACCTATCATCTGATCAATGAGCATGGAAATGAGGATAGGGACCATAGTAGTACCGATGGATGCATCACTGTATCTACTGTACTTCCTATGCTAGGATGACCTTCATTGATCTGGGATCAATGATCCTGGTCTGGGACCAGTGGTAGGCATTGTACCCACTATGACACCGACTTCGGGTCGGTTGAGGATTGGTCTGGGACCAGTGGTACACACTCTGAGACTGACTTTGAGTTAGTGGAGGATGGTATGATACATCCTCGATCACTTCTTCCTTTTCATAATTCTAGCAGAGCAGAGAAGATCAACACAAGGCAAAACAGAGCAGGGGTCAAGCTGTACAGGGAAGTGCATTTGATGGATGAATAGTAGCGACAGACATATGAATTGTTGATGAAGTTCTCCCTAGTTGAGAGGGAGTGTTAAAATTGACAACTAGGGCCAAACTCCATGTGGGTCACCTTATTCATGGATGATAATATTTTTCCTAGATTCCTCTCGTCAAGAGGTGTAGGATTGATCTAAAGATCATCTGATTCCGATAAGTATTTACGGAGATATGAATTTATTTTGATTATGGAATAATTATCAAGCCGACTAGCAACTCATGTAGGCTCAGAAGCCCAACAGACACATCTATTCATCATCAAAATTTGTATATAAATAGAGGAGTTATTTTCCTCATTTGGACACACACATCTCATCACATCTCTCTCTCTCTTCTGTGCAGAAAAGAGGCTCTGCTCCTACGACGCAGAAAGGGACTCTTCTCTCACACATGTGGAAGGAAGGACACATAATTTAGGGCTGCAACTACAGATTGGAAGTTTGACCAGCGTTGACCATCAGACTCTCTCAGAACTACGCTGTAGGTGGAACTGAATCTCCTTAGAAGGCCACATTTTTTGGTGAAGGAATCAAGCCGATCCAATGGTCGATTTGCAAAATATTGTCTGCCCTAGTTTAGGGCTGATCTAGGGTTTGCTGCTGCTGATGTAAATAAGATTTATGTACTATTTCTCTCTGCTGAATTATTGAAGATAAAGGAAGATTTGATCAAAGTGTTTCCCCATATTGGGGTTTGTCCCTCGCTAGCCACCACATCTCGTGTCTCTTGTCTTGGTTTGTTTTCTGTCGATTGTTTAATGTTTTATATACACTTTACTTACTGTACATGTGATTGCTAATCTTTGGATAATAATAATGAAAAGAAGTAAATTGCTCTAAAAATAGAACATACCATAACTTAACATCAAGGAATGTTAAGATAGATGATACATGAGCATACACATCAATGGAAAATGAACCAACAATTGTATATTAATAGAAAAGAAGGGGAAGCATACAACCAAGCCTTGACGTTGATAGGATCTCCTTGAATGAATGTCCAAGTCCAAGATAAGCTCTCCAAGCACTCCGTCTCCAAGCTAAATGAGTAGCATATAGGCACAATCTTAGCATAAGGGTGCATATAGACATAGACCAACCATTTGGGAATGGGAGAGGATGAATGTATAGGCTCGGAAAGGGAGTTAGGATCTCTCCAAAGGTAGGAGTAGGCCCTCATCTCAAGGAGGTAGCTCATAGGGATAATACCAAAAGGCCAAGTTGGGAGAACTCTGTCAGCCAGATAAATCGTTCTTGCGGACAAGATTGATCTCCCTAGTATCAACAAATATCTAGCGACAAGCAGGACAAGCAAATATACCTTTCTCTAAATATATTGCGATTTATAAATAAAAACCAAGAGGTGTTTTAGACCCTACCTTAAGTCCAACGCTAGTTTGTGGCAGCCACGTTTCGATCGTCTGAACGAGTTTCCTTTTGAGAACCTGCAATCACAAACAAGCACACATCAAATAACACCTGCATAGCTAATATAATAAATCATATTCATCGTGGTGATCAAGAAATCCATGAAATAAACCATACAACACAACTTATTGAGAAAAATAAACTTGATTGTATTAACTTTGAAAATAGAAGAACTTTACAACCTTTGGTGCCTTGATGTTGTACAAGCTCCTCCCAGGATCCAAGCAGGAATCTCCTCTACTTTTACAAGCCTCACACTCTTCCCAATGAGATCAAACAAGGTATGTAATCTCTCCTCTCAAGCTCAATTAGGAAGACTAAATTCTAATAGCATTTCACCTCAAAAATATTTAGCTTTCAACCTCCTCAGTAACTAGCCCAATGCCTCATTTTATGGTGTAGAGGAAGGAAGTTACAGGTCCACCTATGAAGGGAAAGAGTCCTCCTTCAAAGGGATAAGCTCCTCACATCAAGGGGTTAGCTCCTTAAGGTATGGGATGCATGAACCTTAAAGGAGCGAACTTGCCACCTCAAGATTCCCTCTAGAAGTTTCCAGAAATGACTCAAAGTGAGTTTTTAAGAATGTACTTGCGCCTTTTTGACTTTTAAGGGGTACACACCCATTACACAGAGACAGAGTGGTCAGGTACGCAGGGGACATGACCAGTAGGTGCAGGACCGCAGGTAATGCTAAGAGAAAGTGCGGAACCAGAGTTTTAGAAACTTTTAAGGGCTTTCTCTTATTTTTCAAGGCTTGACATGAAGAACTGAGGTTTAAGACTTGCAAAGGAGGAAAGTATGAGTGGTGATAGACTCACACTGATTGGAGAATGTCATGGTGACAATATTTTGTGCAACAGATTGCCCCCTAAAGTGCAAAGTCTGTAATAGATGAGGATAACATTTATCATCTAAGAAGAGTGAAGTACTTTATCATTTCAAGGATCATCCCGTGGACACCCATACAAAATATATATATGTGAACATATCATCGCTGAGGTAGGCATTCCCATACTCAGATCAAAACTGACTAGAAAACTAACTAAACTGCTCTGATATAGGAATGATTTTGTAATACATCACAAGTATAGACATATGTAGACACAGTATGGGCGCAGCCATCTGTTTATGAATAGTCCACTGTATAATGAATAACAAAATTCCTCGCAGCCTAGATGGTGGAAACTAGATCCAGGGTCTTGATTTCTGCTTCCCAAACTAGTACGATTCTATCCATGTGAATAAATGTGTTGAAGTCGAACATGGTAGAAACCACTTGATTACCAGTCAATGATGTGAATTGTTAACAAGTGTGAGAGAAACCACCAGTAATGTCAATGGCTCTCAAAGTACTCAGTACAATCCATGAAATGTGAATGGATGAGCTGATGTCGAACATGTCATAGAATCTTTTGATCGAAGGTCAATGATGCAACCTGTCGTCGAAGGCGAGAAACCTGCCATTGAGGCATGCAGATTCCAAGGTATTGACGATTTCTAGATCATCTTTCTAGATAACGAGTTGAAGTCGATATAAAGCGATCCGTCGTAGGCAAGCCCACAACACAAAATCATAGATCAAGTTTGAAGAAATATATTTGGCAAGGAATAACTCAGGGATGGTCAAGATGGATGACAGATATTTTGCAGATGAATGGTTTATTTGAACTGACCTCTTGAACACATAACGAAACTACAGATGGTTTGGTGACAATTGACCCAAAGCTAATACCCAGAAACCGACTGAAGACTTTCAATATGGTTTGATTAACTATTAGGCAAAGGATTTCCCAACCCAGGTGAACAAAAAGTGTCATGTTCAAGAGTGGTTAAATGCTTTTCTAAAACACAAAGTATAACAAACAGGTTCATTTTTCTCTCTTTTCCCCCACCGTTTTTGGCAAGTACCTCTTTATTTTTGACAAGCTTGAGGAGGATAACATTTGCTTGGGTATAAGCTCATCCTTCGGATGAGTCCAACTTAGTTTGAAATTCGAACCCTAAGAAGGAGTGGTTCATTCCTGTTTTAAAATTGAACAAGCCCTTTACTGTTAAATTTTAACGAGTATAGTATAGGAGAAACTCGGCGTTTCAATTTTAGGGAGTCAGAAGAAAAACTTAAGAAAACTCTATGGTTGTCCTTTTTCGTAAATTTGTGTCTTCCAAGCCCGAAAAAGTATAAAATAATACTTGAGAGAGCCGCTTGACCATTACGATCAAGGAGTACTTTTCATAATTAGTGTCTCTGATCCGAAAAAGTAAAAAATCGATCAACGACACGTCGTTTTATAACCAATATCAAACTTGAAACGAAAAAAGCCCGACAATCTTTTCATGTTTATATGGTCAGAAAAGAGCTGTAAGTGGACCGTCCTTTTAATTCTGTTTTAACGAGCTTAAAAAGAAAAACTCGGCAATCTTTTCATATTTTACGAGTCAGAAAAGAGCTTAAAGAGGACTCCAATGTTTTTTGTTGAAAATGATCAATTTTCCCTGAAAAATCCAATATTCTGCACAAAAACTCAAACATTACTCATACCTGTTTAAAATAAATAAAAATGCATCAAAAAGTTACCTTTTTAAAGTGAAAAATAAACAAATTTAAAATTCATTTATTCAAAAAAGCTTATAAAAAGGGATTTTGTAAATTCATTTTTACCGTTTGACTTCAGAGTGAGAAGAAAGAGCTTTTGGGTAAGAAACTTCTTATGAAGATTACGGAAAATCCGTCCGTTGGAATCGAAAACCGTCAGCTTCAGGTAATCCACATCACCTTTATCTTGCATTTCAACCGTTTGCATTTCGTTTTTAGGTTTCCATTTTGTTTTTTTAGGGAAAAATTAGTTTAAAAAACCGCTTGTGGGGGTCCATAGGCGCAACATGCGAAACCTGCGGACCCCGAATTTTTTCTACAAAGGAAAGAGCCAGAGTCCCGCACCTGTTGCTTGGGAAGAGTGCGGACCTACGCACTGTCCCTAACTAGCGGGTGCGGACCCCGCGAAATAGGTTTTAAAACTTCAATTTTTTCCATTTCCGCCCAAAAAGTTTTGAACTAAAATGTTATAATACGTCTTTTGTGCAATGTAGGACATACAAAATGTTTATTTGGCGGGAACGCGAGCACGAAGATGTGGACCTTGCCGAAATAAATCATCAACCCTCATTGGATGCATTGAGAGCATGCAGGCTATTTAAATTCTGGGCCATACCTAGCATGAGGGCCCAAGTAGACTTTGCAAAGGCTGGTAGACAGGTGGAATATACAGGACAATTGTTTCATTATTGGTGGCCACTGGCTTAAAATCGAGCTAGAAGACATTTATTTCCTGACTGGTTTGTCCAAGAGAGGTGAATGATTATCTCTATTCGGGACTAGGCCAGGTGGCCAGTCTGTCGATAGTCTCCGACTAGAGTTTTGTAATGACCAAACAAAGGAAAAAGGGATCAATATCAAAACTATCTCCCGTCCTGAACTTAAAGTGATTTCTTTTACTGTCACCAGACTTTGCGGAAGTGCAACACTGCATGTAGCTACCAGATCCCAAATGCGAATGGCAGTAGACTGTTATCGAGGCACCATCTTCAACTGGTGCGAAGCTGCGTTGGCGAATGTAAAAGGCCAACTAACTAGAGCAAAGAACGGACAACTAAAACACTTTGGATATGGTTTCCTAGTTGTGAGCTTTGGTCTAGAGAGGGTCCCAATGTTAGTCCCACAACAGCTTTTTGTTGGAGTTGGATTCCCCGAGAACCTAAGCTAATGCGTTGGGTTGCAGTTATGGCCCATCATCCTGAGGAGGGTTCAGAGGTTGTTCGATTTCCGCCTGAGTATTTTCGTTGGTTGGAGAACCAACTTTTCATGATTCAGGATTTTCCATATGCTGGGATGGATTATCGTGGTGACCCAGACATGACTCTTCTACTAGGAGAGTAGTGGGATGATTCAGGTAAAATCATTCTCAATATTTTCTAAGTTTAAACTAATTTTTTTTGTTTTTAAATCATCCAAAACTGATAATAAAAGTTTCAAATGCAGATGTGGGTCCACGGTGACCAGCCGCTCTCCAGCCCTATGAGAGGAGACACCCAGCTGCAGCAGTACCGGCCCCACGGGACGAATCTACAGAGACCCTGACCGAATTTGAAAATCATCTAGAGCGTTTGACAGTAGATATTCCAGAGACTAGCATAGATGATATTCCACTTAGGTTATAGCGCTATGTGATTGGGGTCCCAGGACCTTTCAGGAGGTTCCTTTGTAGGGTGGCCCGAGCAGTGGTTTCTTATCGTGATCATCACCAGTGATAGGATGATCGCCTTTGTAGACTCATATGAAATTTTTGATTTTTGTACTATCATTTTTGCTGATCATAAGGTGTTTTTCAACCTATGATCAAAGACGATGTATAGACACACTTCTATGCTATGCTATATCACTATTACTTGCTATCTTGTATAACATGTTATGGAATGTTTTTAAATTTACTGTTTGATTATTGCAAATGTCTATTTAACATTCGAGAAGCAATTGCATCTGCTAATGTGTTTAAATATCTTGGAATATGCTGATATTCAATATAGTCAAATTCACGTTCCAAGAGATGAACTCTCAAAAATAATCTTAATAACACTGGATTTCTAATGGCATAAACTCTATTAAGCTGCAATACAATGAGTTCAGAATCTAACCTAACAATCAAACACCAAATCCCAAATGAGATGGATTTAGATAATAACTCAATCACTGCACTATACTCTGCAATGTTGTTCGTTGTTTGACCGAGGCTTACCCCATGCATAGATACCAACTCATCAGAGGTTGAATAGATAACCCAAGCTGCGGAAGAAATGTTCCATGTATTACGACAAGCACCATCAGCAAAACCAATGTATGTTTGAAGAGATGTCGACATCTGCAATATCAAGAGTAAAATCAAGATAAGCAGGAATAATGATAAAAACACTCTCTAAACTAGGCACACTTTTCTAATCTAAAACACACCATCTAGAAAGAAACTAATCTAACTAAAATCTCCACACCTAGATTTAAGCATAATATCTCTTCAGATAAAGACCGTTTCTGGGTTTACCCAAAGAGACACCGTCAAAATCTACCAATTCATAGGCCCCTTTTGCTAGCTTTCTCTTAAAAACATAAGGACCATGCCACATAGGTACAAATTTTCCAGCCCCTAGCTTATTGTTTGCTTGATCATATAGTAAGACTAGGTCTCCTTCCGGAAAATTACAAGGTGTAACATTTCGATTGTACTGAGCTTTAATTCGTTTGGCATGAGTTTCGATTGCTAATGCAGCATCACATCGATTCTCATCTAGCTGAGCTAAGTACAACAAACGTTTCTCCTCTTCAGAAGTGGCTGGGAGTAATTCTATGGCTATTTGCAATGACGAAATTTCGCATTCCATGGGTAACACTGCTTCCAAACTGTAAACCAGTTGAAAAGGAGTGAAACCAGTTGACGTTTTTACTGAGGTTCGATATGCCCAAAGTGCTGAAAATAACATGTTATGCTAATTCGACCTATGAATGCCAATGATTCGTCGGATAATAATGACTAGAACTTTGTTGATAGCTTCAACCAGACCATTACCCTGTGGGTAATATGGAGTAGAACTATCGTGACGCAGGCCAAGTTGATCTGTTAGTTCAGTCATCATGATGTTTCGAAAATGACTCCCATGATCGATAATAATCACTTGAGGAACACTGAATCTAGTAATTATATGATTGAAAACAAAAATTGCAGTAGTTTTACCGTCTGCCGAAAATGTAGGCATCGCCTCGGCCCACTTAGTAAAATAATCTACCGCAAGGATGATATACGCATGCCCCCCGACAGAGTGAGGGTTACATGTAATAAAGTTGACGACAATTATAGGGTGGAGAGGAGCAAGTGGAGCACGCATCTTTCGATCAAAAATTTGGCAATTGTGGCATTTTCGGACCACATAGATACAATCTTTAAATAAAGATGGATAGAAATAACCAGCACACAATATCTTTTGGGTTGTGGCATACCTAGACATATGACTGCCACTTGCTCCAGAGTGAAAGTCATTTAGAACCTTTTCAGCTTCATCATGAGTTAAACAACGTCGGAAAACAAAATCCGCCCCACGACGATAGAGTGTATCTCCAATGATTTTGTATTGTTGGGATTGGAAACGTATTTTCCGTCGCTGAGATCGTGAAATTTTAGGCCGAAAAGATTGGTTTTGGAGATAAACAGTGATATCTCCATACCATGGATCAAGAGTACTGATAAGAAACAAGGATTCATCTGCAATGGGCTCTTCCGCCACAGTTTCAGTATTAGCATGTGGGAAATCACACATCAGTTCCGCAAATACCAAAGATTTCTTTGCCTTGGATTTTTCAAATTCCAAGTCAAATTCCTCCAGGATAACAATCCATTTGGAATACTTGTCCCCTAGCAATTGTTTGGTCAGAATATAGATCATAGGGTTACAGTCAGAAATCTCGGTAGTTTTGCGTAGTAAGATGTAATGACGAAATCTTTGGATAGCTTGAACAGCTGCCAAGGCCAATTTCTCCACATGCGAATATGTAAGCTCAGTCGGATTCAAAGTTAGACTAAGATAGTAAATCACATGTTCACTATTGAATTCATTTTCCTGAACTAAAACCATCCCGATGGTGGAATGAGAAGCGGCGAGGTACAAGAAGTAATCTTGGTTGTCGTTGGGAGGATGCAATAACGGTGCATGGGTCAACGCGTGTTTAAGTGCATCAAAAGATTTGTCAGCCGTCTCATTCCAAGAGAATGGAGTATTCTGTTTCAACAACCTAGTAAAACCCTTTGTTATCTCGGCATAGTTAGGAATGAAACAACGTAAAAAGTTTGCTTACCCTTGCAAACTTTGGAGTTGGCGAAGAGTCGAAGGAGGAGGCAATTTGACAATAGCTTCAACCTTCGAGGGATCGACAAGAATGCCGGCTTTTGAAACAACGAATCCTCATAAATGAACCATTTCTATACAGAAAACACATTTGTGTGGATTCAACCTAATTCGATAATGCCTACATCTCATAAATATTGCTCGTAAATGAGTGAGATGATCGGCTCTACGTAATGAATGGGCAGGTAAATCATCGAGATATGGCTGCACAATGTGCTTGATGTCATGAAATGCGTAAGACATAGCCCTTTGAAAAGTTGCTCCGACGTTCTTCAATCCAAAAGGCAATTTGCAGTAAGAAAACGTCCCCCATGGACAAATGAAAGCCGTTTTTGGTTGATCAACAGGGAGTATGTTGATTTGATTGTAACCGGAAAAACCATCCATAAAGGAGAAAATTTCACTGCTGGCACAATCATCAATGATTTGATCGATATAGGGGGTTGGATAATTGTCTTTAGGACAAGATCGATTAATATCCCTATAATCGATACATATTCTTATCATTCCTTGCTTTTTGTTAACATGAACAATATTCGATACCCAATCCGTTAAGGGAATTGGATAAATGAAACCTACTCGAAGTAATTTCTCAACTTCTGCTTTAATAGCAGCAGCTTTTCGCGAATGTATTTGACGAAAACGTTGCCAGACAGGTTTAGCATCTGGGTAAGTTTTAATTTCATGGACAACAATTGATGGATCGATTCCTGGCATTTCTTCATATGACCAAGCAAACACGTCACAAAATTCTTGAAATAGGGCTTTATAAGTTTGGAGTTCATTGTCCGTATAGGAAGCACCTATATGAATGTTTTCAATAATTACAGGTTTAACTGAAATGTCAATAGGAACCGTTCGAGAAATATTTCCCAAATTTAACTCAGAATCAAGATGTTGCAATGGATAATGTGGTTCTTTGACATAATTAGTAGTAAAAATAGATGAAAAATCATTTTCAAAATGATTAAGCTCAGGTAAAAATGAAGATCGATGATGAAGATCGTCCCATGGTAAATCATCAACAGACAAAAGTTCACGAATTTTCTCATCAGTATGAACAAGCTCAGAAAAAGTTGTTGAATCTGAGGTTAATATTGAAAGTGATTCTCCATGGACCACATTCATTAGATCAATTTCGGTTGAAGAAGGGTCAGAAAACGACTTTACAACTTTATATGCTATTTCATAGGGACTCAAAGGCATCGCATCACCAAATGAATCCACCTCAGACTCAGAAGGTACGATCCAAGGATCATCAAAATCAATAGTGTTTGATGAAATCATATGAATAGTTGCAGTAGAAGGCAATACATTAGGAGGAGGAAAGGAAAAAGTTCCTAGTAAACCAGAATCTTTAACCAATCCTACCCTAACATCCTTGTAAGGGATAGTTGTTTTACCGACATGTTGGATACTTTCAGAAGAGGCTGGGTCGGATGAAAAATAAGTCAGTTGGTCTATGGTTACGATCTTTCCATTATGAGGAAACTTGATAAGCTGAAAGACCGATGAAACAACAACAGTCATAGCATAAGACCAACTGCGACCCAAGAGAAGGTTGTAATCTAGAGGGGCATCAACCACTTCCACATCTAGATTAACAGTTTTTCCTTCAACCCCTATAGGTAAATCTTGTAGAATGCCAAAAGGATGGAACCCATGGCCATCAAAAGCCTTTAGAATTGTCGGGGATTGATTGAGTGTAGGAGAACCAAGCGATCTCCAACACTGGATCAACATAATACACGTAGAAGCTCCCTCATCAATTACAATCCTAAAGCAAGGCCTGTTTTTGAACATTGGAAAAGCCATTTGATGAGGTAGGCGAGGTGTACTATTCTCTAAATCGAAGATTATAAGGTTTGAATCCTGAATATCAACAGCTCCTATAGTCGACAAAAGTAATTTACGTTTTGCTGGGCATGATTGCAGCACTTCCAAAGTCGACATTGCTGAAGGGGAAATAGCTAAGTCTTCAACAATGTTATAATTCTGAGCAGCTCTCGCATGTGGATTGAAAGCTGAATTCCGAAGTATACCTTTAGCAGGCGGTTTGATTACTAAGTCTGGGTTAGGTTTCTCGATCTGTAGTGGATCAGAACTGGAAGGAGTTGAAGTTGATGGGTTTGAATTAGAAGATTCTGCTTCCTTACCACCAACAGGACTTTTACTACCATAATCTTGTGATCGCGTCACAATCCTGACATGAGACATCATCATTATGGGTTCTTCTGAGGCATTTGAAAAAGAACCAATCATCTTACTATCTTGACTAGGAAAAGGATCCTTCAAGACAGCAGGCATTTTAGAACCTTTGATGATTTTCGCAACCTCAACTCGATGTGGGCAATCTCGTGTAAAATTCTCCTCGTCACAAATGAGATAAGGATAGCGAGGTTTACGTTTCTCGTCAGTAGATTCGGTTTTATCTGTTTTCTCTTTTGAGTTTTGTTTATTTTTCTTCTTCCCTTTCTTTTTACCACCAGATTTTGATTTGGCCGTAGATGATTCTACGACATGAATATCGGTATAAATTTTAGCGGAAGAGTCTCCTGTCGGGGAATCTGGTAAAGTTATAATAGGAGAAGAATTCTTTGAAGATTTATTCTTGCTTTTGGTGCTAACTAAACCAATCATACCATCAACGGCATGAGACCCGGAAGGAGCTGCAGTTATTTGATTTTGTTTCGGAAGGTCGGGGATTTTTTCGTGTAAAGTACCTGACTGCGTATAAACGAGGTCAAGGTACTGAGCTTGAGCAATTACTTGCTCTTTAGTAACAACTCCTACCTTAGATACATCCTCAGTGATTTTAGGTAATAATGATTTAACAAACCATTCTGATAAAATTTGATCCAGAATAAAAACTTTCACTAAACGTCGTCTACGTCGCCATTCATGAATATGATCTGAAATATATGTGGACATTGAATGTTTTAATGAAGTTAATAATTCCGTGCCATTGTCATATCTGACAGGAAACTGAAAATGAGTTAAGAATGAAGTGGCCAACTAACTAAAATTATAAAAAGAAGCTCGCGGTAACTCAATGTTCCACTTGGCCGCAAGACCAATCATAGTGCGTTGAAAAAGACGTAAGTGAATTGAATCATCTATAATGGAATTAGATGAACACCAGAGGTGATAATTCATCACATGGTTTGACGGATCTTCTCCTGATTTACTTTCAAACTTTGGGATATGACTAGGCAACTTATTCGACATTGGCGGCCAAAACATAAGATAATTAATTGGATCGTTCCTAAGGCGCGACAAATCAGGCAAGTCCAAAGTTGCAATAAATGGTAACTGACGGTTAGGGTCACGAAAAACCTGGGCCATAAGACCAGCCCCAGGAGGAGGATATCCAGGATAACTTGGAATTGGAATCGCATTTGGAATATTGTATCCTCCCGAAAAACCAGGATTAACCGGACCAAACTGGGGTTGTTGAGGTTGCTAATAAGTGTATCCAGGGTACGTTTGATACTGGTAAACTGGGCTTTGCACAATAGGACTGAATTAGTACTGTCCCTGGTATGGTTGATAAGTGAATTACAGTTGACTTGTGACAACCGTACTTGGACCAGGTTGCCCTATAGGCATTTGAACCGAAGTCTGAATTGTAGGTCCCGACTGAGGTAAAGATGCTTGAGGAGTTGATGCAGGAACAGTAGAAACCGGAGCTATCGATACTCCAGAAGTAGGTGGGGTAGATTGAACAAAAGCTGGGGTAGTTGCAGCAGTTGTTTGAGGTGGAGTTCGAGGCGAAATAGGCCTAGACTGATGAGCTACACCAGGTGCAGATGTTTGAATAGTAGGCTGGAGAGGTTGCTGGGTTGAACCAGAAACCAAAGGTTGTCCAGATTGAGATGACAACTGCACATTAGGTTGCAAAATCTGTTGAGATTGAGATGGATCCCACACCATGTTCGTTCCGGGGTATGGACCCATAGAAGGTGGAGCATATTGAGGACCATAACCAGGTTGAGCGTAGGGCTGATAATTCAAAGGTACATTTCCAGTTCCTTGTACAAATGATTGACCAGAAGGTGGTTGGAAACCTTGGGTTGGGTACTGACCTTGAGGTTGATAACCTTGAGGCACGTACTAAAACAGGGGTTGACCTTGAGGTATATATTGATACTGGGGTTGATCATGAGGTATGTACTGTCCCAAAGGTATGTACTGTCCTTGAGGTTTCCCCCCAGGCAGTAATTGAATACCTTGAGGTTGCAGATTTGAAATAGTACCAGACATCATAAGAATTTCTTCTACGCTCAACGGTTGAGTTCCGTTATTACCAGTTGATATCCCATGTTCAATGGGTTGAGGAGATGCTCCTTAAAAGGTACCAGTAAGTGACTAATACCCAGAAGGAACAGAAGGACCGCCATATAAAAATGTTTCCGATGATTGGGAAAACATGGATGACTGTCTCGCCATATTCAAAGGAGGATAATAACCTCTAGGCGTTGGATGAAAAGGAATTCGAGGTGGTGAAAAACTAAGACCCGGATTTTCTAAAAAGTTGGTCAATGAGACGTACCACGTGTCCCTCCTAGGTGGATTTTAGAAAATTGATTCATGCTCCCTAAGTTCTAAAGTTGGTTGATTTTCAGGGAGAGTTATATCCTCTTCCGGACTAACAAGTCTTCAATAGAAATGAGTCAAGAAGGAAGATTTTGGGTAATGATCCTTCCTACCCTGGGTGAACCAGGATCACTAGAAGTTGGAGAAGCAAATCCTAAGGACGGGGTAGCAGCAGGTTCAGTTTCAGGCTCAGAAATTTCAGGTTCTTCAGCTAATTCAATAGTAGAAGAAATACTACCTGTAACTTCGGAAAATGAAATTGGTTCAGAAATATACTCTGTTGCTTGAACTTGATAATTAGGATGAAAAATTAAAGGAGACTCTCCGGCTTCCGATGACCCAACTCTACTGTCACTAGGTGTTACAAGAGCTCGTAGCCCTTCAAGTTGGCTTGGTGTATACTCGGGAGGTTGCCCCCGAAGTCTACGGGATTGTCTTGGTAATTTAGCCATGATTAAATATTTTAATTACTTCACACGCAAACAAAGAAAATCTCAATAAAACCACCTAAAGTCTCTAAAGAACCAAACAATTGAATCACACGCCTAAAAAATCTAAGAGTTCAAACCACACACAAACAGTAACTTTCCGTACCAAAAACGCTAGTTGGTGATGAAATCCAACGTCGCAGAATTCAATACAAAAAGGGCGGTTGGAACAGTTACCCCGACAACCTGCTTAATGAAACAGACTGGCACAAGTTTCTTCACAAAACCATCTCGAGTGAAGAGAACCCCCCAGAGAGTCCAAGTGAGTCTAGTCGACATCTGCTCCAGGTACAATGGGATCTTCCCCCCACCGTCACCTTAGGAAAGAATCCTATAGATTATGGCCACTAAGGTTACCAACAGAAACAAATATACCTGGGGGAACAGTGTACGATCCAATACACACGCAAGGGCAAAGTAACAAAGCTCAATCCCCTTGAAGGCTCCTTGACATAATCTAAGGTTTACCAACAAGTGACCCCAGGCTCCTCGACAATGGTCAATCTGAGGTTTACCGTTTTTAATATGTGTATATCTGCTATCGTTCCCAATGAGGAAGGATTGATTACCTCACTGGTTCAGATATGATCTCGTGCTTGACTCCTTTAAGAGGAGCTTCCTAGAGCATACATGCAACAATTGGAATTTATTTCCTACCGCAAGATATAGCTACTTGTTTGTTTTAACTATCTTGGAGAGTTAATTACTCCCTACTCCAAGATACAAGCCTAAGTTATATTGGTGATAAGAGCCCTAGAAATAAAAAGATTGCTAGATCAATTTTAGTTTAAGAGTTATTTTTATTGGTTGTTTCTTAAGTCAATAGGAATGGAGATGAAACTTTATGGTGTGAAGACTCGACTCCAAAGACACTAAAAATGCACCTAAGATGATAAACAATTCTTTTTCTTCAACGATTTTCTAGCTAAAAGAAAGATTTGAGAATGCAATTCTTTGAAAAACAAATCTTTCTTTCAAGATATAAATGAAAAGAATTTTTTTTGTCTTTTTCAATAAACTCAAAATGAGACTACTAATTATGCTCACGAAAAATCCCTTTCTTTTTCAACACTCAAAAACTACAGAAAACAATTTCTTTCAAAAGAGATTCTACAATTTCTAGAAAACACTCAAAACTATAAAAAACTATGCTTGAGATCTAAAAATTTCTAAAAACCTAATGGAAATAAAAGCTTTAAATCTTTTTGAGGACGTTTTACTTAGTTATTCAACAAACTAAGGATTAATTCATTCAGAATAACAAATTAATAAAAAAAAAACCGGATATGTTTTCTTTTATAAAAATGAAATTCAAAACTTACAAGCAAGTTCGTTCAAAGCTTTGCAAAGAGAAAATGAGATCTATTTCTCACCAAGGGAAGATTTCACAAATCAGTCAGACTCATCAAGAAGACAAAAAATGCCAGGGTAATCTAAGGTTTCTTAGGCTTCTAATCTCTGAGTCACTACAAAGACCAAGCGAAAATCAATCCAGACACGCAAAACTTCTAGAAAATCACCTAAAACCAAAATGCCAATGGAACTTACTTACAAGAAATTTTTGACAGGACACATGCAGATCTGGGCAGAGACTAAAAAGCGTAAATAAATCCTAAGCTTAACTAGACAAAAACAATTTAGGTTTTTAAAAAAGTTTGACAGGGTCCGCAAGCTTCCAGTAGAACCAGATGCGGTACCGTTTTGTGCACTAAAGGAACAGTGCAGGGATGTCCGCACTGTCTTGTAAAAGAAAGTTCGGTCCTCTTCAAAATTTCAGAAAAAACAAAATATACTCCAGATCCTAAAAACTACCCAATCCCACACACATCAAGCAAAAACCAGAAACAAGAAAAAGTTTCTCAAGTCAAAGAAAAAGGAAAAGCAAAATCAAAATTTCAGTCCCCAGTGGAGTCGCCAATTTGTCGGCCGGATAAATCGTTCTTGCGGACAAGACCGATCTCCCTAGTATCAACAGATATCTAGCGACAAGAAGGACAAGCAAATCTACCTTTCTCTAAATATATTGCGATTTATAAATGAAAACCAAGAGGTGTTTTAGACCCTACCTTAAGTCCAACGCTAGTTTGTGGCAGCCACGTTTTGACCGTCCGAACGAGTTTCCTTTTGAGAACCTGCAATCACAAACAAGCACACATCAAATAATACCTGCATATCTAATATAATAAATCATATTCATCATGGTGATCAAGGAATCCATGAAATAGACCATAAAACACAGCTTATTGAGAAAAATAAACTTGATTGTATTAACTTTGAAAATAGAAGAAATTTACAACCTTTGGTGCCTTGATGTTGTAAAAGCTCCTCCCAGGGTCCAAGCAGGAATCTCCTATACTTTGACAAGCCTCACACTCTTCCCAATGAGATCAAACAAGGTATGTAATCTCTCCTCTCAAGCTCAATTAGGAAGACTAAATTCCAACAACATTTCACCTGAAAAATATTCAGCTTTCAACCTCTTCAATAACCAGCCCAATGCCTCATTTTATAGTGCAGAGGAAGGAAGTTACAGGTCCACCTATGAAGGGATAGAGTCCTCCTTCAAAAGGATAAGCTGCTCACATCAAGGGGTTAGCTCCTTAAGGTATGGGATGCATGAACCTTAAATGAGCGAACTTGCCACCTCAAGATTCCCTCTAGAAGCTTCCAGAAATGACTCAAAGTGAGTTTTTAAGAATGTACTTGTGCCTTTTTGACTTTTACAAGAGTCCGCACCCATTACACATAGACAGAGTGGTCAGGTACGCAGGGGACATGACCAGTAGGTGCGGGATCGCAGGTAATGCTAAGAGAAAGTGTGGAACCAGAGTTTTAGAAACTTTTAAGGGCTTTCTCTTATTTTTCAAGGCTTGACATGAAGAACTGAGGTTTAAGACTTGCAAAGGAGGAAAATATGAGTGGTGATAGACTCACACTGATTGCAGAATGTCATGGTGACAATATTTTGTGCAACAAACTCAACCTCATCTAAGCTAAACAACCTCCAGCTTGCTGCTCTGGAAGCATCTAGATCACAAAGCTTCTCATCCTCTTTGGGAAAATTTCCTTTTTGGGATCATCGCAGGTATACAGGTAAACAAGGTGATGCCATTGCAGGTTGGGTATAAGAAAACTGGCAATCATCGCAGTTTTTAGTCTCGTAAGAGCGATGATTCTCAAATTAGGGTTTTAGAGCTATTTCCTTTAGGGGAAGCTCAAGGCATTTTCCAATCAATGTCTTAGGGAGGATCTGAGCTGCATATATGAATGAGTACACTACATAATGGTCATGTTTTGGGCACTTTGGGGTATGTCACAGGGAAGTGCAGGAGGTGTGACAAAATATTGTGTAACAGATGCCCCCTAAAGCATGAAGGTAGAACGAGGAGTGATGGCTGAGATGATTTACGATATTTTGCAAGGATGAGGACAAACACTGTCAGGAGACCTGCAAATCAAGGACACGTATACATATACATATATGATATAAAAACATGAATCACGGTACGAAAACAACCATCCAGATGATAATGAATATATGAAATGATCCATGGCATGGGCACAACCATCCAAATGAGAAGGATCATTTGTAAATATAATATCCAAGGTATGGACACAACCATCCAATATAGAAGGATCACTATAAATGTAGAGTCCCACAACCATCGGTATAGAAGAAACATGTGTACAATCATGAATAACACATAACACCACATAGCGTGAGTCATATCAGACAAGACTCAAGGTCTTGTGCTCCATCCCAACCCGATCCAAGTACAAATTCCAACATGCGAATGAATGTGTCGAAGTCGAACATGCTAGAAAACCATCTGATTACTGGCCAATGATGTGGAACGTTAACAAGCACGAGAGAAACCACCAATAATGACAATGGTTATCTAGGTACGATAATAAAATATGTGAATGTGACAATGAAGCTGAAGTCGAATGATCATGGAATCACTCAATCGAAGGCCAATGATAAAAACCCGTCGTCGGATGCGAAGAACTTACCATTAAGGCATGCAAGCTCTAAGGTATTGAAAGGGAGTTTCTAAGTCATCTTCTTGGATAATGAGCTGAAGTCAACATGAAGTTACCCATCGAAGGAGGGCCATAATGAATCCCCCATAATCGACACAAAACAAGGAATAAAGTGGAATGAAATAAAGAAGATCCAAGACTATAGCAATGGGTCAGACAATGTATAGGTAAATAACTACATATAGGACTTCTCTTGAACATTGGCGACACGACTTCGGAGAGGGGCAACACTGGAATCAACATAGGACTAAAGGTCATGATTACAAACTGAAATAGTCAGATGAGAGGCAAAAAATGGATCACCCAGACCCAGAAGGACAAGTGAATGAGTGATGATATCCCAAACCCAAAACGAAAACAGAAGAGTGTCATGTTCAAGAGCGACATGCTGACTATACAAAGGATGTTTCATTTTCATTTTTCCTCGCTATTTCTAGCGAGTACCTTAATTATTTTTATCACAAGCTTGAAGGGTATAGAATATTCTTTTCATGTAAGTTCATTATTCGAATGAATCCATCCTAGTAAGTTTTAAGAGTCCTAGGAAGGAGAAACTTGGTCTCATCAGGGTGACGATTCTTTCATCGTAAAATTTCAACGAGTTCGACATAAGAATAACTTGGTATATTTTTCACATTTAGAGAGTTTGAAAAATTGATGAAAAAGAAAACTCCATCATGTCCCTTTCGTAATTTGTCCCTCGAACCCGAAAAGGTAGAAAAAAATATTCAAGAGAACCTTTTGACCATATTGACCAAGGTGTACCTTTTTCGTAAATAGTCAATCTTAGGACGAAAAAGGGGTAAACGTATACTGAGACAACGCCAATTCATTTAATTTTAACGAGTTCGAAATGACAAGTACTCGATGATATTTTCATGTTTCAAGAGTCAGAAAAGAGCTTAAATATGACTCAAGGGAGGTTCCTTTTTCGTTTCTTTTTAACGAGTACGAAAAAGAGATAAAACAAAAAACTCATCTTGAATCAATCAATAGTAATCACATGTTCACTAGAAAGTACCTGTAACTGCACAAGGAAATTCACTCACCACTGATATCGAGAAATAATAGTAAAATATTAATAAAATGTTAGCAAAAATGAACTCAAAAGTTATAAATAGGCCATAAGTAAAAACATTTTTACCAGCTCACAAAAGTAAGTTTTGAGAGTGCATTAGTGCCCTTTTTTTGTCAATTTTCAAAAGACCAATGTGGGAGATCCAATGCATCATTCCTCAAACTGTCTTCTACAGGTAAGAGCTCTACATGTACTCTTGCAATTCATTGTATTTTTATGTTTTTTCATGCAGTTTTTGCTTATTAGTAGGAGGATTTTTGGTTTTAAATTGCGCGAGCGATCATCGTGGGTTTGCTCATCGGACCCACGATGACCGCTCCCGAGCCAAAAGGCCCTAGTGATGGCATCACTCTGTTAATAAAAACATGCGCGATGGTGCCGAGGTGAATTTTTTGAAGGAAAAACCCTCTTTAAAGCAAAAATTCTCAGTTTTAATCCATGAAAAAGTTGCTAACTTGTGTTTAATGATGTTTTACAGGAGATTTCTACCACCATGGTGCTAGAATGGAAAGAATGGGGCCATGAGGTAGAAGACCATCAGGCAACCCAAGATCTCGAATTTATCAATGCTTTGAGGAACTGTGGATTTCTTAAGTTCTTCAGAACTAGAGGATTGAGAGCTCAAATGGAACTGCTGCTTTACTTGATCAACTTATGGGACACTGATCGAGAACTCTCCATAATCAAAGACCAGGAGCTAGTGTTGGAGGAAACATACATTTATTTCATCACAGGGTTGTCTAGGAGGGGAGAGAGAGTCCACATCTTTGTATATCGTCGAGGAGGTGAGAGTACTAGTAGTCTAGTTAGGAGACATTGCCCAAGTTCTGAGATGACCATAGGCAAGAAAGTGAAGATAACAACAATCACTAATCTTCCCCCGAGAACTATCCTATTCACCATAGATCTCGTATCTGACACACAATCTCTTCACAAAGCCTCATAGTTACAATTCCGATATGCAGTAGGATGTCTGACTCCCACAATATTCAACCAGTGCGAGGGACTACTGGACAATATGAAGAGACAACTAACCAAGGGTAAATGAGGGAACCTAAAACAGTTTGGTTTGGCTTCAATACTGGTTACTTTCTTCCTAGAGTAGGTGCACTTGTTTTGGAACCAGTGTGCAGAGGTATGAGATCTTGCTCCCCAGGATCCGAGGCTAGTGCAATGGAGTGAGCTCAGGCTCTGAGGAGGAGGGGGCCAACAGATGCATTTCCCTCCATAGTTTTTTGGTTGGCTACATCGCCAGTTACTTGTTGTGGATGATTTTATGCTTATGCCAACACATTTTTCAGATGGGATCTAGATCTACCTCTTCCACCGGGAGAAGAGTGGATTGACGTAGGTAAAACTTGTTTTTGGATTTTTTCAAGTTTTATGAATTTTTTTAAAATGCAACTAAGTTTTAAGTTGTGATAAATGTGCAGATGTTGGACCGAAAATACCACCTGACATGTCTCCAATATCACGATGAGCATCCCATCAGGTGGTAGGTGTTGATTATGAGGAAGGGGCAGACCCCTTGGTAGAGATGGAGCGTAACCTAGACGTGATTACCTGGGGGATACCAGAGTATGCCACAATAGATGAGGTGCCACTGCAATGGCAAAGGCACATTGTAGGAGTGTAAGCAAGACTGCGTCAGCTATTAGGCCAATTGATCAAAGCAGTCTCGTGCTACCATGAACATCATGTAGGTTGATAAACTTTCTAGTTGCTTTTACACATTTGGTAGGTTGCTCAAAGCCAAGTGTCTTGGAACACTTTATTTTTGAGATTTTGATGTAAACACTCAGACAAACACGATTTCTATATATATATATGTATGTATGTATGTATATGTGTGTATATATATATATATGTATGTATATATGTGTATATATATATGTATGTATATATGTATATACATACATATATATATATATATATATATATATATATATATATATATACACACACACGTACATATTCATGTTTTATTTTCTACTTATGTGTCCATATATCATGATGATGTGATTGGTTTTATAAGTTACGCAAATTTCTATCAAGAACATAGTTTTCTAATGCATCTATTAATATATTCAAATCACGTGGAATATGTTGACATGTGATAAAATCAAATTTTCTTTCTAGTAATCGAACACGTAGATAGATAAGCAATATTTTGGATTTTTATTGATTATTTATTTTATAACTGTAACACAACGAGTTGTGAATCTAACTTGTCAACTAAATCTATAATGCCAAGAGCAACTGCTTCTGACAATAGTTCAATGACTACACTATATTCAACAATATTGTTAGTTGTTCAAATGAGGCATATACCTTGTAAGTCAATCAACTCACCATCAGGGGAAAAGAGTGCCCATGCTGTGGAAGAAAAATTCATGTGCTACGACAAGCACCATCAGCAAAACTAACATGATGACTTGATGACATCTGCAAACTGAGAAGAACACAAGGTAAGCATAAAAACACATGTTTGCAAAGAAAACACACCAAAAATAAAAAATCTCACACCAATGAATTCACACACTAATGTACAAAAAGAAAATTTACACGAATGACCTCATGTAAAAAGTTCATATGGAGTCCATCTTCGGACTCGGGCAATCGATCAACAAAGAATAAAATAGAAGTTTCACCATTGACATGACAAGTGAGCATCGACTTAGCCAAATAATAGAGTAAAACTCATGAAAGGCTATTTCCCCATGCCCCTCCCCAGGCGAGTGAGTGTTATGAGTCAAAGGATGAAAACCCCACTGTGATAACGGGCAAATGATAGAGATTCGGTGAAAAACTTTCATGAGAGGAGGCAAGAAAAAATTGATCTCATGACGAGGAAAAGGTGCCCCCAGTTGAAAGATTTTGATGATTTCAGGTTGGACTGAAATGTAAACGGGTAGGGTTTCATTAATGCCTCCCATATGACCCTCAGATAGGACTTCATGCACCAAAACAGGTGTTTGAAGTGGATGTGTTGGGCTATGAGAAACGAATGCTTCAAGACATGAAGGCATCTCACTAAGGCTGGGAAGAAATGAAGAACGATGATGGAGATCATTCCAAGGAGTTTCGTCTAGAGACATAACCTCTCTTGTCCATGGGGAATGTCTCATTCAAAGGATCTGGAGAATCCCATGAACCAAGCTAAGGAGATGGCACATAAGTGTCCAGGTTCATACTGAAAAGAACATGACTTTCTAAAGTAGCCATGGAAGCCAAGAAAATTTCGTGATAAGCTTATTCTAATGGACTTAACGACATAGAATCACCAAATGAATCTAATTGATCTAGAGTAGGAACAATCCAAGGATTTGTAGAAACAAAGATCATATTGATTGAAGTGATATTCAGAGGTGGGAGAGAAAAATTACCCATTAAAGAAGAATATTTGAAAAGACCTGCTCCCACACTCTCATAAGGAATTTCAATATTTCCCACATATGGGACATTGTTGTTCCATGTACCGGAAGAGAAAAAAGACAGTTGGTCGACTGTGATAATTTTTCCTTCGTGGGGAAAACAAAGCACCCCAGAAAAAGAAGAAACCACACAAAACATAGCGTGGGTCCAAATTCACCCGAGAAGAAGGTTGTAATTGAGATTCGAACCAACAACTTCCACTTCTATCTCAACGGTATTTCCTTATAATGTGATAGGAAAATTTGGGAGAATACCATATGGATGGGAGCCACTGCCATCAAAGGCCTCCAAAGTGTTCAGGGACTGATTGAGAGGAGGAGAGCCAATGGCCTTCCATCACAAAATAGACATGATGCAAGTGGAAGCACGTTCATCAACAACAGTCCGATGGATTGTATTTAATTTAATGATAACTTAAATCAGAAAAGAAATCTGATGAGGAAGATGAGGAACATGGTTTTCAAGATCAAAGGTAATTAAACTTGAATTAGTAGGATCAATGGTGGCTATAGTAGATAACAATGATTTTTGTTGCATTGGACATGTTTGGAGAACTTCCAAAGAAGACATCGCCGATGGCGCTTGAGATAAATCTTCAACAATATTATAATGCTGTGCAGCTCTAGCATTCGAATTATAAGATGATTTTCAAAGCACACCTTTGGGCGGTGGTTGGATTACAGATTCATTGTTAGGATATGGAGCGGACTAGAACTGGATGGAGTGAAAGTATAAGGTATATCAGTGACTTCTTTCTCCACCGTCTTCTTTTGCGGGGTTTGATAGTCCTTTGTTCGAGTAGTGATCGAAATAGGCGATGAACCTTGCATCATGAAAACTTGGGAACCAAAGGAGGCAGAGGATTGTGGTTGGTCTACCAACTGCATCTGTTGAGATGGAAATGGTTCTTTCAAAACAGCCAGAGTCCCTTTCAATAAATGGTTAACTTCAGCACGTCAGGGACAATCCTTGGTATAATGGTCTTCCTCACAGATGAGGCAAGGATATTTCAGCTTTCACTTGGAAGCATCATTAACAGATGATTTGGGTGGATCCTATTTCGGGGTATCGGTTTTGGCTTTACCTTTACCATTTTTCTTAGCTTTTGAGGCTTTAGCTATTGCGGTAGACTAAACATCATGAACCTCAGAGGTTTTACTAGGATTTGACGTTTTTTTTTAAGGATTTTTGGAACTAGTATCTGAAACAGAATTTTGCTTCGAAGAAATCTTAGTGGAGGTCCGTGACACTGATCCAATTATACCATAAATAGGTGGTACATCAGGAGACTTTGAAGTTACCAAATCTGAAGATGGTCTTGAAGCGTCAGGAAACATCTCATATAATGTGACAGATTGGGAATAGACTAACTCTAGATACTGGGTATGAGCAATAGCTTGGTCCTCAGTAACACATCCACCCATCGCTATATCCTTAGAAATCTTGTTTATGAATGATTTTGTGAACCATTGGATTAACAACTCATTAGGAATCTCTAATTTTATGAGGAGGCGCCTACATGTCCATTCATGGATACAATCAGAAATGTGTGTCACAATATCTTTCTTAAGATATGTTAGAAAATGGGTGCCAGTTTCATAATGAACTCGCAACTGGAAGTGGGTGAGGAAAGCCGTAGCTAAAGAGTTAAAGTCGGCATAGGTACCTCGAGGTAAGTCGACATACCATTTTGGGGTAGCACCTGTTAAGGTTCTTTGAAAGAGGCGAAGACGAATAGAATCATCAACATAAGAATTTGAAAAGCACCATAAGTGATATGTCATCACATGGGCTTGCAGGTCCTCTTTAGGTTTTCCTTCGAATTTAAGGCAATCTCTTGGAATTTTAGTTGGAATCGGAGGCCAGTAAGGCAAATGAAGAATAGGATCATTTGTAAGCCTCGTGACATCAAGGAGTTCCAACGTAGCCAAAAATGGCAATTTTAGATTAAATGGCATGTAGGGCCTTTGAGGAGGCTCAAACTGCAGGTTCCAACCTTACTGGTAAGGATTCTGCCGCCACAGTGGAGGATTTTGACCATACGGGATTTGATGTTGCCCCCACTAAGGGGTACCTTGACCATAAGGTGGATTTTGTCCATGGTAGGTTTGATATTGACCTACCATAGGTCGTTGATAAGCATTATATGCGACATACAGGTTTTAAGGCTGTTGGACCTATTGACCCTGGACCTGAAGAGATTGACCCTGCTGCTGCAGGATTTGACCTTGTGTTTACAAGGGCTAACCTTGTTGATATACATATTGAGCTTGCTACTACAGAGGTTGACCTTGCTGCTGCAAAGGCTGACTTTGCTATTGTAAAGGTTGACCTTGCTACTACAAAGGTTGGCCTTGTGGATACAAAGGTTGAGTAGGCTGCTGAACAAATTGAGTTTGTTGCTGCAAAGGCTGTTGATATTGCTGCAAAGGTTTCCCCTGCTGCTGCAAAGGTTTCCCTTGCTGCTGTAATGGTTTCCCTTGTTGCTGCAAAGGTTGTTGGACAATTCCTTGGGATATACCCTGAGGGTATTGGTAATTTCCGAATTGAATCTGACCATATCCACCATAAATAGTGGATTGACCTGGCTAGACATAGGCACCTGCTTGTGGAATGTAAGATGAGTTGACGAGGGATTGCGAACCATATGTGACATAAGCCTGTTAGAGTGGAATTTGAGTCGTATAAGGCTGTTGATACTGGATATTACCCGACCTAGATGGACCAATAGGGTTAGGAATACCACAAGAATAAGGTTTATTGACTCCAACCATGTGATATTGTAATTCACTCACATGGGTTTCACCTGACACAAGAGGAATGTTCGGATTTCCCCCCGAGGTGGTGGAACATTCTGTCCACTTGACAGAGGGCAGGAAGAACTGAATGAAACCTGACCTAAAACAGTCGGTTGTACTGGAATAGATGGTTGAAACAATGGTACAGGTTGCGATAGAATCATAGGTTGAACAAGAACTGGCGTAACAACAATTTGTACAGAAATTAGAGAGGCCACATTTGGAATAAACATACCAGTAGTAGGCATGAAATTTGAAGACCAAATGGGATTTTGATACAAAGATGAAGCACTAGGAGTTCCTGAAACTAACTGAGCTAAGGTTGTATAACCAGGTGGAAACATAGGCCCACTCATTTCAAGAAGTGTGTGAGATGGGACTCTTCTTGTAAAAGGAAATCCTTTTAGAGGAAATTCATACACTTTTTCATCATCGACATGAGGAGTACGAGTAGCAAAAACTTCCAAATGACCTGGAGAAGAGGTTGGGATCTCACCCTCTGAATCCATGGGTGGAAACAATTGGTGAGGAGGAATCCGAGATGTACAAGGAGATAAATCCAAAGGAACACCAGACTGATTGTAAGGATTGTAAGGATGTTGAGGAGATATCACAACAAGATCAAATAACAGATTTGGTAGACATATGACAAACCTCTGTGGACTCTCAGGGGTTTCAAGATCAGATTCTTGAGGTGACAAGGAATCTAAAGGTGGTGGATGAGAAGAAAGGGGTTAAATGCTCGGGATAATCCCAAGTTAAAAACCTTGAGTTTCAAGTGACTGAGGAAGTTTCGAGTGAACTCCTTGTGAATACCCTTCAGTATCAGATAACAAAGGGGACTTTGGGGTGAACTCAATGGTTCAGCCACAATGATTTTCTCTCAAGAGTAGAAAAAGGAGAGAAGATTCGTTGAGGGCTAATTAAAAATAAAATTTACAAGGATTTACTAAATATTGGGCCAATAAGCAACTGCATGGGTTCAACATGTTATCGTTGGTAGTTAATTTTATTGACACGAAATAACAAATAAATAAATATGGGTAAAATCTAGGCAATAAGGATTACCTAGTATCTGTGAATTGCAATATATACCCTAACCGAAACCAAGGCTTAACGTATGATGACCAATTTCCCTGAATGCTGTGTTCAGTGTGTCACGTTTACAAGGCGGTTGACTCGTTACCTGTGGCTAAAGGATAACAACCTAATGGGGTCTCCTAATATATACATGATGATACGGGGAGCACAAGTCCGTGTTAGCACTGTCTAATGCAAAACCGTTCGATGAGAGCATCCCTATATAATTTTCATGAAGTGCCTCCAATATACCCGAAAGTACTAGAGAACCTTCTATATACTTCTATACTGGGATGAGATTTCACCCACGGGATACACTGCAGGTAGTTAACGACAACTGTTATGTTTTAAGACGTCGGAACACGTCTCTATCCTAGACCTCTAAATATTTGCGTTAAGTGACAAATGCTCCTTAGGTTAATTGAGGTAAATTTTAAGTTTAATCTTGAATTAAGTTTCATTTTTGAGGGATCAATGAGGTCACCTGTTCCTAGAATGCAACTAAATGATGAAAATGAAACTTTTGATTCGATGAAAGCTATTCTAACAAAGGAAGAGAAAGAACCAAATAATGCATCAAACAATCCAAAAAGCATCAATACAATTATATCAATGCACTATGTAAAAATGAGATCTAATCTTTCATTCCACTAACAAATGCAATTCCATAGAAATGAAAATCTTTTTCTTTTCATTAAAGATGAAATAATGATCTCCCTTTGATTTTAATGCAATCAATGCAATCAATGCAAACTAGTGCAAAAGAGAAAAAAAAAATGCAAACAATTCACTAATCATGAAAATCTCTTTCACTTTCTGATTTGAATGCAATAAGTGTTTCGAAAATACTTCAATGGTATACACTTTCACTTTTTGAAACACAAGAATAACAACAAGCACTTTCTTTCAATTCAATAAAAAACCAAACAATTTTGTAATCTATTGCTTGCTAACAGAACTAAAGTGTCTTTCAAAGCATCTACTTGATTCCACACTAATGAAAACAACTTTATACCAAAGAACCAAAAGTGACTTGCATAATATGTCCAGACAAAAAAATACTTTGAGAAAAGGTAATTGATCTCTCAAGAACAGATCAATAAGTGAATGAAGGGTGACCTAGAAACCATAGAAACCCTAGAAATAAAATCAAGATTCAAACACACTTAAACCAAAACAAGAGGCAATTGTAGTCAGACAAACATGTTAACCAAGATAATGACACTATAATCGCACTGAAAAACCACTGCTAGGAGGAAAAATATTGAAATCAAGAAGAAAAAGCCTAATTTTCTTTAACCTCTGCGATCATATCACTTGTCATACACAAAAAACGATAATTGCGATTGTAATTAGAATATCCGCGATGCCATCATGACTGTCAGGGACGAAACTGCGATGGTTGAGAAAGATGAGATAAAACCAAAAAAATTCAATATCAGCAAAAAATAAGAACCTTCAAGCAATCACTAGTAAGTGAAAAAAGTTGCAGACAAGCAAACAAGCCAGAAAACGAACGGTTGGTCAAACTCAACAAAAAAGTAGGATGAAGGATTGAATTGAAAGGATCATAGCTTCCCCAGTAGAGTCACCATTTTGTTGTCTAGGTAAATCCTCTCTGCAAACATAGATGATCCCTCTAGCCCAATGAGTGGGATTAGCAACCTAAGTGACAATCTACTAGACACTTTCCTAAGTTACAATTGAAATGAGAGACGAAGAAGATGGCCTACCTTATTCTGATGCTACCTCGATATCCTTTGTTCAAGGCCTTCAATCACTTGTGTCATGGGCTCATTCCTACTACTCACAACGTTTATGTACCTGCTCAAGGGACCAAGACAAAACAAGGCATGTGAATACAAATAACATATTTAAAATCAACCTACTTAACTAATCAAGGAATGTTAATATATATGATACATGAGCATACACATCAATGGAAAATGAACCAATAGATGTATATTAATAGAAAAGAAGGGGAAGCATAGAACCAAGCCTTGATGTTGATAGGATCTCCTTTAATGAATGTCCAAGTCCAAGCTAAGCTCTCCAAGCACTCCTTCTCCAAGCCAAATGAGTATCATATAGGAACAATCTTAGTATAAGGGTGCAAATAGACATAGACCAACCAGTTGGGAATGGGAGAGGATGAATATATAGGCTGGGAAAGGGAGTTAGGATCTCTCCAAAGATAGGAGTAGGCCCTCATCTCAAGGAGGTAGCTCATAGGGATAATAACAAGAGGCCAAGTTGGGAGAACTCGACCTCATCTATGTCAAACAACCTCCAGCTCACCACTCTGGAAGCTTCTAGATCACGGAGTTTCTCATCCTCTTTGGGAAAATTTCTTTTTTGGGATCATCGCAGGTATACAGGTAAATAGAGTGATGCCATCGCAGGTTGGGTATAATACAATTGGAAACCATCGTGGTTTTTACTCTCATAAGAGCGATGATTCTCAAATTAGGGTTTAAGAGCTATTTCCTTCAGGGGAAGCTCAAGGCATTTTCCAATCAATGTCTTAGGGAGCATCTGAGCTGCATATATGAATGAGTACACTGCATAATGGTCATGTTTCGGGAACTTCAAGGTATTTCAAATAGAAGTGCAGGAGGTGTGATAAAATACTGCCTAACATGTTTCCTTTGAAATAGCTTCTAGCATGTAGCATTGTAACACAAAAACATGTTATAACAAAATTTGCAATTAGCAACTAGTGTCACAATTACATGATGAGTATTTAATTAGTGAACATTTATATTTTTTTCAACAAATTGCATCATTAGTGTAAAGTAAATGCAAAAACTCAAGTTCTTAATAAAAGTAACATATTTTTGACACATATACTAATTTGTTGAAATACTATGAAAAACAAGTATTAAAAGAAGCTATAATTTAAGAGTGCTATGATCATCCTTATAAGTAGACCATAAAATTGAAAAACTCTTCTTCCAAAATGCCTCACTGATATATTGAATGCATATGATGAAATCCACCCATAGTCTAAGAAATTATAATAATGCGCCATGGATCAATCCTTCCAATAATTGTTAAAATGTATTTGGTCACCACATGTAACACATTGACAATGTTTTATGACATTCTCAGGTCATTGATATATAAGAAGAGTCAACGGACAAGTAAAAGATATAATGTTTATATTGTTCTTTAGGCCTCTACATGAACTCCATCTTTTCCCAAAAACTAGATTTAATCCTTGTGAGGAAACCATATCTATTCCAATATAATAAAGACTTCAAATTGATAGAGAATATAGGAAAAATGTTTGAACTTGTGGAGGTTTATAGTTTCAAATACAACTTAAGAAAATTATGTGTAAATAATGCATCTCCCTAAGAGTGCTCTTATAAATGGATAAAACCTCCAAAGTTTATAATGATACACAAGATGATATCTCCTAATGCATATATAATGAAACTAGAAATTCTCTTAATCTCACAAATCATCGTGAAGAATAATGGATGCTCACACATTTCTTGGATAAAGAACCTTGAATATGAATTGAAAAAGCAAAAGGAGGATACTTTCATAAGGATTTTATATCTTTCCATTACCAACAAATTGCAATTTTAGTACTACAAAATAAAACTACAAAAATTGACATCGAGAGAATAATTCGTATTAGAGTTCTCCACCCTTCTTGCTTAGGAAGTGTTCCTACAATTAAAGAGTTTGTTTAGATAACCTCCATACTTCATATAGGATTCCCTACAAATATGAAGGAAACATATATATGTAGATTTGTTCTTTTCCTCAAGAACTTTGTTTAAAGAAAGAGAAAGAGAGAAAATCTCAATTTTCCCAATCCATTAGCATATTTGAGTCTCCAAACACTTAATGGAATCCATATCTTTCTCCACTCTACAATTCATAAATAACTGTAGAGCCAGACACTCACCTCTATTGTTTTTACCCTACCCACCTATATATTTTAATATGAAATAATTATTTTCTCATAAATACAAAATTCCTCTAGAGCCCCACATGAATTTCCTTGAGAGAATCCATTAAAAAGCCCCACACTTTTGAATATTCAATATCAAATATTTTGGAAAATTATGAGAATATGATTTCATGACCTACCTCACTAGAAATTTTCTCTATAACTTCAATTGTCATACTATTTCTTAAAATCCATAGTCCAAAGAAGGAATACCTTTTTGTGTACTACATATTAAAATGGCCAACTTTGGAAGCATTCTAACATATAATTATTTTCCCATGTGTTGTTTTCACTTGCTATTTGGATAACTACATTCAAACTTTTGTTGAAAGGAATTGATAAAGAGACCATCATCATTTTCTTCATTTACTTTACAAGAAGTACATCTACAAAGTTTTGAGTTTCATTTTTCCTAACATTTTGTAGATTATCCCAATTTAGAATTTTGTTGGATAATACTAACCACAAAAAACTTATAGTTTGCAGGGGAGTATAGTCTATTATTTTATCTTTGTGTATGTACTTTAAAAGTAATCCATACATGTTATGTGTGTGTCATGCAAGTCTATATATGTTACATGTGTTCATATCAGAGGAGACTTAACTGACACTATGTTTTAAACAACATTGTTTTCCCATTAAACCATATTTTACCATTAAATATATGTGTAAGACAACCAACCTCTAATGAGAATTTGTTCAGGTTTATGGATCCAATAAGTTCTAAAAGTGTCTAGTTTTATGAATTCAATGAGTTCTATTCAATTAATGAAGTTAAACCTCTACTGACAATGCGCCTAGGTTTATGAATCCAATGTTTTCAAAAACATTTTAGGTTATGAATTCAGTGAGTTTGATGAATTAATGTAAGTTATAATGAAAAAAAATATAGTCATTAAACCCTGTATCTTTGACGTAGCATTTTATGAATTATATATATTTGAAAGTGTCTCTTTATAAATTCAATGATTTAACATGAATTGTGAATTCAATGAATTCCTAACAAATAATGCAAATTGCAACAAAATAAATATATTTAAAAATGTCTATTTATGAATTTAATGATTTAATGTGAGTTGTGCATTCAATGAATTCTTATAAATTAGTGTGAGTTGTAATTAAAAAATATTTTAAATTAACAGATTTTATATTCTTGACGAGTAATATTGCACGGATAATTTGTATTTAAGAGTGTTCACATTTATGAATTCAACCATTTCTAATAAATTAGTGTAAGTTGTAATGAAAAGAACATCTCATGTGAATAAAATTTTATAAATGATTTATATTTAAAAGTATTAAGTTTATGAATTCAATGATTTCTAAAATTCACATAAGAAATAATGAAAAAAATTACTTACGTCATCAAATTCTATATATTTGAGAAGACAATGTTTATGAATCATCTATATTTTAAAATATGCAGATTTATGAATTAAATGAATTTTAAATAATTATTGTAAGTTGCAATGGAAAAAAGTTATGCTACATCATCAAATTGTGTATCTTTGATGTGAATAATGTTTTATGAATAATCTATATTTAAAAATGTTTAAATTTATGCATTTAATGAGTTCTAACCATATGACATAAGTTATAGTTAAAAAAATTATTCTATATAATGAAATCCTATCTCTTTAAGCCTAACAATGTTTTATGAATAATTTATATTTTAAAATGCTTAGACTTATGAATTCAATGAGTTTTAATGAACTAGTATAAATTGTAATTAAAAAAAGTGCTTTATGTCATCAAATCGTATATCCTCTATGTGAGTACTGTTTTATGAATCTTCTATAAAAAGTGGGTAGGTTTATGAATTCAATGAGTTCTAACCAATTAATTGATGTTCAACTGAAATATCTCCTATGTGAGTAATGTTTTATGAATCTTCTATTAAAAAGTGGGTAGGTTTATTTTTTTTTTTTTTTTTTTTTTTTTGTAAGCTTAGGTGGGACCTTCTCATTTTCGAGTTTTTACATGTCCGTAGGTAGGTTTATGAATTCAATGAGTTCCAACCAATTAATTGATCAACTAACAAATTACTTTACGTCATCAAATCTTATACATTTGATGTGAGTCATTTTTTATGAACCATAAGCGTCCACATTTATAAATTCATTTCATTGAGTTTTAGTTAATTAATGTAATTTGTAATTAAAAATTACTTTATATCATTCAATTTTATATTTTTGAGATAAATAATATTTAATAATATATTTATATTTAAATATGTTTATATCTATGAATTTAATATCTTCTAATAGTAATTAAAAAAATTGCTTTACTTCATCAAAATTTATATTTTCAACTTGATTAATTTTTTATAAATCATCCTTTAATATATATATATAAAATTGTCTAAATATTTTATTTTACTAAATTCTGTTTAATTATAACTTATTAATTTACAATAAAAAATACAAAATTTCCATAACATTTACGCTGATGTATTTGTTGCAAAATGTTAGATTAATATCAAATTAATGAAAAATGTTATTTCAGATAAAGGTTACATAAAAGAGAATTAAACATTACAATTTTTTATTTATTTTTATTTATTTCTTTTCTCGGATTGTCTTTTTTTTTGACACAAATAGGAAAATCTTTGCTATTAAGTATGTGCCCAATCACAACAAGATACACGAGAATTTTACAACTTTTATAGAATGACTAGAGGTTCTAAGAGGAAAGAAGGAGAAATCTCTAAATGATTTGACAAATTTGTGCTACAATCCTAATAGTGCCAAAGTTTATACTTCTACTAATATAAATTCTATAAAATTGTCCATTTACCAAGATACATTTACATGGAATTGTCATATCTTACTGAGGTGGATTAATTGCATTTGGTTTGTAGGAGCACTACTTACTGTGCTTCTTGAGTCTTCATTATTCCCCCTAAGCTTGGAGATCATCTAGTTGAAGGCACATCCTATCCATCTCGTCCTCCATTTCAATTTGAACCTACAGGCTTATGCAAAATTTCTATTAGGGCTAGAATTTGATGACATAGATATGAAACCTCTGCGAACCAATCTAGAGGTGGATGCAGACACTGATGGTAGTGGTGTGCCATTGGAGTTTTTGTGTAGTCCCTTTTATTGATTGCGTGCTGTGAGCTGTTGGTGTCTTCAAAACAATGGCACAAAAACTACAAAATGGTAGGGTAGAAGGACCAACCAATGCAATGATCAACCCAACTTTCTGAGCTTGAAGTTGGCTTATGAGATGACTCTAACCCTCAATTATCAGTCGAATGGAGAGACCAGAGATGAAATGGTTGGAGAATGGCTTCTAAGGATGCTGAGGCTCCTAGAGATGCTAAATTTGATAGAATGCTAAGCTCCAATGCATTTATTTTCTCATCAAGAGCTATTATTATACTTGAAATATAATTGAATGGAATCGAGTTTGTATGGAGGAAAAATAGAAGATATTTTTTGACTCAATTTGAAGGGGTCTTCAGTCCCTTGTTAAATTCTACAATAATTCAAATCAATCACTCTACCTCACAACACTCTACTTGAACTTCAACTCTCTGCTACCCCATGCAATGATCAAAGCTACTGGACAAGGACAAGCTAGCACATCAGGCAATATGTGTGTTCTATGCGGAGTAGCTCATTGTGTAACCTCAAGCAACTAGGTTTGGGATCCCTTACTAGGGACAATGATCCACTTAAAAATTATATCAAAACAAATTTCAACTGACCAACGTCAAGCTACTGAAGAACAATGATACCCAACTTCAACCCAAGCTCAACATGCTAGAAGATGTAAAATGTTAACCAACATACCTTAGCTTGTATGTTGATGAAGAATCACTACATTATCCACCTTTAAAAATACTCTTCCTTCATGAACATATGTTACTACAACATATGTGCCTCTCTTCTCAAACTCCACTTGTGCACCAAACATTAGCTTCATAAAATTGACTATCTTTTGTTTCTTTCAATTAGCCTAGTTTAGCATGTATCCTAACATTAGTAGAAAAAACTTGATGTAGCAACACTCTGGCTCTATGAGGGTTAACTTCAGTACACTCTTCTGCTTAACAAACAATTACTTTGTCAAGTCTTATAATATACGTTAATAAGCCTCCCTTTTTTTCATATAAGTATCTCTGTAGTGATGTGAACAAACCCTAGCAGCAACGTATTAATTATTCCAAAACCCTATTTCAGAAACTTTGTTCACACACACACACACACATAACAAGGGTGAACAAAGTTTGAATTACATACACTGGTTACATATTATTTATTCTAAAGGGTGAAAAATTACACACACACACACACACACACACATATGTGTGTGTGTGTGTGTGTAATTTTTCACCCTTTGGATTAAATAATATGTAACCAGTGTATTTAATTCAAACTTTGTTCACCCTTGTTAAGTGGCTATGTTGGGAAGGTTTGAGATTTTTACCCTTCACATATGTACCATTAATGAGCTCTACATGTATAGTGGAGGATCTTATAGGACCCTCAAGGCGCCTGTAGGTCAACCTAATGAGTACAAGAGGGACATGATGAAATTAAAAGGGGATTTGTGCTATTGAAACTAATGGGAAAATAGCTTACTTTGGGCTGATTGGATGATAATTTAGATGAAAATTTATTAATGGGTTGTCCATATAGGATAATCTTAAAACTTCTTGTTAAGGCTCATATTTAATGTTTATTTTATTGCTTATATTGCAAGTTTCACTCATGCCTTCGATATAAAATATAACCCTATTGAGAACTGTTATATTGGTTTGTCTTTCATAGATACAACATTTGGTCCTTGATGAATCAAATTCTTATTTGAGCGATACTAGTGTGGACTTGAAGTATTGGTATAGCATTGAAAAACATAAGTAGGTTCTTAAGTATATCTGCATAAACATCACCATCTTGCTTATATCATTATTATATAGTCACAACATTTGAATGAGCATGGACCTTAATGAAGGTCTCAAATAACTTTGTGATGGAGGTGACCTCACAATTTCTCTTATTTTTCTTACCACTAGATGACTCCATCTCAGAAGCTTTTGGATGACCTACTGGTATGCGTTTTCAGGTTTCCTTTGGAATAACTTCTAGTATATACCATTGTAACACAAAAACATGCTATAATTTTTTTTACAATTAACGACTAGTGTCACAATTACATGATGAGTATTTAATTAGTGAACATTTATAATTTTTTCAACAACTTGCATAATTAGCGTAAAGTAAATGCAAAAACTCAAGTTCTTAATAGAAAGTAACATATTTTTGACACATCTAGTAATTTGTTGAAATACTATGAAAAACAAGTATTAAAAGAAGCTATAATTTAGGAGTGCTATGATCATCCTTATAAGTAGACCATGAAATTGAAAACCTCTTCTTCTAACATGCCTCACTGATATATTCAATGCATATGGTGAAATCCACCCATAGCCTAAGAAATTATAATAGTGTGCCATGGATAAATCCTTCCAATAATTGTTAAAATGTATTTGGTCACCACATGTAACACATTGACAATGTTTTATGACATTCTCAGGTCACTGATATATAAGAAGAGTCAAGGGACAAGTAAAATATATAATCTTTATATTGTTCTTTAGGCCTCTTTATGAACTCCATATTTTCCAAAAAACTAGATTTAATCCTTGTGAGGCTGCCATATCTATTCCAATATAATAAAGGCTTCAATTTAATTGAGAATATAATAAAGAATTCAAATTAATAGAGAATATAGTAAAAATGTTTGAACTTGTGGAGGTTTATAGTTTCATATACAACTTAAGTAGAAAAATATGTGAAAATAATGCATCTCCCTAAGAGTGATCTTATAAATGGATAAAACCTCCAAAGTTTAGAATGCTACACAAGATGATATCTCCTAATTCATATATAATGAACTATAAATTCTCTTAATCTGACAAATCATCATGAACAATAATGGCTGCTCACACATTTCTTCGATAAAGGACCTTGAATATGCATTGAAAAAGGAAAAGGAGGATACTTTCGTAAGGATTTTATATCTTTCAATTACCAACAAATTGAGATTTTAGTAGTACAAAATGAAACATAAAAAATTAACATAGAGAGAATCATTCCTATTAGAGTTCTTCACCCTTCTTGCTCAAGAATTGTTCCCACAATTAAAGAGTTTGTTTAGATAACTTTCATACTTCATATAGAATTCCCTAAAAATATGAAGGAAACATATATATGTAGATTTGTGCTTTTCTTGAAGAGCTTTGTTTAAAGAAAGAGCAATAGTGAAAATCTCAATTTCCCAATCCATTAGCATATTTGAGTCTCCAAACACTTAAGGGAATCCATATCTTTCTCCACTCTACATTTCATAAATAACTATAGAGCCAAACACTCACCTCTATTGTTTTTATCCTACCTGCCTATATATTTTGATATGAAATAATTATTTTCTCATAAATACAAAATGCCTCTATAGTCCCACATGAATTTCCTTGAGAGAATCCAATAAAAATCCCCACACTTTTGAATAGTCAATATCAAATATTTTGGAAAATTAAGAGAATATGATTTGATGACCTACCTCATGAGAAATTTTCTCTATAACTTCAAATTTCATACTATTTCTTGAAATCCATAGTCCAAAGAAGGAATAAGGAATACCTTTGTGGGTACTACATATTAAAAAAACCAACTTTTGAAGCATTCTAACATATAATTATTTTCCCATATGTTGTTTCCACTTGCTATTTGAATAACTTCATATGAGACTTTTGTTGGAAAAAAATTGATAAAGAGACCATCGTCATTTTATTCATTTACTTTACATGAAAGACATCTACAAAGTTTTGAGTTTCATTTTTTTCCCAACATTTTTTACATTATCCCAATTTAGAGTTTTGTTGGATAATACTAACCACAAAAAACAGTTTGTAGGGGAATATAGTCTATTATTTCATCTTTGTGTCTCTACTTTAATACTAATCCATACATGTTGTGTGTGTGTGTGATGCAAGTCTATATATATTACATGTGTGTGTGTGTGTGTGTGTGATGCACGTCTATATATGTTACATGTGTGCATATTAGAGGCAACTTAACTGACAACATGTTTTAAATAACCTTATTTGCCCATTATGTGTAAGACAACCAACCTCTAATGACAATTTGTTCAAGTTTTATGGATCCAATAAGTTCTAAAAGTGTCTAGTTTTATCACTTCAATGAGTTGTATTCAATTAATGAAGTTAAAACTCTACTGACAATGTGCTTCGGTTTATGAATTCAATGTGTTCAAAAAATGTTTAAGTTATGATTTCAATGAGTATGATCAATTAATGTAAGTTGTAATGAAAAAATATAGTCATTAAACCTTGTATCTTTGACGTAACATTTTATGAATTGTTTATATTTGAAAGTGTTCGTCTATAAATTCAATAATTTAACATGAATTGTGAATTCAATGAATTCCTAACAATTAGTGCAAATTGCAACGAACAAAAAAATATATTTAAAAATGTCTATTTATGAATTTAATGATTTAATATGAGTTGTGAATTCAATGAATTTCTATAAATTAGTGTAAGTTGTAATTAAAAAATATTTTAAATTAATAGATTTTATATTCTTGGCAAGTAATGTTGCACCAATCATTTGTATTTAAAAGTGTCCAAATTTATATTTAACCGTCTCTAATAAACCAGTGTAAGTTGTAATGAAAACAAGAAGTTTCTTTGATGTGAATAAAATTTTATAAATTATTTATATTTAAAAGTGTCTAAGTTTATGAATTCAATGATTTCTAATTAATTCACATAAGTAATAATGAAAAAAATTACTTTACGTCATCAAACTCTCTATTTTTGAGATGAATAATGTTTTATGAATCATCTATATTTAAAAATGTGGAGATTTATGAATTCAGTGAATTTTAAATAATTAATGTAAGGTTCTATGGAAAAAATTTATGCTACATCATCAAATTGTTTATCGTTGATGTGAATAATGTTTTATGAATAATCTATATTTAAAAATGTCTAAATATATAAATCTAATGAGTTCTAACCAAATGACATAAGTTGTAATTAAAAAAAGTATTTTATATCTTGAAATCCTATATCTTTGAGGCTAGCAATGTTTTATGAATAATTTATTTTTTAAAATTCTTATACTTATGAATTCAATGAGTTTTAATCAACTAGTATAAATTGTAATCTAAAAAAGTGCTTTTTGTCATCGAATCTTATATCCTCTATGTGAGTAATGTTTTATGAATCTTCTATTAAAAGTGAGTAGGTTTATGAATTCAATGAGTTCTAACCAATTAATTAAAGTTCAATTGAAAAATTACTTTACGTCATCAAATCTTATACATTTGATATGAGTCATGTTTTATGAATCATAAGTGTCCACGTTTATAAATTCATTGGGTTTTAGTTAATTAATGTAAATTGTAATTAAAAAATTTACTTTATATCATTCTTGAGATAAATAATATTTTATAATATATTTGACTGATAAAACTTTATATTTTTCAACATGATTAATGTTTTATAAATCATATATATATATATATATATATATATATATATATATATATAGTGTCTATTTTTTTATTTTTATTTTACTAAATTGTAATTAATTATAACTTATTAATTTACAATAAACAATACAAATTTTCCATAACATTTACTGTGATGTATTTTTATGCAAAATGTTAGATTAATATCAAATTATGAAAATGTGATTTCAAATTTACATATTAAACATTACATTACACATATATATATACATATATATTGACACAAATAAGAAAAGCTTTGCCATTAAGTCTGTGCCCGATCACAACAAGATACACAAGGAATTTACAAATTTCTTAGAGTGACGAGAGGTTCTATCTCTTAATGATTTGACAAATTTTTGCTACAATCCTAATGGTGCCAAAATTTATACTTCTGCTACTTTAGACTCTACAAAATTGGCCATTTACCAAAATACATTTACATGGACTTGTCATATATTATTGAGGTGGATCAATTGACACTTGGTCTATAGGAGCACTACTTGTTGTGCTTCTTGAGTCCTCATTATTCATAGATCATCTAGTTGAAGGTGCATCTTATCCATCTATTTGAATTTGAACCAGCTTATATATCTATATCTATATCATACTATACTAAATTGTAATTAATTATAACTTATTAATTTACAATAAACAATACAAATTTTCCATAACATTTACTGTGATGTATATGCAAAATGTTAGATTATATCAAATTAATGATATTTCAAGTATTACATATTATTACATGCATACATACATACATACATATATATACATATACATACATATACATACATACATATACATATATATATATATATATATATATATATATATATATATATATATATTTTGACACAAATAAGAAAAGCTTTGCCATTAAGCTGTGCCCGATCACAACAAGATACACAAGGAATTTACAAATTTCTTAGAGTGACGAGAGGTTCTAAGAGGAAAGAAGGAGAAATCTCTTAATGATTTGACAAATTTTTGCTACAATCCTAATGGTGCCAAAGTTTATACTTCTACTAATATAGATTCTATAAAAATGTCCATTTACCAAGATACATTTACATGGAATTGTCATATCTTATTGAGGTGGATCAATTGACATTTGGTCTGTAGGCGCACTACTTAGTATGCTTCCTGAGTCTTCATTATTCCTCTGAGCTTGGAGATCATCTAGTTGAAGGTGCACCTTATCCATCTTGTCCTCCATTTGAATTTGAACCAGCTAACTTATGCAAAATTTCTACTAGGGCTAGAATTTGATGACATAGATATGAAACCTTTGCGAACCAATCTAGAGCTGGATGCAGACACTGATGGTAGTGGTGTGGCTTTGGAGTTTTTATGTAGTCCCTTTAATTGATTGCGTGCCGTGAGGTGTTGGTGTCTTCAAAACAATGGCACAAAAACCACAAAAGGGCAGGGTATAAGGACAAACCAATGCAATGACCAACTCAAATTTTTGAGCTTGAATCCGGCTTTGAGATGACTCTAACCCTATATTATCACTCGAATGCAGATACCAAAGATGAAATGGTTGGAGAATGGCTTCTAAGGCTGCCGAGGCTCCTTGAGATGCTAAATTTGATAAAGTGCTAACCTCCAATGTGTTTCTTTTCCCATGAAGAGCTATTCTTATACTTGAAATATAATTGAATGGAATCGAGTTTGCATGGAGGAGAAATAGAATAGGGAAAGGACGAATTTTGGGTGAAAGAGAAATAAATACATCCCTCAAAAATGCCCAATTCTATCCTTTCCATTCAATTGATCATCATATTTAACCATGCCAAACAAATTTATTTGTTGGAAATACTACGAGGGGGGTGAACCAGTATTTCCTTTAATTTTACAATTGGTTAGCTTATTTTAACTCATTAAAACAAACATGAAGCAATATCACATCGCAAAAACAATGCACGAAAGATTTCTCTTAACAAAATCTTCATTATGTATGGTTACATACAATTTTACTAGTCAGGACTAGAAGGAAGTAGAATACTCCCAAGGCTTTTACCAGTAAGGATGGAACGAAGAAACTACGCCCTAAGTTTGAATATATATGAAGGGGTATTCAATCACTTGTTACATTCTACAACACTTCAACTCAATCACTCTACCTCACATCACACTACTTGCACTTCAACTCTCTTATGCCCCATGTAATGATCAAAACTAGGTTTGGGATCACATAATAGGGATCATGACTCACTTAAAAGTGATATCAAAACAAATTTCAACTGACTGATGTCAAGTTGCTGAAGAACAATGATACCCAACTTCAACCCAAACTCAAGATGTTGGAATATGTACAATGTTAACCAACATACCTTAGCTTCTATGTTGATGAAGAATCACTACAATCTCCACCTGTACAAGTACTCTTCCTTCATGAACCTATGTTACTACATCATATGTGCCTCTCTTCTCAAACTCCGCTTGTGCACCAAAGAATAGCTTCATAGATTTGATTAGCTTTTGTTTCTTTCAATTAGCCTAGTTTAGCATGTATCCTAACATCAGTAGAAAAAACTTGATATAACAACACTATGTCTTTATGAGGGTTAACTGGTGTACATGCTTCTGCTTAACAAACAATGACTTTGTCAAGTATTAAAATATACATTAATAAGGCTCCCTGTTTTTCATATAAGTATATCTGTAGTGGTGTGAACAAACCCCAATAACAATGTATTAATTCTTCCAAAACCCTGTTTCAAAAACTTTGTTCAATTACATATATATATATATATTACTGTCAATCGCTCACATTTGGTTACAACCCTAGAAAAAATTATCAATAGAAGATGCCTCTTACAAGATGTAAAATTTCCTTATAGATCTTCCCTCTTGCCTTCAATCTATTGATGTAAAGTGGATGAGCGTGGTGATGAATTTGGTCACTGAAGATGCTTCTATTGCTCCTATTCACTGATGCATTTCCTTTTTTGGTATCGAAAATATAGATCAATAATGGGGCTAAAGTAGTTCCTTAATTTCTCTTACTCCTTGCATTAGATTCGTATAAGGTTTAGAACTATCAAGATACCCCTGCTTTTAGTGTATTGGTGCAACTATCTATCTTAGTGATGTAGGGTTCAATACATAGTGCAAAAACACCTTGCTACACTTTATGCCAACAAGGGTGATCCAAGTATAAATGAATTGCTCTAACACACTCAGGTTTGTTCCTTTATACTTAAAAACTTTTATGAATCTTCAACATAGCAGGACATGAACTCCATGAATCTGAACATGAAACCATGGATTTGATTATGAAACCCTACCTCCAAACACACACCATGAATTTGAGCCACTGATCCAAAAATGGATCCTGGATAAACCTCTAAGTCTAAAAGACTTCATATAATAGGTAAAAGGTGCCAAATGGCACCAACCCTTTGTAAATCAGAGTAAAATTAAAGTCACAAGCTACTCTCAGAAATAGTCTCATTGCAGATATCTCTTCATTCTGAAACCAACGCAACTTGAATGGGTGAAACAGATTTCAGATGAAGAAGTTATTGCAAGAAGAAGTTTCCCTTTATCCTTTGAAGAAGGGGAAAATTCCATTAAAAATGGCCTAAAAGGCTATTTGAGGAAATCACATTGCACAAGGCAAAGAGGAGGACTTAAGGTCGGGGGAAGGGACCCTCGATCAACGATCTTTGATGATCGGATTAACAGATCGGGTCGGAGGCAGGCATATGCACCCATAAGGCAAAGGCCCCGGGCTGATGCGATAGTGCGATTGCGATATCGGCGGATTGCTATTGGCAATCCCAAAAGGGAAGGACCCCCGAGCCGTGCGACTGTGTTCACCGATATCGGCAGTTTGGCACACCCAAAGGGGAAGTCCCCGGGCCGTTGCGACTTGCAATTGTGATTAGGACCGGATTCAATGGGGTTTAAAAGCCCGATTTCATAAAATTTCAAATCCGGAAATTCAGATTTTCCTTTGTATTTCCCGTTTAATGGATTTTTGGCTATTGGCCATGCTGCCGAAGTGATTGTGATATGCGATGGAAGGCGGACCCGATAGGGATTTTAGGGGCGATTTAAGGTACTTTCACGTCCAAATTTCACGCCTGATTGTGATTTTCCTGTGTATTTCCATTTCAAGCCTGAAACGCAGTATTTCGTGGATTTTCGCTTGAAAGGAGGCCGTCGGTTCATTTTCCATGGGAAAACAACCATCATTCCCTGTGCCATGCTATAGGTGGGCGTTTCTGCAACAGGGATGCGTTTTGAAGTGCGGAGAGCCAGAGCCAGGAAGAGGAATGATTCCTCATGGTCAACGTTGACAGAGGAACAACTAAGGAAGCTGAAAAGCTAGAAATGCCTCAAAGAAAGCTGGAGAGATGAATCACAAGGGGTGTTGGCAGGAGTTGGCAATTGTTGTTGGAGTTGTTGCTGAAACCAAGCATAAGCAAAAAGCGAAGCCAAAGTAGGAAGTCGAGGCTTAAAAGAGCAGTGCAAAAAGGCAACAACAAAACAAGCAATGCATAAAGCAAAAAGCTGAAGCACATGCAGCCAAGGGAGTCACTTGGAGTTCAAGTGGAAAGCTAGAGCAAGAGCCGAGAGCCAGAAAGCCGAGAGCTTCAGAGCTGGGGATTGAATGGCATTCTAAATCCATTGTTCTATTTAAACCACAGAGTTGAGCAAGGGAGCTTGTAAAAAGATTGCTGCCATAATCCCAGAGAGCCTAGTCGAGTTGACTAGAACTCACGGAGACATAACCCAAGAGTTTTGGGTGAACTCCAAATTAATATTGCTGTTCTGTGTGTGTGTTATTGCTGCATTGTCTATGTTTCTTTATTTACTATTATATGTATTTATATATTAGTTTGAGCACATTAAATTACAACACATAAACAATTTTAATAAACAACACCAACATACACCTTTTGTTCAAGCACATATTTAATTCTGCACTAGTTAATCATAAAGACTTGGGAATAATTTAAGATTTGGGAGTGGAAGAGGTTCTTGTAAGTTAGACAAGAAGCCTAAGTGCCCCATTTTCAGATCAGGTGGTATCAGAGCCTAAGTTTGTGTTATCGGGAAAACTAGTGTCTATACAGAGCTGCTAGTCCCACTAAGACGGGTAGCTATCTTAGAAACAAACAAACGAAAGTCACTTGTGTTTTCCTTTATGAGAGATAGATGAGAAAGAAGTAGAGAGTACCAACCTCAGTTTTTCACTTGGCTCCTTGCTTGTTTCCTTTCCCCTTTGACAAAATCTTGCCACTCCTTCCTTACTTGTCCCGCTTCAAAGAGCACCTGTAGAGTCAAAGCAGCATAATACCATCAAAGCATAGAGATCTATGTTGTTGGGAAAAGTATCTATTCAGAATGCCCCTATCCCACTCTAAGGTGTGATAGTGCCTTAGCAACAAACAATGAAAAATACTTGAGTATTCTTCTTTATGAAATGTAAAGGAAGAGGAAGGATGTAACTAACCTGTGTCTTTCGCTAGTTTGTTGATCCAATCGCTCCTCTCTTCAATAGCTCCCAGCTCCCTGCTCCCTTATCGGCCCAGCTTCACCGAATTCCTGCAAGATCACAGAAGAGAGAAACTACACGAAGATATAGATTTACATTCATAAAAAGCTTTGGGATCAGATTAAGCTAAACATGCAAATATAACAAAACATCATTGATACACAGCATGTAGGAGAAACTCAAATAATTTTATTGATATGATAAGAAAGTCCAAGAGGAGATACAACCAAGTGAGTCCCGATCCAGCATCTACCTCCCAGCAAAGGAATTCCTTCCTCTCCTCCAACAAAGCATAAATCACCCAATGTACTAATCTCAATCTCAAACCAACAGCAATTCTCTGCAAAGTACAAAATTCCAGCCTCTGGATCTCTGGGATGAGGGATCCATATATAGATGTAAGCAGAGAGGATGAGTCAGCTTATGTTTTGACTTGTGGCTTCTCTCTGTCAGTTCTTGCTTCCACTTGGAGGCTGAGAGCCTCTTACTCATCACTGGTCGAATTCAGTGAGGCAAGTGTCATTGGAGAAGATTCTGGAAGCTTCCATTGTCTCTCCACCTCGTTGAATGACTCTGCCACTTGTCATTTCCCGCTCAACGCACCTGGGTAGTGCATTCAAGTGCGTTGCAACGCACCTAGCTAGTGTACTGGGGTGCTTTGCAACGCAGGCAGCTAGTGGAGCACTTGAATTGATCCTGATTTGACTGTTTCTGAGTAGTTTTTGGTGGAGAACTTCTGGGAGAAGCTGTCATTGGTTGACCTTGTTCCTTTAGGGGCAGGAACAACACTTTTAGGGACTTTGGATCCCTTGGATTATGGACATTTCATGCTTAGAGCTGTAAGGCACAAAAATGTCTATAACAATCTATCACTGTAAACAATATAGTATCAGATATATATTGACCATACAAATGCATATATCAACACAATATTCAAAGATACACAAGAATATGGAGGAAAACTCAAATAGCCTTATTGATAGAAGTAGTAGAAGAGAGAATTACAACCACTTGGTCTGACCCAACGCCATCCTCCTAGCATGAAAGCCCTCTTCACCTCATACAAAGCAAGATCACCCAACAATGTCTTCAAAGAGAAACCAACAACACTTGCAAATTACAAAATTCCAGCCTGTCGATCTTTGGGATGAGGGATCCATATATAGATGTTTGCAGGGGGTGAGTCAGCTTCTGGGATTTTGATTAGTGTCATCTTTTTGATAGTTCTTGGTTCCACTTGGAGATTTCATGATCTCTTACTCATCCTTGGGCGAATTCAGAGAGGCAAGTTTTAAATGACCTGCTTCTAGAAGATTCTCAGGGTCTCCACCTAGCAAACTGCTTGTGCCATTTGTCTGCTCTCACTCATCACACCCTGCAAAAGGGATTTTCAGTATGCATCACACTTTTTTCATGTGGCAGGTGAGATGCATCGCACCCTTAGCACTGGGTAGTCTGTATGGTCCTGCTTTGACCAATTTTGAGTAATTTTTCATGGAGAACTTCTGGGAGATGATGTAATTAGCTGACCTTGCTCCTTTAGGGCATTAAATAACACTTTTAGGGGCTTAGAAGCCCTTTGTTTATGGACATATATGATTGGGGTTGTAGTGCCCAAATATGTCGATAACAGTTTGGTTAACCCCACCTTCAAGGAAGGTTATATCAGAATGCTTGATTGACAGAGCAAAGATTGCTTGTCTAAAAGGTGTTTGGGCAGTCAAGGATTGATTGTCTGATTGATGTATGCTTGTTGCAAACTAATTATTGTTTGAGTTTGCAGAGGTGAAGGGAAAGTTGTTGATAGCTCAGTCTAGGAAGGACAAGAAGAAAAGAGAGCTGAAGGAACTCTTCTTATCCCAAAGGACCTCAAGGCAATCTTTGGAGCACAAGAGGTTTGTTGCAAAAGGTTGCTAAATAAGCTCTTTATTTATCTTCTTGAAGTTTTTTTTGTTCATTGGCATAATGAAAACTTCTACAAGTGGGTCCTCAATTTTTGCATTCTTCACAAGATTCTTTGATGAAGACATGAAGCAAGAGTTGTCCACCATGATGGATATGGTGAGAGAAATGTACGAGGATGGAAGGAAGAGCAGCATGCTTAGAGAGCAGTTGAATTCCATGGAGGAAGAGAAGTAGTTGCTTTCTGACAAATTGCAGGAAATGGAGAGGCAACTTCATATTGCAAATACGAACCTAAAAAAGATGCATGAGTTGGAGACAGAGCTCTTTGTTTCCCAAGAAGCCTTAGTCAAGTATCAGCTTGAAAAAGAGGTAAGCCATTCCAGTTTGTCTTCAAATTCCTCTAAGGATGCTTATATTGGTTCTTTTGAGAAACATACTGGAGGCATAGGTTCTAAGCTAATGTCCAAGATGGGATATGAAGGAAAAGGCTTGGGTAGACATGAACAAGGTATTGTTGAGCCAATAATGATTGAGGAAAGGCCTAAGTATTTGGGTCTTGGCTATGGACAAGCTTATGGAGAAAGTTCCAAGGTTGCCATGAAGGCCATTGAAACAGCTCCAAGAAGGAGTTGCATTACGGAGTGTGAAGATTGTATTCAGTAGGACTGTAATAGCTTGAAACATCATTTGCAGGATGCAAGTGTTCAGAAGCACACACTTGAACTAGAGAGTTGGGGAGACTCTAACAGCTTTGAAGAGATTGATGGTGTTCCAAAAGGAGCCACTTCTTCATTTGCTTCACCTCCTCATGAAGGCAATAAAGGTGAAGGAGGCATGTATAACTTTGGTTCTAAACACATTCCTTTTGATTTTTCAAAGCATGGTAAATTTCCACATAAGCATGGGAAAAAAATTGCATGTTCCTTTTGTGGTTTGGATAACCATCATGTTTCTAGATGTTGGAAGAGAATGGCCACATACAGGAAAATTTTGAAGGAAAAGAAGCAAAAAGCCAAAGGTCCATTGGACAAGGCAAATCATGCTGTCAAGAGGATGCACATGTGTTGCACTTACTGCCATAAGTAATGACATATTGTTGCAAAATTTTGGACTTTGAATCCAGCAATGCTTCCACAAAAGCTGAAGAAAGTGGAAAGAGAAGATGACAGAAATGGAAGTGAAGATTCCATGAATGATGTGTCTTAGAATGATTCACATGATGATGCTGATGTGCAGACAAAGGTAGTACCTTTGAAAGGGATTGGTAAGGAATGGTTAGAGTTCTTATCTGATTAAGATTGCATGTCTATTGATGCATCTACATTATATTTCATTTCAGCTTCGAAAGTATAGTGTGCTTAAGTGAAAGTTGAAGGATGAAATGCATGCATGAGCATGAGATGCATGAACACAGGGATGTTGATGATTTCCTTGTTTTTGAACATGTATGTGTAATTAAATTGCAGGGTTTATTGCTTTGACATGCATGTGATGCCATGTTGACTTGGGAGAAGTTAGCTTGGTCTCCAAATGGAGATAATGATGAAGTGTTTCATCTTTTGAAAAAGAGTCCTAATGGTATTTTTCTACATGCTTGACTTAATAAAGGGTCATTTGTTTAAAGGAATGTTTTGTGGGCTTGTTATCTAGTCCATCATTTGTATGCAGATGTAAGACATGGAGGTGTTCACAAGATGTGAAAATCTGTTTCTTTTGTTGAAGCAGGAGTTTAGGCCATCCAGTTGTTGTCTGTGTTTCTGTTGTTGTTAACAATTGTTGTTGACAACTTTTCCAACAGGTACAGATGAAAGTTTTGTGGAGCAGATGTACTTCACATTTGTTTGAGCCACCTTGGATCAATGATTAGGGTATAGGAGTTCAAACTACCTTCTGTGACCATTTCAACAGGAGTTCTGCAGGAAAGCAAGGAGGAAGACAGTTCTTCCAAGGAAGACCAGCCCATCCAAGAAGGGAAGTGGTCAGAAACTTTGGTTAAAGGAACTATGCAAGGCAAGTGTAGGGAGGCTAAAAGAGGAGAGTGAGTCACTCTCATTTACTGTTCAGATTAGTATATCAGTCTTTTGGAGACCAAAATTTCTTTTAGTGGGAAGGCGTGATCCAAAAATGGATCCTGGATAAACCTCTAAGTCTAAAAGACTTCATATAAGAGGTAAAAGGTTCCAAATGGCACAAATCCTTTGTAAATCAGAGGAAAATAAAAGTCGCAGGTTGCTCTCGAAAATAGTCTCATTGTAGATATCTCTTCATTCTGAATCCAACGCAACTTGAATGGGCGAAAATAGACTTCAGATGAAGAAGTTTCCCTTTATCCATTTAAAAAGGGGCAAATTCCATTAAAAATGGCCTAAAAGGTTATTTGAGGAAATCGCATCACATAAGGCAAAGAGGAGGACTTAAGGTCAGGCAGAAAGGACCCTCGATTAGTGATCTCTTTTGATCGGATGGGCAGATCGGGTCGGAGGCAAGCATATGCACCCATAAAGCAAAGGCCCCAGACCGATGCGATAATGCGATTGCAATATCGACAGATCGTTGTCAGCGATCCTGAAAGGGAAGGACCCCCGAGTCATGCGACTTGCAACTGTGATCGTCAATATCGGCAGATCAGCACACCCAAAGGGGAAGCCCCCGAGCCGTTGCAACTTGCGGTTGCAATTAGGACCGGATTCGATGGGGTTTAAAAGCCCGATTTCATAAAATTTCAAATCCGAAAATTCAGATTTTCCTTTGTATTTCCTGTTTAATGGATTTTTGGCCATTGGGCATGCTGTCGAAGCGATTGCGATATGCAATGGAAGGCAAACCCGATAGGGATTTTAGGGGAAATTTAATGGACTTTCACGTCCGGATTTCATGCCCGATAGTGCTTTTCCTGTGTATTTCCATTTCAAGCCCGAAACACAGTATTTCGTGGATTTTCGCTTGAAAGGAGGCTGTCGGTTCATTTTCCATGGGAAAACAACCATCATTCCTTGTGCCATGCTGTAGGTGGGCATTTCTGCAACAGGGATGTGTTTTGAAGCGCGAAGAGGCAGAGCCGGGAAGAGGAATGATTCCTCATGATCACGGTTGACAGAGGAATGGCTGAGGAAGTTGAAAAGCTAGAAATGCCTCAAAGGAAGCTGGAGAGTTGAATCGCAAGGGGTGTTGGTAGGAGTTGGCAATTGTTGTTGGAGTTTTTGCTGAAACTGAGCATAAGAATAAAGTGAAGCCAAAGCAGGAAGCTGAGGCATAAGAGAGGAATGTAAAAAGGCAGCAGCAAAACAAGTAGTGCAGAAAGCAAAAACTGAACTACACGCAGCCAAGGGAGTCACTTGGAGTTCAAGTGGAAAGCCAGAGGGTTGTAAAATGATAGAGAGATGAAGAAGCTAGAGCCAAGAGCCAGAGCCAAGAGTGAGAGCGAGAGCCGAGAGCTAGAAATTCAGAGCTGGGGACCGAATGGAATTCTAAACCCATTGTTCTATTTAAACCATGGAGTTGAGTGAGAGAGCTTGTAAAAAGATTGCTGCCATAATCCCAGAGAGCCTAGTCGAGTTGACTAGAGCTCACGGAGATGTAGCCCAAGAGTTTTGGGTGAACTCCAAATTAATATTGCTGTTCTCTGTGTGTTTTATTGCTGCATTGTCTCTGCTGCTTTATTTACTATTATATGTATTTATATATTAGTTTAAGCACATTAAATTACAACACATAAACAATTTTAATAAACAACACCAGCATACACCTTCTATTCAAGCACATATTTAATTGCACACTGCTTAATCATAAAGACTTGGGAATAATTTAAGCTATGGGAGTGGGAGAGGTTCTTGTAAGTTAGACAAGAAGCCTAAGTGCCCCATTTTTATATCAGCCACAATACGTATTTCAACAATTATCAATAAAACTTAGAGATGGAGAGTGAATGGTATATTAGTTTTCCACCTCCAAATATTATATCCTTCCTTGAGAGCTCTGTTCCACAAGATTACCAAACTTGTATAAGCCCTGCCACAACAACTATGCAAATGTTAGAAAATTATATATTACAGAGCAATGAAACACATAAAATATTGTGGAAACACAAATATAGAAACACACAAAACAAAAGAGACATAGATATATGTGGTTCACCCAATTTGGGCTATGTCCATGGAGAAACAACTAGTCTTTCCTTTTAGATTATCCAACAAAATGAAGAGATACAACCTACAACAGATCTGATGTAATTTCCTCTTTTGTTTCACACAACCTCCTCTCTTTCTCTTAGAATAATCATACACAACCACAATGCAATTCCCTCAAATAAATTGAGGGTTTCCTTCTAGGGAAAAAACCCTAAATTAACATAACTTCTACCATAAGATCATTTGCATAATGAATGACTTAGATTGACTACGAAATTACAATATTTTACAAGGCAATTTTCATCTATTTTTAGCTTTGGGGACACTCCCCCCAAAACCCCGCTAGGGGGGGCTCTTTAAAAGTAGCCGCCACCCCCCCTGAACCCCCCTGACGGCTATCATACATGAAACATTGCTGCCTCGTTTAGGAACTGGGTTCGAATGTAACTGAGACCTCTGAATCAAGAATATAATCAGGCTCCACACACAACAACAAAGGAGACTCAAAACATAAGAAAATAATGTGAAACCTTAGTACACTTGATTAGGACCTCAATCAAATCAACTTCAACACATATGATCTCAAATACTTTAGCCACTGAGATTAATAAAAAAGGCTGCAAATGAAATATAAATGAGGCTACAGGTACTAGCACTGAAATGTAACTGTAAATGTCAACCTTTTACGTGGAGAAAACTATAAACATCTATAGTCAAAACGAGTCTCTATATGACGCAAGGTAGCTTGAAATGTATTGAAAATAGAGCCATAGACACTTTAAATGTGCCTTAGAAGATGGGCCGCGGGTAAATATATGATGAACGATCTAAAAAAGGACTCAATTTCTTCTTACTCTAACTTAAGGCCGAATCTTTAAGAGAATGAAAGCTCATAAAATACTCCCAATGAATACTTCAAATTCACCTTTAAGCGCGTCTCTCTAGCTATAATAATTAGGTCTAGTTTTCCAAAGAGGATTTGTCAACAAGGTCATAGGTAATAACCTTCAAATTAGTCCTTTAATAAGGCCACAAGCATAGAGTCATACTTTTACCATAGATGCTTATGCGAATCCTTTGTCCTTAATTTTTTTGCTTCATAACTTGACTTAATCAATGGGTCAAATAGTCATGGATTCTCTAATTCAAAATTTGCATACAAATTAGAATAGATGTAGCTCGACATGATCTTAGAAAGGGCTGGAAGCTATTTCAGATCCACCTATACATAGTCATGAGAACCCAACAAAAAATGCCTAAATAGAACGTATGCAAAATGCCCTTAAAATTATCCTCCTCGTCAAATATTGCAATGCTCCCCAAGGTTGTAGGTGATTTCATAAAGAGATTCTATTGATCTACATTCAATTCATATCATGGAGAGCTAACAAATGCCTTTATATAGTTTTTGGAGGGTCACACTTGAGGACATCCAACTTGTTTTTTTGGAGGGAACCAATATTTGAAATTCAAAATTATCGGAGCGAAAAACCCCAAATAAAGATATGGCCAACTTTGATATTGATCTTAATTCACATTTTGATGCCCTCAATGAAGTATTTTTGCCATAAATATTTAATTTATTTTTTAATAAGCATACCACTTTTGACTTCATGATTTTTCCATAATAAAATTGATTTAATTCTTCATGAAAATGACTTATGTATTGAACATTATCTTGACCAAAGGAAAGATGCCACATCATCATCCTTTGGTGTTTTGATCACAAGATGGGGGCATTAAATTCAAAATGACACATCTCTCAAGCTGTGAGGGATCCTGTGACATGCCATATACTGTTAGAATCAACGTGATGAGAAGAATCCAATGATGATGATATCCAACACAAATTCATTGATACGTTTCTTTAAAATCTTAAAAATGTGTGGGGCACGATCATCTTCGAAGGGATCCAAACCTTAGAGCTAGGGTTTCATCAATGCATCATCTCATCCATGCCAACATACTGAAGACATCAATGTTGATATAATACATCCGCTTTGACATCAATGACAACACACTCAACAATCTCCCTGTTTGTCATTGACTTCATGCTTATTTTCTTCATTTCTTTCCAATATTCTTTCCCCCTACATCAATGGAAAACGGTGGATGACACATCCTTTTCATTGACAATATATTAAATTGATGTGGCTCCCCATGACAATATCCTTTCCTTTTGCATCATGTTCCCACTAAAAATGTTCTCTCCTACTACATCATATATTCCATTAAACAAACTCCCCCTATCTCTATGCATCTTTTGATCCTATGATGTATCTCCCTCAGTATCCATGTTTATGATATTCCATTAACCGGTTTGTTTCCTACCCCTGATAGCTATGCTTCTTCACAAATTTCCATGGTTGATTTCATCTGATATTCTTTATTTTCATTTCTTCTCCAAACCTTGGAGGTCTTGCTTTCCTTCCTGGTGAATGTATTTCCTTCCTAGTTTTATGAGTTCCAATTCAGACTACTTCTACAATCTCATGAAAAATGGCCAAAGTTGTGACATAGGTAGCACTCTACTTTTGGTCTGAATAACATAGAAAAGGTGTTGTAACTTCTACTATTATTATAAGCATATGGGAATCTGTCTTGTCTTCTAGTAAATCTACCTCTAGGGTTTTGATAAAATCCTCTATCATTACTCTTGCTATATTCCCTGCAATCTCTAGCTCTATGTCCATAGTTAGAACATGTATAGAAATAGCCATAAAATGTGTCCGCATAACTCGGGGTATAGGGTGATGATCTCCTAAAGGTGTCTTTCCATTGAGGATATCCAAGGATTTGTTTCTCTCCACCTTTGAATACTCTTCTATGCTTTGGTGTCTTGAATGCATCAACTTGACTCCTTGAGGCATTGATCTGCCAACTTTCGATGTTGTTTGACTTGTGAAAAAAATTGACTCTAGGATTCTCTTCATCTTTAGCATTAGAGTTCTGTCCATCTACATTATGTGAATTGTCTTCATCTTTGGAGTTTTCATCCTTGTAGCATGAAGACTCACCAACATACCCAGGATATGTCTTGATAAGTGGTGATCTTTGGCAATTGGAAATGTCATCCAAGACCTGAAAACTCATCAATATTTGGTTGAGATTGTCTTTTTTACCTCTGAGAGCGATGATTTCCAATTGTCATTTCATGCAATATTATTCATTTTTCTTCATCTTACTTCTTAAGACTTCCTCAATCCTTTTGGCTTCTTCAAGTTACCGCTTGAAGGAGGTGTTTTGCTTGCCAAGTTCTTTATCATGCTTGTTCCATTTATTTGGCCTTTCCTTGAGTTTGCTTGTCAAAGTGATTTCTTTAGTTAGAGGAAAATTTAGTCTAAAAGTGACCTCCTAAAGAAAAAAAATAATAGTTAAAATAATAAAATAAGAGTTATGAATTTCAAAGGGAAAATAAGTTGTTGTTGTTGTTTTTTTTTGTATTTTTAGTTGATCTCCTTATGTGTGTTCTCAAATTTCAAGTGTACACACTCATTGGATGTGGAATTAAATTCCACATCCAACGTGTACCCATTATGCATACTTTTTAGAAGACCCATATTAATAAAAAATAATGATACATTAAAAAGCATGTTGAACACTCTTAATTTTTAATGTATCTTCAATCTTTATCAATGTGGGTCTTCTAAAAAGTACGCATAATGGTTACTCGTTGGATTTGTAATTTAATTATGCATCTAAGAAATGTATACACTTGAAGTTTGAGTAAACCTATAAGGCAATAGGCCTAAAATACAATTAAAAAAAGTAGCTTTTCTTCTTTTCCCTCTAATTTTTTTACCTGTACCTCATTTCAAATTTAAAGGATTTTGATTGGTTTACATATTATGACATGGAAATTACATGAAAATTTCATGGGCACTTTTAGGCTAAAATTTCCTCTAATTATTGTTTGCCTCTTGTATGTAGGTTTCAACCCCGTACAGAAATTACCTACATATGAATTATAAAAATAGAAAATAAACAATGGCGAGAGCATAACACATAAAACAAACATACATAGAGATTTTCCACTGGATCCAAAAATCGGGACTACCAGATTGATTTTTCATTATGTTCCTTTCAATGTAACAATACATATATATACATGCCAAAGCATCCATAAACCCCAATCCATTAACCATGGATTAGAACATAACCGTAGTTCCCTTGACCATATCTACAAAATACCATGGATCGAAAACCATCACGCCCAAAACCATGTGCGAAATCCATGCACAAAACAAAAGGTAGGTCCACCCACCTAATATAAGGTTCAATTTTTTTTTTCCCGGGGCACTGCCCCAGACACCGTAGAGGGGGGCTACTACCCCCGTAAAACCCCCTGACAAGGGGGGCTGCCCATGGCTAGTTGTGGAAAGAATATAACACAACCTAATTTTCTCCCACTTGTTGTTTTCTTTCCATAGGGGGCCACAAGAGAACTTAGTCATTGATCCACCCCTACAACGCCCATTTTTTATCTACACCAAGAGAACTTCTCAGAGGTCACGGACTTTGTCAATGCATCTACAACATTCTTCAAAAGTGTCCACCTTTACCAGCAACACCTTTTTGTCTTCTACCATATCCCTCACAAAGTGATATTGGACATCAATGTGCTTTGTCCTTGAATGATAAGCAAGGTTCTTTGCCAAGAAAATTGCACTTTGGCTGTCACAGTCTATCCTTATAGCTCGCTGTACTAACCCCATACTTGAACACAATATAACACAACCCAACATTGTAGCATGCTTTTGAGATGATCCACTTCCTTATTTTCTTCATCAATTTCACGATCTCTTTCTGGAATTTTCAATTTCTCTTCTTAACCTGTTTATTTCATCAAGAGCACATTCACATTTAACATCCTTCTGTTAACTATATTTATTTAGATCTTTAAATTCTGAACTGAGACTATTATACAAACTCCTCATCATCATATCTTTGTTTTAAACCTTCTCAATTTGGATACTGAGAGATGAAACTTCTTTAGAACCAATTAAATCCTTTGAATTCTCCATATTAGATGTTACAAATATGACTTTAAGCGGTTAAGCTTCCAAAGAAGGATCAACTCTGATACCAATTGTTGCAAATACTGGGGGGGGGGGGTGAAGTAGTATTTCCTTTAATTTCACAATTGGTTAGGTTATTTTAACTCATTAAAAAAAACATGAACCAATATCACATCACAATAACAATGCACAAAATATTTCTCTCAAAAAAAGCTTCATTATGTATGGTTACATACAAGTTTACCAGCCAGGACTACAGGGAAGTATAACACTCCCAAGGTTTTTACTAGCAAGAATGGAAGGAAGAAATTGCCCCCTAAGTCCGAAGGTATTTGTAACCTCAATTTGAAGGCATATTGACTTCAACTTGATAAATATTCCTCACAATGCTCTACTTGCATTTCAACTCTCTATTTCCCCATGTAATGATCAAAACTAGGTTTGGGCTCCTATACTAGGGACAATGAACCACTTACAAATGATATCAAAACAAATTTCAGTTGATCGATGTAAATTTTCTCAATATAAATAATACCCAACTTCAACCCAAACTCAACCTGTTGGAAGATGTACAATGTTAACCAACATACCTTAGCTTCTATGTTGATGTAGAATCACTACAATCTCCACTTTTACAAATACTCTTCCTTCATTAACCTCTGTTACTACAACATATACAATTCTTTTCTCAAACTCTGCTTGTGCACAAAACCTTAGCTTCATAACCTTGATTATATTTTTCTTCTGTCAACCATCCCAAGTTAGCCTGTATCCTATCATCAGTAGAAATAACATGATGTAGCAACACTCTGTCTTTTTGAGGGTCAACTGTAGTACACTACTCCTTCTCAACAAACCCTAACAGATTCTTGGGATATATATTCCATCAAAACCCTAATAATGGAACAAGGAAATTGTCCAAGGTGATACTTTATTAGGGTTTCAAAGCCAAAGTGAAGAAGGAAAGAAAAAGACAGCTTGATGATATACTGAAAGAGCCAAAGGATAAGGATCATATAAGAAGAGGAATATCTACTATATCAAGAAAAGGAGACACGACAATGAAGTCTGAAAACAAGCTAGAAGGAGCCTCCAATTACATGGCATGGAAGAAGAGAATAAATCTTATTCTAGCTAAACATAAAGTTTTGGATCTTGTTCAAGGAAAAGTTACGAAACCTACAAATGATGTAGGAAAGGAGAAATTTAAGGAAAATGAAATCTTGGCCATGAATATAATAGTATATGGAGTGAGCGACAATCTAATCCCATACATATCCAATATAAATTCCTCTCAAGAAATGTATGAATCCCTCTCCAAGTTATTTACCATCAAGACCATTGGTCAAATAAATAGTCTCAAGGATGAACTAAGAACAATAAAGATGACAAAATATGATACTATTTCATCATATTTTGTAAGGATCTCTAGAATAAGAGATGAATTCCAAGCTATAAATGAAGCTGTACCGGAGAAAGAACTCATTATTGTTACACTACTAGGTCTACCAAAATCTTAGAACTTTTTTGCATAAGGAATTAATAGTTGGAAAGATACTCCAACCTTTGAACAAATGTGGAATGCATGAAGTGAAGAAGAACCATGCATATGTTTAGTGAGTAACAACAAGGAGGATGAAGAAGACAACTCTTCAAATTCCTACTCTGTTTATCACAAGAAAAAGGGAGAATACAATAAGTTCAAGGGTCCAAAGAAGAAGGTTGATCTATCAAAGATTGAATGTTACAATTGTCATAAGATGGGACACTAAAAACGTCAATGTCCTAAAAATCCAAGGAATAAGAAGAGAGAAAGAGAACGTGCAAATGTTTCTGATGAGGCTCCACCCAAGAAGAAAAATATCGAAGAATCCGAAGTCAAAGACTTATTTTCTAAAGTCTCTTAGGGATACTTTCCCTTGCATATCCTTCCATTTTAAGTTTTTGTAATGTTTTCTTTTATGTTTTGATTTCTAGAGATTGTATATCTAATATATCTCGTTAGATTTTTTTTTTGTGTCATTTAAGTTGTAGGTATCCCTATGAAAGACTAGATTAAGAGGGGGCCTTCACCATTGTACCAAATATAAGTATATCGTTCTTTGCTTCATCTTTCACGTTTATTTTCCTCCTCACATCAAGATTTTTTTGTATTGTATACTCACAACCTTTTTCTTTACGTTTTTCCTTAGTGGGAAAGATTGAAAAATACACAATGGTTATGGAGGAAAATATAAAATGAAATACTTGAATCATGAAAGAAGCTTTGTTGCAAAGGAATCCCTTCAAGAATTGATGTCCTACAAGGTTTGTTAAAGAACAACTCAAGGTATTTCTATAAGTTTTATTACTAGGTTCTCTTCATAGAAAAGATATGATCCTTCTCTTTTTAAATTTGGCTTTACATTACTAGCATATTTATGTCTAGGGTTTTGAAGCATATAGATTCTTATTAGGGTGATTAATCATTATATTGAATCTACCCTTGTTATACTATTTATTGTCATTTGTTTGTTTTGGATGAAACCCTAACCTTTAGGGTTCACCATAAAACCCTAAGCTTCTTGATGCTAAGGGTATGCCAATGTTAATTATGAAACCCTAGTGTTCTTAGGGTTGTTAATAAAATCTAGAACATATGTTGAATTCCCATCCTTTTGAAGTTTAGGGTGTTGATGAAATCATGGTAAAAACCCTAGTCCTTTAGGGTTTGCTGTTAATGTCTAGGTTAGATAATAAAAACTTAGTTTTTTGGGTTTGGTGAATTAGGGTTTAATAAAAAAACCCTTGTAATAACTAAAGTAAGATCCTAGGAATGAAACCATAGGTGTATATTTATCAGTATGATCAAAACCCTATTTTGGTCAAAATTGTTTTATATCTAAATTCATTGTATTGATGGTTGAATCTTGGGTTTACCTAGTAGATATTGTTATGAAATGATAGTGCATGATAATGAAATCCTAGAATATGCAAGTATGCTAACTTGATTGTTGATTAACGAAATCTAGGGTTTGCAACAAAATCCTATTAGAATATTTTATTAATTCTAGGACATAATATTGAAGCCCTAGATTTATAGTATATGATTGGATTGATTTCTTGATTGAGTTACTTTAAGTATTGATGATGAAATATAGGGTTTGTGAAAAAATCCTAGCAAGTTGTTAAAGTCTAGAATATAAAAGATGTGACCCTTGTTAAATATGAGCCTAACTAGGTTTAGGTATTTTATGTCTAAAGTTTGAATGTTATTATCCTTCCATTGAAACGATATGATATAGTTGACTTCATGCTTCCATATATTTGTATTTGGTTTTACTTTATATTTAAAATTTTGCAGGTACATAATCTTCAAGATGTTGAAGATGTTTGTAATTGAAGATGATAATGATGATGAGCATGATGAAGGAAGCTATAAGAATGATGATCAAGATGACCTTGATGCCATGACAAAGAATTGATCCTTGAAAGGTTGAATGTTCTTCGATGTGAATAAGGGCAAGGAGATTTAGGAAAAGAATTCTAAAAGCGCATTTGTTTGATATTTTGATTGAGTTATTGATATATAAGGATTTATTTTTCGAAGATGGAGTCTAGGGTTTACGAAAAAACATGAGCAATATATTGGAGTATAATATGTAAAATATAACCCTTCCTGAATATGAACCTAACTAGGTTTAGGTATTTGAATTCAAAAGCTTGAATGTTTTGATGCTTCCATTGTAATGACATGATTCTGATATAATTGACTTCATGCTTCCGTATATTTGTATTTGGTTGTAATTTCTATTTAAAGTTTTGCAGGTACATAATCTTTAAGATGTTGAAGATGTTCATAATTGAATGTGATAATTGTTATCACCCCAAGAAACTCTCCTAGGTTGTATCTCAGAGATGCTTGGGAACATTACAAACTCAACAAAAATGTTGGAAATAGGTGGATGAATGGAATGAACGATGCCTATTCAAGCCAAATAACCACTTTTACTATGGTTAACCCTAGACATGGGTGAAAACCCCTAGACTACAAGGCTTTGGACCACCAATTACTCACAGTTTGAGGAACAAGTGAACATGGAGAATACTGACCACACTAGCAGATACATAGGACCCTGTGATGGCCGGCTGCAACCAGTTAAAAGGTCTGTAATCTATTTCCTAATGCATAGACATGATGACAGCTCTTTGGCATTAAAACAACAGAAACCTGCATACACATTCAATAATACTTACTAGATTCTAACACAGAGGTGGGATGATAGCCTCTCTAATGCTAAACATCAATAGCACATAAAAATGCATAACAGGCACGTCCTGGAACAAGGAAGAAGTGGAAAGTGAGCAATTAACAACAAAAGAAGCTTGCATTAGCTAAAAATGAAGACCAGACGCTGCAGGTATCACAGTAGATATAGTGTCCAGAAGTTGAACTTTACATCAAAACAATATCCATCAACCCTCATTACATCTTGATTCTCGGTATATATAGAGTTTGTTTACAAAAATATCTTGCTGTTCTATGCGTGGAGGGGTCATAATGGACCACCAACCACCTTAACTATTTAATATGGGTCTTTGCTGCAAACTGTGTGCTTTAATGAACAAATTGACCTTTTCTAGTACTTTGTTGTACTCCTTGAGCAGGTGAAGTGTTGACTGAAAGGAGCTTCATAACTGATTAACGCTTTGATCTGATCGAGGCCATCCTTTTTCTTCTCGGCCATCCTCTCTTGTTAAATTCAGTTGTTGAGGATTTATTGTGCAGAGGGCTGAAAAACTGGCCACCTTCCTCCCTCGGGTACACTGGACAGGCTATGGACATAGGCAGCATGGCAGAAGGCAAATACCAGCCATTGGATCACGCGGATGAATGACTGAGATTGCATCAGAGGGAGATATCGGGAGGAAGCGGGCGGAGACTATTGTGAGCTGTCGGATCACGGTCGGGTAGATTTGACGACGATCGGGCACAAAAGGTGCGTGATATTAACGGCCGGGGAACAGTGGTTTTGCGGGCAAGTGGTATTCCCCGCACTACCTTTGGAGCTGCGGCGGTTTCTGTATGCGGGGGTGCGAGCAAATTCAATGAGTGACGTGTGGCAGGTGGCTCCGGCGGGAAACTGGTTTCCCCGCGGGTTAACAGGTGTGCAAGTTCCGGCCATGGGGGAGGCGAACGACGTCAGATCTCGCGGGAAATGATCGGGTGGTAGGGTTAAAAGCACGTGTTTTTTGATTGACGTGACAGGGATAGCTACGATAATAGCGCACGATTATATGAATATGGTTGTGTGGGTTTACTTTGTGCCTGGGACCCGAGGGAAAAAAGGCTTTATACGGGGTTTATAAAATATTATAGAGGAAAACAGAAATAACGGGGTTAAGGGAGAATAAGGAGAATGAAGGAGGAGGAGGAAATGGAGGTAGCGGGAGTTATAAAGTTATAAGGAAAATGAAGGAGGGAAGGAAAACCAACTGCTGCGACCCCCTTTTTGATCATCAACAACGCAATCAGGCCTGCATTTGTCCTTAAAATGTTGAAAGTAATAGCAGAGCTAACTTTGGCTCCTTCTAGGGATGAGATCCTCCCTGTGAGGTCTCAAGAACCTGCAGATCGATGCCTTCCTGATGAAAGCAAATTAGCAAAATTCCTAGTGTTCCATTGGGCATGGAGTCTGACTAAAACTAATAAAACCAAATATTTACAACCTTTAAGGCCAAAAGACCTTAAATCACATAAATTTTTAGAAAACGCCCATTAACTGGGCCATCAAAAACTGCTTCTCCTCCCATACTTTTCAATATGAAGGTGTTGTTCCCTTGAATGTGAGAAATTATGAAAGGCCCTGTCCAGAAAGCATCAAATTTTCCATGGTTTCCTTTCTTCTCTTTTAGTGCATCCCATTTAAGGACCAAGTCTCCAACCTGAAAATTATCTGTTTTTGTCTTCCTATCAAAAACATCCTTGATCTTTTTCTGATGTGCTGCAGCCTTTTCAACCAGCTGTTCTCTAATCTGATGTATTTATGCTAAATCAGTGATCCTCTTTGCCATTTCTTCTTCCTCATTCTGCTCTTCTTGAAGGAATTTTGCCACAGGGAGAGTTAACTGAATTGGGAATACAACTTTATTGCCATATACTAGCTTGAAAGGAGAATTCCCTGTGGATATCTTAATGGTCACTCTGTCGGCCCACAGTGCATACTTGAGCTTAGCATCCCAATTCCTTTTATTGTCCTCCAACAACTTTTTAATTATCCTGATCAAACTTTTATTAGAGGATTCTGCTAGACCATTTCCTTGAGGATAATATTTGGTGGAATGAACCAGTTTAATACCCATTGAATCATACATTTCCACCAATTATTTTTCCTTGAAGGCTGCTGCATTATCTGTGACTAATTTATGTGGACAACCAAATCTGGTAAAGATATTCTCTATCAAAAACTTCATGACCACATTATGATCAGCCTTTCCGGTAGGGATTGCTTCAATCCACTTGGTAAAATAATCAGTGGCTACTAATATCCATCTATGATGGCCACTGGAATGTGGATTGATTTCTCCAATAAAATCCAAGCCCCACTACTGAAAAGGTCCTTTTGCCTATATTGGTTTTAGGGGCAGGGACTTCAACTGCTGCTTTCCTTCAAATCTTTGGCACCGGTAACAAGATTTAACAAATGAAAATACATCATAAAATAAAGTGGGCCAATAGTACCCAGCTCTGAGGATCTTATGGGCAGTGGTTCTCCAATAATGGTGTCCTCCACACATGCTGGAGTGAAAATACTGCATGACTTCTATTGACTGTTCTTTGTCCAGACACCTTAAAAGCATTCCAGATGGATCCCTCCAATAGAGCAGATTTTCATTAATGCAATATTTAGCTGCCCTCAACTTTATAGTTCTGGCTTGATTTTGAGTAAAGCTTGAAGGGATTTCTAGCTTCAGCAAGAATTTAACTATTGTATAATACCAATCATAAGAAGCTAGATTTTCAGCCACTGACTGCTTTCTCTCTAGTTCAACTGCTTCCTCTTCTTTATCTATCTGACCACTTTCTGCAATTGTGCACAGGAAATCAATATCCAAAGATCTGCAATTTTCTTTAGCCAATAACTTGGCAAGACCCTGACCTCTAACAAGTTTGGTAGGTTTTAGTTCTATATTAAATTCAATTAGCTTTGCAATCCATTTAGCCCTTCTCCCATCAGCATCAGGTTGTGTTATGACATCTTTTATTGCAGCAGAGGGTACATAAGCAATTATCTTGGAATGCAAGATATAAACTCTGAAAGCTTTCAAGGATTTGATAAGGGCATATGCTTGTTTTTCAGTAATGTCATACCTCAGTTCAACATCCCTCAAGTTCTTACTGAAAAATGCTACTGGATGTTCTGAACCTTCTTCATCTGCTTGCAATAAAACTGCTACAAAGGTGTCTTCAGAGGCGAATGAAAATATATGGAACTCCTTGCTGTAATTTGGGCTGCTTAGAGTAGGAGCTTCCATAATGGCCTTTTTAATAGACTCAAACAATTTTCTTGCTGCATCAGTCCATCTAACCTCTGACCCCTTCTTCAACATGGAGGTAATATGTTTCATCAGCTCTGCAAAATTTGGTATAAACCTCCTCACAAAATTAATCTTGCCCAGAAAGGACAGAATATACTTCTTTGATCTTGTGACAGACAAGGCTTGTATTACTTTTACTATTTCTGGGCCAATTCGGACACCTGTAGCAGAAACAACATGTCCTAACAGTTTGCCTTCTTCTAAAGCAAATTGTGAATTTTTAGGATTCACTGAAATCCCAAACCTTCTGCACTTCAAGAATACCTTTTTCAAATGCTGCAAATGGTCTTGATGGCTGCTCGAGTAAACTGTTATGTCATCAAGTAGATAAGGACAAATTTATCTTTCTCTCCCACAAATGCTATATCCATAGCTCTCTGAAAGGTAGCTCCAGCATTCATCAACTCAAAAGGCATCTTGGCATACATAAAAGTGCCCCAAGGAGTGGTGAATGTAGTCTTCTCTTGGTCATCTGGGTGCACAACAATCTGATTAAAACCTGAAAATCCATCCAGGAAAGACATTACTTTGGCTCCTGAGACCTTCTGCAACAAATGCTCCATTTTTGGTAGGGGATAATTGTCTTTCTTTGAGCACTTGTTCAAGTTTCTGAAATCAACACACAGTCTGATTTCTCCACTTTTCTTCCTCACCACTACTAGGTTGGCTACCCATTTGGAATATCTAAGAGGAACTATAATCTTGGCAGCCAACAACTTTTTATTTCTTTTTCAATCAGAGGAAGAAGAATAGGATTTATTGGTATTAGCTTCTGTTTGAAAGGTATGGTGTCCTTCTCTAGAGGGATTTTATGCTGAATAATCTTTTTGTCATATGTTTTCAGATCCCTATACTCCCAGGCAAACACATCAGCAAATTGCTTCATTAATTTGCAGTATTCAGAACTTTGGTCAGCAGACAGATGATATGTATCTAGGCTGACCTGGACTCCCTATGTCATGCTTACAAACTGCAGATTGGTCTTCTTTTTGGGCAGATTTGTAAGGCAGATCATTCTGGTCAAACAGTCTTTCTAGAGGAATTAAACCCTTTGGAATATGATTGTTGGGAATAGGCTTCATTATCTTGGTCAATTTACATTTCGGAAAACTCATCAATGACTTGAAGGAACCTATTTAGTTCATAATCATTTTCAAAAACTTTCCAATGGTGGACATTATCAGGCAAGGATGGTCTATATTTCATTTAGACTTCATAAATCAGTCTAGGAGGCATGGGAGGGATAAATAGACTAGCAGACATAGCAAGGGAATCAACAAGCTGATTTTGGGCTCTAGGAATATATGAAATACAGAAATAATAAAAAGAATCTCTAATTCTCCATACCTCATCTCTGTATGCTTTCAGCCTTGGGTGCTTTGCTTGAAATGTTTTATTTACCTGCTGAATGATCAAATTCGCATCTCCAAATACCTTTATGCTTCTGATTCCTCTGTCTTTTGCTGCATTAAGGCCCAACAATAGAGCCTCATATTCTGCTATATTGTTTGTGACTTGAAAAGCCAGCTTAAAAGACAGATGCGTGCTTTTTTGTTATGGAGATATCAGCACCACCCTACTCCTGCAGTCTTCCCCGGAACATGCTCCATCAAAGAACATCTCCCAAACTTGATTTCTTTGCTCTTTCTCGGCCTAATTTGTTGGTTGCTTGAGCCGCATTGAGGCCTTCTGAGATTCTTCTATTTGGAGGATACATGCTCCAAAATCAGTATCCACTGCATATATGGGATGATTAGTAGGATTCTTCTCATCACTGGTGATGTATGCTAATTGTGCTTCTCTGTACAATCTCCTACTTTCTCCTCCAAAAACTGGGACAATGGCATAAGATAGATCATTCTGTAATGTCCCACCTAGTCTCTTAATCCATCCCTTAGACAACAACATGCCAAACTTAGGAGGGACATCTGCTACCACAATATCCATCATCATACTCTTCATGGGTAGTTGAGTTAGGGTAATGGCTAGATCTTTGATCAATCCTAGAAATTTCACCTTTCTTGAATCAAAAGAGAACAAATCATGATATGGTCTGGTGATGTCAAGGCCTAACTCTTCCATGACAGCTTTAGGCATCAAATTGTGGTTGGCCCCTGTATCTAGCAGGCAGTTGTGGAGGATTTTGTCATGAATGGTCAAGGAGACATAAAAAGATGGAGAATTATTATCAGCAGGTTCAATCATGGGGCTAAGCACAATGGCAGGCTTGTCATCTTGCAAATTGACAGAGTCAGTGGAGGTTTGTGTGATTTCCAGCTCAAGGGCCTCAAGGATAGGCTTTCTAAATACTTCACTCTTTACCAACTCTACCAGAGGCACAGATATTTTTAATTTCTGGACTTATGACTCAAAGCTGAAAGAAGAAGATAAACCTTTTACCTCTTGAACTGGAGCTTTGAGAATGACTGGATCAACTGCTGGTCTTCTCTGTCTGATATTCTGTGACTCTGTTTGGACAGAAGCTCTATGAGCAGGATTCTCTTTGACATTTTTTTCATTCGACCTCAGGTTATATCTTCAATGCCCCTCAATTTGTAGGACAACTTCTCTATCCCATTCTTGACTGTCTTGCTCTTGTAGCAATGATTCTTCATAAGCATCCAAAGTAAAAAATGCAGCGCTGCCTTTATCTTCCATGCAGTGAATTTCATCCTCATCTTCAAATTGTTCCTCCTCCATGACTACATTTTGGAAAGAAGCTTTAACTTTCTATTCTTCATTTGGATTTTTACCCCTCTGAATGATTTGCAACTGTTCATTTACTCTTCTGAATGGATTCTGATTTCTGGGAGTAAATACGTTCTGCTGCCTTGTTTTTCCTGAATTTTTCTCAACCTTTAGCTTAGAAATTTCAGCAGCCAATGACTCTATCATCTTAGTCATTTTGTCTAATTTGGGCTCTGAAGATGATGCAAAGGAGGTAGAAGCTTGATCTCTCTACCTCCTTTTGTCAGCTTGACTTTTGAGCTTTTCTGCAGCCATAATATTAGACTCTACTTCTAGAGCTACATCCTGCATGTCTGCCAGAGTAGTACATCTTCTTTCTCTCAACAACATGTAGAAATTAGAGTCAAAAGCATTGGCATAAGTGAGTTTGACAGAGGTGGGGGTAGGCTTTACCTCAGCTGGTATATTACTATACATATGATTGAATCTTTTATTAAAATCAGACAATGATTCCCCATTTTCCCTCTTCAGGTTACTAAACTCAGTATGGTAATACAACAAGTCTTTTTTATCTCCCCAGTGCTTGAAAAATGCATCATCTAAGGCTTCAATATCAACAATAGATCTAGGGGCTAGTTCTCTGAACCACTTTCTGGCCTCTCCATCAAGGCTCTGGACAAAAACTCTCATCCACACATCGTTTTCACTTATATCTAAGTTATCAGCATAACTATAAAAAGCTTCAAGGTGTTCTTCAGCTGTTACTCCCTTTGTGCCAGTGAACTTAGGCATATATTTTTTATATTCTCCCACAGGCATGGGATTTAAAGGAACAGGCAAGACCAAGGGTCCATATCTAGCAGCAACAATTCTTTCTATCTTCGTGGGTGCTTTCTGGCTTGCCATGATTGGGATATGTGGAAGGATACTAGCAGTTTGAACAGTTTGAAACAATGAAATAGATGACAGAGACAAAGGGATGTTTTGGACTGTATGGGAAGCTTTCTTTGGACTGAGATTCAAAGGGGAACTAGATGGACAAGGGGCTATATTAATCTCTGAAGGAATTTCCTTACTAACAGTGTTGGGCTCTAAATCTTCAAACTGTATATCTTCAACTATAAATTTATCTTTTAGAGATGCATGAGATTTCTTAGGCTTACTTGATCCCGATGCCCTTTTCTGTGATGCTTTCTTCAATTTGATAGTCCTCTCAGGGTCGGGCACTGGTTCAGCTGGTGATTTCTGAGGATTTCTTCGAGTATGTCTCACAAACTGATCCAGAACTTCAATGTGGAGTTGCCAAATGTTGGTCTTCCTCCAGTGGAGTCGCGAGATAGATGATTACAACCAGAAATGTGCCCAGACCTTGTCTATCATCAAAATCTGGAACTGTGTTGTTCTCCCAGGGAAGTTGAGCTTCAATCTCATCTCCCTGGAAACGACGCCAATTAATGTTATCACCCCAAGAAACTCTCCTAGATTGTATCTCAGAGATGCTTAGAAACATTACAAACTTAACAAAAATGTTGGAAATAGGTGGATGAATGGAAGGAATGATGCATATTTAAGCCAGATAACCACTTCTACTATGCTTAACCCCAGACATGGGTGAACAACCCCAGACTACAAGGCTTTAGACCACCAATTACTCACAGTTTGAGGAATAAGTGAACATGGAGAATAGTGACCACACTAGCAGATACACAAGACCCTGTGATGGCCGGCTGCAACTAGTTAAAAGGTTTGTAATCTATTTCCTAATGCACAGACAAGATGACAACTCTCTGGCATTAAAACAACAGAAACCTGCATACACATTCAATAATACTTACTAGATTCTAACACAGAGGTGGGATGACAGCCCCTCTAATGCTAAACATCAAAAGCACATAAAAATGCATAACAGGCACAGCCTGGAACAAGGAAGAAGTGGAAAGTGAGAAATTAACAGCAAAAGAAGCTTGCATTAGCTGAAAATGAAGACCAGACGCTGCAAGTATCACAATAGTTACAGTGTCCAGAAGTTGAACTTTACATCAAAACAATATCCATCAACCCTCATTACCTCTTGATTCTCGGTATATATAGAGTTTGTTTACAAAAATATCCTGATGTTCTATGCGTGGAGGGGTCATAATGGACCACCAACCACCTTAACTATCTAATATGGGTCTCTGTTGCAAACTGTGTGCTTTAATGAACAAATTGACCTTTTCTGGTACTCTATTGTACTCCTTGAGTAGGTGAAGTGTTGACTGAAAGGAGCTCCATAACTGATTAATGCTTTGATTTGCTTGAGGTCGTCCTTTTTCTTCTCGGCCATCCTCTCTTTTTAAATGAAGTTGTTGAGGATTTATTGTGCAGAGCACTGAAAAACTGGCCACCTTCCTCCCTCGGGTACACTGGACATGCTATGGACACAGGCAGCATGGCGGAAGGCAAATACCAGCCATTGGATCGAGCAGATGAATGGCAGAGATTGCATCAGAGAAAGCTATCGGGAGGAAGCAGGCGGAGACGATTGGGCGCGAAAGGTGCACGGAGATTAATGGCTGGGGAATAATGGTTTTGCAGGCAGGCGGTATTCCCCGCACCGCCTTTGGAGCTGCGATGGTTTTCGTATGCGGGGGCGTGAGCACATTCAATGAGCGACGCGTGGCAGGTGGGTCCGACGGGAAACCACTTTCCCCGTGGGTTAACAGGTGTGTAGGTTCTGGCCGTGGGGGAAGGGAACGACGTCGGATCTCACGGGAAATGATCGGGCATCTAGGGTTAAAAGCACGTGTTTTTTGATTGACATGACAGGGACAACTATGGTAATATCGTGTAGTTATATGAATATGGTTGTGTGGGTTTACTTTGCGCTCGGGACCCGAGGGAAAAAAAGATTTATACGGGGTTTATAAAAGATTATAGAGGGAAACAGAAATAACGGGGTTAAGGGAGAATAAGGAGAATGAAGGGGGAGGAGGAAACGGAGGTAGCAGGAGTTATAGAGTTATAAAGAAAATGAAGGAGGGAAGGAAAACCAACTACTGCGACCCCCATTTTGATCATCAACAGCCCAATCAGGCCTGCATTTGTCCTTAAAATGTTGAAAGTAATAGCAGAGCTAACAATAATAATGATGAGCATGATGAAGGAAGTTATAAGAATGATAATGGTCAAGATGAATTTGATGTCATGATAAAGAATGAAGTATATCCGATGTCATTGTTTTCCCTAAGTTGAGAGGGAGCTTGGATAAAAGAAAGGGTATACCTCCCTAGTTAATAGGGAGGGAATATTATGATAATCATAGTAAATACCTTGAATAAATATGAAACTAAGGAGTGTGTGAAATAATTGAGAAGTACTGAGGCTGTATTTGGTGCTACCAAATAAATGAAAGAAGAAGAAAGCTTCCGACAAGTTGTATATGGATAACTTGATGATGATATAAGTAGCGTAAAAATAATTAATAACCTCTAATGTTTGTGTTTACTTGAAGGTTTATCACTGATAGGGGTTTTGATTATGCAGGATCTCTCCGTAAAAAGGTTGAACATTTAAAGCATGTTTGGATTGGTGGATATATATCTAGTTAAGTTGATAAGCAGAGATGAAGAATATTGTGGAAACAAGATGATTGGGAGGAAATATGGCCAACCTATGTGTTGATGTCTAGTTCCTGAAGTAGGAAGGGTGGCATTGGTCATGGAGCTTTGACCTTGGATACACACCTAGATCCCTGGGTTGGTGTTAGAGCATAAAAGCCTGATGGTACCTAGAGAGGCTAAAGCTTGAGTACACCTTAGTCCCACTCGATTAGAGTACCCTGGTCAAGTATCTAATCTATAGCACTGCATGTGCTATGAATTTTCATAAGGTATGTTATTATAAGATCTTCCATGTGTATTTGTATATGTAATTATGAATACATCCCTAGTTAAGAGGGAGTGTTGAAAAATATAACTAGCGCCCGTCTTCATAATTATATTTGAAGACATGATGTAATTTATTTTTCAAAAGAAAGAAAAATAAATTTTATTGTAAAATAAATTGACTTATTAAAGCATGGATTTCATGCTTGGATCAATGGTTAATAGGTCAATGGTTCCATTATATGTTTCTAGGGTTTGTGTTAAGAATCCCCGTCCTTGTCATTATGGAACATGCCCTTCTTGGGCTTTATTAGTCATGAAAGAATTTTTTTTTTGTAAATTAGGTCTTCTAGGCCGCCTCCACCAAGTCAGCCTCATCAAGGGAATTCAACCTCACAAATTCACTATATAAAGGAAGTAACTCGACCTCATTTAGAACAAACTCACACAAGTTTGATCTACACTAGCTGGAAGCAGAAAAATGGTGCAAAATCCAAGGAAGAAAGAGGAAAACCTAGTGAATAAGAAGGAAGTCTTTGTCAAGAAAAATAATTCATACTTTTCTCTCTCTTTGTCTCACACATGCGAAGAAGTTGAAGCTGTAGAATGGTCGAAATTGCAAAACTGAAGCTGGGCCAAAATTTTGGAGTGTTGCTTGGCTGTAGATACTAGACAAGAAGAGACTACTGAAGTTTGCTAAATAATTTTGGAAGGTTTACTTGGTGAAGGAGGAAGGTATTTTGATCAGGTCTAAGGTCTTAGTCTATCTCAATTTGATTAGTGGAAGAGTTTGGTAGGGTTTTCCCCTAGAGAGGGGGTTTAGCCCTAACAGAGTGCCTACATCTCTTATCTCTTGTTATTATGGTCTTCATATAAACTTTATTTGGTAATTTCTTGATGAAATATAAAATAATAATGAAGTAAAAGAAGGCAACATAAATCACTAGCAACTATCAAGAAAGAGGAATCAAACCTGAAGCATTGATTTCTCAACATATGATTATAATGTTATTAATTGAGAATTCTCTTATGTTAGAAAATCAGAAAGGTAGAAATATCCTCTTATGTTGATAATTAATTGTGATATTCTTTCAGTATTATTAACCTTCTTTATGTTCTTATTTTATCTTATTTTAATCAAGTAATAATCAAATCAAAACTTGAAGATCAATGGCACTAGATGTAGGCACTCAGCCAGGGCTAAAACCTATCTCTAGGGGAAAACCCAGTAAAACTCTTCCACTAATCAAATTGAGATAGGCCAAGACCTTATACCAAAATACCTTCCTCCTTCACCAAGTCAACCTTCTAAGATGATTCTTCAAACTTTAGTAGTCTCCTCTTGTGTAGAAGCTTCATCTCAACAATAGTCCATAATTTTGACTCAACTACTTTGAAATTTCGTCTTAGCTACTCCAAATTTTTGTCCTAGCTACTCTACAATTTTGGCCCTCTTGCAGTTACAATTCCTTCACACGTGTAAGACAAAGAAAGACAAGATTTTGACTTGTTTTTTATTGATAAATACTTCCTTCTCCTTCGCTAGTTTTTCCTCCTTCCTTGAATTTCACACCATTTTACTACTTCCAGTTATTGCAGATTGAACTTGAGTAAGTGTGCTCCAAATTGGGTCGAGTTTCTTCTATTTATACTGCTTCCATGAGGTCAGATTCCCTTGATGAGTCCGACTTGTATTTCTTTGAGGATAACTGGGTGGAGGAGGCCTAGAAGTCCTAATTTACATAAAAATAAATTTACTTCTTGACTAATAAAGCCCAAGAAGGGTCTGTTACATATTGACAAGGACAAGGAATCTTGACACAAACCCTAGAACCCTACAATGGAGGCTTTGACCTAAAAATCATTGACCCAAGCATGAAACCCATGCTTTAATAAGTCAATTTATTTTATAATAAAATTCACGTTTTCTTTCTTTTGATAAATACATTATATCATGACTCAAATAGAATTATGAAGAACGACGCTAGTTACATTTTTTTAACACTCCCTCTTAACTAGGGAGGTATTCATAATTACATATAAACAAAGGTAAATGGAAGATATCAAAATTATATGCTATATGAAGAGTCACACCACACACACTGCTACATATTAGATACTTGACCAGGGTACTCTAATTGGGTGGGACTAACGTGTACTCAAGATTTATCCACTTTAGGTACCATTAATATTTTAAGCTCTAACACCAACCCATGGATCTAGGTGCATATCCAAGGTCAGAGCTCCAAGAACAATGCCACCCTCCCTACTTCGGGATCTAGACATCAACACATAGCTTGTCCATATTTCCTCCCAAGCATCTTGATGCCATAAGATGCTTCTTCTCTCCTAATCAGATATATACCCACCAATCCAAGCATGCTTCAAATGTTCAACCTTTTTACGGAGAGATCCCGCATAATCAAAACCCAAATTAGTCATAAACCTTTAAATATATATACAAGTAAACACAAACCTTCGGGGTCTTTCAATCATTCTGATGCTACTTATAACATCAAGTTATCCAAATACAACTTGTCAAAATCTTTTTTCTTCTTTCACTTCTTTAGTAGCAAAAAACACAACTTCAGTACTTCTCAAATATTTTGTTTGCAAATACATCGATATTATTTTCATTCAATATTTAGTTTCATTCTTTGTTCAAGGTATTTACTATGAATATCATAATATTCCCACCCTCTCAATTGGGGATATATATATTTTGTTTTATATAAGCTCCCTCTCAATTTAATAGCTTCCTTCTTTTATAACATTGGATAACCTTAAACCTTTCAAGGATTTATTCAAGGTCATCTTGATCATCATCATTATTATAACTTCCTTCATCATGCTCATTATTATTATCATCTTCAATTATTAACATCTTCAACATATTGAAGATTATGTACATGCAAAACTTTAATAGCAGGTACAACCAAATACAACTATACAAAAGCATGAAGTCAAATATATCGAAATAATGGAAGCATCAAAATAATCAGCTTTAGACATCAAATACCTAAACCTGGTTAGGTCCATAATCAACAAGGGTCATATCTTTTATATTCTAGACTTCAACAACTTTCTATGGTTTCACAATAAACCCTAAACTCCATCTTCGAGACATAAACCCTTAGATATCCACAATTCAATCAAATAACAATCCAATCATCTAAGGTTTCAACAATATAATTTTAGAATTACATGTCAAACTCTACTAGGGTTTGTTTCAAGCCCTAGATTTCATAATGACATTAATAAGAAAAATATTTCTAGGGTTTCATAACCATGTCCTAGAATATTAATCTCTACTAGGGTTTGTTTCAAACCCTAGATTTCATCATCACATCAATAAAAAAAGAAGTATTTCTAGGGTTTCACAACTATGTCTTAGAATATCAATCTATACTAGGGTTTTGTTACAAACCCTCGATTTAAAAAACTAAAACATGAATATAAATCAAGTTATCATACCAACATTTCATCTCTAAAGTTTCATTCCTTATATCAATTTAGATCTATGATGTAAATACTAGATGCAAACATCAAATTCCAAATTTAGATAACAATTTTGACCAGGCTAGTGTTTCAATCATATGAAAGACTATACACTTAGGTTTTTATTCCTAGGATCTTACTATAACTATTACAAGGTTTTTGTTCACAAGACCTAATTCACCAAACCATAAAAATATAGGGTTTCATTTAGACATTAACAACAAAATCTAAAGGGCTAGGGTCTTTACCATGAAATTACCAAAACCATAAACTTCAAAAGAATAATATTTCATCATATGTTCTATACTTTATCAACAACCCTAAGAAGACTAGGGTTTCATAATCAACATTAACATACCCTTAGCATCAAGAGTCTAGGGTTTTACAGTGAACCCTAGAGGTTGGGGTTTCACAAGAATGATCAAATGACAAGATATCACTAGGGTAGATTCAATCTAATTATTAATCACCCTAACAAGAATATTTATGATTCATACCATTGAGTCGTTATTTAACAAAACTTGTAGGAAATAAATTCTTGAAGAGCTTCATTTTGCAATAGAACTTCTTTCATTATTCTTTTTTTTTTCTTTTAAGTATCCTCCATAACCTTTGCGCATTCTTCAAGATTTCCTACCAAGGAAAATATAAAGAAAATGTTATTAGTATACAATACAAACAAATCTCGACGTGAGGAGGAAACCAAGCATGAAAAATGAAATAAAGAACAATATACTTATTTTTTGGTGAAATTGTGAAGTATCCCTCTTAATATAGTCTTTCTGAGGGATACCTACAAATTAAACAATCCAAAAGGTTCTAACAAAAAATTAGATCAAAATATAAAAGACAAACTTTACAAAAACTTAAAACAATAATATAGAAGCATATGTAAGGAAAAGAATTAATGGTATAAGTCTTTGAATTTGGATGAATCTTTAGTCTTTTTCTTCATAGGTGGAGCTTTGTCGACAATAATTGCATTTTCTCTTTCTCTCTTCTTGTTTCTTCGATTTTCAGGACATTGACTTTTGTCGTGTCCAATCTTATGAAAATTGAAGCATTCAATATTTGATAGATCAACTTTATTATTTGGTCCTTTTAATTTCTTATATCCTCCCTTATTTTTATGATGAAAAAAGTAGGCATTTGAAGTGTTGTATTCTTCATTCTCTTTCTTATTACTTAATAATGAGATGTGGGCTTCTTCTTGACCGCTTGCATTCCAAATTTGTTTAAAGGTTGGAGTATCTTTCCAACTACAAATTCCTAATGCAAAAGAGCTCCAATATTTTTCTTGACCTAGTAGTGAAACAATCACAAGTTCTTTCTCTGGTACAACTTCATCAATAGCTTGGATTTCATCTCTTATTCTAGACATACTTACAAAATACGATGATATAATGTCATATTTTGTCATCTTTATTGTTCTTAATTCATTCTTGAGACTAGCTATTTGACCAATGTTCTTGATGGCAAACAACTTGAAGAGGGCTTCATACATTTCTTGTGCAAAGTCTATTGGATATGTATGGGATTATATTGTATTTCACTCCATCTACTATTATATTCATTTCCAAAATGCTAGTTTCCATGAATTTCTCCTTTCTTGCAGCATCTATATGTTTCTTAACTTTTCCTTGAACAAGTTCCAAAACTTTATGCTTAGCGAGAATAAGATTTATCCTTTTCTTCCATGACCTGTAGTTGGAGGCTCCTTCTAAATCATTTTTAGACTTCATTGCCATGTATTATTTTCTTGTTATTCATAGTAGACCTTCCTCTTCTTATATTATCCTTATCCTTTGGCTCTTTCCTTAGATATTTAAGATGCCTTTTTCTTTCCTCCTTCACCTTAGATATGATATATTTTGGGTTTTCGTGAGCTTCCATAGCTATAAAGGATAAATAGATATATCCAAGGGGATATAATTGGTGAATTTTTTTATGCTTCCATTGTGATGACATGAGTTTGATATAATTGACTTCATGCTTTCGTATATTTATATTTTGTTGTACATGCTATTTAACGTTTTCCAATACATAATCTTCTATATTTTGAATATGATCGTAATCGAAGATGATAATGATGATGAATTATGAAGGAAGCTATAAGAATAATGATCAATATGACCTGATGCGATGAGAAATGATGAAGCCTTGAAAGTTTGAAGCTTCTGATGTTATAAAATAAGGAAATTGTTGATCTCCCTAAGTTGACAGGGAGCATGGTTGTAAGAAAAGGCATATCTCCCCAATTGAGAGGGATGGCATATTATGATAGTCATAGTGAATAACTTGAAGAAATAATTTAACCGAAGAATGAATGAAAGTACTACAATTGGATTTACAAACAAAAGACTTAAGAAGTACATAGTCTATTTTTTTGGTGCTATTGAAGAAATGACAGAAGAAAGCTTATGACATAGTTGTATTTGGATAACTTGATGATGATACATGTAGTATCAAAATGATTGTGGAACCCAAAGATTTGCCTTTACTTGTATATATATTTTAAGGTTTATCACTAATTGGGGTTGTGATTGTGCAGGATCTCTCTATAAAAAGCTTGAACGTTTGAAGCATTCTAGGATTGGTGAATATATATCTAATTAAGTTGATAGGACATCTAGTCAATCTATGTGTTGATGTATAGATCCAAAAGTAGGGAGGGTGGCATTGGTCATGGAGCTTTGGCCTTAGATACAAACCTAGATCCCTGGGTTGGTGTTAGAGCTTAGAATCCTAGTGGTACCAAGAGTGGCTAAAGCTTGAGTACACCTTAGTCCCACCTGATTAGAATACCCTGGTAAGGTACTTAATCTGTAGCACTGCATGTGGTGTGACTCTTCATAGATCATATAATTTTGAGATCTTCCATATACCTTTGTATACATGTAATTATGAATACCTCCCTAGTTAAGAGGGAGTATTGAAAAACGTAACTAGTGCTGGTCTTCATAATTTCATTTGAGTCATAATATAATTTTTAAAATAAAAAAAAAAAGATTTTATTGTAAAAGAAATTGACTTATTAAAGCATGGGTTCCATTCTTGGGCCAATGGGTAATAGGTAAAAGCCTCCATTGTAGTCTTCTAGGGTTTATGTCAAGAGCTATGGTCCTTATTAATATATAAAAGACCCTCTTGGGCTTTATCTATAAAAGAAGAAACTTATTTTGATGTAAAATAGGTCATTGAGGGCTCGTCCACCAAGTCGACCTCAACTTGGACAAGTCAAACTTGTTGGGTTCTTAATTGGTCATTATTATTACCACTTCTTAACGTTCATTTCATCTATTTCCACTATTTTTTTATCACATTATTTACCATAATTTATTATATAATTCAGTTTCATAATCATTTATGCTCTTGTGGATAAATAATATCTGATCTCATTTAATTTTAATAATTAATGATTATTATGCATGATTTTGGTTTATTCATTCATTATAACCTCACTCATGAATTTAGCCTCCAAGATCTCTTTCAGATTGCAGATTTGGTCTTCAACAGATAGTTAGATATTCCAACTTAGGAATTCGCAGGCATAAGAAGTGACAGTTTTGCATTGGACGTTTTGTGCAAATGAAAGCGAATCTGGAAAATCCGAGACATGGGTTTTGTTTAGAACAGACCAAATCAGTTTTCTAGTGAGCAATTTTCAGAAATTCGGTTTGTATTAGGAGAAAATGAAAGTTCTTCGAAGGACATATTTGCATATTTACTGTTGCACCCGTTTTCCAGAATTTCCCAAATTGTAATAACCAAATTCGACTTGTTCCAGCTGAATCATGATGGAAAGATCTCCCAGATCTCATTTTGAATATTGAGATCAGTTTTTTGCAAGTTTCCTTTGGATGTTTGTATATTTAAAAGACACAATTCAGAGAGAGGGGGGAGCTAGCTGATGTAAGAATTGAGTCTTCTAACAGTGGAACTCTTGTTAATGAAATTTTCAGACTTCTGATATTTTTCTCAATATGTGAGTTGAGCACAACCCTGACCAGGGAGTTGGGCCCACTCTTCTGATCAGGTGCTATGCGTGTGTCCTTTTTATGTATATCATTTTACTTGTTGTATTTTCTTTATTGCTGTTACAGATTTCCATAGATTGTTGTGAATGCTTTTCTTTCTGCAATTTAGTTTTCATTAATGTTACAATGATGCTTTAATTTCTTAGTCACGAACCCTTGGTCAATGTAATATTGTAACCTTGCTCTTGCATATACCTTCCGTGTTACCTTGAAAGTGTACGCACCCATATTGATGAATTAATGTAGGAAACGACATTGAATAATTTGTTCATACTCTGACACCAACATTTAGGCACCGTTGCCAGGGAAGGCTAACAAGGTGCAAGACACGATCTGTATTGACCAGAGGGTGAATCTATCGTCTTGAGGAGGGAATCATCCTTTGACACCTACTCCGGGTTCTGAGCATAGTTATTTTTCCTGCATTTTTTGCTTTTTATTTTTATTTTATAGGATCCACTCTCTCGTCCTGGGGAGGGAAAGAGTTCTCTCACCTTACTTAAGGTCCTAAGCTTAGAATTTTTCCTCCATTTTTGTTTGTTTTGACTTTAGAAAAACTAATCTCTCGTCCCGGGGAGGGAATAGTCCTTTGACGCCTTGCTCCAGGTCTTGTGCTTTATATTTCCTTTCAAATTGTTTTTTTGAATGACTAGGAAGAAAAAGGTAGAAATTTGAAGAAATATTATCATTTCACTCAAGTGGTGATGTAAGCACCACCCATTCCACTAAAAATTTGACAGGAATATCTGAAGGAGGAACTTCAAAGTAGCACATGAAGAACATCTTCTATTATGGTAAGAAATGGCTCACATTGTTACTTTTGAATTCCCTATCAACGATTTAGGAGGAGTGACACAAATGCATATAATTCCTCCATCTTCTCTACCAAATTTTCATGGTTTGGATAATGAGGACCCAGATACATTCTTATTTGAATTTGAAGTACTTTGTAGAGGATATGATTATTGTACTAATGATCAAAGGTTGAAAGTGTTTCCTCTTACTCTAAAAGGAGCAACTCTCTGATGGTTCATGAGCCTTGGTGGGAACTGCATCAAAACATTGGAGGACATGAAGAATGTATTCTTGGAGAAGTACCAAGACTATTGCAAGGCCAATGAAGATATTTTCAGTATGATAAAAGGGGAAGATGAAAGCTTGGAGGACTATTTGGAGTGATTTAAATACAACCTTCAAAAATCAAAGCATAAGCATTTGGAAAAAGAGATCTTAAAAACACTCATTCTTAAAGGAATCAAAGATGAAATTTTAGAAAGCTTAAATCTGATAGGAAAATGTGATGTTTTTTAGCTATCATATGATGATGTTTGTGATTTATGCATAAGGTATTCAAGAGGAATATCCAAGGCTGGTAAGAATTCTAGAGAATTTTCTTCTTTCCTTTCCAAATCTGCTACAAGAACATGACATATAAGAGATGAAATCATTGATTTATTTGAACATTTAAAATTTGATTTTGTTAGCTCTCTAAATTAACAATTGCATGTTTTGCAAGTTAAGAAAAGTCAAGCAGAATTTGAAGAAGTGATTTTTCCTCAATGCCAAAAGGAGCATCCCATGGATAGTTTCTCTTTCTTACCTGGGATGAAAACAACATTTCCAAGGGATGGAGAAGCTGCAACAATTTCACAAACATGGAAACGTTGTCCTACATGTATGTTTCAAAACACTTCCTCTCTATTGTCTTACTTGCATAATCTATTATGGAATACTGATGTGTTAGGGCAACCATGCCAATCTCAATATAAACCCCATCAATCTTGTCCACAAGTTTGGCATGGTTCATCCTATGATTACATGACTACTCTCCCTCATCTTGTAGCACAAAAATATCATCAATATTCTTTTCCATCTTTTCAAGAACACCTTGCTTGCATATAAAAATCATCCACACATCCCAATCAACTACATCATCAAAATCCTCCATGCCCTACACAATATCCTGCTCAACTCATTCCACACCCTCACCATAATAAACCAGTACAACATGCTTACAATGTTGAATTGAAAAATTTACCTACCCTTCCCACCCAACCTATCTCACATACGCAATTGCAGAAAACTTATATCGATATTGGAAATGTTTCAAATCCAAAAATTGTAAAAGTTATGGAAAAAAATGAGGTTTCTTCTAGTTTGCCTCAACAAGTTGTTTTAGAAACTCAAGAACTTCATGATATGACAACTATGGGAAATCAAGAAAGTAAAGGATATATTGAAGATTGAGTTCACTCCATTAGTTGTTTGCAGTGTCACTCTATACTTCAGCAATTTTTGACACCACATTTTCAAGGGAAGTTGGTCTCTCATACCCTAGTATTTATTGACAGACATTTCTCAAATTCGGATGTTTATACACTTGAGGCCTTATTTCTGAAATGGATCCATTGGAAATATTCTTATATGTAAGTATGTTTTACTTTTCAAGGTAGAATAGGTTAGTGTACAAAATAGAATAAATAAGTATATAAATAATTTTTGTTATATGTAGAACAAGTTGTGTTTGCTGCAACTTGCTGAGTATATCAATATCAATGGTAAAATTTTGAATTTAATTGTGTATGTAGATGTATTATATTGAAAAACAGATTTCTACAAACACTCATCATCATTTTGAAAAAAAAAAAAATTATCATATCTTAGGGCGTGTGGGCTTGATAAAACCACTAAAATCACAGTTGGTACAATCACGTTTTGAGGAACAAAATAGGCATATTTTCAAAAAATGTTTCTATCCTAAGTAGCCCTTTATTTCTATTTTCTAATCCAATTTGAATCACTCAATTTGGATTTGAAATGAAAAAGTTATGACCAAAAAATTAACAGTATGTCGAATAGGCAACTCAAGAACAGAGTTGGAACAATCCATTTTTGGAGGCCTAAATGACTAGATTTTTGAAACCTGTTTCTATGGTGTATCACCCTATTAATATAGTTTATAATGCAATTTGAATCACCTGATTTCAATGTTGTATGAGAAAGTTATGGCCAAAATACTAACTGTTTATCGTAAATCAACACCTTTAAAACTCTATTTTTCTAACTGATTCTTCACACAATTGACCTATAAATTCTTCATGATTTCAAAACCTGTTTCTATTGGATATATTTACATGAATCTACCTTAATCTCCAATTTTAATCAGTTCAATCTGTCATCAAACGAAAAAGTTATGCTTAAAATATCAACTATTGGTCTAAGTTGGAAAATCGAAAATGACTCTGTTATGCAGGTTGTTCTAAGTAAATTTAACATATCATATCATGGAATTTTTAAAACCTGTTTCAATTGGAGATATTCCTATTAATTCACTTTCATTTGGCTTTGGAATCACGCAAATCAGATGAAAAACAAAGAAGTTATGATTAAAATACTGTTGGTCAATATGGTTGGCCACCGCTGTCCCGCAGGTAATAAATTAACACTACTTTGTTATTTTTTTCCATGGATTTGTTTTACAGAGTAACTACTTGTTAATTTTTTTCATATTTATTGGATTTAGAGAGCACGATCACCTCTCTTCTTCCATGATTACATGTTTTATTACAAGTAGACACTCATTTTTTACAAGTCCGAGGAGAATAAAGGAGGTCAATTTGTTTTTGAACAAGTGATTATTGAAGGCAACGATAATGAAATAATAGATTTTCATCCCAGCATCTATTAAGAAATTGAATATCATATAATTTTGATTCTTTCGATGTGCCATAGAAATTGATCATAAGAGTTTGTTACAAATTATTCCTATTATTTCTCATCAACAACATGAAGAATTTTTCATTACCTAATGGATTCATAACAGGAGAAATGGAGAATTGATTTTTATTTGATGACCCAAGTCATTTTCGCCAAAACATTTTTCCATTCATTTACCATTGACAGATTGACAGATTGTTGTTTCTTGAAACATATTGATATTCTCTTAGGAACAACATTGCTACAATTAAAATCATAGCCATTGCAACTTGAACTATTTATTTATTTACTATTTTTTTGTTTTTAATTTATTTTATGATGTTGTTATTGTTTTTTTTTTCTCAAAAATAAATGAAGGAAGTTCCCCAGTTTCATGACGTTTCTCCATATTTATCCATTTGTTCTTGAGTCTTATCAGTGTATGGTTTCCTCAGATCCATTGGGTGTTGTTACTCTGCCACTGCTGTTACTCTCGAAAATTTTCTAAGTGTTGGATGCTATTATTCCTTGGATGCTATTACTCCTTGGGTGCTGTTACTCTACCATTGCTGTTACTCCCGAAAATTTTCTAAGTGTTGGATGTTGTTACTCCTTGGGTGCCATTACTCTGCCACTACTGTTACTCGCAAAAATTTTCTAAATGTCGGATGTTGTTACTCCGCTGGTGCTGTTACTCCATCGACGCTGTTACTCCGCCAGATTTGTTACTCCGTCGGTGCTGTTACTCTGTTGATGTTGTTACTCTGTTGATGCTGTTACTCTGCCGATGCTGTTACTTTGCCAGTTCTGTTACTCCACCAGTGCTGTTACTTTGTCGGTGCTGTTACTCCTTGGGTGTTGTTACTCTGCCACTGCTGTTACTCCCGACAATTTTCTAAGTGTCGGATGCTGCTACTCCTTGGATGTTGTTACTTTGCTGGTGCTATTACTCCATCGGTGTTATTACTCCGCCAGTGCTGTTACTCCTTGGATGCTGTTACTCCGCTGGTGCTGTTACTTCATCGTTGCTGTTACTCTACCAGTGCTGTTACTCCGCCAGTGTTGTTACTCCGTCGGTGCTGTTACTCCATCACTACTATTACTCCGCTGGTGCTTTACTCCGCCAGTGCTGTTACTCTGTTGATGCTGTTACTCCGCCGATGTTGTTACTCCGCCGATGCTGTTACTGCCCCAGTGCTGTTACTTCGCCGATGTTGTTACTCCATCACTACTGTTACTCCGCCGGTGCTGTTACTCCGCCAGTGCTATTACTTCGCTAGTGCTGTTACTCTGTCGGTGCTGTTACTCTGCTAGTGTTGTTACTCTGTCAATGCTGTTACTCCATCACTATTGTTACTCCATCACTTTTGTTACTTCACTGGTGTTGTTACTCCACTGGTGCTGTTACTCTGCAAGTGTTGTTACTCCGTCGATGCTGTTACTCCGCCAGTGTTGTTACTCCATCGGTGCTGTTACTCCGTCACTGTTGTTACTCCGCCAGTGCTGTTACTCTGCTAGTGCTATTACTCCATAGGTACTGTTACTCCATCACTGCTGTTACTCCGTCGGTGTTGTTACTCCATCACTGTTGTTACTCTGCCGGTGCTTTTACTTCGCTAGTGCCGTTACTCTGCTGGTGCTATTACTCCGCCGGTGCTGTTACTCCGCCAGTGCTATTACTCAGCCAGTGCTGTTACTCTATTGGTGCTGTTACTCTGTCGGTGCTGTTACTCTGTCGGTGCTGTTACTCGTCGGTGCTGTTACTCCGTCACTGTTGTTACTCTGTCACTGTTGTTACTTCGCCAGTGCTGTTACTCCGTTAGTGTTGTTACTTCGCCGCTGCTGTTACTCCGGTAGTGATGTTACTCTGTCGGTGCTGTTACTCAGCTAGTGCTTTTACTCCACCACTGCTGTTACTCTGCCGCTGCTATTACTCCATCGGTGTTGTTACTCAGCCAGTGCTGTTACTCTACCGGTGCTATTACTCCGCCGATGCTGTTACTCCTGAAATTTTTCTAAGTACCCGATGTTGTTATTCCTTCGGAGTTGTTACTCTTTTAGTGATGTTACTCCTCCGGTGCTGCTACTCTGTGGTGAATATTTTCTAAGTAACTAGTGCTATTAATCTACACATGTTGATACTCTGCCAAGGTAAGTCTTCAGGTACGTCCCTAATTGACTCCATGTATTTGATTGATGTTTCAATTATGACTGGGGACGATCACATCTTAGTTGGGGGGAGATGTTGCATTTGATAGAAAATGTATTATATTTAATATCAATGATGTCATGTCATCATTGTTATTAAAATTTCATGTCAACTCATACATCTCACGATTATTACCACCATAATCCATAACAATCCATAACCCCCACTTATCCACACACATTGGAACTTGAATCATGCACGACGACATTAACTTGGTGAATGGGGAAATACATTTAATTGTCTAGGTCCTCTTTGACATAGTGATTGGGTAGTCAATTTATCTTTGTTTATCTATAAACATATTTTTTATTTTTATTTTTAAGGAATAATTATGAAAATATGATTACATCATGGAAACTTTCAACTTTCCTAATTTGTCAAGTCCCTAATCTTGTAAAATTTATGATGATGACCACAAAATTGCACTTAAATCTTTCCATCACTATCTAATGAATTATTCCTCAAACGCTAATCTTAACAAAGAAAAATATATTTATCAACAGTCATTTGAAGGTTATTAGTATTTGAGAAGCAAAGTTACCCGAGTTGAAAATAGTTACTACAAAAATTTTTACGCCATCCATAGCACTTAAGGAGCTGGCTTGCCACCCCATCTATTAAGTGATCTTTTGTTGATTAACAATAACCATAGTTAAATTTTAAAACATAAATAGTAAACTGGAGGATAGGAGGTCTCATCACGAGCTGACCTACCATGATCATAGGTCCTAATAGAGTGACATTACCACAACTGGTCACCAAGTCGGGGTAATGGCCTTTGGTCATAAAACTGAAGGACAAGAGGTCTCATCATGAGATGACTTGTTCACTTTTGTTAGTTCCCGTGAATCGCATTGTTATTAACTAGTTACCAAGCCAGAACAATGATCTTCAGTAGACATCTAAGTAAATTGAAATGCTTTTGTAACTATGTACTTATTTCTAATAGATGGGACACTCACATCTCAATGGGTTAAAAAGGCATCCTTGTCGAGGCTATGGATGCCTGCTGGCAGCAGTGGCCATGCCTATGGTATAGAAGTTAATTCAATACTATGATTTACTTGGTTACCTTGTTTTTTCAAAACTAACTTCCGATAAAGCCACTGTTGCATATATAAGGTTTTCTAGAACTCATGGTTCATGGGGTAATATTTAATCAGTTCTTAGATAATGGTGGTTATGGTTTATATCTATTACTGAGTCATAAATATTTACTTTACATGTTAGGGTTGAAACTTTTAGGATATTTGATATTTGAAATTTTGTATCATCTAATATATCATTCATTTATTCTACAAGTTTCATATCTTTAACCAAAGATAGTTGCTTTACCCAATTAATCTCTATTTAATCCTAGATTAACAACACTACTATTATTTTGGGGAAGGATGAAGAGGCCTAATTTTGATTTTGAATCCTGATGAATTACTGACTGAGGATACTCATGAGATGTGCTATAAAAATCTTGATGACATGGAAACTAATCAGTTTGGGGTAAGGAAATCCTGCTACACTTTTTGATTACTTTCTTTGATCTTGCATGGCTTCCACCTTTCTCATCACTTACACAAGCTCAACCTACATTAGCTTCAACAAATGTTAATCCATAGATGTCATTCCATGTTATTTTGTTGAAAGTAACAATTGAGGTGAAATAACATGAGTGTTTGATTTATTAAAAGTTTAGGAGAATGTCATAAAAAAACCACTGAGCATTATTCACTCATATTTTTCAAACCATTATTTCCCCTACTTTATACAGAGGCATTGGGTTGCATGTGGGCATGCAACATATTCAGTTTGGGGGAATGTTGGGCTCTTAATTGGTCATTATTATTACCACTTCTTAACATTCATTTCATCTATTTCCACTATTCTTTTATCACATTATTTACCATAATTTATTATATAATTCCATTTCATAATCATTTATGCTCTTGTGGATAAATAATATCTGATCTCATTTATTTTTAATAATTAATGATTATTATGCATGATTTTGGTTTATTCATTCTTTATAACCTCACTCATGATTTTTTTTTTTTAACGGTAACGGATATACTTTATTTAAAAATCTGAGTTAACCCAGGCATTTTCAACCTGTTTACATTTCTTTCATTTCCTATTTCCCGCCTAAGGGGATTCTGCGTGCCTGGGTAATGCCTGAACCTATCTGAGCTGCGCATTTCCGTCATACAGACTATATTTGCCATGGTTTTAGCTGGTAATCGCTGAAGATTCTTGGACATTGGATTGCTGACTGTTGAAGACCCTTAATTTCAGCCTCTGACCATTGTTATCCGTTGTGGAGCCCTGCAGCCGAATACAGTGGCGCAAGAGCTATCCGATTTTCAAGATCCTCCATCCGATCCCTTTCAGAGTGCAGGTCCTCATAGCGGAAGTCGAAGGAGTCCATCTGAGTATCAAGGAGAGGAGCGTTTTCCGCCTTCAATGTCGAAAGAATGGTCTCCTCTGTACAGATCTTAATCGTTTGCAAGCCTCCCTTTTGAACTATCTGCGCCTTCCCTGTGTGTTGAATTTGGATTGGGAAGAATTCCCCAGAATTACCTGTACTCATTTTGCTGTGGCCTGTTACAGCTGTTGTATTGAAGATATCAGACTTATTCTCTCGAGCATGCTCAGAATGATTCCATTTTTCCTGCTTGCTGTTCTGATCTACCCTTGAGCTAAGGTATGAAATTTGAGGAAGCGCTGTTGCCATTATAGATAAGAGTTCCCGGAGCTAATAGGCATCCTTTGTTTGCCATTTCGTCTGCCTCCTTGTTCAAACTTCTGAGAATATGAAATATTTTGAAAGAGTTGAAATCTTGCAGAATTAGCTTTAATCTTCTGAGGGACTTGTTGAGGATTGCCCTATTGAACTGGTCATCTGAGTTGATCTTGCTGATGAGGATTTCAGAGTCTCCGAATACTTGGCATTCTTTGATGCCTTCATCCCGAGCTATTTGGCAGGCTTTTGTGAGGGCAAGAAGCTCTGCCTGATTGTTGGTGGAGATGCCTAGCCCCCAACAGAAGTGAACCTTCCTGAGATTTTCTGCGAAGTAAATAACTCCTCCAGCTCCCGCAATCCCCGGATTTCCTTTACAGGCACCGTCAAAGAAGATTGAAGTTGTGTTTTGATTCTTCCACCAGATTTGAAAGACCTCTTCAGATTCTCTGATTTTCCAAGGAGGAGAAGGGAGGGGAGGGGGAGGGGCGCGGATTTTACTAGAGGGGTTGGGGCTATGGAGGTTCAGCCAAGCCTTTTCAGAGGGGAGAAGGGAGGAGTCAAAGATTAGAGGATGCTGGAGGACAGATTCAATAAGAAGACCTTTGGCAATTGAGGCGGTTTTGGCAGGAGAGCGAGAGGAATTATTGAAAATTAAGTCATTCCGGGCAAGCCAGATTTCCCAGCAAACAAATTTGGGGATGGAAAGCCATGTGTGAAACCACAAGGATTTCTTTGGGATGGATTGGGGGTAATATTGAAGCCATACAGAAAAAAGATCGGCGATGGAGCTGTGCTGGGGCGGGGAGACGGGCAGTCCGAGAAGAGTTAGTGCCCATACTTCTCTGGCAAAAACGCAGTCAATAAACAGATGGGGAGCTGTTTCTCCTGAGTTTTTACACATTGCACATCTGTGAGGCCCAACAAAGTTTCTCTTTGACAAGTTGTCCCCTGTGAGCTGTTTATTCAGCATGAGGGTCCAGAAGAAGAAATTAACTTTGGGAAGTCCCTTGGCATCCCATACCTGTTTCCAGAACGATGGCGTTCTCAAACTATCTTTTTTGGTCTGTAAGGCAGAGTAACCCAAAGATGGCGTGTAGAACCCTGTTTCGCCCCACCCCCATTTGTCTGCGATATTGCGGTGGACCGGCGCTGCATTTAAGAGCAGAGTTTTGAGGATTTCGATTTGATGTTGCAGCTGCTCTGGCACTGGAGGGATCGCCCAATCGACCCAATTTCCTCTGCTGTCCCACTCAGAGATATCGCTCAGCTTTCTTATTCCTGCCTCGTAGAGCCAATTTCTGATGTCCCGGATTTCTGCGTGGAAGCTGAGAGGAGGGCTGTTCATGATGCGGTCTTTCCAGAGAAGAGTCTTCTCCCCATTACCTGGGATGCGGTAAAGATGTTTACTAAAGCTGCTTATGCTTTTCCTACAGAGGTTCCAGGTATATGTACCTGTTGTTGTGTTATTTGCTGACAGGTGCCTGAGGGAGATCCCCTGCGCATATTTGGCGGTAAATGTTTCGCTGATCTGATGTGTAGGATTTGAATATATTTTCCACAGGAGCTTGCATCCAAGTGACAGGTTCGAAAGGGCAGGATCTCTGATCTGCAGCCCGCCTTCCAGAAGTGGCCGCTTGACTAGCTCCCAATTTGCCAAATGGATTTTATTTTGGTTGCCTCTGCCTCCTTTCCAGAGAAAGTCTCTTAGAAGACAAGAGATCTGCTCCATGATGTGTTTCGGGGCCAGCAGAAAGGAGGCTTGATAAATGGGAAGTGCTGATAAGACGGATTTAAGAAGGATAGTTTTCCCTCCCTTGGTGAGCCAATAGCCTCCCCAGGAGGTGATCTTGTCTTTGATTTTGCTGATGACACCCTGCCACAGAGATCTGTTATTGGCTCCAGATGTGAGGGGCAAGCCTAAATATTTGATGCTGTCCCATTGGGCAAAGCACTCAAATCCTAGGATCTGGCCTATATTATTGAGGTTTTGCTGGCTCACGTTCCATCCGAAAATCGAGCTCTTTCTGTCATTTATCACAGCTCCTGAAGCTCTACAATAACTTTTTAAAACAGCATCAAATTTGACTGCTATTCTAGTAGAGGCTCCTCCTAGAAGAATAGAGTCATCTGCAAAGAGAGCGTGATTTATTGGGTTTAGAGCATTTGCGATTCGGATTCCAGGGAGATCACCTGTATTCATTTCCGCAGCCAGCTTCCTGCTAAGAGAATCGGCCATAAGGATGTACAAGAAAGGTGAGAGGGGACAGCCTTGCCTTAATCCGCGGTGTGCTTGAAAGAATGATGCTGGGCGACCATTGACCATGGGGGCAATCCATGGGCATGAGATGCATGCTTTGATGAGATTGATGAACTGAGGAGGGAAGCCAAAGGATCGTAGAACTTGGAGAAGGAAGGAATGGTTGACTCTGTCAAATGCATTCGCCATATCAAGCTTGATCAGCATCCCCTTCTCTTTCCTCTGTTTGCTGGAGTGGATAGCTTCCTGCACTTGGATGATATTATCCAAGATGTGTCTGCCTTTGACGAACCCCCCTTGGGCTTTGGATATTAGTTTGTCAAGAAGGGGTTTAATTCTATTTGCCATAATTTTTGATAGAATTTTATAGGAGGCGTTGCATAGGGAGATGGGCCTGAACCTGCCGAATGTTTCCGGATTGGCCTCTTTTGGTATTAATGCAAGAAAGGTGGAGTTGATGCCTCCCCCAATCTTGGCTTTCCCAAAAAAACCGTGTATCATTTTCAGCAAGTTTGTTTTGATGATGTCCCAGCAGATTTTGAAGAAGTGTATTGTGAATCCGTCTGGCCCGGGGGCCTTATCTGAATCCATTGCCCAGATAACCTTGATGATTTCTTCTTCAGACACTGGTTTCAATAAAGCCCGATTGTCCTCATGGGTGATGAGGCGAGGAATGTGAGAGAGAAGTTCTTCGGTGTCTTCTTTGCATCCTTCATGCCTTGTGCCATATAGTTCTTTGAAGTGATTTTCAGCTGCAATTTTTATTTGATCAAATTTATTACAGATCTGCCCTTCATCATTTTTAATCTCTGTGATATGATTCCGAGATAGGCGGGCTTTGTATTGTCGGTGAAAAAAAGAAGTATTTCGGTCTCCTGCCTTTAACCAGAGGCTGCGAGATTTAAGTCTCCAGTGCTCTTCTTCCTTTCTGATCGATTGATGGATGTTTCTTTGAAAGGCTGCTTCTTTATTTAAAATTTCCGGGGTGATGTGGATCCCTTCCATACCTATTTGCAAGGTGTCCAGCTGCTGAACATCAATTTTTCTCTGATGGGTGATGGGGTTGTGAAGGTTCCTTAACCACCCCTTTAAAGCTTGTTTGGTAGCTTTTATTTTTTGCTCCCACACGAAACTTGGGGATCCGTTGATGGGGATATCCCAAGCTGATCGGATTATGTCCATGAACCCTTCTTTTTCGATCCATAGTGGATTAAATTTAAAGGGAATGGGCCCAAGATCTTCTTCGGGGGCCAAAAGGAGTTGAATTGGCTTGTGATCCGAGGAGAGCTTGGGGAGAATTTTTGTTGATATGAGGAGGTTTTCCATCAGCAGGGAGCTTTGAATTAGAAATCTGTCCAGCCGGGCAGCGATGTGGTCAGGCCCAGTTCTGTTATTTGTCCAAGTATATTTGCCTCTCACCGGGGCAAAATCTAAAAGATCCCACTGCTGCATTATTTCCTCTACCAAAGGGAGAGTCTGATCTCTGTTGCTGTTGCCCCCCCTTTTTTCTTTTGGCTTCATGACTATGTTAAGATCTCCTCCCAGAACAATGTTATTTAGGGAGTGATGATCTAAAAAGGCCGAGAGAGTATTCCAACAGTCTCTTTTTTCTGCATAGTTAACAGGAACATATAAATTGAATAAGGCAATAGTTAACTTACTTTCTAGATGCTTGAGCTCCGTGAAGATCCAATGTTGGGTCTCATGGGAGTTAGCCAGGTGGAACTGATCTTCCGACCAGAGAGTTGCAACGCCACCCGAGGTTCCCCTTGAGCTGACTGCTATGCCTTCGTTCTTCTTCCATTTGGATTTGCTGATATCCTTGAGGGTTTGACCATCGATTTTGGTCTCTTGGAGCAGGAGGATGTCTGAGGGTTCTATTTTCATTAGATCTTTGACGGCATCAATTTTTGGTTGGGACCCCAGGCCTCTACAATTCCAAGAGACTATTCTCATTATTTACCTGGTGAGGGGTTTGGGATTCCTCCCTTGGTGGATCTTCCTCTGGTATTTCTTCCTATTGTCATCTCTATTGTGGATTGGCTGCCTTGCATTTTGAGTCGCTCTGCTTCCTCCTCCCTGACTGCTTTGTGGGTCTTCCTGCCTGCTTTCTTCGAGGGTCTCTCATAAGACTCTTCCTCTGATGAGTCTGAAGGTTCTGGCAATTTTTTCTTCTTTGTTATATCTGCATATGAAAGCCTGGAGGGGCTTCCCTGAGGAGAGCCAAGCGATGCTTCTCCACCTCGCTCTTTATTTGCCTGTGGTTCTTCAGCCTGTGCTGGTATGATCAGTTCCGTTTCTGGGGGTTCTGATGGAGAGGCTTCTTCAGAAGGTGGGATCTCATCTGCTTTCTGTTGGGTTTCATTTTCTTTGCTGGGTTTTCCTTGATTATTCCCCTTCGTGGCTCCTTTCCCTGTTGCTTTTGCGTTGCCCGTTTTCTGGATTGTAGTCCATTGGTCTCCCTTGGGGGGATGGCTCTGTTCTTCCGTTTTTTTCTTGCAGTGTTTTGCGAAGTGACCATAGCCGTGACAGTGTCTGCATTTGAAGGGGATCTGTTCATAATCCAGCTCCTGGATATGGGACCATCCTGCCACTGTGAGTTTTATTGCTTCAGGTAGTCCTTCTTCCAGATCTACTTCCACGCATATTCTGGCGCAGGAGTATTGGTCTTTCCTCGCGGCCTGATCAATGTATTTGCCCAGAGAGTTGCCGATGATTTGGAGAGATTTCTGGCTCCAGCAGTGTAGGGGAAGATGGGGGAGCCGCACCCACACTGGGACCGCAGAAGGGACATCCTGGGTCGGATCGAAATCTGGAGACCATTTATTTAGGTATAGTCCCTGTGGCCCCATGAAATATGGCCCATTCCTGAAGATGAGGCTCCGATCTTCTGCTGATTCAAAGACAAATACAAAAAAGCCTTTGCCTACGAAGTAAGATTTAATTCCTTCCTTGATCAGAGGGGTCCAGTTTCTCTTGATCCAGTCTTCTACAGATTTGGGCGATGGCCAGAGCCCAGTGAACTGTCCTATGAGTCCTCTATCTGCTAGATTCAAAGCCGAGCGGCAGGTTTCCTCCTCAGGGAGAGCCACCGTGGGAATGCAATCTTTTTTCTTAACAAATTTCTGTTGTTGAGCAGAGGGAGGCCGTTTATTGCATGCTTCGATTATTCTCTGAAATTCTATAACTTCTGGAGGGAGGGGGGGAGGATCCGCCTCCCCATCACCGGGCATGGCTGCCAAGGCCGCAGCTGCAAAAGATCGCTGCACCAGACAGGGACTGCGCAGGGGCTAGGTCTCGCTGTAGGCTACGCGGGTCCGATCCGAGCTTATCGGAGCTCAGAGCCAGCGTTCTCCAAGATTAGTTTTCCATAAGTCTACTTAATTCTAAACAAAATAAAGTACCTTGATGTTAGTGACATAACCTCACTCATGATTTTAGCCTCTAAGATCTCTTTTAGATTGCATATTTGGTCTTCAACAGATAATTAGATATTCCAACTCAGGAATTCGCTGGCATAAGAAGTGACAGTTTTGAGTTGGATTTTTTGGGTAAATGAAAGCGAATTTGGAAAATCTGAGACATGAGTTTTTTTCAGAACGGACCAAATCAGTTTTCTAGGGAGCAGTTTTCAGAAATTCGGTTTGTGTTTGGAGAAAATGAAGGTTCTTCAAAGGACATATTTGCAGATTTGTAATAACCAAATCCGACTTGTTCTAGCTGAATCATGATGGACAGATCTCTCAGATCTCATCTTGAATATTGAGATCAGTTTGTTGCAAGTTTCCTTTGGATGTTTGTATATTAAAAGACACAATTTAGAGAGAGGGGCGAGCTAGCTGATGTAAGAATTGAGTCTTGTAACAGTGGAACTCTTGTTAATGAAATTTCCAAACTTCCAATATTTTTCTCAATATGTGAGTTGAGCACAACCCTGACCAAGGAGTTGGGCCCACTCTTTTGATCAGGTGCTATGTGTGTGTACTTTTTATGCATATCGTTTTACTTGTTGTATTTTCTTTATTGCTATTACAGATTTCCATAGTTTGTTGTGAATGCTTTTCTTTCTGCAATTTAGTTTTCATTAATGTTACAATGATGCTTTAATTCCTTAGTCACGAACCCTTGGTCAATGTAAGATTGTAACCTTGCTCTTGCATATACCTTGCATGTTACCTTGAAAAGTGTACGCACCCAGATTGATGAATTAATGTAGGAAATAGGATTGAATAATTTGTTCATACTTGGACACCAACAAAACTCATCAAGAGAATTCGACCTCACAAATTCACTATATAAAGGCAACAAATCGAGCTCATTTGGAGCACATACACAAGAAGTTTGATCTATAGTTTCTAGTGAGAAAAAAGGGTGCAAAATTAAAGGACGAGGAAGATAACCATAGTGAAGGAGAAGGAGGTATTTTACAAGTAAAGGAAGTCAAATATTTTTCTCTCTACTCTGATACGTGCAAAATTCTAAAGTTGATGGAGAGGTCAAAATTTCTAATTGTTATCAGGGGCCAAAATTATGGAAGTTGGTGGCCGAAGTTCTGGATTGTTGGTGGGCTATAGCTGCTAGAGAAGAAGAGAATATTGAATTTTGATAAATCGTATTGGAATCCTGACTTGGTGGACGAGGAAGGTATTTTGGTGAGTTCTACGGTGTTGGTCTATCTCAATTTTGTTAGTGGAAGAGTTTGACTAGGTTTTCCCCTAGAGAGGTGTTTTATCTCTAGCTTAGTGCCTACATCTGGTGTCATTGATCTTCATGTTTTGATTTGATGATTGCTTGTTTAAACAAAGATAAAAGAATTACATAAAGAGAACATAATAAAACAACAAGAATATCACAAGTAATTATCAACATAAGAGAATATTTCTGCCTTTCTAATTTTCTAACATGGTCTTGTCAAGGCTTCCCTAAGGCTTGGTGAATTAGGGTTTATGAACAAAACCCTTGTAATAGTTATAATAATATCCTAGGAAGGAAAGCCTAGGTGTCTATTCCTCTGTATGATCAAAGCCCTAGCCAGGTCAAAATTGCTATTTAATTTTGGAATTTGATGTTTGTATCTAGGGTTTACATCATAGAAAGAAATTTGATATAAGGAAATAAAATGAAACCCTGGATATGAAATGATGGTAAACTAACTAAATTGTTTTAGTTTTGAAATCTAGGGTTTGTAAAAAAACCCTAGTAGATATTGATATTCTAGGGCATGATAATGAAACCCTAGGAGTGTATTTTTTTTCTTCGATCATTAATATGATTTAGTTTTGATGATAAATTCTAGTGTTTGCAACAAACCCTAGTAGACTTTGACATGTATTTATAAGTCCATATTGTTGAAACCTTAGATGTATATTACTATGATTGGATTGATATCTTGATTGAATTGCTGATATCTAAAGCTTTATGTCTCAGAAATAGAGTCTAGGGTTTGTGACAAAACCCTAAGAAGTTTTTGAAGTCTAGAATAAAAAAAGAAGTATCCCTTGTTGATTATGAACCTAACTCGGTTTAGGTATTTGATGTCTAAAGCTTGAATGTTTTGATTCTTCCATTGTAATGACATGATTTTGATATAGTTAACTTCACACTTCTATATATTTGTATTTGGTTTGAACTTTCTATTAAATCTTTGCATGTAAGTAATCTTCAAGATGCTGAAGATGTTGATCATGATAAAGGAAACTAAAAGAATGGTGATGATAAAGATAACCTTGATGCCATGAGAAAGTATGAAGCCTTGAAAGGTTTAAGCTTCTACGATGTTATAAAAGAAGCCATCGATCTCCCTAAGCCAAGAGGGAGCTTGGATAGAAGAAAAGGTGCATCTCCCTAGTTGAGAGGAAGGACATATTACGACAGTCATAATGAATACCTTGAAGAAATAATGAAACCGAGGAATGAATGAAAGAACTACAATTGGATTTGCAAGCAAAAGATTTGAGAAGTACTAAGGGTGTATTTGGTGCTACTGAAGAAGTGAAAGAAGAAATGCTTCCAAAAAGTTGTACTTGGATAGCTTGATGATGATATAAGTAACATCTAAATGATTGAGGACCTTGAAGATTTATGATTACATGTATATATATTTGAAGGTTTATCACTGATTGGCATTGTGATTGTGCAGGATCTGTTCGTAAAAAGGTTAAACGTTTGAAGCATTCTTGGTTTGGTGGATATATATCTGATTAGGAGAGATAAAGCATCTTGTGGAAACAAGATGCTTGGGAGGACATCTGGCCAACCTATGTGTTGATGTCTGGATTCTGAAGTAGAGAGGGTGGCATTGGTCATGGACCTGTGACCTTGGATACACTCCTAGATCCTTGGGTTGGTGTTAGAGCTTGAAAACTTGATTGTACCTAGAGTGGCTAAATCTTGAGTACACCTTAGTCCCACTTGAATAAATTACCTTGGTCGGGTATATAATCTGTAGCACTGAGTGTGCTAGCGATATTCATAGTTCATATAATTTTTATATCTTCCACATGTAATTATGAATACCTGCCTAGTTAAGAGGGAGTGTTGAAGAATGTAACTAGTGTCAGTCTTGATAATTATATTTTATGAAAAGAAAGAAAAACAAATTTATTGTAAAAGAAATTGACTTATTAAAGCATGGGTTTCACGCTTAGGTCAATGATTTTTAGGTCAAAGCCTCCATTGAAGGCTTGTAGTTTTTGTCGCGAGTCAATAGAATCATTTTTAGACCCTTCTTGGGATTTTGTATCATACAAATATGTTTTTAGTCAAAAAGTCATTTGTCATGTCCGCACCAAGTCGACCCTAACCTCATGAAGTCGACCCAGATTAAGGCTATTCGACCCAACATAAAGGCTATATAAAGGCAACTTAATTCATTTGAAATACACACTTAATAAGTTCCATCTACAAGAGAAAGAGGCAGAAAAGAAGAGTGAAGTTTCCGGAGAAGGAAGAAAGAATCTGGGAAGACAAAGAATGAATTTTTTTGGGCATGTCTATCTCACATGTGTGAAGTTGTTGGGGCCGAAATTTTTGAATATACTAGAAGTCCAAAATTCTAAAGCGGGGGCTAAAAACCTGTAGCTAGGGGATCAAAATTGTGGTTTGAAGCTACCACTAAGAAGTTGACACTTGGATACTTTGACAAGGATCATCTATTAGAAGGAAGGGTTGACATGGTGATTGGAGGAGGTATTTGTCTAGTCTTGGATTGTCTCATCTTGATTTGAATCTAGTAGTGGAAGAGTTGGACTAGGTTTTCCCCTTGGAGGGGTTTTTCCCTAGCTGAGTTCCTACATCTTGTGTCCCTTGTTGTGATCTTCATTTTTTGGCATTTTTCTTGATGAATGGAACATAGTAAATTGAAAGAAGAACCGATAAGAAGAAAAGAGCAATCACAATAAAATGTCAAAGTCTAAGAGAAATATACCTAAATATTATAATACATATGATTCTTATCAATAATATTCTAATCATATGATTCAATATATAAAGGAAACAACTTCACCTCATTTGGAACACACTCACACAAGTTCGATATGCAGTAGCTAGAAGCAGAAAAAGGGTGCAAAATTTAAGGAAGAAGGAGGAAAACCTAGTGAAAAAGAAGGAAGTATTTGTGAAGCAAAAGAAGTAATGTTTTTCTCTCTGTTTGTCTCATACATGAGAAGAAGTTGAAGCTACAGAAGGGCCAAAATTGTAGAATTGAAGCTGGGCCGAAATTTTGGAGTTTTGCTAGGCTGTAGCTGCTGGACAAGAAGATACTACTGAAGTTTTCTAAATCATATTGAAAGGATGACTTGGTTGAGGAGGAAGGTATTTTGGTCAGGTCTAAGGTCTTTTTCTATCTCAATTTGATTAATGGAAGAGTTTGACTTGGTTTTCCCTTAGAGAGGGGTTTTAGCCCTGTCATAGTGTTAAAGATTTCATTATATTTCATCCTGATTTCATTATCAATATAAGAGAATCTTTCTACATTTATGAAGTTTTTCTTTCCTCCTTCACCTTAGCTATGATACCCCAACAATTTTTATCAAGTAAACACAAATCATCAAGATGACATATAATGAAATCTTTAGCACTTTGCCAGCACTAAAACCCTTCTTTATGGGAAAACTTAGTTAAACGATCCCACTAATCAAATTGAGATAGAACAAGACCTTTGACCTGGAAAAAATACCTTCCTCGTCCATCAAGTGAGACTTCCAATATGATTTAGAAAACTTCAGTAGTATTTTCTTGTCCAACAAATACAACCCAACAACACTCCAAAATTTTGACCTAGTTACTCTAGAATTTTGGCACAAGTTCAGTGATGCAATTTTGTCCCTTTTGTAGCTTCATATTCTTCGCACGTGTGAGACAAAGGGAAAGAAAAAATATAACTTCTTTTGCTTGACAAAGACTTCCTTGTTCTTCACTAGGTTTTCCTCCTTCCTCCTTAGATTTCACACCCTTTTTCTGTTTCCAACTATTGCAGATCGAACTTGTGTGAGTGTGTTCCAAATGAGGTCAAGTTGTTGCCTTTATATAGTGAATTTGTGAGGTTGAATTCCCTTGACGAGGCCAACTTGTCCTTATTTGAGGCCGACTTGGTGGAGGAGGGCTATAAGACCTAATTTACATAAAAGAAAATCTCTTTCTTGACCAGTAAAGCCCAAGAAAGGCTTGTTACATAATGAAAAGGACAAGGATTCTTAACACAAACCTTAGAGGCTTGCAATGGAGGCTTTGACCTATTAACCATTGACCCAAGCATGCAACCCATGATTTAATAAGTTAATTTATTTTTCTTTCTTTTGACAAATACATTATATCATGACTTAAAATATAATTATGAAGACTGACACTAGTCACATTTTTTAACACTCCCACTTAACTAGGGAGGTATTCATAATTACATATACAAAGGTACATGGAAGATCTCAAAATGATATACTCTATGAAGAGTCGCAACACATGCAATCCTATAGATTAGAGACTTGATCAGGGTACTCTAATCAGGTGGGACTAAGGTGTACTAAAGCTTTAGCCTCTCTAGGTACCATCTGGATTTTAAGCTTTAACACCAACTATTACAAGACATTTTGTCACATCTGTTCCAAAGGCCTGGAAAATGGTTCAATCAACATCCTTGAACACTTTTTCATAATCCATTTGAAAATCCCTAAGCATCATCTCTCCAAAAAGTATGAGTTTATGGGTCAACCAGTTCAAAAACACTATTTTTAGCCCCAACACACCTTGCATACTTGTCCACCTACAATGGTTGCAAGTTGCATAATTGAGCACCTACACTGATCAACACAAGTTTCTTTACTCTGCAAAAGCGATGTTTCTAGAATTTCAGGAAAATTAAAAAGTATTTTTGGATCTTCTCCTTCCCGAGAAGCTTCTAAGGTGGTTTTAACCATTTACCATGGATAGAGATCTTAAGTTCATATCTAATCCTAATCTAGTGGTATTATATCTTACCCTTAGAGATTATCTTTCCTCATATGTGGATCTCAAGCCTATATTGGTAAATCCTAAACTACCACTTTCACCCTATAAATAGAGTTTGGGTTGGATTTTAGATATTACTGGGTTGGATTTTGGAGATTACTAGTGTCCTCATGTTGGTGTTTTGAGCTTAAGGAATCCATCCATTTATGCATTAGGGTTGAGTGTGAGTGTTTTCTTTGTGGAAAGGAAGGATACGAAAATTGGGGAGACATCTACAAATTCAACTTATATATATGGTTGTAACTCTCTCCTTTATTTATTAATACAAAAAGCACTATATTTTCCTATACTTGTGTCATGTTGATGCTTATGTATTTCAATTCCATTTTGACTCATTGATTAGAGACATTGAATTATGCTATGTGGATATCATAGTTCTCTTTATTGTTTTAGTTATTTTTGTATGCTCCATTTATAGCACGTGGAGCTAGAGTTAGATATTGCAAGAAAAGAGAAGAGGAGGAATTACTACAGATTCCAGGTAGGTCCCTTTTTTTTATTCTAATCTCTCTAAGGAAAACACTGACCTTTTTCCCCTCTAATGTTCTATATCAGACCGTTATATCTAAGGAGTTCATTTTTGTCCACATAAGGGAATTTTCCATATAAAAAATTGGTGACCATACTGGGGATTGAGATTTCCATTAATGGTTTCCTTGGCCTAAACATTTTTCACCTTTGAAAGTGACCTTGATTGACTTATTAAGACAATAAATGAACTTAAGAAAACACATTTTTGAACTTGGTAAGGCTTTTTTGTGTCGCGTTCTGAGAAAATTAGCCCCAACACACTCTTTGTTTTGAGACAGAGTGACCAACAAAGTCTCTCCTCTCTAGAAATGCGATGGTTCGCACTGGTGTCCATTCTGCACTTGTGATGGTCATGTAGGATGCAAAAAATTGCATTTATTTACCTTTCTCTCAATTATGCTTTGATACATAAGGTTTTCTTTAGTATCTAGATTGGTTTGTGTATCTATAAATCCATCTTTATGTTTACATTTGGATTTGTTTGCCTTTGATGAGATTTTTTTTTCATTTTTCTTTCTTCTCGTCATTAGGATTTGTGAACACTTGAGCTTGATTGTTGATTTTATTAAAGAATTTTCATATTACAGTTGCAGTATGTGTGAGTTATTTTGGTCAATGATCTAGCTTCATTTTCATTTTCATTGCAGTTGAAATTGAAAGGAAAATAAACGAAAAAAATTTAGTTTCTTAACAATTTTTTGAGAGTTAATCGCCTTTGAGTATTAGTGTTAATCACCTTTGAGTGTCATCTCTTTTGATCTTTGGAATTTTCACCCAATTTCAGTTTGAGTCCTCTGTTAATGAAATCTCAGATTACATTTTATTTCATTGGAATTTCCTTTACTTACACTTGATTGGTTCTTTCATTGCATTAGTGAAGGAAGGTACTACTTTCATAAGTAGTCTTGTTATATTGTTCTTTCACTAATTTGGAATAATCTTGTTTTTGTTTTGAATAATTCTCTTGCATAGATTACATTTGCATAGTTAGAATTCTCATTTTCACAAGAAAGGAAATTGTGCGTAGACTACATTTACATATTTTGCAGGGAATTATGCATAGATTACATGTCATGGTTTAGCCTCATTTAAGGATTTGAATTGAATTGGAATATTACATTGAAATATCTGCTAAGGAATCTCTTGTTTGATGCATCTTTGATTGCTGCATCATTGCTTCTTCCTTCCTTCTTGTAGATAGATCTTCATCGAAATGAAAGAGTTATTTTCATCATTCTAGTTGCATCATAGGAATTTCAGTTGAATTCGTACTCTGAGCCTTGAAACTAAAACATAATTGAAGATGAAATTTTAAAATTTACTCAATCAATCTAAGGAGAATTTGGAATATTATTGGCACCCATAGAGGTCTAGGCTAGAGACGTGTTCTAATGTCTTCAAATGTAGGAACTGTCGTTACTTGTATACATTACATTCCGGGGGTAGTTGATATTTCATGTACATAAGTATTGTAGAAAATCTGTAGATTCACAAGCTCATGCAATGTACTAAAGAACAAGAAAAGAATCTACTTCTACTTTCAACCCGTGGAAGCCAATAGATTGATGAAAACAATATGAACAAGAAGAAGATAAATTAATGGAACATAACACAATATGTATATGGGGAAATCCATTGTTCAAAACCTCGCTATCTGTATTGCATATATAAGAAATATGAGTGAAGATACAAATATTATTCTCACTAGAACAATTCCACACAAGTATGCTCAACTCTATAAGCTCAAAAGCAAGCTCTTGGCCAACACTTAGCCAATTCATCTTCCCTCCATGTTAGAAAATTATATATCACAGAGCAATGGAGCACATAAAATATATTGCAGAATAATAAACACATAAAACACATAAAACAAGAGAGACATAGATATACATGGTTCACCCAATTTGGGCTACATCCACAGAGAAAAAACCAGTCCTTCCTTTTATATTATCCAACAAAATGAAGAGATGCAACCTATAGTAGATCCGCTGTAATTCCCTCTTCGCTCTCACACAATCTCCTTGTTGTGGAGGTAAATCCTCTATGCGGACAGAGACGATCCCTACTAGCCCAGACCGGGTCTAGCAACAATCAAACAATGCTATCACGCAAGTTCCTAATTGCAAATAAAAGTGGATGACGAGAACCTACTTCAATTCCAACGCTAATATTCGTAGAAGAGACATCGCCCTCATTCCTTTGCCTCGGCCGGTCACGATCCTCACGATCTCCGTGATTGGACACCTGCACATGCAAAGAACAACACAAATACAAGCATAAAATCCAATAGATGCAACTATATATCAGTCAGAAAAGATATAACTCAACATCAATCATGAGACAATGAGAGTGGAACCATAATGATAGTCATCTATTATTGATAAATAACAAAGAAGAATACAACCATTGTTCTGACGTCAAATCCTCCTTTGGCTGGGTAGCCAGCTACACAAGTCTTGCAAAGCTTCTTGGGATGGGAACAAGCCTCTCTCTCTTGGGTGACAAGAATCTCCTCACTTAGATTTGGCCTTATGGGTGCAAAGAAGGCTCTTGCAGCTTCAAACTCTTGAACTCCTGGTATTCTCTATCACTATGCTGGAACTACTAGCTTGCTCAAGGCATGGAGACAAGCTTTTATAGATAGAGAGGAAAGAGATAGGATCAACCACATTATTCATGGGATTGGGATTTATCACTTAGAAACTTCCATGAAAGGTGGCAAACCACTTCCCTTCTATGGAGATTCGAAGCCAAACCATCCTAGCTCAACATAGGTTCAGTTGGTGAATGGTTTAAGGAGAACCTTCAGAATCTTATTCGTTGAAAAATTTACTCAATTCGGTTGCACGAGTGCGACTCTGAGACAGAGCGCCAATAGCGCGCCCTCTTTAGAGGATTTCCCTCATTGGCGCGGGTAGTACACTGTGGACCCGTGCTAATGCAAAAAGAGCTGTTTTCATGGGTATTCTGCAGGAGATGTCTTCAGGGAATATGAAGCTCATACTTAGAGGAATATGATGCAAGTGATTTCAGGTCATGTCACTTCTCACAGGTCCCGGAATGATTCCTCCAATGTGCGGGTGAGGGGTAACAGGGACGGTGACAAACGGTGACAAATTGCTGTGTAACAGAAGCCCCCTAAAGCATGAGGCCCGAGGGAGAGAGAGGGGTGAAATGATTTACAAGAACATGCGTGACTGAAAACACGACCACCGGAGAACCTGCGTAAAGAAGTACAACTGATATCTCAAGTACATGATATAAGTGGTATGGGCGCAGCCATCCATAATAGAGTACATAACAATCCAGATCCAAGGTATGGGCGCAGCCATCTAGAGAGGATCGATAAAGAGACTCAGGCATGGTCACAACCATCCAGTGAATGAGTCATGGAATGATCATAATAAGCCACAAATCGCAGCCTGGATTCCAACAAACAAAATCCAGGGTCTTGCGTGCCATCTCGACCCGAACAGAGTACAAGTTCAAGCATGTGAATACATAAGTTGAAGTCGAACATGCATGAACATCGTCTGATTACCAGTTAATGATGAAAACTGTTAACAGACGCGAGAGGTACCACCAATAATGACAATGGCCCTCAAGGTACTATAGGTACAATCTACAGCGTGAGAATCAATGAGCTGACATCGAACACCCGTAGAATCATTCGATCGGAGGCCAATGATGAAAACCTCTCGTCGAACACGAAGAACCTGCCATTGAGGCATGCAGGCTCCAAGGCACCAGAAGGGAGTCTCTAGATCAGCTTCCTGGATAATGAGCTGAAGTCGATAGGAAGTGACCTTGATCAAAGGTGGGCCATAATGTTTCCCACATCATTGACACGAGACAGAGGAAAGATGTTGTGGTGAATCAGAATTATGTGAGGTATCAGAGGGAGGTTGTAATTCTGCAGAGGTCAACTTCTCTTGAACATATCGGTGGCACGACAATGGACTTGGCAGTATTTGACATCAAATGAGAAGAGGTCATGGTGACAAGGCAATGAGCAGATGAGAGGTCAAACAGGGTAACCCAAACCCACGGAGGCTAGTGTAAAAACAAGATGAGATGTCCCCACCCAGACACAAATGCAGACTAGTGCCATGTTCAAGAGCGACATACTGTTGACACGACAATTATTATGGGCCCATTTTCCCCACCATTTCTGGCGAGTACCCCGGTTATTTTTAACAAGCTTGACAGGGATAACATATGCTTGTAAGGTGTCATTATGACAGAATCCGATGTCATTAAGTTTTAACGAGCCTGACAAAGGAAGAACTCGGCGTCTTTTCCTGTTTAGAGAGTCTGAAAAGACAGCAGAAAAGAAAACTCCAGGTGGGTCCTTTTTCATAAAGTTGTGTCTCTCGAGCCCGAAAAAGTATAAAACAATGCTCGAAAGAACCGCCCGATCATTACGATCGAGGAGTAATTTTCATGAGTAGTGATTTCGACCTAAAAAAGTAAAAAAGCGATCGAAGCCACGTCGCTTCATAACCATTAACGAACCTGAAACGACAAGGGTCCGACGATCTTCTCATTTTTTACACGGTCGGAAAAGAGTTTAAAGACGACCGCCTCTTATTTATGTTTAATGAGTCAAGAGGGGTAACTCGGCAATCTTTTCATGTTTAGCGAGTCAGAAAAGAGCTGAAAGATGACTCCACAGTGACTTTTTCGTGTATTTACCGAGTCCGAAAAAGTATAAAATACAACTCGTTTCACCATCGAAGTTGCTTAAAAGACCTGTTGCTGCACAAGAAGTAAGTGTAAAACCCATTCTCGACCAAAAATATATTAAAATATTCAAAAAATAAGTCAAAAAGTCTATAAATATGGTGAAAATGTAAAAAATAGAATCACTTTTACTTTTTACCTCTTGAATAGTAGGAGTCCATTTGGGGAGCAAACTTCGGACGGTGATTTCAACCAATCTGTGCAACCATTTGGGATTTCGTCGGTTCCAGGTAAGAGGCGCTTTCCTTAGCTCCATTTCTGTACCTTTTTTATGCATTTTGTTCTCTGATTAAGCCTCTGCAAGGAGGAATTTAAAATTTAGGGCCGCGCCCCATTGGTGTGGGTATCCGGCACGGATCCGCGCCAATGGGGTTATTTGCCCAAAGGTGCCGCGCCATTGGCGCGATTGTTTTAGAAACAGTCGCGCCAACCGCGCGACCTAATTTTTACATGGAATTTCACCATTATTTTTAAAATTTGTCCAGTTTGTAAGCTTACCAGAGTTCTAATAATGATTTATTCGTCCTTGTGGGTGCAGGAAACAAGAAAAAATGGTGGTGGAATGGAAAGAACGGGAACATGATGCCGTAGATGCCTTGGCCATAGAGGATGAGGGATGCATGAATGCTTTGAGGGACTGTGGCCTCAAGAAATTCTTCCTCACATCTTACCTGCGAGCTCAGCCCGAGTTATTGCAGTTCATAGTTGATGCTTGGGATGCTGATGACCAAGTATTTCGCTTACGGGACCAAACCTTAGAGTTGGACATGTTTGATGTGTATTTCATTACCGGGTTATCACGGAGAGGGGCGAACCCTATTTTGATCGGAAGCAACCTTCCGGAGAGAAGATAGGTGAAGTGAAGGCCCGAGTGTGTCCAGAGGCACGATTTGGGAGAAACAGTGCTAAGGTGGAAATTGCCACCATCCAACACTTGGTTCTTAAGGTGATACTGTTCACCATCACGCGTGCAGCTGGGGTACAGGTGCCCCATGAGGCTAGCAAGAATCATCTGTTACTAGCGACAGAATGCCTTAGCCCCACCATCTTTGACTGGGCTACAGCGGTGACTACCAACATCAAAAGACAACTTACAAAGTGTAAGCGCGGAGGAGTGAAACAGTTTGGGTATGGCTCAATTGTGGTGTCATTCTTCTTGGAACGACTACCCCTCTTTCAGATTTAGGGAGCTGTAGTGGCTGATCCATCGCCACGAGAGCCTAGGATGACCCACTGGGCAACATTGATGCCCAGAGGGGGAGGGGGCCAGCAGATGTCTTGGCGGCCCGAGTTATTCATATGGCTCTATCGCCAGCTGATCGTAGTAGAGGATTGGCCATACGCGGGGACCAATTTCATGGGGGACCCAGACCTCCCACTGCCAGAGGGAGAGGAATGGGACGAGGAGATAGGTATGATCTCGTCATTTTTCGATGTTTTATGTATTTTCATTTTTTTGTTAATACATGCATATTCTAATGACAGTCGTATGTATATGCAGATGTAGGCCCAGAGCGACCAGCCGGTTTATCTCCTATAGCGCGGAGAGGCCAACCCGTAGCTGACCCTCAGGCAGGGGGTGCCGTGGGGGAAGAGCTAGTGCGGAATCTCGAGGGACTCACCCAAGGGATTCCGGGTTATGCTAGATTGGCAGACGTGCCCTTTGCATACCAGAGGCACACAGTGGGGGTGCCGACTCGCATCCATCGTCTGTTGAGACGCTTGGTGCGCGTGGTGACGTGCTATCATGAGCACCACCACGGCTAGACTTCTAGGCTTCTTTCATGCATTTTTTTGAGGGACATGTCGTCCCAGAATGTATCAGGATGAACATGTATTATTTTTTGGACTATGTAACGCACGCGGTGCAAACATTATGACACACATATATATACATATTCCTATGGTTTATTTATTGTGCTTTTATGTGCTTGCTTGTATAATGTTTTGATTATAAATTACGCAAATGTCTATCTAATACATGATTAGCCAATGCATCAGATAATGTGTTTAATCGTCGTGGAATATGTTGATATGTGATAAAGTCAAAATTCCTTTCTAACAATTTAACGCGTAAGTACAACCTTAAAATATGACGGTCTCTGACGGAATATCGCCCATTGAGCTGATGGACGACGAGTTGAGAGTCTAGGTTAACAACCAATGTACGAATACCGAGATTAATTGCCTCGGCTAATAATTCAATAACAGCACTATATTCAGCAACATTGTTTGTAGTACAGCCTAAACACACACCTTGAAGATCTATCAACTCACGGTGAGGATCGTAGATCACCCACGCCGCAGAGGACAAATTGAGAGTGCTGCGGCAGGCACCATTAGCAAAACCAACATAAGGTGCACTTGACATTGCACAAGAAGCAAAAACACAATGAGGGGCAATCATGCCTTCACACCAAGCCAAAAACATGAAAACACACACACACACACACGCATGTACAAATCGAAGTGCATGAATCATGCATAGTACTTTTTCAAGTACAGTCCATTGCGGGGCTTATCAAGAGGATTACCTTCGTAGTCGACTAGCTCATATGCCCCTTTCTGCAAAACTCTCTTTACAATATAAGGGCCTAGCCACATGGGCTTGAGTTTGCCTGCCCCCAGCTTGTCATTTGCTTGGTCGTATAGCAGGACTAGATCTACCTCAACAAAGGAACGAGGATGGATGGTGTTGTCGAAGTGAGTTTTAACTCTCTTCTTTTGAGCTTCGATGGCTAGAGAGGCTAGGCGACGGGTCTCATCCAACCGTTCTAGATAAAGAAGCCGTTCCTCCACCGGAGTGGTGTTGGGAAGAAACTCGACGGCTATTTTTAACGAAGGAATTTCACATTCGATAGGAAGGGTAGCCTCCAGTCCGTAAACTAGTTGGAATGGAGTGAAACCGGTGGCATCCTTCGCAGAGGTCCGGTAGGCCCACAAGGCGGGAAACAACATCAGATGCCAATTAGACTTATGCATGTCAACAGTACGTTGAAGCATCGTGACCAAAATCTTGTTAACGGCTTCAACTTGTCCGTTGGACTGAGGATAGTACGGGGTCGAACTATCATGCCGTAAGCCTAGTTGGGTTGTCAGTTCGGTCATCATGTGATTACGGAAATGCTTTCCGTGATCCGTGACGATGGCCTGCGGAACTCCGAACCGCGTAATAACATGATTGAACAAAAACTGTGCCGCTGTGTGACCATCTTCAGTTAATGTGGGCATCGCCTCAGCCCATTTTGTAAAGTAATCGATGACAACGATAATAAACCCATGCCCCCCAGCCGAGCGAGGCTTACAGGTTGTATAATCAATGCCCCATTTTGCAAAAGGGCCAACGGTCACTATAGGGTGCAGCGGAGCTGGTGGCACACGCATCTTCCGCTGGTATATCTGGCACGCATGACACGAACGGACGACAAGAATGCAATCCTTAAAAATGGAGGGCCAGAAATAGCCAGCGCGAAGGATTTTTTGAGCTGTGGCATATTCGGACATGTGACCACCACAGGCGCCGGAGTGGCAGTCATTCAGGACTCGCTCAGCTTCCTCGAGGGTTAGACATCGGCGAAGGATGGAGTCAATGCCGAGACGGTACAGGGTGTCCCCAATGATACGATAGGGTTGAGATTGATGATGAATCCGCCGCCGAGCATCTTTGGACACAGCGGGGCGGAAAGAGGATTTCTGCAAATAGACAATAATATCCCCGTACCAGGGATCGAGGGTGCTGATCAGAAAAAGATTTTCGTCCGGGATATGATCCTCTGAAAGAGGAGGTGCAGAAAGAGATGGCAAAGAACAAAGTAACTCAGCAAAGACCAGGGACTTTTTAGACTTGGCAGCAGTAAATTCCAAGTCAAACTCTTGGAGGATGACGATCCACTTTTAGTATTTGCCCCCAGCAACTGACGTGACAAAATGTACGTCATCGGGTTGCAGTCAGAAATCACGGTCGTGGTGCGCAACAAGATATAATGCCGAAAGCGTTGGACGGCACAAACGACGGCCAATGCCAACTTCTTGACGTAAGCGTAGCGAGTTTCCGTATCCAGGAGGTTGCAGCTGAGGTAATATATAACGTGTTCATTGCCATCATCGTCGTCTTGCACGAGAACCATGCCGATAGTGGTGTCGGCGGCAGCCAGATACAAAGTATAGTCACAGTGATAATTCAGAGGTCTCAATAATGGAGCAGAAACAAGGAGACCCTTGAGACGCTCGAAAGACTCCTGAGTGATAGCATCCCAATGAAAGGGCGTGTCTCGCTTCAATAACCGTGTAAAACCTTTAGCCACCTCAGCATAATTCGGAATGAATCGTCTTAGGAAATTTGCTTTGCCCTGCAAGCTCTGCAACTGCTGCAAAGAAGCAGGGGGAGGAAGATTCAGAATAGCCTCGACTTTGAGGGGATCCAGACGGATGCCCTCTCGGGAGACGATAAACCCGAGTAGTCGGCCTGATTCAACACAGAAGACACATTTATGAGGATTAAGCCTGATATGGTAGTGTCGACAGCGGAGAAAGATTTCACGAAGATGGAAAGGATGGTCCTGCCGTTTGACTGAATGAGCTGGAAGATCATCTAGATACGGCTGTACAATGTGACAAATGTCATGAAAAGCATAGGACATTGCATGCTGGAAGGTAGCACTGGCATTCTTCAGACCGAAAGGGAGCTTCTTGTAGGCAAAAGTGCCCCAAGGACAGATAAAGGCCGTCTTATGCTGATCAGCGGGCGCGATATTGATCTGGTTATACCCAGAAAAACCGTCCATAAACGAGTAGATTTCGCTTCCTGCACACTCATCAATGAGCTGATCGATGAAGGGTGTGGGGAAGTTATCCTTAGGAAAGGCACGGTTGATATCACAATAATCAACACAGACTCGAATGGTGCCTTGCTTTTTGTTCACAGGGACTATATTAGAAACCCAATCCGTAAGTGGAATGGGTAAATGAAACCAACCTTGAGAAGCTTTTCGACTTCTGCTTTAATGGCTGCAACCTTTCGGGGGTGCACGGGGCGTAGGCGTTGACGAACGGGCTTAGCACCCGGATACGTAGGTATCTCATGCACCACTATGCTAGGGTCAATGCCGGGCATCTCTTCGTAGGACCAAGCGAAGACATCACGAAATTCGCAAAAAAGATCGGTGTAGAGTTGAACTTCCTCTGGAGTGAAAGTGACTCCAATGTGAATGTGCTCGACAATCCCTGGTTTCACAAAGATGTCGATGGGTTGGGTCTGGTAATGTTTCCCATATTGCCTTCAGAAGACACTTGATAAATCTGAATAGGTGTTTGAAGGGGTTGAAATGGGATACGAGAAGCAAACCGTTCAAGACAGGCGATCATTTCCTGATGGGCAGGGAGGAACGAGGAATGGTGGTGATAATCAGACCAAGGAGGTTCCTCAAGAGACATGGTCTCTATAATGGCTTCATCAGAAGGAAATATTTCCTTTAATGGATCCGACGTAGCCTCATCTCCAAGCCAAGGGGAATGAACATACGAGTCAGGAACACCACCCGAAGGAGCAGGTTCAGGAGGGGGAGCCGATGCAGCAACGATTTCGACGTAGTTGAGCTCGGCGGGACTCAACGGCATCATATCGCCCCAGGATTCTATCTGATCGGCGGGAGGAAGGACCCACGGATCAGAGCGCACGGAAATCATGTTAATAGGAGCGAGATTAGGAGGTGGGAGGGGAAAGACACCCATCAGAGCGGGATCTTTGAAGAGTCCGGCTCCCACGCTCTCACACGATTTAGAGGTATGCTCCACGAAAGGCACGTTGCATTCGGAAGAGGAGGCGAAGAAGGAGAGCTGGTCCACAGTGACAATATTCCCTTGATGGGGGAAACGAATGACACGGAAAAGAGAGGAGGCCACGACTTGCATGGCGTATATCCAACTACGTCCAAGGAGGAGGTTGTAGGTAAGATTAGCATCGACAACTTCGACCTCCACTTCTACCGTTTTCCCTTCCAAAGAGATGGGCAACCATTGGAGGATACCATAAGGACGAGACTCTCTTCCATCAAAGGCTTCTAATGTGGTTGGAGACTGGCTCAATGTCGGAGAACCAATAACTTTCCAACAGGCAACAAACATGATGCAAGTTGAGGCATCTTCATCAATGACTGTACGATGAATCGTTTTAGTATTGATAATGACCTGTATGAGGAAAGCGACTTGGTGAGGTAGTCTCGGTGTATGGCCCTCGAGGTCAAAAGAGATCAGATCCGAGTCAGCCGGGTCTATGCCACCGATGGCCGATAGCAAGGACTTCCTCTGGGAGGGGCAACTCTGGAGTACTTCTAGAGTGGACATAGAAGATGGGGCCTGAGCTAAGTTTTCAACAATGCTGTAGTGCTGGGCGGCACGAGCATTAGGGTTGTAAGAAGACTTCCGGAGTACACCTTTTGGAGGGGGTCGGATAGTTGTCTCAGCGCTAGGTCTCTCGATGTGGAGTGGACCAGAACTCGATGGAGGAGCGCTGGAGGGGACCTCAGGCTCTTTCCCGGCATGAGATGGATATTCTTTTGCTCGAGTAGTGACATGGACGGGAATCGTCTCAGCCATAAATACTTGAGAGCCAAATGAAGAAGAGGGTTGTGATGGATCTGCCACCATTTGAGTTTGCTGTGAAGTGAAAGGTTCTTTAAGCATAGTAGGGGTCCCAGGAGCACCTTTCAACAATCGACTAACCTCAGACTGCCTAGGGCAGTCTTTAGTGTAGTGATCCTTGTCACAGATAAGACAAGGATACTTAGGTTTACGTTTGGCTCCTTCCTCGAGTGGAGGTTTAGGGGAGTCCTGTCTGGGCTGTTCAGATTTATTCTTGGCTTTCCCTTTCTTTTTCCCTTTCGAGGATTTATCCGCCGTGGTGGACTGGACGGTGTTAACCTCGGAGGTATTTCCAGAATTAGATTTACCCTGAGAAGTGTTTTCGCTAGAAGCATTTGATTTTTTCTTCCCAGGGTTCGCGGATGATTTCTTTGAAGATGCGTTTACAGAGCCAATAACACCGTCAACAAATGGTTTTGGTGGAGCTTTGGATGTTCCAGGTCTCAGGGCGTCTGGAAAATAATCATATAGAGTACCTGACTAAGAATAAACCAAGTCAAGGTACTGAGCACGCGCGATAGCTTGCTCTTCAGTTACACAAGCTCCCATGGCTATGTCCCACGCGATCGCAGGGACGAAGGAGGTTGTGAACCAATCGGTTAGGAGCTGATCAGGAATCCAAAATTTGATCAAGCGACGACGTCGTCTCCATTCATGTATATGATCGGATATATGCGTGGCCGTGTCCTGTTTGAGAGACGTAAGGAGATGTGTCCCTGTCTCATACAGAATGGGTAACTGAAAATGAGTTAGGAAAGCCATAGCCAACGAGTTGAAATCTTGAAATGTTCCGCGATTCAACTCAATATACCACTTAGCGGCCGAGCCGGTGAGAGTCCTTTGGAAGAGGCGAAGTCGGATGGAATCATCAAGCCACGAGTTGGATGAACACCAAAGGTGATAGGTCATGACGTGGGCTTGAGGGTCCTCGCCAGCTTTGCAATCAAATTTTGGGCAATCACTGGGTATCTTAGTCGGAACTGGTGGCCAATATGGATTATGAAGAATGGGATCATTTGTCAACTTGGACACATATGGCAGTTCCAATGTCACTAAGAAAGGTAACTGAGGGTTAAAGGACATTTGTGGCCGTGGAAGAGAGGTAGTACCAGGTTTCCAACCAGGTGGTGGCTGCCCCCATGGATTTTGTCCGGATGGGCCTGGCCCATAAGGGTTCTGCCCATAAGGATTTTGCCCATAGGGGTTCTGTCCATAAGGATTCTATCCATAAGCAGACAACTGACCCTGGAACTGCCCCCCAACACCCCATGGATTAGCAACTTGACCTGCAGGTGCAACATACTGTTGCTGATAATTATGATAAGGGGTGACCTGCATTTGTTGATAATTTTGATAAGGGGTAAACTGAGTTTGCCCCTGGGGTTGCTGGTAACCATACGGTTGCTGAGCTCCATACTGAGCCTGGTAAGAAGGCTGCACTTGGTAAGAAGGTTGGGATTGTAGTCCACCTTGCATCTGATAACCAATTTGAGTTTGGGGCCCAGAAGGATGTCCTTGAATAGGTTGAGCTTGGACCATCTGGTCGGAAGGTTATCCTGGTTGGGTTTGGGACGGACTCGTTTGCCCAGAAGGATGTGCTTGCTGGGTACCAGGTTGTCCTTGTGCAACCAAGGGTTGTCCTTGCGGAACAGATGGTTGAGCGGGCTGGACGGCCGGTTGACCTTGAGGTTGGCCAGCTTGTCCAGAATAATGACTAGGCTGGGCAGTGGGTTGGCCCTGCTGTACGGAAGGCTGACCCGCTTGCCCAGAAGGATGACTAGGTTGGGCGGTGGGTTGGCCCTACTGTACGTAAGGCTTCCCCCCTTGCCCAGAAGGATACCCTTGTTGGATACCAGGTTGTCCTTGTTGGATGTAAGGTTGTCCTGCTTGTCCAGAGGGATAACCTTGCTGGATACCAGGTTGTCCTTGTTGGATGTAAGGTTGTCCTGGTTGTCCAGATGGGTAACCTTGCTGGGTACCAGGTTGCCCCGGATAACCAGAAGGTTGATTCAGATAAGTAAAATATGGACCACCAGCGGCCGAAGGTTGTCCCTGATAGGGTTGTCCTTGTGGGCCCCCAGGTTGTCCTGGGTAAGACTGGCCGTAATATTGCTGCCCTTGGGGGGTTTGCATATAAGACGGCTGGCCTTGGTTAGGCGGTCCCTGAAGCTGTGCAGGCATTGCTTGGCCCCCATGGAAAGTGGTGGCGTTCCAAGCAACGGATAATGGTACCGAGACCTCAACAATAGGTTGAGTAGGCAAGGGTCCGGAACGATAAAGGAACTGACCAGTAGAATCGTAATAATAGAATGGACCTTGCGCGTTCGGATCCTGAACAGCTTGCCCATACTGATCATACGACCCCCCTCCTGGAACGGGAGCAGAAGAGGGTGATGCACTTTGTGCAGGGTGGACAACTTTGGGTGTGTGTGCCGGCTGGCCACTACTCACTTGACCATGAGGGGGACCAGCACCAGTATTCAAAGCTGAAGATGCTGTAACGACACTAACAACCGGAGTTGAATGTGCTACACAAACAGTTGGATTTGTCAGAACTGAAGTGATAGGTGTAGGTGTGGACTTGTGAAACAAAAGATCCCGTGGTGGGAGTGATGTGGGGGTCCCACCTACTCGAAGCAGGGGTCCTGGCACTTACCCTATCCCTCAATGACTGGTAGCGTGGGGGGAGCGGAGAAGTAGCTGGAATGGGAGTGTCGATATTCGACAAAACAGGTGTCTCACTCACTCTAGGAGATGTCTCATCCATGTGAGAGGTAGACATTGGAGACGAAACACCGGGGGGGGGGGGGGGGGTAAAAGGAATATCGTCCTCTTCAGGCTCCCAGATGGGGTTCCAATGAATTTCGTAATCCTTGTCGTTCGGGGCACGAGAGTTGATCGGTTGGATACTCGGGATAACAGGAAGAGTATCACTCACAACCGGTACCTCAGGAGCAATGGAAGACGGAGACCCTTGATCACTTGGAACGGGAGTGGACGGTTCAACTAGGATGACAAACTTCAAACAAAACTGAAGGGAATCTAACGATAAAGGACCCTACTCAAACTAACAGACACAAGATCTAACCAGGTAATGTTAATCACGACCAAATAAATTTTAAGACGCAAGGACATAACTTGACCTTTTCATGTTTTAAGAGTTGAGAAAAGGACAAAAAGGTGACTCTAGTCGCCTTCGAATGTTTTGTGAGCCCGAAGTGACAAACTGCTCAAGTGAGCCTTTTCTTTTAAGGAGTCCGAAAAGGATCAAAAGTGACTACTCTGGAGAGACTAGGCAAAGGGTTTACCAAACAAATCCGTAAAACTGCATATACACCTTGGCAGTCATATGAAAACCAAGGACTTCCCGTACGACAGTCAATCTTCCCAAATGCTGTGTTCGGTGCGTTACGGCTTGTAAGGCGGCAGACACGGCTTCCTGTGGATAAAGGATGATAACCTAGTGTGGTCTCCCCTATATACGCGATGGTACGTGGGAGCTCAAGTCCGTGCTAGACCACTATCGAGTCACAAGAGGAGGAATCACCCAACCGTAATGTGAAACAACAGTGACTAGGTTTAACGACGCCGGAGCACGTCTCTAGCCTAGACCTCTAAACAGTGAATGTTATGTTACAATGCGTTTTTAAGTTCATTCAATTCATTTTATGGTTGATCTTTGATTAGGTTTCGATTTCCAGGTCCTACCGTATGTAATCTCTCACAATTCCCTAAATGCAAGCTATATGCCAAAGAATATCATTTCGTTCGATGAACACTAACTATGAGAGAGTTGAGAATTTTTCAATCAAACAAAATGACCACAAACAATCAAGACCCACTCTAATGCAGCTAATGGCAATAAATGAAACTTTTTTTTTGTTTTTTTTTAAGATCACTAATCAATGAAAAACTCTAATTCCCATTAACTTAATTCAACGCAAAAGAGACTTGTTTGTTTTATTTTCAATGGAAAAGTGCACTAAACAAATTTTGAGAGACAATAACACCGATTAAAAAGACAAATTTCACTCAATGAGAACACAATCAAATCCCCAAAACACCAAAACAGTCCTTCAAACCAAGAAGAAAGCACAAAGACCTCTATGAGCTATGTGATCTAAGACCAAACAAAGCCAAGCGAAACCCAAGCGAAAAAGAAGCAAATCACTTGAATAACAAGAAAAGGCTTTGACAACTACTGAGCAAATGCAAAATAATAATCACAAAGTTGACTGGACGATCAAAGAACCCAAGACTCCTACGGAAGGCTCGATACACAAGGCCACTAGATGCCCTAGGGTTTAAAATGTGAAATTGATAGAAAGAGGCAAACACCCGAAGGATGAAGGTCTAAAACCAGTCAAACAAGGATCAAACACACTCCAGTAATTGAAAAAGACGCAGCAAGATACAAATCCAAGCTCAGAGGGCTCGAAAACAAGCAAACTAGAAAAGTTAACAGACCTGGCGCGACTGTTAGGCTGTAACTCGCGGTTTTAGGGGATTGGCGCGGGTTGTCTTTGAGCAACATATGCCAATTGGCGCGACTGTAAGGCTAAAAAGCGTGCTAATCGAGTTTGCTAAGTCAAAAACAAAAGCAAGCAACACAGGGCTTGAAAATAGTATCTAGGCAAACCAGGGAGCAAGAAACAGCAAGAAATCCAACCCAGAAAGCTATCTAAGCAATCAAACGAGAAACCAAAGAGACAAGACTTCCCAGTGGAGTCGCCAAATTGTTGTGGAGGTAAATCCTCTCTGCGGACAGAGACGATGCCTACTAGCCTAGACCGGGTCTAGAAACAATCAAACAATGCTATCACGCAAGTTCCTAATTGCAAATAAAAGTGGATGACGAGAACCTACTTTGATTCCAACGTTAATATTCGTAGAAGAGACGTCGCCCTCGTTCCTTTGCCTCGGCTGGTCACGATCCTCACGATCTCCGTGATTGGACACCTGCACATGCAAAGAACAACACAAATACAAGCATAAAATCCAATAGATGCAACTATATATCAGTCAGAAAAGATATAACTCAACATCAATCATGAGACAATGAGAGTGGAACCATAATGATAGTCATCTATTATTGATAAATAACAAAGAAGAATACAACCATTGTTCTGACGTCAAATCCTCCTTTGGCTGGGTAGTCAGCTACACAAGTCTTGCAAAGCTTCTTGGGATGGGAACAAGCCTCTCTCTCTTGGGTGACAAGAATCTCCTCACTTAGATTTGGCCTTATGGGTGCAAAGAAGGCTCTTGCAGCTTCAAACTCTTGAACTCCTGGTATTCTCTATCACTATGCTGGAACTACTAGCTTGCTCAAGGCCTGGAGACAAGCTTTTATAGATAGAGAGGAAAGAGATAGGATCAACCACATTATTCATGGGATTGGGCTTTATCACTTAGAAACTTCCATGAAAGGTGGCAAACCACTTCCCTTCTATGGAGATTCGAAGCCAAACCATCCTAGCTCAACATAGGTTCAGTTGGTGAATGGTTTAAGGAGAACCTTCAGAAGCTTATTCGTTGAAAACTTTACTCAATTCGGTTGGCACGAGTGCGACTCTGAGACAGAGCGCTAATAGCGCGCCCTCTTTAGAGGATTTCCCTCATTGGCGCGGGTAGTACACTGTGGACCCGAGCTAATGCAAAAAGAGCCGTTTTCATGGGTATTCTGCAGGAGATGTCTTCAGGGCATATGAAGCTCATACTTAGAGGAATATGATGCAAGTGATTTCAGGTCATGTCACTTCTCACAGGTCCCGAAATGAGTCCTCCAATGTGCGGGTGAGGGGTAACAGGGACGGTGACAAACGGTGACAAATTGCTGTGTAACACTCCTCTCTCTTTCTCACTCAGAATACAGATCTACATAGACACAATACAATTCCCTCATATACAGTGAGGGGTTGCCTTCTAGGGACAATAACCCTAAATTAAACATAACTTCTACCGTCAGATCTCTGTCTAATGAACGACCCAGATTGACTACGAAATTACAACATTTTACAAGGCAATTTTACATCTATTTTTAGCTTCGGGGGCAATGCCCTTGATCCCCTGCTAGGGGGGCTCCCAAAGATTGTAGCCGCACCCCCCCCGGACCCCCTTTGTAGCACAAATATTATGGGTGGCATTGCCGCCACATTATGAACTGGGGTCCAATGTGGTGATACCTCTGAATAAAGAAGACAATCAGGCTCCACACCCAACACTCCAAGCCCCTATTTCCTTGCTCAATTCCTATAAATGAATAACCCATATTAATGGGACTTTAGTGCTTCCAAAAATACACAATCCAATATAAGTTGACTTCCTAATTACATGCATGATCTATACAACTCAGTAAATCATACAATTGATAGTACACTGTCCTTGCACTCTACTCTCAGTTGGGTCTTTCTCAGAATCGACATGCATGAGTTTCTAATGATGGAATCTTCAGTGAATTAGAGTGAAATTGTGGATGCACTAGTGAATCGATTGACTATTAACTATCTATTAGTTCCTCAAATAGTTTGGAACTAATTTAACTAAACATAACTTAGTAAACTGAGTTATATAATTACAACTCACAATTAAACTCATCTTGAACCCCTAAAACGTAGGCAGAACATATACATGACTTCAGAAAGACTTCCAAATCTAAATTCCTATGCTAATTAAGTTAATTAAAGTTAATCAACTATTTACAAGCTGCTATGAGAATAGAATTCAATTTTAATTCATAGTTTAAATTCAAGGACAAATTTAAACTAGAATTTCTTGTTGCCATTTCTCAACACTTCCTCTCAACAAGAAAGGGATTATCAGTTACCCTGATCCTGTCTCTATGAACTCAAATTTACATCTTGACAATGCCTTTTTCAAAATGTCAACATATTTCTCCTCCGTGGGAATGTACTCTATCAACATAATCCACCTTAATACACAATATTTGAGATGATGATATCAGATATCAATATGCTTGGACCGATCATGAAAAACTAGATTTTCAAAGAGTTTGATACAATTCTAATTATTGCAGTAAATAATAGTTAGATACATCTACTAACCAAACAAACTAGCCAGGATATTCCTCATCTAGATGGCCTCACATGCTTCCTGACTTACAACCATGTACTCTTCCTCTGCCGAACTGAGTGCAACCGATATTTGTTTCCTGATGTACCAAGAAACTAATGCTGACCCAATACTGAATATCCCTCCTGATGTGCTCTTCCGGTTGGATGGAATCCTTGCCCAATCTGCATCAGTAAAGACATGAAGCTTCAGTCCCTCTATCTGTCTGTACCATAATCCATACTGAGAATTTCCCCCGAGGTATCTCAACACATGCTTTGCCACCTTCTAATACAACTTGGTAGGCCTAACCATCGCTTTACTAAGTTATTTAAGTGCATAGAACATATCTGGTCGTTTTTTCACCAAGTACATGAGTGAACCCACAAGCTTCCTGTAAATAGTAGCTTCCACTACTTCCCCTAAAGTAGCATCCTCCTTCCTCCAGTTACATGCTAGAGGAGTCTCCATGGGTTTGTTGCTCTCCATGTAGAATTTTTGGAGTATCTCGTTGGTATACTTTGCCTGAGACACAAACATCTCCCCATCTCCCTGCCATACCTCCATGCAAAGAAAGTAATGCATGAGCCCCATTTCCTTCATCTCAAACTCTCTTGCAAGGTCCTCCTTGCAAGACTTGATCAACTAAGAATCACCTGTCAGTATGAGATCATAACATAAAGTACAATGATCAACAATTTACCTTCCACCACTATGTGGTACACGTTCGCATCAGCTTCACTCTTCGTGAATACCGACCCAGTGAAGTAGCTATCTATCATGATGTACCAAGCATGAGGTGCTTTCTTAAGCCCATACAACACTCTCTTGAGCCGAAACACATGTGACTCATGATCAAAGGTATCAAAACCTCCAGGCTGCTCTATGTACATCTCTTCCTCAATCATGCCATTAAGGAAGGTTGTCTTTGCATCCATCTGATGTATCTTCCAACCCATCTGTGTTGATAGTGCCAATATAGATCTGATCGACGAGTACCTTGCAAAAAGAGAGAAGGTCTAATCATAGTTAATCCCATCTACCTGTGAAAAGACACGAGCCAAAAATCTAGCCTTATGCTTCTCCACACCACCATTTGTAGCTTGATTTACCTTGTAAAGCCAACAAGAGCTCACCATTGACTTATCTTCCAGTCTTGGGACCACATCCCAAACACTGTTACAAACTATGGAGTCATACTCCTCCACCATGGCATCAACCCAAATCAACTGCTGCACTTCTTCCTTAAAGGAAGATGTTTCTAAGAGCCATGCATCTAGTGTACCTCTCAGGTGACCTCCTCTGCCTATGCTGAGAAGTGGGTACTCCCACATTCTTCTGTGCATCATCCAAAAATTTGTCAGCCTCTCTGGTGTGCTTTCTTCCCTCTCTGGAAGACTCTACCTGAGTGGATGTCTCCACTCCCAGATCCTCTAATTTGGCTGGTCCACATCAATATGAGGCTCCTCAACCATAGGAGCTAAGAGCTCCTCATCTGCATGTAGCTCAAGCTCCCTCTCAAGGGAAACCCACATGTCCTTCTCGTCATCAAATATGACATCCTTGTGAACCACTATCAACCTGCTCATCGACAAGTACACCCAATAGTTGTGAGGTGTCAGTGTACTCCATAAATATCCCCAACTCTTATATTGGCTTAAGCTTCTTCTATGCATCTTTGGTCACATGGCAATAGATTGATGACCCAAGAATCCTGAAGTGACCAACATCTGGCCTCTTACCGGAATAAACCTCCTCTCGTGTCTTCATCTCAAGTATCTGATGTGGGCTACGGTTTTGAACATAAACCACTATGTTGTATTCCTCAGTCCACAAGTGTAGTGGTAGGCCCTAATCATGCAACATCCCCCTCGATGCCCCTGTTAGCACCTAAGTCTGCCTCAGGCTGAAGGAAGGAAAAAATTAGGGTAACCACAAACCACGCTCAGTCTGGTAGCTAGCCCTACCAGAGTAAGAGAGGGTTCTCTCCAAGTCACGCTCAGTGAATGGATAAGCAAAATGGTTTGAGATGACTTACAATGCAATATTTACCTTAGGCTAGTAAGTGAAAAGGGATTTTGAAAACAATTTTATGAATGACCGAGCTTCTGGGATGTATATGGGACTGGCGCTCAGCAAAGAATAGAGAATTGAATATGAAGGCACAGATTATTCCGTGAGGCAAGGTAGGCGGAAAGAGCAAAAATTTCGGTTTAAGGTAACGTGGAATGGAGATTGCTGAAGAAAGTGAAAAGGGCATCATCGCATGAATCCTTTTCAACAGAAGAATAACACTGCACATGAAATTTTCCCACAAGCAGAGCAATATAAATTGAATTCTACCTAATCTCACTTAGAAAATTTCACTGAAATGAAACGTGAATTGAATTATGAAACATAACAAGATACATATGGAACATAAGGACACATTTTCTACACTCACAACCACAAGAATCTCATGAAACAGAGCTGGTGCCTTTCATTAATTCTCTGTCAAAAATACACAGTGCAGAAACAGAGTTTCTTTCCCACAGTCTCCTAGAAGTTACAAGCCAGCCAAACCTTTACAAATAACTTGCTTACAATATATAAAATGTGTGAGGAAGAGATAGAACGCCCAGGGGTTGGTAAGTTACTCAAATCATTACGAAAAGGAGATGGAGAGCCAACCATCAGCTACAGGTGCAGCGCTCTCAAGCATGACATTTGGCTGGGGTGACCCTTTGCATTCCTTTGCCACTTGGATAGATGCCCATCTGGAGAGAAAAATATTTAAATGCCACCTTTGGTGCCAAAAAACTGAAGTGTAGATGACCAGGCCCACTTGGAGAATTCGCGACCCTAAATTTCACGAAACGGGAGCAAATTGGCAATTTTTTCCTCTGTGCGCCGCGCCAAATTCTTTGTGCGTCATGCCACTTTGGAGCCTGTTTTGGGGCACGTGCAGGTGTACAAAATGTGCCCAAGTGGGCGTGTTGGAAATCCTATCATGTCTACTTTCTAACCCCACTGGAATTTCCCAATTTGGTGTTCATTTTCCCCTCCAAATCTTCATTCTCCCAAGACTTCTTTCTGTGTGTCAAAAAAGTGGCAGAGAGGCCATTTTTGGATGTTTTTTGACCTTTAGGAGACCCAGATCTTGTCAAAATTTGTTTCCCAGACACTAGTAGTTGTAATTTTCAATGATGAATCCAAATATGCAAGTCGTTCCTCGGTTAGAGCCCTAGAATTTTAGCGTCGCGCCAGTGGCACGGCGCACAGGGAGGAATTTCCTGTTTTTTGTCCAAAAACTTTGCCTGTGACCAAAATTTGCCCAAATTTTTTGAAATTTGGGCTGGAGGTTCCCTTGAAGTGCTATGCTATGCCAAGGAAGCCTCAGCCAAGATTCAAAGTCGATCTTACTCCTTTGCCTCTTTTGTCGATTTGCTCAATTTTTCCTTTAGGCTCCTGGTTCTTGCTTTGGAGCTCATGTTTCGGGCTTGGTAGTGGTGAGTCATGCACCTCAGCATATCTTTATCCTTGTTAGCTTTATCTAACCACTGCTCCAAGTGAACATTCACTTTCTCTAACACATACTCCCGGTCCTCGTCTCTTTGTTCCATAGGTCTGCCTTGTGCTGCCAGGATGTGTCACCAGTTTTCCTTGATCATTTGCAACTCTATCTCAGCTAGCTGATCCTCAAGTTGCTTGTTCCTCTACTCTAGATACTGCACGTTCCACTTGGCCCTCTCCAAGTCCAGGGATAGGTTCTCAATCACTGATTGCTGCTCCTGAATGATCTCTCCCAGCTCAGCATTTATAGGTTCTGCATCTGTCTCATCATCATGGAGGAGAACAAACTCGGTCTCTTGCTCACCTGATGGCCCTTCCTCCTACACTGGCTCCTTGCCCTTACCCTATTCCTGTGGTGCTGATGTCGGAAGCGAGGCCCCTTCCACCCCAGGTGGACATAACACACACTTTGCTGCTGCAAACAACGGTCTACTGCCCTTCTGGTATGTGATGTATACTGGCATGGTGGCAGTCTCATGGTGCTCAAACTGATGTGAAGGACCCCCCACCTCATGCTCTACCTCTGATACCATCGGTGGAGCGCTGAAGAAATCATGGGAGATGAAGTCCTCCCAAGCAATACCCTGCAATCCCAACTGATGGTCCACCAAAATCCGGATGAGAGAAAAATGATAGACACTGTTTAGCTGCTATCAAAGGGTCTTGCGCTGCATGAAGTTTTTCATCTTCTCAATGTTGTTGCAAATGAAAAATGGGAGGCTCATAATCTGCACCTGGGTGAAGTGCATGAGCAACCTGATGTGATATGCATAAAGGCGGAAAAACCTCCCCTCGCAACTAAAATACTTCATGATCAATCTCATGAGTGGGGCATACTCATCTCTCAAAAATCTGAATGGAAAAACTCTGGTGAGCTGGCTCAAGCAGCTATTCTTGATGTAAGGCTCATAATGATGCCTCTCCACCTTCTTTTTCTTATGCCACTGTTCCCCAATGTTTGGTATTCCTGTTGCCACTGATATGGTTTCCGGCGTCAATGTGAAAGTGACCCCAGCCAGGACAGATTTACCTCCCTGTAGATGAAGTGCAAAAAGGTCGGCCAACTCATGATGGACTCTGACATTTGCAACCCTTTGACAAAATTCATAACATGCCAAGTGTTGGAAACAAGACATGGCAAGCAGGCATGCCTACAGCTCAGTGAGGGTGTTTGGCTCATCTCTAAGATGTTTGCCGCTCCGGTGATGTCTCCTATGGGCCCTCTCTCCTGAAGATGTGTCACTGTGGGTCCCCTCCTCATACTCTGATGAATTTTCTGATGCCATTACTGTTGTTTGTACCCTGAGTTTTATGCTGCCCTATGAATCCAATGAAATTGATAGATGCTCTGAAAATCTGTCACCAAGGGGACAATAAAACAGGGAGTGTTAGGAGGGGAATGATGAAAAGGGGAATAGGGGTTTAAAAGGAGAAGTTTATTAGGGATTTGGGAGCGTTTTGGGTATGGTGTTTGATGGGGTAGGGTTTGGGTATTTTGAGCCATAGGAATAAAGGGAACGAATGGATATGATTACAGTGGAGCTAGGGTGATTATTAGGGGAAACTGCTACAGGGGAATTAGCTGATAGAGGTAGGGTAGGAGCATACTTTAGCAATAATGTCACTGTAGCAAAACCCTAGCTTCTTGACCTTCTTTGTGTCATCTTTGCTTTACTTTTTTAAAATTTTTTACATTTGATTCATGGTCATCGAAATCACATTACTCTTCAAGTTTTAAATGCCAATGGTGAAGGTAGTTGGGCCACCTCTCCAACCTTGAGGGTTATTCACAGAAATTTTGGGCAATTTAGAACATCTTTGGGCTTATAAGTCTGTGTGCCACGCGCTCTACCCAGTGCGCCATGCGCCGGGTATGCGTCATGCCTCCAAAACCAACTCTCACTCACTCACACTTCCTCAAACTTTGCTCTCTTACCTTAGCAATGTCTCTCCCAAGCTTGCAAGAGCAAAAATGGCTTTGCTTTGGGCCACAACAAGTATATATAGGCTTGGGAGAGATGGGTTTGATTTTTTCTTCTTTGAAAACCCACTTTCTAATGTTTGTGCTTTGCACTTTTTAATTGACTTTAAAACACCCTGATTTTCATTTTTTCTTTGAAATTTTGGCTCTCATGATGGGATTTTTGGCATTTCTTTGCGGGGAATGTGTGACTGGGCATTTTTCCATGGAAACCATGACTGCATCTGAAAAAATCAATTGGCGATTTTTTGGAAAATTTTGTCATAGTTGACCTTGTTTGACTTTTCTTCAAAACAAAGTTTTGAAGAAGAGTCGATGTCTCTTCAGGTGATGATGAAGCTTTCGGAACCATAGCTATATAAGGTCTCCCTCTGGCCTGCATGGCTTGTTCTGGACATGTTTTTCAAAGACCACATTGATGATTTCCTAAACCCAAATATAAAAGATGACTTTGTCCTGTAATATGACCAGACCTTGACTATCATGAATTTCAGTGATTATGGACCAAGACTTGACCCAGCAGGGGCCAGACATGAGGGAAAATGATTAGCATGACTTTGTCTGTCAGATCATGGCATGTCCCTAGCGAAATGCAGCTGAGTGAATGGAGCGGGACACCAAAATTGAAATGCACAAAGAGTTTTGATCTCTGACGGAGGCCTGACCAGACCGACTCTAACTTTGGCTCCAATGGGGGATGGTAGCTCCTTGGAGGTGCCAAGAACAACAGATCTCTAGAGGAGCTAGACAGTGCCTTTTTTCCATTGGGCTATGGAGTCATCATTTTAATAAACAACACTGGACTCTGACTTATTTATACAACTGGAATAACCAAGAAATTGACTCAAACTTGACCTTGAAATAACTCCAAAACTGACTTTACAGACTGAAACCAAAATGAAATAAAAATGGTATTTACAATGACAGTGGAAGCAGCATTAATAGATTAACAACGATACCGCTTGAGCAGCCGACCATTGATTGGCCCTCCAGGACAGTCTTCCCCGTTCATTTCCTTCAGAAGAAAGGCATTCTGACCCCTATATGCTGTGATCTTGAAAGGACCTTTCCACAGATTTTCGAACTTTCTGTGCTTGCCTTTCTCATCATTCCTTGCATCCCACTTCAGCACCACATTATCCAACTGAAATTTATCCGCTTTTGCTTTTCGGTCATAGATTTTCTTTATCTTTTCCTGCAACTTGGATGTGTTTTTGAAAACTTCTTCTCTTGTTTGCTGCAAGTGTATCATTTGATTCAGCCTTCTCTGCATGGGATCTTCCTCACTGTCGGCCTCCTTAAGAAGTTTGACCACCGGGGCAGCAAGAGAAGTGGGAAATATTGTGTCCACTCCATAAACCAGCTCAAACGGTGACATACCAATAGAGTTTTTCTGACTGATCCGATCTGCCCAAAGCGCATGGACCAACCTCTTGTTCCAGCTCTTCTTATTTATTTTCAACAGCTTCTTGATGATGTTGACCAAAGATTTATTCGAAGATTCCGCCAATCCATTGCCTTGCGGATGATAGGCAGTTGAATGACCCAAAGTTATATGATATTTATGACAAAATTCTTCCATCCTTTTCGATTTTAAAGCTGCTGCATTATCATTGATTCATTTGTTTGGACAACCAAAGCAAGACAAGATGTTATTTTCGAGAAATGAAATGATTACCATGTCTGTCACTTGTCTGGTAGGGGCTGCCTCAATCCATTTTGTGAAATAATCCGTCGCTGTAAGGATCCACCTATGCTGTCCGGAAGAGGCAGATGAATTTCCCCAATGAAATCCAACCCCCACTGCTAGAATGGAGCGCTCACTTCAATAGGCTTAAGTGGTAAAGGCTGTAATTTCTGTTTTCCTTCAAAAATTTGACACTTATGACAGCGCTTGACCATCTTATGTACATCAGCAAACAAAGTAGGCCAGTAGTACCCTGCTCTCAAAATTTTGTTCGCTGTTGACTTCCAAAAAAGATGACCTCCACACTCTCCTCCATGGAAATACTCCATGACTTTCTTTGCCTCCTCTTCCACCAGACAATTTAACAAAATGCCACCGGGATCTTTCCAATACAGTGCGGAATTCAAAATACAAAACTTGGCAGCTTTCAATTTGAGTGTTCTCGCTTTGTTTCTAGTCATGCCGGGCGGTGGTGATAGATTTTTTAGCACATATATTATATCAGAATACCATGGGGACAAAGCAAACATTTCGGATACCTGAATTGACGTTCCTTCCTCATTCTCATCGGACATGGCAGTGATCATATTTATGTCCAATGCATGCAAATTTGATTCAGCCATTAGCTTCGCCAACCCCTGTCCTTTGACCAGCTTTGTAGGCTTTATCTCCACATTGTATTCTAGCAAGGCTGCGATCCATTTGCCTCTTCTCCCTTCCGGATTGGTCTGCACTAAAACATCTTTCACAACAATATTAGGAACATAGGCCAGAATGTGAGAATGTAGGATATACACCCGAAAATCCTTCAATGCCTTCACCAATGCCAGGGCTTGCTTCTCAATGATTTTGTACTTCAAAGCTGCATCCCTTATAGCCCTACTGAAGAATGCAATGGGTCTTTCATGATCATCCCTCCTCTGCAATAATATCGCTGCCATAGTGTGCTTAGACGCAAATGAAAACAATATGAAATCTTGAGTGTAGTCCGGGCTAACTAGAACTGGAGCTGAAGAAAGGGCCAATTTGACCACGTTGAAATATTTTACAGCCTCCTCTATCCATTTCACTTGGCTGTCCTTCTTGAGCATGTTGGTCATTTCCCTCAAGTTTTCTGCAAGATTAGGCACAAAGCGACGCAGAAAATTCATCTTACCATTGAATGATTGTATCTCCTTTTTGTTCCTAGGCAGATCGATTTGCTGTATTGCTTGCACATGGGCTGGGTCTATACGAATGCCATCCTTTGAAATGATGTGCCCAAGTAATTTGCCTTCCTCCATGGCGAACAAGCCCTTCTTAGGATTCAATGATAGACCATATTTCCTGCATTTTTGAAAGACAATTTTTAGGTGATGCATGTGTTCTTCATCAGAATTTGAAAACACCATCAAATCATCCAAGTACACCACCAAAAACACATCCTTCTCATTCGAAAACGCCAAATCCATTGACCGCTGAAATGTGGCACATGCATTCTTTAAACTGAATGGCATTTTGGTATAGTGAAAGGTTCCCCATGGAGTGGTGAATGCTATCTTGTCTCTATCATCTTCATGGACGGAAATTTGGTTATATCCGGAATAACCATCAAGCAGCGACATACGGGATGCCGCCACTACTCGCTGAAGTATATGGTCCATATTGGGCAGCGGATAGTTGTCCTTCAATGAGACCTTATTTAGATTTATGAAATCAATGCATAGGCGGATCTCACCAGTCTTCTTGCATACAGGTACTAAGTTAGATATCCAATCTGAAAATTTGATAGGCACAATGATACCTGACTTGTACAACCTATTTACCTCCTTTTCGATAGATGGCAGCAACTTTGGATTTATCCTTCTTAGCTTTTGTCTAAATGGTTTTTGATTGGGCTTGATAGGTATTGTGTGCTGAATGATATTTGTATCATAGGTCTTTAAATCAGAATAATCCCAAGCAAATACATCTGCAAATGAAGCCATCAAACTGATATATTTGTCCTTGATCTTTGGCGGTAATGCTTTGGACAATTTTACCAACTTTGGATTGGAAGCTGTACTGATGTTGACCTCTTCTACACCCTTCTCAGTCAGTTGCAATGTTGGCTTGCGGGCTACATCATCCTGATCAAAAAGTTCTTCTAGAGGTATCAAGCCTTTATGAATGATGTTATTCTTCAGCTGTAATACATTCATTTGATTGATATTCACTTCATCTGTACCATTCCCTTTGTCCTCATCATTTTCCACATCGATTGAGGTTTCTTTGAACTTGCCTTTGTTGAGTAGAAAATCCTTAATCTCCTCATCATCTTGGAACACTTGCCAATGTCGCTGATTTTCTGGAATGGTTGGACGATGCTTGACATGGATTTCAAATTTATTGCTGGAGTTCATGGGGATCTTCAAGCTGCTCGCTACCTTGGCAAGAGCATCAGCAATACTATTTTGTATACGTGGCACACATGTCAAGGTGTATTCGGAAAATAGCTTCAAGATGTCTAAAACTGCATTACGATAGGCCCGCATCCTAGGATGCTTTTCTTGATACTCACCTCTGACCTGTTTTATCACCAACTCAGAGTCGCCATATACCAAAATCCTCTTTGCATTCAGCTTTCTAAGAATCTTCAGGCCAGCAATCAGAGCTTCATACTTGGCTTCATTATTTGAACATTCAAAGGCCAGCTTGTAAGAGCAAACTCTCACGCTGCTAGGCACTTTGTTTGGGGCGGAGAAAGGACTGCGTACCAAAATACCAATACCAGCGCCATCATTCCCTACTGCTCCATCAAAATCCATGGTCCACAAGCCTTCTTCCTCCTCTTGTAAGTGCTGAAAATCTGTTTGCCGTGCCTTGTCCGCTTGCTGTCCATCGTTTTCAGCTGATTGCCCAATCTTTTGCTGCTTTTCTTGTCCTTCTTTCTTCAAGATCTCTCTAAAATTTTCTATTATCTTCGGAATGTTGTCTACTTCTACTATCTGACTATCTATCTCATTTAAACTATCTGAAAACAAAACAAAAGAATCTAAATCTATACGTACATAGTTAATAGGATGATTTATCAGTTTCTACTTGCTTGTGATCATATATTTCATCTTTTGTTCCCGGTATAACTTCCTCATTTTCCCAAACACCGGGATTGTTGCATAGGAGAAATCCAGCTGTAGTGTCCCTTTCAATTTCACTACCCAAGACCTGGAAAGAAGCATGCCAAACCTTGGAGGGATATCTGCTACCACCACATCCATCAGAACATTTTTCATAGGAAGCTGATCCAAACTCACAACCAAGTCTTTGATGAGTCCTATACATCTTACTCTGCTGGAATCGAATGAATATAGATCATGATATTGCCGGGTGATGTCTAGACCAAGATTATCCATGATAGCCTTGGGCATGAGATTGTGAGAAGCTCTGGAATCGAACATGGCATTGTGTAACACAAAATCATGCAATCGTAAACTGATATAGAAGGGTGGCACATCGCTATCAGGAGACTCACCATTTGTTGTTGGCCGAAAAATCATTTCAGGCTGATCATCTTCTACATTTACCATGTCGGACATTGGGTCCAAATTCAACATTTTAGAAATTTGTCCTCTATAACTGCTGTTCTTCATGATTTCAGTCAAAGGGATGGATACCTTTAGCTTAGAAATCTCATTCTCTAGGCTGAAAGCGGGAGTTTTTTCTACCTCTTTGACTGGGATCTCTTTCCTTTCCTTTTCTTTTGATGTGGCTGGTTGCTGTGATTGTTCTGCTGATTTTGATTTGCTGCTCTCAGGACCAACCACCTCCTTTCACTTTCTTTGTGTAGTTGATGGATCATTCTTTGTTGTTTCACCCTCCTTCTTGTAGGTTTTAACCCTGTACAGAAATTACTTGCATACGAATTCTTAAACAAAGAAAACAAACAATGCGAGAGCATAACCCATAAAACACATATGCACAGAGATTTTTCCCTGGATCCCAAAACCGGGACTACCAGCTTGATTTTTCATTATGTTCCTTTCAATGTTACAATACATATTTATACATGCCGAAGCATCCAATACCATGGACCGAAAAAACCATCGCGTCCAATACCATGTGCGAAAATCATGCACAAAACCATAGGTAGGTTCGCCCAACCTAATATAGGGTCCAAAAAAAATTTTCCCGGGGCGCTGCCCCGGACCCCGTAGAGGGTTAGTCGTGGAAAGAATATAACACAACCCAACAATCTCCCACTTGTTGTTTTCTTTCCACAGGGGGCCACAGGAGAGCTTAGTCATTTTTCCAGCCCTGAAACACCCATTGTTTCTCTACACCAAGAGAACTTCTCAGATCTCACAGATTTTGTCAATGCATCTGCAGTATTCTTCAAAGTGTCCACCTTTACCAGCAACACCTTTTTGTCTTCTATCATATCCCTCACAAAGTGATACTGAACATCAATGTGCTTTGTCTTTGAATGATAAGCAGGGTTCTTTGCCAAGAAAATTGCACTTTGGCTGTCACAGTCTATTCTTATAGCTCCCTGTACTAACCCCATACTTGAACACAATCTTTGCAACCAAACTGCTTCCTTGCTTGCATGAGTGGCTGCCATGTATTCTGCCTCTGCAGTTGATAGTGCCACTACAAATTGTTTCTTACTCATCCAACTAACTGCACCTCCAAATAGGTTAAACACATACCCACTTGTAGATCTTCTCTGATCCAGATCTCCAGCCCAGTCTGCATCAACAAAACCATGAATATCCAACACTCTGTCCAATCCTGGTCTTCCTTGGTAGCACAAACCATAATTACTAGTGCCACGCAAATACCTGAAAACCCGCTTCACTGCTGTCCAGTGCTCCTTCCCAGGTTTTGACATAAACCTGCTCAATACTCCCACTGCATGTGCAATGTCTGGTCTAGTACAGACCATTGCATACATCAGGCTACCGACTGCACTTGCATATGGAACACGGGACATGTCCTCTTCCTCTTCTTGTGTCTTGGGACACTGTTCAGCAGATAACCTCACACCTACAGGAATAGGAACCTTCACCGGTTTACTATCCTGCATATTAAACCTCTGCAGTATTGTCTCGACATACTTCCTCTAGTTTAACCAGAGCTTCCTCTTTGCCCGATCTCTTTTAATTTCCATGCCCAAAATATAGTTTGCAGCACCAAGATCTTTCATGTCAAATTTGGAGGACAATTGGGTCTTCAAAGCTTGGATAATTTCTTTGTCATTTCCAACCAGCAACATATCATCCACATACAAGACCAGATAAATAACATGGTCACCAATTAATTTAAAATACACACAATGATCTGCTTTGCTTCTGGTGAAGCCAAGTCCCCGTATAAATGTATCAAATTTCTGATACCACATCCTTGGTGACTGTTTTAACCCATACAGAGACTTCTTTAACTTGCATACCAGTTCTTTCTTACCCTTCACTGCAAAGCCTTCAGGTTGCCTCATGTAGATTTCCTCTTCCAAATCCCCGTGAAGAAATGCTGTCTTCACATCCATCTGTTCTACCTCAAAATCAAAAGCAGCAGCAACAGATAAAAGTAATCTAATAGAAGCTACCTTGGCAACAGGAGAAAAAATATCACCAAAATCAATTCCCGGCACCTGGGAATAACCTTTTGCTACCAACCGAGCTTTGTATTTCTCCACCTTTCCTTCTGCATTAGTCTTCTTCTTGAACACCCATTTGTTGCCAATGGGTTTCCTTCCAGCCGGCAACTCTACCAGATCCCAAGCCTCATTTTTGTGCAAAGATGCCATTTCATCAACCATGGCCTCTTTCCAGAGTTTTCCATCCTCTGAATCCACTGCTTCCTTCACAGTTCTGGGATCGTCATCAGTAACAGACAAAGCAAAATTTGAACTGAAAGTAGATGGATTATACCTTTCTGGCTGCCTTCTTTCTCGACCTGATCTTCTCACAGCCGGAGTTTGTGGCTCTTCATCTTCTAATTCCTCCTCTGCTGCAGAGTATGATTCTTCCTCCTTTGGCTCAAACTCTATCTTCTCAGGTTCCTTTGGTTGGACTTCATGTTGAATAACATCTTTTACCTCTCTGAACACCACATCTCGGCTGTACACAACCTTCCGTGTGACTGGGTTCCAAAGCTTATAACCCTTTAAACCATCCTTATACCCAATAAAGATGCACTTTTCAGATTTACTATCCAACTTGGTTCGTTTCTCCTTTGGAACATGTACATATGCATCACATCCAAATACCCTCAGATGTGAAAGAGAGGGTTTCTTACCAGTCCATACTTCTTGTGGAGTCTTATCCTCCAACGCTGATGAGGGTGATCTGTTGATCAAGTAACGTGCAGTATCCACCGCCTCTGCCCAGAATTCCTGTCCTAACCCGGCACCACTGAGCATGCTTCTTGCCCTTTCCATCAACGTCTTGTTCATTCTTTCTGCGACTCCATTTTGCTGAGGTGTATATGGAGTAGTCTTCTGCCGTGCTATACCACACTTCTTACAAAATTCTTCAAATTCCTTGCTGCAAAATTCTCCACCATTATCTGTCCTCAGCACCTTTATCTTCTTCTCTGTCTGATTTTCCACCAGAGCCTTAAATTCTTTAAACTTGTCAAAGACTTCAGATTTCTTCTTAAGGAAATATATCCATGTATTCCTTGAGAAGTCATCTATGAATGATACATAGTACACAGACTTACCCAGTGATGGAACCTTCACAGGTCCAAACACATCACTGTGCACAAGCTCTAATATCTGTTTCGTCCTCTTACCACCAGAGGGGAAACTCACTCGATTCTGCTTCCCATACACACAATTTTCACAGAAATCAAAATCCAGAGAGCTATCATTCATACCTTCTACCATACCTTTACCATGAAGTATTCGAAGGCCCTTCTCTCCAATATGTCCAAGCCTTTGATGCCACAACATGGTCTTCTCTCCAGAGACCACTAGATTTTCTACTCCATTTTCAGGAACCATAGAACTATTGCACCCATCAACAACAGTGCTACCTTGCAGCTTGTACAGAGTTCCAATCCGAACTCCCCGCATCAATATCAGTGCTCCTCGAACCATCTTGCAGGTATCTTTCTCGAACACCGTCTTTACACCTGCATCATCCAACTTGCTTACAGAAATCAGATTTCTGGCCAATGCAGGAATATGTAGAACACCCGGAAGTGTTCTAACCCTTCCACCTTGCAACTTCAACTTTACTTTTCCCCGACCAATGATTCTAGCCTTCCTATCATCTCCTAAGAAGACATCACCACCATCGTATTTCTCATACTCGCAGAACCACTCTCTATGGGGAGTGAAGTGAAAGGATGCACCTGAGTCAATCAACCATGCCTCATGATCTACATGTGTACTTGAAGAAGCCAAGTACACATCCCCACCTTCATCTGAGGTGGTTTTCGCCTCTGCAGAAGGAGCATCATCAGATCCCTTTCCTTTATCAGGAGCTTTAGATTTACAATCCCTTCTGAAGTGCCCTTCCTTTCTGCATTTCCAGCACACCACCTTTGTAGGTTTTCCTGGAGATTTAGATCTCCCTCTAGATTTAGATCTCCCACTCGATGACTTATTTTTGTTTCTGTTCTGGGACCGTCCTCGTACAGACAAGGCATCACCATTCTGGTTGTCCATATTCTTCCGTCTCATCTCCTCCGTCAGCAAGGCTGAGACTATTTCATCAAACTGCAAAGCAGTTGCATTGCTACCTATTGCAATAACCAGACTATCCCACGAATCTGGTAGAGAACACAATAGACTGATGCACTTATCTTCATCTGAAATTTTAATATCAACAGATAATAACTGACTTACCACAGTATTAAACGCATTCAGATGCTCTGTCACCGAGTCTCCATCTTTCATCCTCAGGTTATACAGCTTTTTCCGCAGGAACAATTTATTCACCAGAGACTTAGATTGGTACAAAGTCCCTAACTTGACCCACAAAGCCTTCGCCGTAGCTTCCCCTGATACATTCAACAATACTGAATCTGAGACACACAATCGTATTGTGCTCTTTGCCTTCCGATCCAACTTCTTCCATTCTTCATCGGTCACTCCCGATGGTTTAGTACCCGGATCTACCACGATCCACTGATCTTTATCGACCAGCAGATCCTCCATCTTGAGTTTCCACAACTCAAAACTCTGACCATTGAACTTCTCAATCTCGATCTTTCCACTGCTCGCCATCTTCTTTCACCACCAGAATCGATCTCGCAGATCTCCCACTGAACAGGGTCTACCACAGGCCCGAGCGAAACCCCTCAGCAACAAAGGCGTCCCCTTGAAGCCAAAACAGCTCTGATACCAAATGTAGGTTTTAACCCTGTACAGAAATTACCTGCATACGAATTCTTAAACAAAGAAAATAAACAATGCGAGAGCATAACCCATAAAACACATATGCACAGAGATTTTTCCCTGGATCCCAAAACCGGGACTACCAGCTTGATTTTTCATTATGTTCCTTTCAATGTTACAATACATATTTATACATGCTGAAGCATCCAATACCATGGACCGAAAAACCATCGCGTCCAATACCATGTGCGAAAATCATGCACAAAACCATAGGTAGGTTCGCCCAACCTAATATAGGGTCCAAAAAAATAGGTAGGTTCGCCCGGACAAAACCATAGGTAGGTTCGCCCGGACAGGGGGGGCTGCCGCCCCCCCTGTGACCCCCCCGCTGCGCAATCGGCGCAACGAAGGGGGGCTACCGCCCCCCTCTAACCCCCCGTTTAACTACGTTGGTTAGTCGTGGAAAGAATATAACACAACCCAACACTTCTTTTTCTGAATTGGTTTGGCCGGTACATATCTGTTTCTAAGGGAATATCATTGCTGTTGTGCGGACAAAGCATTCATATACCCCCTTTGATATTCTTCTGATTCTTCCTCCAACACGGTGTCGCTGCCTAGAATAAAATTTGTGTCTTGGTGTGTAGCTGAATTTACTACACATTCTTCCTCTTCGGTGATGTAAGTAGGCAACTCATCTGGAGTAAAGAGATGGTTTTCCTTGCCTATTACATTCCCGTCCTCATCTGACTTTGGTCCATGCACAAAATTCTGCTGCAAAGGTGTTTGTATCGGTTGTTGTGCTGTCTGCTCTTGAGTTCGCTGATCTCTTTGTCTTATTCTATATTGTGGCTGTTGTTGGCCACGAAAGTTAGGATTCCTAACTTGTGGCTTTGGCTTGTCAAGTTTTACCCTTTCAAGAATCCGCTCTACCTTTTTGAGAAGCTGATCCATTGAAGAAGATTCTTCTTTCACCGTGGTTTTCTTCTCTGCTTTTGCTCTAGATCTTTTGGACAACAGATTTGCCTCAATGCTGACCGCAATTTTCTGCATGTCTTCCATTGTAGCCGGTTCTCTCTCTCTTAATTGGTACGCCATGTCAGCATCAAAACCATCTGGAAACTTCATCATCGCTAGTCCCACAGATGGCTTTAGATGGTCTGGAATTTCGTTGTAGACTACATTAAATCTAACACAATAATCTTGGACCGACTCACTGGCATTCCGTTTGATTTTCTCGTATTCGGCCAGAATTTGAAGGGGATTATTTTTCACTTCCCACTGGTTCAAAAATTGTCTTTTTAGCTCAGCCAAGGTAGTGATGCTTGCAGCCATGAAACCTCTAAACCATTTCCTCACCTCACCTGCAAAATTTTGTACAAAGAGCCTCATTGCCGCGTTCTCTGCATCGATCTCATGAAGTTCATAGAAGTCTGCCATTTTGTCCACATGTTTTGAGCAATAATGCTATTAGGAGTGCCATCAAAAAACGGGATTTTAATTTGATAATCATTTGGCATGTCATCTAGGACTTGGGGCAGAACAAGGGGTGAGAAACGGGCAGCCATCATTCTTGGTGGATTTGGCCTTGGAGGTGTTGGAGGAGTGTGCATAGTTTGCAAGGGGCTTGCACTTGGAGTTTGGGACTGTGTTGCAATGTAATTATCAATTAGTCTATTGGATCTTTCTGTTTCAAGGTCTACAAGAAATTACGGATTGGGGATGGTATAATCGACAACCCTTTCGGATTTAGATTCAAACAGTGATATCTCAAATTGTTCATCAAACTCAAGGTCTTCAAGATACTCAAAAACATCGGGACATGAATGGGATTTGAAAACGGGAGTTATGGTGCTTTCTTGATGAAGGAGTCTTGGGATCAAATTGGGGTTTTCGTAAATATGAGGAGGGTCCGGGTCTGGATTTGCTCTGGTATATCGTCTCGAAGCCAGCGTGCTATTGAGAGAAATTACGGGACACAACCAAATCGCTCAGCCTTTCCAATCCTAAGCTCATCATCCGGAAGCCTAGAATTCTTATGAAACAAGGGGATTTGATTTTAACTTGCTTCCCCAGTGGATTCGCCACTATGTTAGCACCTAAATCTTCCTCAGGTTGAAGGAAGGAAAAAATTAGGGTAACCACAAACCATGCCCAGTCTCGTAGCTAGCCCTACCAGAGCAAGAGAGGGATCTCTTCGAGTCACGCTCAGTGAATGGATAAGAAAAATGGTCTGAGATGACTTACAATGCAATATTTACCTTAGGCTAGTAAGTGAAAAGGGATTTTGAAAACAATTTTATGAATGACCGAGCTTCTGGGATGTATATGGGACTGGCGCTCAACAAAGAACAGAGAATTGAATATGAAGGCACATATTATTCCGTGAGGCAAGGTAGGCGGAAAGAGCATCAATTTCGGTTTAAGGTAATGTGGAATGGAAAGATTGCTGAAGAAAGTGAAAGGGCATCGTCGCATGAATCCTTTTCAATAGAAGAATAACACTGCACATGAAATTTTCCCACAGGCAGAGCAATATAAATTGAATTCTACCTAATCTCACTTAGAAAATTTCACTGAAATGAAACATGGATTGAATTATGAAACATAAAAAGATACATATGGAACATAAGAACACATTTTCTACACTCACAACCACAAGAATCTAATGAAACAGAGTCGGTGCCTTTCATTAATTCTCTGTCAAAAATACACAGTGGAGAAACAGAGTTTCTTTCCCACAGTCTCCCAGAAGTTACAAGCCAGCCAACCCTTTGTAAATAAATTGCATACAATATATAGAATGTGTGAGGAAGAGATAGAATTCCCAGGGGTTGGTAAGTTACTCAAATCATTACGAAAAGGAGATGGAGAGCCAACCATCAGCTACAGGTGCAGCGCTCTCAAGCATGACATTTGGCTGGGGTGACCCTTTGCATTGCTTTGCCACTTGGATAGATGCCCATTTGGAGAAAAAACTCTTTAAATGCTGCCTTTGGTGCCAAAAAACCAAAGTGTAGATGACCGGGCCCACTTGAAGAAGTCGCGACCCGAAATTTCACGAAACAGGAGCAAATTGGCAGTTTTTTCCTTTGTGCACCGTGCCAAATTCTCTGTGCGTCGCGCCACTTTGGAGCCTGTTTTGGGGCACTTGCAGGTGTCCAAAATGTGCCCAAGTGGGCTTGTTGGAAATCCTGTCCTGTCTGCATTCTAACCCCACTAGAATTTCCCAATTTGGTGCTCATTTTCACCTCCAAATCTTCATTCTCCCAAGACTACTTTCTATGTGTCAAAAAAGTGGCAGAGAGGCCATTTTTGGATGTTTTTTGACCTTTAGGAGACCCAGATCTTGTCAAAATTTGTTTCCCAGACACCAGTAGTCATAATTTTCGATGTTGAATCCAAATATGCAAGCCGTTCCTCGATTAGAGCCCTAGAATTTTAGCGTCGCGTCGGTGGCGCGGCGCAGAGGGAGGAATTTCCTGTTTTTGTCCAAAAAATTTGCCTGTGACCAAAATTTGCCCAAATTTTTTGAAATTTGGGCTGGAGGTTCCCTATGAAGTGCTATGCTGTTCCAAGGAAGCCTCAGCCAAGATTCAAAGCCGATCTTTCTCCTTTGCCTCCTTTGCCTCCTTTGCCTCTTTTGTCGCTTTGCTCAATTTTGCCTTTAGGCTCCTGATTCTTGCTTTGGAGCTCATGTTTCGGGCCTGGTAGTGGTGAGTCATGCGCCTTAGCATATCTTTCTCCCTGTTAGCTTTATCCAACCACTACTCCAAGTGAACGTTCACTTTCTCTAACACATACTCCCGGTCCTCGTCTCTTTGCTCCATAGGTCTGCCTTGTGCTGCCAGGATGTGTCGCCGGTTTTCCTTGATCATTTGCAACTCTATCTCAGCTAGCCGATCCTCAAGTTGCTTGTTCCTCTGCTCCAGATACTGCATGTTCCACTTGGCCCTCTCCAAGTCCAGGGATAGGTTCTCAATCACTGATTGTTGCTCCTGAATGATCTCTCCCAGCTCAACATTTGTAGGCTCTGCATCTGTCTCATCATCCTGGAGGAGAACAAACTCGGTCTCTTGCTCATTTGATGGACCTTCCTCCTGCACTAGCTCCTTGCCCTTACCCTGCTCCTGTGGTGCTGATGTCGGAAGCGAGGCCCCTTCCACCCCAGGTGGAGATAACAGTTGCTTTTCTGCTGCAAACAACGGTCTACTGCCCTTCTGGTATGTGATGTATACTGGCATGGTGGCAGTCTCATGGTGCTCAAACTGATGTGAAGGACCCCCCACCTCATGCTCTACCTCTGATACCACCGGTGGAGCACTGAAGAAATCACGGGAGATGAAGTCCTCCCAAGCAATACCCTACAATCCCAACTGATGGTCCACAAAAATCCAGATGAGAGAAAAATGATAGACACTGTTTAGTTGCTGTCGAGGGGTCTTGCGCTGCATGAAGTTTTTCATCTTCTCAATGTTGTTGCAAATGAAAAATGGGAGGCTCATCATCCGCACCTGGGTGAAGTGCATGAGCTTCCTGATGTGATATGCATAAAGGCGGGAAAACCTCCCCTCGCAACTAAAATACTTCATGATTAATCTCATGAGTTTGGCATACTCATCTCTCAAAAATCTGAATGGAAAAACTTTGGTGAGCTGGCTCAAGCAGCTGTTCTTGATGTAAGGCTCATAATGATGCCTCTCCACCTTCTTTTCTTATGCCACTGTTCCCTAATGTTTGGTATTCCTGTTGCCACTGATATGGTTTTCGGCATCAATGTGAAAGTTACCCCAGCCAGGACAGATTGACCTCCCTATAGATGAAGTGCAAAAAGGTGGGCCAACTCATGATGGACTCTGACATTTGCCACCCTTTGACAAAATTCATAACATGCCAAGTGCTGGAAACAAGACATGGCAAGTGGGCATGCCTGCAGCTCAGTGAGGGTGTTTGGCTCATCTCTAAGATGTCTGCCGCTCCGGTGATGTCTCCTATGGGCCCTCTCTCCTGAAGATGTGTCACTGTGGGTCCCCTCCTCATACTCTGATGAATTTTCTGATGCCATTACTGCTGTTTGTACCCTGAGTTTTATGCTGCCCTCTGAATCCAATGAAACTGATAGATGCTCTGAAAATCTATCACCAAGGGGACAATAAAACAGGGAGTGTTAGGAGGGGAATGATGAAAAGGGGAATAGGGGTTTAAAAGGAGAAGTTTATTAGGGATTTGGGAGCGTTTTGGGTATGGTGTTTGATGGGGTAGGGTTTGGGTATTTTGAGCCATAGGAATAAAGGGAACGAATGGATATGATTACAGTGGAGCTAGGGTGATTATTAGGGGAAACTGCTACAGGGGAATTAGCTGATAGAGGTAGGGTAGGAGCATACTTTAGCAATAATGTCACTGTAGCAAAACCCTAGCTTCTTGACCTTCTTTGTGTCATCTTTGCTTTACTTTTTAAATTTTTTTTACATTTGATTCATGGTCATCGAAATCACATTACACTTCAAGTTTTAAATGCCAATGGTGAAGGTAGTTGGGCTACCTCTCCAACCTTGAGGGTTATTCACAAAAATTTTGGGCAATTTAGTACATTTTTGGGCTTATAAGTCTGTGCGCCGCGCGCTCTACCCGTGTGTCCGCGCGAGGTATGCGTCATGCCTCCCAAACCAACTCTCACTCACTCACACTTCCTCAAACTTTGCTCTCTTACCTTAGCAATGTCTCTCCCAAGCTTGCAAGAGCACAAATGGCTTTGCTTTGGGCCACAATAAGTATATATAGGCTTGGGAGAGATGGGTTTGATTTTTTCTTCTTTGAAAACCCACTTTCTAATGTTTGTGCTTTGCACTTTTTAATTGACTTTAAAACACCCTGATTTTCATTTTTTCTTTGAAATTTTGGCTCACATGATGGGATTTTCGGCATTTCTTTGCGGGGACTGTGTGACTGGGCATTTGGCCATGGAAACCATGACTGCATTTGAAAAAATAAATGGCGATTTTTTGGAAAATTTTGTCATAGTTGACCTTGTTTGACTTTTCTTCAAAACAAAGTTTTGAAGAAGAGTCGATGTCTCTTCAGGTGATGATGAAGCTTTCAGAACCATAGTTGTATAAGGTCTCCCTCTGGCCTGCATGGCTTGTTCTGGACATGTTTTTCAAAGACCACATTGATGATTTCCTAAACCCAAATATAAAAGATGACTTTGTATTGTAATATGACCAGACCTTGACTATCATGAATTTCAGTGATTATGGACCAAGACCTGACCCAGTAGGGGCCAGACATGAGGGAAAATGACTAGCATGACTTTCTTCGTCAGATCATGGCATGTCCCTAGTGAAATGCAGCTGAGTGAATGGAGTGGGACACCTAAAATTGAAATGCACAAAGAGTTTTGATCTCTGACGGAGGGCTGACCAGACCGACTCTAACAGCCCCTACTATGATTTCGTTCTTCCTCTCAGCCACCCCATTCTGCTGAGGGTTATGGGGTGCCATCAACTCTCGTTTAATCCCTTCTGTTGCACAAAAGTTATTAAACTTGTTTGAGACATACTCACCACTGTTATCACTTTGTAGAACTTTAACCTTCTTGTCCGACTCTTTGTCCACCAATTCTTTAAACTCACAAAAATTTGTGAAAGTTTGATCCTTTTTCTACATGAAAAATATCCAATATTTTCAATAAAAGTCATCAACAAATATAACATAACACCTGTGTTTGACCGTGGATGTTGTCGTTAATGGTCCACACACTTCTGAATGTACTCACTCTAAAATAGCCTCTGCTCAACTGTCTCTATCATGAAAGGAAGAACTTGGTGTATTTTCCCAAAGTACACCCCTTACATGTATCAACTTGCTCAAGCGTACCTTTGGGAAGACTGGTAGAGATCTGCTGTAATATCTTCAAAGCCCCATGATGCAAGTGACCCAATCGCATGTGCCACACCTCACTAATGTCTCGGATCTTCACCCTTTCTACTTTTGTGCTCAAAGAAGCACACTCCTCTACCTCTAGCTTATAGAGATTCTTCACCCAAATCCGTATCTTCTTTACTTGACTCATGGATATGTGTCGAAGGAATGCCTTTCCTCTCGAGAAGATCACATCATATCCTCTATCCTCAAGCATGGAAAAGGATACCAAGTTCTTCTTCACCCTAGGCACATACATAACATTCTTGAAGGTGAGTGGATCCCCATGCTCCCACTGAAAAGTAATCGTGCCCAATTCAATAACACTATACTTCCCGTCATCACCCATCTCAAGATGTATCTAGAGATCTTTCTCCTACAAGTCACTTAATAACTCTTTGTCGCGAGTCATGTGGAATGAAGCTCCAATGTCTAAGTACCATACACTTCCCATCATTGATGACACCATGCATGTAATGAGAGAAAAGTCCAATTCAAATTGAGAGGCCAAAGCCTCATCTGCCGCTCCTCCTGAGGACTTCTTCTTGGACTTCTTGAGTGGAAAATTTGTAGCAAAATGGCCCAAATCATAACAATGAAAGCAATTAACTTTCATCATGTCTTTCTTCTTACCTCCATGATAAGAATCTGATTTTGAATGGGAAACTTTCCCTTTCCCCTTCTTGCCTTAATCACTAAGGCACAATTCTCTTCATCATCAATCTTTGATGAAGAGCCATCCATGGTGTTCCTCCTGATCTCTTCCTACATCAAATCCAACCACAATCGTTCCCAATTTGGCAGCTTCTCTTGATCATTGACAAAGTCCTGATAACTATACCAACTCTTTGGGAGTCCGAGAAGATCAAGAATCACCATATCATCCTCGACAACCGTGATTCCAACACTTTCAAGTTCATCACGAAACAGAGTGAACTTGGTCAAGTATTTTGGAATCGTCCCGCCTTTCTCCATTTTGATTTTTCAAAGTTTGTCCTTCAGTGCCAATTTCCTTTGGTCACTACTATTCTGATATAAGTCCATCAATGCTTTCCACATAGCATGCAGAGTTTCCTTACCACGGAGACTCGAGACAATGTGGTCTTGAACTCCTTCAAGGATTATCCACCTTGCCTTTGCCACACACTTCTTCCATTCAACCAAATTCTATGCATCCGATGTTGCTGATCTAGGAATTTCTTGATCAACAAATTTCATCAAGCCATTATCCTCTATCACAACCCCCATTTTGTCTCTCTAGGCTATAAAATTTGAGTTCCTTTCCAAGGCATACTCGAGTCGCAAACCGTAGAACGTCATATGCCAACCCTGAAGTATGTATTGAAAATTAGAATTTCACTTGTAACCCAAAACTAAAAACTTCGAAATCTCCTCTAGTATATTGTTCTAAGCTCTGATATTATGTAGAATATCCTATAGATTCACAATCTCATGCAATGTACTAAAGCGCAAGACAAGAATATGCTTCTACTTTCAACCAGTGGAAGCCAATAGATTGATGAAAACAATATGAACAAGAAGAAGATAAGTTGATGGAACATAACAAAAGAAGTATTTGGGGAAATCCACTACTCAGAGCCCCGCTAACTATATTGCATATATCAGAAATATGAGTTAATATACGAAGCTTTTTATCACTAGAACGTTTCTGCACAAGTATGCTCAACTCTCTCAGCTCAAAAGTAAGCTCTTGGTCAACACTTAGCCAATTCAACTTCCCTCCAAGCCCCTATTTCCTTGTGCAATTCCTATGGCTGAATAGACCATATTAATGGGAATTCAGTGCTTCCAAAACTACGCAATCCAATCTAGGTTGACTTCTTGATTGCATGCATGATCTATACAACTCAGTAAATCATACAAATGATAGTACACTGTTCCTACACTCTAGTCTCAACTGGGTCTTTCGAAAAATCAACATGCATGAGTTTCTAATGAGGGAATATTCAGGCTACTAGAGTGACACTTGTGGATGCACTAGTGCACTAACTGGCCGTTAACTCTCTATTAGTTCCTCAAACGATTTGGAACTAACTTAACTAAACATAATGCAGTAAACTGAATTATCTAATTACAACTCACACTTAAACTCATCCTGGACCCCTAAAACTTAGTTATAACATACACATGACTTCAGAAAGACTTCCAACTCGAAATTCCTAAGCTAATTAAGTTAATTAAACTTAATTTACTATTTACAAGTTGCTATGAGAATAGGATTCGATTTTAATGCACATTTTAAATTCAAGGACAAATTTAGACTAGAATTTCTCGTTTCCATTTCTCAACAAGTATATTAGATCATTCTCCACTTACCCTTGGGTATATCAAATGATTCTCAACGTATGAAAAGTATATTAGAATAATTTCTAACGTACATGAAACATTAGAAAACACTACTACGAATTTTGCTTCCTCGTACCTCCAGGTATATTTTGGAAGTCCCCTATAGGTTTTGATACCACCATAGGTAACTGAGTTGGCCAACTTATCCTCTATGATACACTAAACACAACATTCAGGGAGATTGCTTGCATGTACATGAAACAATATTCCACAATTCACAGTAACTTGGGAATCCTTATCTAACTAGTTACCCATTTGTTTTATTTTGTGTCTTTAATTTCTAAAATCAATTAATAACCATGGAACAACATCCTCACTATGGAACAATTCCTTAGTAGATATTAGGTTGAGACTAATGGAAACAATTCCTTATTCCACCAGTTAAGGAAACCCCTTTGACGAGAACCCTATTCCTTTTCCTTCTTTTGGAAATATTGGTTCTCCTTATATGGAAATGTTGCCCCTTCCCAAATTTACCATTGGTTTACCAGTTTGGTTATTTTTGACCTCCCTGGTTCCAAATGTCCAAAATGCTTCTCAACCAAGTAGTACTCCAATTGAATAACATCAAGCTCAAGTTGATCCTTTTCCTTATTCACCTATTGTTTCTTTATCTTTTTCTTCCTCCTCTCCTATGAAAGTATTGATTCAAGTAACCAAGAACCTAAGAAGAAGAAGAAAAAAAGAAGGGGACAACCAAGAAAACATTGTTATGAATGCAACTAATTTCGAACATTTTTCCATCAAGCCCTGCAAAGTTAAATCCCCTTGCATGATTTGTAAGGGTGATCAACTTTTTAGAGATTTCCCTCGTATTCCACAAGTATTAGAAGTGTGGCCCAAAGGCTCACATCAACCCTTGTAATTAGCCTATGGATATCATGCTAGTAAGAAACCGTCAAATAGTGATAGTACGGTCCACAGGAAAATGGGTAAATTTAAGTTTCCCTGTAGGTTATTTGAAGGGAATCATCACATTCACCTTTTTCCTTACATGGATGAAGCCTCAAAAGTGTTGAAAAACCTTACAGCTTCTCAGTTGCGACTTCTGGCTGGTTACTGGAAGATTTCTCTCAATCCTCCACTCATTGATGAAGTGTTTGATTTAATCCAATCAATCCCACTCTCTCTAAACATGAATCCCATGAGTTCAATCCCAACCAACCATTGGTTGAATCAATTCCACCTTTAGTTGATCGTACTTTTCCCATAGAGAGTGAGGTTCATATTGCTCAGGCTCCTCTCATTTCTTCAGATCTTGTTGAAGAAGGGGTCATTTTTCCTATTGTCACAGAATCCCCTCCAAGTAATGTCTCACTTGGTTAACTTTTCAAGAACTACAAGTAAGTCAACCCATTTATAACATTCCATAAGTGCCAAATAGTCAACTCATTCAAGGAATTATAAAATTACATTAGGGAAACTGTTACAAGGAATACCCCAAGCTCCTATTGGTCTGACAACAACCTTACAAAAACCTTATTCAGGCCAGTATTTCTAAGGTCAACCTTTTGAACAATATCAGGGCTTTCCTAGGAATGGACAACCTGTTATGGGTTATCCCAATTATCAAATTAAATCCATATCAAGGTGGGATGAAAATGTTAGTAGCCCAACCCATCCCATCCCATCCTATAATGGATATCCCTCAGAAGTAGTTAACCTTCCCCCACATGGTTACTTAGCTACTTAAGGGCCAAACCAAAATTACTTTTCTTGTGTCAAGTTCCTTAAAAAATGAAACAAGTTCTCGGAGCACAGTTCCTTTTCTTGTGTCAAGCTCCTTAAAAAATGAAACAAGGTTCTAAGAGTGGAGTTCCTTTTCTTGTGTAAATCTCTTTAAAAAAATTAAACAAGGTCCAAGAAGAGTTCCTTGTCTTATGTCAAGCTCATTCAAAAATGAAACAAGGTTCCTTGAGCATACTTCTTTTACTGTGTCAAGCTCGTTAAAAAATGAAACAAATCTCCCTCCAATTTGAGTCTTTGATTAGATCTCGTAAATGTCAAGTTGAGTCTTTCACTTGATCTTGTAAATGGATCTTCATTCCATCTGCCTATTAGTAAGCAATAGTATACTTAGGTAAATTTAATGAAGCTTGGGGGGCATGTGCCTAAAATTAGGTTATTATACTGGGGGCATGAAAACCAATCTCAAGCTTGCATAAAAATGAAACTACTCTCAAGCATAGTTTTCCCTTGTTTCAAGCTTGTGTAAAAATGAAACCAATTTCAAGCATAGTTTCCCATGTTTCAAGCTTGTGTAAAAATAAAACCATTCTCATCCTATCCCTTTTGATTGAGATTTTTATCAACCTATTTTTTCCAGATGAGCCTTGGTTTTCTCATTCCATCGTCACCTTATGATTAACAGATCATACACTTTCACTTGTTTTTTTTACCCTTTCTTGAGGAACCCCTACAATGAGTGGTCTCATTAGTCATCCCCTTGACCTTTGCGTGTTTTGAGAAGTTCCATCATGACTGGAACCAATTGATACCTTTTGTACCACTTGTTCTTCTAGGAGGAGTCCTATTTCAACTTTTTTCATACTCCTAAAATATGAAAACATTTCCGAGCACTTTCCTTTTCAAACTTGTTAAAATAAATGAAAAGACGCTTGCCTCATATCAGTTTAATCCTTTTCTAGACCGGGATAAACTATCTATGAAAAACAAATACTTTAGTCAAACATGACTAAAAGGTTATCCTGAGTATCATGTATGCCCTTTCATACTCAAGAGACTAAAAATGACGAAAAGGAACATTTGGAGTTTTCTTTTTCACCGCTTTTTAAAGCTCTTTAAACATGAAAAATAAGTCAAGTTACACCTTCATTGGACTCGTAAAATCATCAAATAACATTGGAATCATTGGACATCATGAAACCAAGCTATTCCTTCTTAGGGTTCATTAAAAACACTTAGAAGGATTCAACGTATATATCAAGCATATGTTATCCTCCTTATGCTTGTCAAAATTAAATAGATACTGACCAGAATTGGTTGGAGAAATTGGGAAAATGGGGTACTTAACCTATTAATGGCAGCGAGTCGCTTTTGGAAATGGCACTTTTTCACTTCATCTCTGTGATTGTTGGGTTGAGAAATATTCTTGTCTCTTTGGTTAATCATACCATATTAAAATCCTTCGTATTTTGTTTTGAGTCAATGTTGCCAACTCCATAAAAGTGTCACCAATATGTTCAAGAGAAGTCCTTTTGTTGAAATCTGCTACAATACTCTTAAACCTTCATTCATATCCGTTGCTCCTGAACCAAATCTTCCTCAACATCATTCTGTCTCAACTCTTGATACCTGTTTCGTGTCATTGATGATGGATACGCCAAGTCCCTCTTGTAATGAGTGACTTCCTGTCGTAATAAACTCATTATCTAGGAGGTTGACTTAGAAACTCCCTTTCGTACCTTGGATCTTGCATACATCAATGGAAATTTTCCTCACTCTTGGTGACATGTCTTCATATTGGCCTTCGACTGGAAGATTATGGTGTTCGAATTCAACTCGTATATTCACACCACATAGATTGTACTATAGTACCTTGAGATCCATTAACACCATCATTGGTTTCTCTAGCATATGTTAATGACTTACATTATTGGCAAGTAATCAGATGGTGTCTACCATGTTTGATTCCAACTCATTTATTCGCATGGTTAGACTCGTACTATCGAGTCACAAGGTAGAAGACCCCTAATATATTTTCATCTATACGGGATGCAATTTCAAGATCCATAAACATTACAGAGTATGATGGCCATGATAATTTAGATAGTCATCCAAGCATGGGTCCACACTATGTCATTAGTGGATGAGACTTCTTGATCATTATACATGTAATATTGGATTATATGCTGAGTATGGGTATACCTCCCTTAATAATGATATCATGATGATAATATGTATTGTAACAAATGACGATCTGAAATGATTTGTTGTTGATCCAGACTCGTCACAAAGTAAAGCACTTCAGTCCTCACCCACTTCTTTTGAATTTGTGCTTTAGGGGAAATATATTACAGGCCATTTTGTGACATCTGTTCAATAAGAACAAAAACTAAATCAATCAACATCCTTGAACACTTTTTCATAATCCCTTTTCAAAACCCAAAGCATCATCTCTCCAAAAAGTTTGAGTTTCTAGGTCAATTAGTTCAAATAAATTATTTCTAGCCCCAACACACCCCGCATGCTTGTCCACATGTAATGGTTACAAGTTGCATAACGTAGCACCTGCACTAATCAACATAGGTTCATCTAATCTGTAGGTGTGATGGTTCTAGAATTTCAGGAAAATAAAAAAATAATTTCGAATCTTCTCCTTCTAGAAACTTCTATGGTGGTTTTAACCATTTACCATGGATAGAGATCTTGAATTCCTATCTGATCCTACTGTAGTGGTCTTATTTCTTATCCTTAGATCTTATCTTCCCTCACATGTGGATCTCAATCCTAGATTAGTAAATCCTAAACTACCACTTTAACCCTATAAATTTATTGCCTCCCATAGAGTCTGGGTTGGCTTTTGGATATTATCAAGTTGGATTTTGGAGATTACTAGTGTTTTCATGCTACTTCTTTGAGCTCAAGGAATCCATCCTTTTATGCATTAGGGTTCAGTTGAAGGTTTGATTTGTGGAAAGGAAGGACAAGAGAATTGAGGAGACATCTACAAATTCAACTTCTACATATGGTTGTAAATATCTCTTTTGTTTTCCTATACTTGTGTCATGTTGATGCTTATGTATTTCAATGCTATTTTGACACATTGATTAGAGACATTGGATTATGCTATGTGGATACTATAGATCTTTTGTTTGTTTTAGTCATTGTTGCAAGTTCCATTTATATAGCTTGGATCTAGAGTCAGAGCTTATAAGAAAAGAGAAGAGGTGGACTTACTATAGATTCTAGGTGGGTTTCCTTTCTGCATTCTAATATCTCCAAGGAAAACATATATATTTTTTCCCTCTGTTGTTCTATATTAGACCACTAGAGCTAGGGAGTTCATTTTTGGCCACAGGAGTTAATTTTCTGTATAACACCAACCCAGGGATCTAGGTGTGTATCCAAGGTGAGATCTCCATGACCAACACCACCTTCCCTACTTCAGGGTCTAGACATACACACATAGGCCAACAAGATGTCCTCTCAAGCATCTTGTTTCCACACAATGCTTCAATTATCCTTATCAACTTAACAGTTTATATATCCACCAATCTAAGCATGCTTCATACGTTCAACCTTTTTATGGAGAGATCATGCACAATCACAACTCCAATCAGTAATAAACCTTCAAGTAAACATAAACCTTCAGGGTTCTTAATTATTTTGATGCTACTTATATCATCAACAAGTTATCCATATACAACTTGTTAGAAGATTTCTTCTTCTTTCATTTCTTCAGTAGCACCAAATACAACCTCAATACTTCTCAAGTCTTTCATTCATTCTTTGATTTATTTATTTATAGGTATTTACTATTACTATCATAATATGCCCTACCTCTTAATCAGGGAGATATACCGTTTCTTTTATCCAAGCTCCATCTCAACTTAGGGAAAACAAAAAAATCAAATATACTTCATTATTTCTCATGTCATCAAAGTCATCTTGATCATTATCATTATTATAGCTTCCTTCATCATGCTTGTCATTATTATCAACTTCAATTACAAACATCTTCAACATCTTGAAGATTATGTGCTTGCAAAACTTTAAATAGAAAGTACAACCAAATAAAAATATACAAAAGCATGAAGTCAATTATATAAAGCTCATGTCATTACAATGGAAGCATCAAAACATTCAAGCTTTTAACATCAAATACCTAAACCTAGTTAGTTCATATTCAACAAGGGTTATATTTTATATACTATACTTCAATATATTGCTAGGGTTTTGTCATAAACCCTAGACACCATCTCCAAGACATAAAGCCTTAGATATCAACAAATCAATCAAAATATGAAATGAAAGTGCTTTTAGAATTCTTTTCCTAAATATCCTTACCCTAATTCACATCGGAGTAGCTTCAACCTTTTAAGGCTCCATTCTTTCTCATGGAATCAAGGTCAGCTTCCTTCATCATGCTCATAATCATCATCATCTTAAATTATGAAAATCTTCAACATCTTCAAGATTATGTACCTGCAAAAATTTAAATAGAAAGAACAACCAAATAAAAATATATGGAAGCATGAAGTCAACTATATTATATAATTTCAATGGAAGCATCAAAACATTCAAACTTTAGACATCAAATACCTAATCCTAGTTAGGTTCTATTTAGCAAGGGTCACATCTTTTATATTATAGACTTCAACAAATTGCTAGGGTTTTTTTCACAAACCCTAGACTTCATCATCAAGACTTAAAAGCAACTCAATCAAGAGATCAATCCAATCATAGCACTATACATCTAGGGCTTTAATATTATGTCCTAGAATTCATAACAAATTCTACTAGGATTTTGTTACAAACCCTAGATTTCATTAATAAACAATCAAGTAAGCATACTCACATATTCTAGGATTTCATTATGATGCAATAACATTTCATAATGATGTCTACTAAGTAAACCCAATATACAACCATTAATACAACAAAGTTAGATATACAACAATTTTGACCAAGCTAGGGCTTTGATCATACTGATGAATATAAACCTAGGGTTTCATTCATAGGATCTTACTTTAGTTATTGCGAAGGTTTTTTTCTTAAACCCTAATTCACCAAACCCTAAAAATATAGGGGTTCATTATATAACCTAGAGAGACACATACCTCCTCCAGCCAACAAGTCCGCCCTTCCTTCCAGCAACTTCGATCTAGATCTTCGACCCTGCAACAACAACACTTCGACCAAGCAAATACAAAATTTTGACCTTTCCAGTAGTAGAACTTTGACCCAAAAAATTGAGAACTTTGACCTTCCCAGCAACAGAACTTCGACCCAGCAAATAGCCTAGTAACTTCGCATAAAAGAGAGAGAGAAAGTACACCAGTGATGGATGGAAGAGAGATGAGGAGACGAAAGTGGAGGCCTGACAAAGGTTAGGGTTCGGGCTAGAGTATTGAAGCCTGATGTGGCACCCTCCTACACCTGTGTTCGTTCCATTTTGGTCACACTAAATCGTACCTTCCTGACACCATTTTCACCTCAACCATATTCCCGTTGCGGTTTGGTTTTTATCTATCCGTTTTTCTCACTGCCCTCACCTCGACCTACTCTACCTGCTCTCGGTTTCAGCAACGAAGAGCTCCAATTTTTTATGGTGGAAGCTGGCACGGGTCTTTCGGGGTGTTTATCGAGGACCTTGTGGACTATTCAGAAGACCCATTAGAGGGTGCCCCCATCTGGACATCTCCCCATGCAAACCCGACAGGCCTGTTCCCTTACAACTGTGAACTAACCGACACCATAGTGACATTGCCCTCGATCTCAGGACCCTCGTGCTCGGTCATTACCCTCCCAGAGGTCACCCCCTCCTGGCCAGCTTTTACAACTCCACCTCCATCGCTGTCCACCATAAAATTTGTGGCCTGTTCCATAGGAACTAACCTAGCCGACTCCTCCACGAGTTGCACATCCTTCCCTCCATCAGCAGGTTCCCATAATAACTCTGTTTCACTATTCAACGAACCCTTGGCAAATTCACTTGGGCTTCATCCGGAAGTGAATTCTTTGTCCCCCTGTAGGTTTTAACCCCATACAGAAATTACCTGCATATGAATTCTAAAACATAGAAAATAAATAATGCTAGAGCATAACACATAAAACACATATACACAAAGATTTTCCCCTAGATCCCAAAACCGGGACTACCAGCTTGATTTTTCATTATGTTCCTTTCAATATTACAATACATATTTATACATGCCGAGGCATCCAATACCATGGACCAAAAACTGCCGCGTACAAAACCATAGGTGGGTCCGCCCAACCTAACATAGGTTCGAAAACCAAAAAATTTTCGAGGCACTGCTTTGGACCCCATAGAGTGGGGTTACCTGCACCCCTCAAACCCCCTGTGATCCCCCCGCTATGCAATCAGTGCAAAGAAGGGGGGGCTCTGCCCCCCCTCTAACCCCGGTTAACTGCATGGGCTAGTCGTGGAAAGAATATAACACAACCCAAAATTCTCCCACTTGTTGTTTTCTTTCCACAGGGGGCCACAAGAGAGCTTAGTCATTTATCCAGCCCTGCAATGCCTCTACCCCAAGAGAACTTCTCAGAGCTCATCAATTTTGTCAATGCATCTGCAATATTCTTCAAATTGTCCACCTTTACCAGTAACACCTTTCTGTCTTCTATCATATCCCTCACAAAGTGATATTGAACATCAATGTGCTTTGTCTTTGAATGATATGTAGGGATCTTTGCCAAGAAAATTGCACTTTGGCTGTCATAGTCTATCCTTATAGCTCCCTGTACTAACCCCATACTCGAACACAATCTTTGCAACCAAACTACTTCCTTGCTTGCATGAGTGGCTGCCATGTATTCTACCTCTGTAGTTGATAGTGCCATTACAGATTGTTTCTTATTCATCCAACTGACTGCACCTCCAAATAGGTTAAACACAAACCCACTTGTAGATCTCCTCTGATCCAGATCTCCAGCCCAGTATGCATCAATAAAGCCACGAATATCCAACACTCTGTCCAATCTTGGTCTTCCTTGGTAGCACAAACCATAATCACTAGTGCCACGCAAATACCTGAAAACCGGCTTCACTGCTATCCAATGTTCCTTTCCTGGTTTTGACATAAACCTGCTCAATACTCCCACTACATGTGTAATGTCTGGTCTAGTATAGACCATTTCATACATCAAGCTACCGACTGCACTTGCATATGGAACATGGGACATGTCCTCTTCATATTCTTGTGTCTTGGGACACTATTCAATAGATAACTTTACACCTATAGGAATAGGAACCTTCACCAATTTACTATCCTGCATATTAAATCTTTGCAACATTGTCTCGACATACTTCCTCTGGTTTAACTAGAGATTCCTCTATGCCTGATCTCTTTTAATTTCCATGCCCAAAATATACTTTGCAGCACCAAGATCTTTCATGTTGAATTTGGAGGACAATTGGGTCTTCAAATCCTAGATAATTTCTTTGTCATTTCCAACCAAAAACATATCATCCACATAAAAGACCAAATAAATAACACGACCACCAATTAATTTAAAATACACACAGTGATCTACTTTGCTTCTGGTGAAGCCAAGTCCCCATATAAACGTATCAAATTTCAGATACCACATCCTTGATGACTGCTTTAACCCATACAGAGATTTCTTTAACTTGCATACCAATTCTTTCTTACCCTTCACCGCAAAGCCTTCAGGTTGCTTCATGTAGATTTCCTCTTGTAGATCCCCATGAAGAAATGTTGTCTTCACATCCATCTATTCTACCTCAAAATCAAAAGCAGAAACAACAGATGAAATTAATCTAATAGAAGTTACCTTGGCAACAGGAGAAAAAATATCACCAAAATCAATTCCTGACACTTGGGAATAACCTTTTGCTACCAACCGAGCTTTGTATTTCTCCACCTTTCCTTCTGCATTTGTCTTCTTCTTGAACACCCATTTGCTGCCAATGGGTTTCCTTCCATCCGGCAACTCCACCAGATCCCAAGCCTCATTTTTGTGCAAAGATGCCATTTCATCAACCATGGCCTCTTTCCAGAGTTTTCCATCCTCTGAATCTACTACTTCCTTCACAGTTCTGGGATCATCATCAGTAATAGATAAAGCAAAATTTGAACAAAAAGCAGATGGATTATACCTTTCTGGCTTTGTGGCTCTTCATCTTCTGATTCCTCTTATGCTGTAGAGTCTGATTCTTCCTCCTTTAGCTCAAACTCTATTTTTTATTTTTATTATTTATTATTTTTATATTTATTTATTTATATTTATTTATTTATTTTTTTTGACCTTGAATTAATTTTTTTTTATATTTTCAACCCTTGAGTCCTCTAATTTTTTATTGTTATTATTATTATTTATTTTATTTTATTTATTTATTTATTTATTTTTAAATTAATTTTATTTATTTATGTATTTATTATTATTGTTATTATTATTATTATTATTATTATTATTTTTACTTTATTAATATATCAATATATTTGAAATTAATTTATTTTAGGTTTTACTTATTATATTATATTAATTTATTCTATATAATATATACATATATATATATATATATATATATATATATATATATATATATATATATATATTAAATTAAATACCCCTTATCATGGTCAATCTAGCCGTTATAACTAACTAATATTTTTATTTAACAGTTCTAAATTAATTTGATTCTTATCCGTGTTAATTAATATATTATTTGTTTATTATTATTTAATGATTTACTAATTTTACATATTCTAGTATACGTTTCTAACAATTTTTAAATTAATTTAGGTTTATTAATATATTTAAAATTAATTGATTGGTAATTAATTTTTTTTATGATTTACTTATTATATTAATTTATTCTATATTAATAACTGAAATTTCTTTTATATAAATAAATAAATTAAATAATATAAATTAATACCCCTTATCATGGTCAAACTAGCCGTTATGAGGTCAAATCTAGCTGTTGTCTTATCGAGTAATCTGAGTCAGTGGATATTCTGCCCTATCTATTTAAAGTGCATAGCCAGATCTGCTCATTCAACTTGTCCTGACGATGAACCACACTGGTTGGTTCGAAACGCGTCGACAAAAATTTTTCCATGTGATTTTCGCCGAAGAATTTTTCAAAAATCTTTCACCTCTCTGAACACCACATCTCGACTGTACACAACCTTCCTTGTTACTGGGTTCCAAAGCTTATAACCCTTTAAACCATCCTTATACCTAATAAAGATGTACTTTTTAGATTTACTATCCAACTTGGTTCGTTTCTCCTTTGAAACATGTACATATGCATCACATTCAATTACCCTCAGATGTGAAAGAGAGGGTTTCTCACCAGTCCATATCTCTTGTGGAGGTTTATCCTCCAACGCTGATGAAGGTGATCTATTGACTAGGTAACATGCTGTCTCCACCGCCTCTGCCTAGAATTCCTATCCTAACCCAACACCACTGAGCATTCTTCTTGCCCTTTCCATCAACGTCTTGTTCATTCGTTCTGCAACTCCATTTTTTTGAGGTGTATATGGAGTAGTCTTCTACCGTGCTATACCACACTTCTTACATAATTCTTCAAATTCATTATTGCAAAACTCTCCACCGTTTTCTGTCCTCAGCAGCTTTATCTTCTTCTCTGTCTGGTTTTCCACCAGAGCCTTGAATTCTTTAAACCTGTCAAAGGCTTCAGATTTCTTCTTAAGGAAATATATCCATGTATTCCTTAAGAATTCATCTATAAATGATACATAGTACATAGACTTACCCAGTGATGGAACCTTCACAGGTCCAAACACATAACTATGCACCAGCTCTAATATATGTTTCACCCTCTTACCACTAGAGGGGAAACTCACCCGATTCTTCTTCCCATATACACAATTTTCATAGAAATCAAAATCCAGAGAGCTATTACTCATACCTTCTACCATACATTTACCATAAATTATTCGAAGGCCCTTCTCTCTAATATGTCCAAGCCTTTGATGCCACAACATGGTCTTCTCTCCAGAGGCCACTAGATTTTCTGCTCCACTTTCAGGAACCATAGAAATGTTGCATCTATCAACAACAGTGCTACCTTGTAGCTTGTACAGAGTTCCAGTCCAAACTCCCCACCTCAATACCAGTGCTCCTCAAACCATCTTGCAGGTATCCTTCTCGAACACTGTTTTTACACTTGCATCATCCAACTTGCTTATAAAAATCAGATTTCTGGCTAATGCAGGGATATGCAGAACACTCAGAAGTGTTCTAACCCTTCCACCTTGCAACTTCAACTTTACTTTTCCGCGACCAACGATTCTAGCCTTCCTATCATCCCCTAAGAAGACATCACCACCATCATATTTATCATACTTGCAGACACTCTCTATGGGGAGTGAAGTGAAAGGATGCACCTGAGTCAATCAACCATGCATCATGATCTACATGTGTACTTGAAGAAGCCAAGTACACATCCCCACCTTCATCTGAGGTGGTTTTCACCTCTGCAAAAGAAGCATCATCAGATCCATTTCCTTTGTCAGGAGCTTTAGATTTATAGTCCCTTTTGTAGTGCTCTTCCTTTCCGCATTTCCAGCACACCACCTTTACAGGTTTTGCTAGAGATTTAGATCTCCCTCTAGATTTAGATCTCCCACTCGATGACTTATTTTTGTTTCTGTTCTGGGAACATCCTCATACAAACAAGGCATCACCATTCTGACTCTCCATATTTTTCCATCTCATCTCCTTCGTTAGCAAGGATGAGACTATTTCATCAAACTGTAAGGCAGTTGCATTGCTACCTATTGCAATAACTAGACTATCCCATGAATCTGGTAGAGAACACAACAAACTGATGAACTTATCTTCATCTTAAATTTTAAAATGAATAGATAAGAAATAACTTACCACTGTATTAAATGCGTTCAGATGCTTTGTCATCGAGTCTCCATCTTTCATCCTTAGGTTATACAACTTTTTCCGTAGGAACAGTTTATTCACCAAAGACTTAAATTGGTACAAAGTCCCTAACTTGTCCCACAAAGCCTTCGCCATAGTTTCCCCTGATACATTTAGCAATACTGAATCTGAGACATGCAATTGTATTGTGCTTTTAGCCTTCCGACCCAACTTCTTCCATTCTTCATCGGACACTCCCATTGGTTTAGTACCCGGATCTACCGCGATCCACTAATCTTTATCCACCAATAGATCCTCCATCTTGAGTTTCCACAACTCAAAACTCTGACCATTAAATTTCTCGATCTCTATCTTTCCATTGCTTGCCATCTTCTTTCACCACCAGAATCAATCTCGCAGATCTCCCACTGAACAGGGTCTACCACAGGCCTGAGCGAAACCCCTTAGCAACAAAGGCGTCCCCTTGAAGCCAAAACAACTATGATACCAAATGTAGGTTTTAACCCCGTATAGAAATTACCTGCATACGAATTCTAAAACATAGAAAATAAATAATGTGAGAGCATAACACATAAAACACATATACACAGAGATTTTCCCCTGGATCCCAAAACCAGGACTACCAACTTGATTTTTCATTATGTTCCTTTCAATGTTAAAATACATATTTATACATGCCGAAGCATCCAATACCATGGATCGAAAACCATCGCGTCCAAAACCATAGGTGGGTCCACCCATCCTAACATAGGTTCCAAAACCAAATTTTTTCAGGGCGTTGCTCCGGACCCCATAGAGCGGGGTTACCTGCACCCCTCAAACCCCCTATGACCCCCCCTCTATGCAATTGGCACAATGAAGGGGGTCTTTTCCCCCACTCTAAACCCCAGTTAACTATGTGGGTTAGTCATGGAAAGAATATAACACAACCCAACACCCCCCCATCAGGCAGTTTCACTGAAGTCCCTCCCATCTCCGATGCATTCCCCTATGGGCCAATTTTAAATCCTGCAAACAATCATTCAAAACCTCATTCGATAGGCTCTCAACAGGCCCCCTCTGATGCAAGGCACATGCCAAGTAAGAAACAGAGGTGTGTGAAAACCAAAGCATAGGACGTCATACTCAACTTGGGCGAAGATATACAATGGGTAGACACCATGGACAATGCAAACAGAGTTCTGGTTGGAAGAGTATGTGGGCGGAATTATACTGCGGCTCGGCTGAAACAATGGACGACAGAGGTTTGGGGACAACACTTGGCCGAGCTTCCCTTTATCCAAACCTTCATCAGGGGCTAGTTCAGGTTGAGGTTTGCAAGATTCGAGCAAAAAAACTAGGTCCTGTCTTTAGTTTGGCATATTGTGTTGAAAATGACAACAAGAAATGCTAAAAATAGAAGTGCTAAAAATAACAGTTTGGGTACCAGTGCTGGATTGGGCAACAGGGAATGAAAAATGGAAGTGCTAAAAATAAAATTGCTATTTTTAGCAGTTTAGGATGGATTCCAATTTTAGTCAGTCCTTGGACTAAAAATAGGAAGTAAAATTCGAATTTGATATTAACAAAAGTTTAAATTAATTAATTCATCTTCAGTTAATTAGTTAAGGAAAAACAAACTTGAAGTCTATGTGAGGACATACAATAATTTATCTATTAATTGAGGAATTTATCCATCAGTTAAAGAGATAAGGATGAGTTCTAATTTGAGTAGTAATTAGTTGGCTCAGTTAACTGATTCAAGTCCAGTTATAATTGATTTAAACAGTTTGTTTAAATTAAGTAAGTTCAGTAAGTTAATGCATGCTAGCATATAACTATTGTACTTTAGATAATTGAAGATTATCTCATGAATAACTCATGCATGTCAGTTCAGACAAAGACCCAGTTGAGATGAAAGAAGGGCCAATGTACTATCAGTTGGATGAATATTTTTCCTATAAAGGAAGCTCATCCATGATGAGGATTTATCTCCTTCAGGACTGCGTAATTTGATCAGAGGTTAGTGAGTGCGTGAAGAGGCTAATTCACACAAGTAGCTAGACTGGAGCCCAATCAGAATTGCGCAAAGAAATAGGAGGCTTGGAGGGCATACTAGAGGTTAGATAGAGGCCTTTGACTGTCTATGAGCAATAGATGTATTGCAGAGAGAGCATGATAGCTTTTGAGCTGATTCTTTTTGTAATATTGGCTATATTTCCACTTGTATGATAATACAGAGTTGGGGTTTTAGGCTGAGGCTTTCCTCGGGTAAATTCTTGTTATATACCTAAGGGGAATAATATGGGGTACCAAGGGAGGTACCCAAGGTAATAATGTAATAATGGGATGGGCCATAGTAATAAATAAGGTAGTTAACCCATGTCATGTAAGGGACCACAAGTAGTTAATAATAATGTAATGGGCCCATGGTATTAGTTGATGGTATGCGGGAACCATGGTAATGACCCATGGTATTGTATGTATGAGGCCTATATAGAGGCTAGAGACTCCACATGGAGGATATGAAGAGAAGTATTATTGTATGAACAGGCATATGGCTTGTGGAGTGTTCTCCTTCCTTAAGGAGTGAATGTATGGTGTTGCCCTACCATAAGGGTTTTGATAATAAAGAATCATTTCTATCTATTTTGATCGTGTTCTTTCTTGGGTTTATTTCTGTTATCATATATCTTTTGGATCAGATCTACAACAAGTGGTATCAGAGCACTTTCTTGGGCAAACCGTGGAGATTTTTTTTTATTTTTTGCAGAGATTTTTGGGTGGCGAAATTGCAGATCAGATCTGTATGTTTTGGTGTTAGGTCTATAGAATCTAATTACAGATCTATATTCCTTGTGAAAAAATACCCAAATTCAAAAAAAAAATCAGTTGAATCGAAGTCCGGATGAAGGAGATATCGCTGATTTAAAAATCAGTGGGGTTGCAGACAATTTTCAGGACAGCGAGTTTGCGGCGCAGATCTAGAAGTCCTGGTGCCAGATCTGCAAGATCTAATTGTATATCTGGAATCTTTGTGAAAAAACACATGATTTCAAAAAAAAAATCAGTCGAATCGGAGTCCGGATGAGGGAGATATCGCTGAATTAAAATCAGCTCTTTTTGCAGAAATTTTGGGTGACGGCGGGAGAGTAGCAGTGCAGATCTGAAATTTCAAGTGCCTAGATCAAGATTTCTACTACATGGGCAGATGCAGAGTGGTTGTTCCATTTCTAAAAACAGGTTATAATAGAGATTCTGAGCAATATTGACGGATCTGTGACCATTTCAATTTTCACCAATATTTTTGTGATGGCGGGCCTAGATCGGAGTTCGAGGGACTTGTATATATTTGATGGCTCTCATCCAGTTAAATGGCTAGAAAAAATGGAGGAATATTTCAAATCGCAATACATCTATGATTATGAGAGACAGTTGAGCAGGGGAAAAATGTATTTGGACCTTGAAAGATGCAAATGGTGGCACGAGCATCAACGTTCCAATGGAAGGTTTTTGACTTGGGATGCCTTCAAAAAAGCTCTTATAGAGCGCTTTGACCCTAAATCAAATCTTGTGGATAAGGACACACAGACAGACACACAACCTAGCAAAGCTTTTATTTTTACAGGAAAGAAGGAAACCAAGGAACAAAAGGGTTATTTTTGGCTGGTATCTCTGTATTGCAGGTTCATGGATTGATTCAGAAGGAGAAAATCATTGTGTCTATCAATTCGAGTTGCAAACAAAATCTTATAAATGTCAACTTGGCAAAGAAATTGCAAGTCCCAGCAAAACAAATTGAACATACACAGGTTGATGATAAGGATGTTCAAATCTATAAGGATTTGAAGCTTTCTATGGATAAGTATGTGTTTCATGGTGATTTTTATGCTTCAGATATGGATAACATGGATGTTGTTTTGGGATACCCTTGGATGGAATCCGTGGGTACTATCAATATTAATGTGCAGAAGAAATTCTTGAAGCTATGGTATAAAAAGAAGAAAATTACATTACAGGATATTTCCATCCATAAACAGGTAGAGCACATGGAGGTTGAAGCAGAAGATGTTCAAGGGACTGACATATCAGATGATGAGCCTTTGATGATCGACACTCAAACACAAACAGAGGTTGCAGAAGAAAAGGTTACAGGTGATGATACATCAGAGGAGGGCTCAGTGGTTGAAGTCATATTGAAAAAGAAGACACCACAACAGACACCACAGCAGGGTGAAGTCAAACAAAACTCGGAAATAGTTCTGAAATAGAAATAAACCCAATAAGAACAAGATCAAAATAGATATAAATGATTCACTTTATTGATCAAACCCTTACGGTAGGGCAACACCATACATTCACTCCTTAAGGAAGAAGAGCACTCCACAAGCCATATACTTGTTCATACAAGAATACTTCTCTTCATGTATGAACAGGCATATGGCTTGTGGAGTGTTCTCCTTCCTTAAGGAGTGAATGTATGGTGTTGCCCTACCTTAAGGGTTTGATTAATAAAGAAGCATTTCTATCTATTTTGATCTTGTTATTATTAGGTATATTTGTTATTTCTCTTATATTCCGGGTTAGATCTACAACAATTGTATGTATGAGGCCTATATTGTTGTAGCTCTGATACCAATTGTTGTAGATCTATTCCAAAAATATTATGATAATATAAATAACCCAAGAATAACAAGATAGAAATAGATAGAAATGCTTCTTTATTGATATCAAACCCTTAAGGTAGGGCAACACCATACATTCACTCCTTAAGGAAGGAGAACACTCCACAAGCCATATGCCTGTTCATACAATAATTCTTCACTTCATATCTCTCCATGTGGAGTCTCTAGCCTCTATATAGGCCTCATACATACAATACCATGCATCATTACCATGGTTCCCTCATACCATCAACTAATACCATGGGCCCATTACATTATTATTAACTACTTGTGGTCCCTTACATGACATGGGTTAACCACCTTATTTATTACTATGGCCCATCCAATTATTACATTATTACCTTGGGTACCTCCCTTGGTACCCCATATTATCCCCCCTAGGTATATAACAATTCTTCTGTGCTATGTGGGCTTGATTTCTCCATATCAGTTATGTGTGTTCTTATTGATGTTGCTCATGTTCGATTAAGCTTCTGCTAAATTGTTTGTAGAAGTAGATCAAGTGTTTTGCTTTAGTACATTGCATTACCAGGTGATCTACAATGGGAATTTCTACATGGTATTAGAGCTAGCTGAGTTGTAGAAAAACCTACATATTGAACAGGCTCCTATCCTCCTGTGCTGGTGGAATCCCCTTTTTGACCCAGAGAGAGAGCATCTCACGGCTGGCCCCCTTTAGGTCCACCTACTAGGACTAGCCCTGTAATTTTGGTTCAAAGACATCTTTCGACGCATCAGGAATGCCTTAGGTACATATCTGGAACATGACAGATCATTCCTTTCGACTGGAATGATGGCATACACAAGGATACTGGTACACTTAGATACTAGGGAGGGCCTTCACGAACATAGTACCCTCCAATGGAGAAACTTTTCTCAACAACAGATTCTAGATTATGAAGGGGTGCCCTTCAGGTGCAGGAGGTGCCATAAAGTTGGTCATCTCTTTTGGGACTTCCCCCTTAACATAAAAGCAAGAGTAGGGGAGTTTGGCAAGGCAATTTTGACCAAGGAACTACAAGCTTAAGGGGAGCATCCCCCCCGAAGATGTAGAGATTCATGAAGACCTTGAAGCATCCAAGGGGACACCTGCAAAGGAGGCCTCGAAGAAGCATGGCAAGACACCTCATCGGCCTCCCTCTCCTCCACTCACCAGGACAAGGGCGGCTGCCAGGGCTGTGTTATCTTCGGGGAATGAAACTCAGTTGCTGATTTACTATCCAAAGAAGCTACGATCAGGCCTCTTGTCACTTGGCTAATTTGGGAACAGAGGGATGGTCCTCATTACTAGTTTTACCACCAGCCGTTTATGGACATTACAGACTAGATGGCTCAGCGGGAGCCTGGTTTTATGTTTCTTTTTCTACCACTTGTAAATATTCATACATGCGTTTAAATTATCTGATGTTAACAGACATGCACTCTCTATGTAGAGTAATTTTGTCTAATTTTTGTTGAACTTCATCAGAGAACAGTGCCTCCCTGCGTGGATATAAGGCACCAATTTTTGTTACACTGGATACTTCCTATATTTGACAGGCACTCTGCCTCTCATACAACAGATGAATTATGCATATACAACATCTAATTTTCTTTCACATAATGAAAATTACGATTTTTTCAAGGGGAAAAAATACCTAGACATTAACAACAAACCCTAAAGGACTAGGGTTTTTACCATGACATCATCAAAACCATAAACTTCAAAAGAGACTAGGGTTTCATAATCAACATTGATATACCCTTAACATCAAGAAGATTAGGGTTTTATAGTGAACCCTAAAGGTTATGGTTTCATCCAAAAAACACAAATGACAATAGATATTATAATAGGGGTAGATTCATTCTAATTATTAATCACCCTAACAAGAATCTCTATGAATAAACCCTAGACATAAATATGTTGGTAATGTAAAGCAAATTTCAAAAGAGAATGATAATACCTTTTCTATGAAGAGAACATTGTAACAAAATTTGTGGACATACCTTGAGTTGTTATTTAACAAACCTTGTAGGAAATAAATTATTGAAGGGATTCCTTTGCAAAAAAAATTCTTTCATGATTCAATTATTTCCTTTGAAGTTTCCTCCATAACCTTCGTGTATTCCACAATCCTCCATAACCTTCGTGTATTCCGCAAGATTTCCTACCAAGGAAAAACATAATGAAAAAGGTTATGAGTATACAATACAAACAAATCTCGACGTGAGGAGGAAAATAAACATGAAAGATGAAATGAAGAACAATTAAATTATCTTTTGGTAAAGTGGTGAAGGATCCCTCTTAATGTATTATTTTTGAGGGATACCTACAACTTAAACAACCCAAAAATTTCTAACAAGATAAATTAGATCTACAATCTCTAGAAATCAAAACATAAAAGAAAACATTTCAAAAATTTAAAATATAAGGATATGCAAGCGATAGTATCCATGAGAGACTTTATCAAATAAGTCTTTGACTTTCAGATTCTACAGTCTTGTTCTTCTTGGTTGGAACTTCATTGGAAACATTTGCATGCTCTCTTTCTCTCTTCTTATTCCTTGGATTTTTAGGACATTTAATTTTGTAGGGTGCTATCTTATGACAATTGTAGTATTCAATATTTGATAGTTCAACCTTCTTCTTTGGACCTTTGAACTTATTATATGCTCCCTTTTTCTTGTGACAGGAAGAGTAGGCATTTGAAGTGTTGTATTCTTCATCCTCCTTCTTTTTAATCACTAATGAGATGCGGGCTTCTTCTTCATTGCATGCATTCCACATATTTTCAAAGGTTGGAGTATCTTTCAAATGGTTAATTCATGATGCAAAAGAGATCCAAGATTTTGGTAGACCTAGTAGTGCATTAATCACAAGTTCTTTCTTTGGTAAAAATTCATCTATAACTTGGATTTCATCTCTTATTCTAGATATCCTTATAAAATATAATGAAATAATATCATCTTTTGTCATGTTTATTGTTCTTAGTTCATTCTTGAGACTAACTATTTGACCAATGTTCTTGAAGGTAAATAACTTGGAGAGGGCTTCATACATTTCTTATGCGGAAGCTATATTGGATATGTATGGGATTATATTGTCCATCAATCCATCTACTATTAGATTCATGGACAAGATTTCGGTTTCCCCAAATTCTCCCTTTCCTACATCATCATTAGGTTTCTTAACTTTTACTTGAACAAGATCCTAAAATTAACGTTTATCGAGAATGAGATCTATCCTCTTCTTCCATGCCCTATAGTTAGAGGCTCCTTCTAGCTCGTTTTCAAATTTCATTGTCATGTATTATTTTATTGATATAGTAGACCTTCCTCTTCTTATATGATCCTTATCCTTTGTCTCTTTCAGTAGATCTTCAAGTTTCCTTTTTCTTTCCTCCTTCACCTTAGCTCTGATATATCGTACCCAGATATATCTAGGTATCTGACCTTATCTCTGAATCTTCCATCAAGTTGGCCTTTGTATCCTTACAAGTCGGCCTCTTAACCAAGTTAAGTTGGCCTTATGAAAAGTCACGTCCACTTTGCAAAAAACTATATATATACTTGCACTTGACCTTGTGAAGCATCTAAACTACTTTGAGCTGAAATTCAATTAGAAGGAAAATTCATGGGAGATATAAAGGGAAGAAAATTACCGAAACCCTTCATGACTACATGACCAAAACTCTCTTTGACTACAAGACTAAGAATCCTTTTGATTTCAGGACCAATTTATTCTGTGACTATAGGACCGAAGCTCTCTATGATCACATGACCATAATTATTTATGAATGCTGGAATCCTAAGTTACATGAGTATAAAGAAGGACGGGTACCTAGATGAATGATATGTTGTTGACTTATGAAGAAATGGAGTAAAAGGTTGACTTGATGGATTGAAGGTGTTCCTGGTCTAGATAATAAGGGCCTTGATCATCTCAAATTGATTTGACTCTATTAGTGGAAGACTTTGACTGGGTTTCCCTTCCTTAGGGTTTTTCCTTGGCTGAGTGCCTACATCATGTGTTCTCTTGTTGTCTTTGAAGTTTTTTATTTTTATTGATGATAAAAATATAATAAAAAAGAAGAAGTAAGAATTAATCATAATATTTTTTCAAGTGAAAGAGAAATCATCTTCATAAGAAGCCATAACTATGTTAGATTTCTCAACAATGCACCAAACCTTAGCTTCATAAAATTGATTATCTCTTGCTTCTGTCAATCAACCCTAGTTAGCATGTATCCTGGCATCATTAGAAATAACCTGATGTAGAAGCACTTTGTATTTCTAAATGTCTAATATAGTACACTACTTCTGCTAAACAAACCCTGACTTTATCAAGTCTTATAATATACATTAATAAGGCTCCCTTGTTTGTCATATAAGTATGTTTGCAATGGTGTGAAAAAACCCTAGAAACAATGTATTAATTCTTCCAAAACCCTATTTCATAAACTCTGTTTAATCACACACACACACACACATATATACGTTGACACCTAATCCTAAGGGATTGGGAAATTCATGTAAATAATGTAAATATGAAAATAAGGAAGCATTGGAAGATGAAGAGACATTCAAAGATGAGTCCTAATAGTTTCCCTATCATTTATATATTATTGATTTATCTTAATGAAAAAATACATTCGTGGAGTTATCCAAGGCCTACCTTGACATGGTATCAAAGCATAGGCCCAAAATGAGTCCCTTTCTTCCCTTGTAACTCCTATTTTCTCTCCCATCCTAGAGCACTAAATTTGGTATATTCCTGAGACTGGTCGAGTATAAAGGTTGTGCGTTGAAGTTTTTTGAATACTATGCATCGAGTATGCTATGATGACTATGAGTGGACGTATTTTTGTGTTAAATAAAAACTCTGGTGCAGTGTTATAAACCGGCTATATGCTGCGATTAAATTGTGTGTTCCTGGTGTGTTTGAGTTTGGTCATTCCTACTATACATTATAGACTGTGTGTTGTATGGTATGTACATTCTTGTGTTGACTGTTGAGAGCTCATGAATGCATATATGAAGAATTCTACGTGCGTGTGATGGAAATTAATTGTACATTCAATACTGCTTTTCTATTTTGAGTAATTCAGTGTGATTGCTTGTATATATAATTTAGTGGTACTACTCTCCATAATTCCGTGCTCTCCTTATATATAATTATGATGCCATATATTATATGCATTTAACATACAAAGCCATGCTCCATTGTTTATGTGTTGAGTTATTGAGTTTCTTGGAGAGTGCGTTGAGTTTTTTATGAAGGTTGAGAACCACACAGGGCATTCCTTTCATATGTTGTTTTAAATGGCCATAGTTCCAAAGTGTAATGGTTCATATATGCATACATGTGTTGAATAGTTTTTTAAAGGGATATGTATGATGAGTGTATATTAGGGTTGGTTCCTTTTTTTAAAAGCCATGAAAAGGGTTGGTTAAAATGAGTTGTGAATGGTTCGTTTGAAATGAAAATATGGTATGATATAGAAGTGCGACAGTTTAATGTATATGCCTACATTAGAAGTTTTGACATAGTATAGAGTGAAGTTTTTCCATTTATAAAATCAATTTCTTACCTAATCATGAAGGTATAAAATAAGACTATAATATTTTTTGAAATTGAAAGCAGAAACTTTTTTTGATAATGCATTCACTCATCTACATAGTTGGAGTGGTTTTCTCTACCAAAGAGAACTACCATGAGTGTTCCAAGAAGATAAAGCACACCTTGATTTTCAATGAGTTGTGGAAAGGAGTTTGTGAAGGAGAAGGGGGAAATCCTCTTGAGAAGCCCACATATGACAAGGAGCTTGACATATGGGAGAACAAGAATAACAAGGTCTATGCCTTGATTGCAGTATCAATCAATAAAGAGGTGATTCATTATAGTATTCCACTTACGAATGCTTTTGATGCTTTAAGGAAGCTGAAAGAATTATATGACTCACACTCTAAGCTAGAAGTTGTTCAATTGATGATCTATATGTTTAGTTTAGAATTGAAGGATGATGATCCCCTTGCATTATCTTATGAAATAAGAACCATTATTCATGACATAGAATCCACCAGTGCTAAAATGGATGTTCCTCTCACTATTTTTTCAAGTAATTATATCCCACTTATCCCCATCATATTGAGTCATTACAAGTTAGTGACAAACTTTGAAAGATTTATTTTCACTCTTTGGTGGAGAAGTTTGCTGAAAGAGAGAAATATTTTTGGAAGAAGAATACAACTGCCCAGTTTCTTGAAGAAAATTTATGCCTTGCACAAAAAGAGAAGAATCAGGGACAAGATTATTCTAGAGGAAGAGGTGGCCAAAGAGGACGAGGAAGGAAGAATTTTAGAGGCAATGAGGCAAACATTTCCAAGGAGAAACGTATGATCTTAATTGCACATGATGTAACAAAAATTGTCATGATGATTCCACATGTAAGCTATCAAGGGAAAATATTGGACAAGAAAGGGACGAAGGGAAAGGAGAATCATCATATAAAGGAAAAGGTAAAGCACCCGAGTCTGCTCATTATGTAGGGAACATTGCAAAATTGGAGTAACTAAAGACTTATTTAATTCTTCACTTGCTTCATGGAAATATGATTGGTTGATTGATTCAGGAAAAAATTTCCACATGAATTTTAGAAGAGATTTCTTTGAATAATTCATTGACAATGTTCATGAAGTAGTCTACTTTGTGGACAAGTAAAAACTCAAGCCATCAGGATTAAACTGCTTGGTCTTCAAGAATTTCTTCTACATGATGTTCTCTACCTCTCGAAGTTGAGGATAAACTTACTGCATTTGGTTCACATCCACCAGCAAGGAAACTCCATTTACATATTTTATGGAAAATTTGAGGTCAAAAAAGCATCATACCACTCACTTGTCATGACTAGGGTAGAAGAAGAAAAACTATTGAAGGTGCAAGGAAGCTTTGCTCATGCAAATAAATTTTCATACTGTTCTCACTATAATGAAGGTACACTTCCATCAAGTCTTTTATGGCATGTTATATTTGGACATTTGAACTATGAAAACCTTCATTTGTTGAAGAAAAATGGTGTTACTGGTTTGCCTACAATTCCTAGGAAACTTAAGCAATGTGATGCTTGTATCTTAGGAAAGCACGACAAACATTCTTTTCATGATTCTCATTCCAGAGCAAATAGAAACAATGAACTCATTCATTATGATTTGTGCGGACCAATGTCTGTTCCTTTTGCAAATGGTAATAAATACACTGCGACATTTATTGATGACTACACTAGAATGTGGTGGGTATATTTATTGAAAAACAAATTCGAAGCTTTTGAAATATTAAAGAAATTTCATGCATGGATTGAAAATGATACACAATCTCATATTGGATATGTTCATATTGATAATGGAAAAAATATACTTCAAATGAATTTGAAAAATATCTTCACCAACATGGGATCAAACATCAATCAATCATGCCTTATAATCCCCAACACTATGAAGTAGCTGAAAGAATGAATAAGACATTCTTAAATATGTTACATTCAATGACGTTTTTCAAGAATGTTATGCTGATGTTTTGGGATGATGTAGTTCTATGTGTTGCATATATAAAGAATAGGTGTGCATCTCATGCTCTAAAAAAGAAGGTTTTTGGTTTGCTTGTTATGCTTTGATATGTAAGGACCAAATAAAAAAACTTGGTGTAAGGAGTCAAAAATGTATCTTCTTGCGGTACTTAGATACCTCCAAAGCATATTGTCTCTATGATGAAGTAAATAATAATTTTATAATATCTATAGATGTGATCTTTATTGAATCTTCCAAGACTGACAATGGTGTTGAATGGCATCTTGATCGCTTGGACAAATTTAGGAATTCAATTTTTTTTTAAGAGTTTGATAATGAGATTCCACATCTTGAAGGGGGGATCCCTATACTAGATCAATCTATGGAATCTCCTTCTAAAGCACTCTCTCCCCCTCATGAAGCTCCAAACACTGATCAAGAAGACACTTTGAGATATGTGATTAAGAGAATTGGGAGGCTAAATCTTGATTCATCTCCATCCCGGTCAATTGAGTAGATTGGGCCATCCTAGAAAGGTCCTCCAAATGGCTCACAAAGACACTTGAAAGCATCCATCTTGATGAGGTTGGAAAGACAAGGAAAATAATCTATGCTAGGAAGAATGGAAGCTATTTAAATGGTTCTGATTCACTTGTTGATATGGATGTTTGTTATGATTGTGAACTAAATTTTTCCACATATTTCAAACAAACTTCCTTCAAAGAAGCTACTTCTCATGATGAATGGAAAGAAGCGATGTAGAAATAATAGGATTCTTTGATAAATAATGACACCTGGAAGCTAATTTATCCTCCATTGGGAACCAAACCAATAGGCTAAAAGCGGGACTTCAAGAACATGTATAAAGTAAATGGCTCACTTGAAAAGCATAAAGCTAGGCTCAAGGAAAATGCTTTTGCATAGAAGGAAGGGGTCAATTATGAGGATAATTCCTCCTCCCCACCAAAACAAAATGTGATACCATCCAGACTCTCTTTGCCTTGGCAGCTTAGAACGGTTGGAAAGTGCATCAAATGGATGTAAAAAATTCTTTCTTGAATGGAGATATGAAAGAGAATGTTTTTACTTCCTAATAAGAATGATGTTTTTGTGAAGGGCCAAGAACAAAGAGTGTGAAATCTTGTCAAATCCTCGTATGGCCTAAAACAAGCACCATGAGCCTAGTACGAGAAATTGACCAAGCATATTCTGAAAATCAATTTCATACACTATGATCTTGATGATGGAACTTTGTTTGTCAATAAAGTTGGAAAAATAGTTGTATATTTTGTTCTTTATGTAGATGACTTTCTGATTATAGGGAACAATGAGAACTACATTGCATCCATAAAGAAAGAATTGGGGAAAAGCTTTGAAATGATAGATTTGAGATATGTTCACTATTATCTTGGTACTGAAGTACCCCAACATCTGAAGTTTATATTCCTCTCTTAGAAGAAGTACAATGAATATATTTTGAACAAGTTTGGAAAATCTGAGTGCAATCCTTTGACTACTCCAATGGAACAAAATTTAAAATTCACATCCAATAAAGGGAAATAATTTGAGTATGCAACAAAGTACAAACTACTTGTAGGAAGTCTCAACTACCTAACTACTACTAGACCAAATATTTAATTTTCTATTGGAATTCTCTCTAGGTTTTTGTAAAATCCTTGTGAGAGTCATTGGTCTGCTACAAATAGTGTTCTAAAATAATTGAAGGGAACACAAGACTTTGGACTCAATTATACACACGTAGATAAATTTAGCTTGATTGGATACACTGATTCAAATTTTGTGTTAGGAACCTATAATACTAGTGTATCCCCCTTATTTTTATTATTGTGCCCATGTAGCCCCCATATTTTTATTTTTGTGCCCCATAGAATCCCACTATTGTTATTGTTGTGCCCTTACATTATTTTTGTTATGTGGGCTTTGATTATATTGTGACCCCTTAGAATCCTATATATATAAATGAGGTATTGTCATTTGTATCATGCAAGAATTGTTCATTTATGTAATGTAAAGGAGGTCCCCCCCTTGAAGAGGATATTTTTTAATTCGTTGACCAATATTTTCTTCTATTTTATGAGTTGGTTGCATAACATTTGGTATCAGAGCTTTGGATTCTAGAGTTTCGCTTCTACAAACAGGTCATCGTGGAATTTTCGCTATAATGTTTTTTATACGAAGGCTTAGAAGCTGAAATTTTTACCACAAGGATACGAAATTTGATGAAATTTTTGTAAAAATTTTAGATCTTGTTTCGCTATATTTCTAGAGATATGGTCCGAAGAAGTTAGTGTTTTTGCATGCTCCATAATTTCATCTCAAATAGGTGACCTTTGGAGAATCGTCATATCTTCATACACAAGCATTGAATTTGAATTTCGTAAAAAAATTATGAAAGTAAATAGACTGTAGTGTAATGTATATCATTTTCAAGGACAAAGGTCAAAACAACGACACATGACACTCCATACAAGTTCAATCTATGGAACCATGCTATAATCATGACATCCTAGGAGATTGGACATAACTTTATCTCGAAGAATCCAAATTTGGTCTGAATTGTGGCATTGGAAAGAAGACACATAGGGATACCATAGTACTAAATTTTATACCTTGGAGATTCGAATTTATAGGGATACAACAGATTCAATATCAAGCTGCTACAAGCTAGAAAAATGTGTGTATTTGTTTTTAAATTGGCATAATTTTTGTTTGAAAAATCATTTTGAACTAATTCAAGGGGAATATTAAAGCATAAATATCATTGTTTGATTCCAAAATGACTCGAAGCAAGAAAATGGAAACACCTATTAAGAAACCAGAAATATCTACTACGAAGCATGAAGAACATGAAGAAATGCAACATGATATATAAAAATTACGAGACCAAGTGCAACAAATTTCGCTTTTTCAAAGAGTAAAAAAAAGTGAAATGGAAGCTAAGATAGATGGTTTGAAGAATGGTATGGAAGCTAATATGGATGGTATAGAAGAAAAAATGAAAGGAAACATGGAAGAATTGAAGAATGGCTTAAAAGTAGGCATGGAAGGTTTGAAGGAAGGTTGACAAAGTTGCTACAAGAAATGCTTCCTAATGTCGAAAAGGTATTAGATGAAACTCATGATGAGAAAAAAAATTAATGTTAATCATGATTCCATAGACTCTAAATTTTTATTGAAGACCCACCATATTCCAATGATTGATATGAGGAAGTTTTATGGCAAGGATCCAGTAACATGGATACTACAGATGGAGCAATATTTCGATCTCCATAATGTGCAACACACACAAAAGGTACACATTGCAACTTTATATTTAGAACACAATTAGTTTGTATGATATCAATGAATTTGTTCTCATAAAGCACTTGTTAGTTGGTCATTTTTTATGGAGGAAATGATAGCACATTATGAGGATACAAAAATAAACACCTTTTTAGCCAATTTATAAATCTCAAACAAAAGGGTTAAATGGCATATCACATTAAGGACTTCGAAAAATTGAATATTAGGGTAAATGATATTCCAGAGGAGAATAGGATTGATGTATTCTGTTGTCATTCTGTATTTTTGAGGTTGAGGGAGTAAACACATAGGACAACATCAAAACCACTTTGGAAGCTCGGATCTAGCCCTGCTAGTGTCAAAGAGGGATCTCTCTATACAATTTAGCTATAATTCGTGTAAATTTTAGGCTAGTTATTACTATAATGATTTTTTTTAATTGGAATTCTTGGTTGATTAAATTGTTATAATTTCATTGGGATATGGAGTCTAAAGATTAACTGGATCTGCATCAAATTTTAAAGGAGTTTCATAGGGCAAGCTAGGTTGCACTAGTTGGATCTTTCAGAAATTTAAATGGATTATGAAACAAAAGAAGTGTAAGATTCAGTAGAAACTAAGGAGAAATGAAGAATTCCTTAATTTGACTTCAACAAAAAACATATAAATTACTAACAACCAAAATAGGGTGCTCTGTATAACATATCCTATTCATCATAGTTTTTGTTATGTAATTAAGATTTTCAGAAATAACAGAGAAAGGAAAAAATGATTAAACACATAAACTGAAGAAAAACATCACCATTTCGTACACCACATGAATCCTGTGAAAATTTCCTTATATTATTGATGTTCCCAACAATTGGTAAATTACAATTCGCAGAGGAAAATTATATTCAACAATCAACCCTTAATACTTCACAGAGTGAAGTATTTATAAAAATAATTGCAAAATAATTACAAAATCACTGTCTCAACCGACAGTGTATTATTAGCATTATCCTAAACAATAAAATCGATCTTTTGCAGAATGATAGGAAAGGTGGACAAATGTATGAAGAGGTGGCTCTGTTTTGGTCGATTCGGTTGCTGAATCAACCTAAAATTACGCTGAACTAGCTATTGTGTTGGCTGATAATTCTTACTGCATCCGAGTTACTTTTTAATCCAGTAAATGACATACTTCCTCCCATCTTTTTTCATCTGAAATGGTTAACTTAATTACCCTTCGGTAAATATCATAAACCTCAATATACTTTGAAAATGTTGGCTTTACTGTGAAGACATGTTTCACCTCATTCTGAATAAAGAAGTCATTTCCCATAGTCTCTAAGAATGCTCTAGCTGTCAAGCTGCCTTTTATATCACTAAATTAGAGAATGCTTCTGGCCACTTCCTTCATCTTTAGAACATAATTTTCTTGAGTAATCAGTTTATCATTAATCACATATATGCTGGGCAATCCTTTTTGAATTAATGCTTCAATCCTGTTGACAACCCTGTTCACTCCCAACTCTAGTGTTTCACATCTCTCTTCTAATTGATCATTGAGATTTCTTTTAGTCAAAACTTTCTTGACTTCCAAGACAGTGGTAGTCTTGTCACCAATTCCTAACTCTTTAGGTTCATAATTATTCTTTGAATTTAAGATTTTGATGATATTTGAGGTTTCTATAGGCATGTCTCCCAAATTTTCCCTTACTTGAACAATGGTTTTAGTGGCCTTTTGTATCAGTTCTTTCTGTTCAAAAATGATTTGGATACATGGCCAAATCTCATTCATGGAGTCCATAATACCCATCCAAATGGTTTCCTTGGCTTGGGCCAAGGTTTGACCAATTGATGTATCCTTCTCCACCTTTTGTAACCTCTCTAGTAACCTTTGTGACTTCTACACTTCAACTAGACGAGAAGCTTCAATTCTGGCTTTCTGTTCTTGTAGAGATTTGAGCTGCCCATTCGATTTATTAATTTATTTTGACTGGATTGACATATTTTCCAATTCTTTTGTCACTTGTTCAACACTTGTATTTTGATTTGAAGAAGTTGCTGCAGTTGCTATTCCTGTAGTCGAGATTTGAGTGATGGGTATAACATCCAAGGGGACTATGGCTACCGTTCGACTCTGCTCTTTCTCTTTGATCATTTTCTCCATTTTTGCCTCCATCTGTCTGATCTAAATATTCTTCTCTATGATTAGCTTCATCATGTCAGCCTTCTGTGTCTCATTTTCTTTAATATCTTTAGTCAAGGGATCCTCTGTATTTGAAAATTTCAACTGATTTCTCAATGCTGCAATGTCAACATTTTTCTTCTTGATGATCTCCTCTACAACATTTATATCTTTATGATCATATCCTATTTTGACTACCAAATCTTCCAAAGATTTTATCCTATTGTCCTTTGCTAAAGAATATACCTTTTCCATTTTCAACTAGGACTGAATGTTTTCATATGAAACCTGCAGCCTAGATAATGACATGGCACTATTATTTAAGGTAGAGGAAATCATCTTACTAGTCTATTTATGCATCTCCATTTGATCAATGGTATGGATATCTTTGGTGCTGAATTCAAATGATGTACTCTTGTAATCTACTGGTGTCTTTGGATGTGTAATTTGGGCCTCAAGGAAGGCCATCTGCATCTTTCCCTGCTTTGTATCAAAAAATGATAATAATCTGCTTTGTGAACTGGAAGCTTGCTTCCAAAACTGATTGTAGGTGATGTTCTTAAGAATTTCATTCTTAAGTTTGATCTCTCGGTACCTCTCAAAAACAATTTTTTCCTTTTCTCCTTTGACATCTTGCAAAGACAGCTCTGTTTCTTTTTGACCATGTGAAATTAAAGGTCCAGTAGGAGATGTAACAAACTTGCTGCTTGCAAGTGGTGTTTCTCCGATTATGATGGTAGCTTGGTCTTCTACCTCCTTTTCTGCATCTGTCCTAGGAGTGACCTTTTCTCTTTTGTTGTAACGGATTCTGAAATTCTTTGCCTCACTACCTGTTGTTGATGATGATCCCTCCTCTCTCTATCTTTTACCTATTTTCTCCTGAGAAGTGGGAGTCTGTAAATTTGAAGTAGAAAACAATTTTTCTTCAGTTTCTTGTAATGTATTCTTTGCCCATTTTGACTGGTTCACATATTTCTCTATCTCAGGCCTTGATGTATGGATATATGGGGTAGTTTTTCTTTCTACTCCAAGATTTTAAATAATACCCCAAGGGTCATAAGACCATGTGAAACTCAAGACGAATTTCATCTCTTCAAGGATCTTATCTGCCTCTTCTCCTACTGACCTGTTGTTGTATATGAAAGGGCCTACTTGTGTCTTTATCCAAAACTGATACTTGTCCTTTGCTACCACAAAGTGAATATCACCTAAATTTAACATTTGTCTGATGTATTCCAGGGGAAAAATCCTCATGGGGAGGTATTTTGGGAGCTTGTATGGTTCTAACTCGCATCCATAAGCTCTGATTTCAGTGTAATTCTAGTATAAATACCAGTCTCCAGTCCTAACCTGATCTGTCAAATGTAGAATCCTTTTAATGTATTCACTGATTCTGGGTTGTGCTGAGCTGTTTAGGATATTCATAACTGGGTGAACAAACTCTTCAATGAACTGTTTATAGGAGAATTCCTACTTCTCTTTCATCACTAAAGAAGTCCAAAATATCAGAGGTTGTTGGTTTCCCTCTTCATCTAGCTTCTACATAGAAAAACTGAACATGCCTGCTCGATCATGTAGAAACATATAAATTAAAAATTGAAGTGTAATTAAACACTTGTTCTGTTGGAAATTTAAGAAACTGCTCATCAATGTTATCAGCCAAGAATTGATTGAAATTAAACAAAATAGATGGTTTGCTATCTGTGGAAAAAATGGAAAGGAAGCCTAGAATGGGTTCATCTACTCAATGATCAGAATAATAACCCAAAATGTATGAAATTATGGTTATAATATGTTTAGCTTGATCAGGGAAGATTGAGAAAGGGTATGGAGGATTCTTCTTTGGTAATTGGGCATTTTCTGGTAAGAAGATCTTAGAAATCTTGGTTCTTGTAGAGAAATCAAGCTTCTGATAAAGTTGGGTGAGGGATTATAAGGAAAATGGGGCACTGTTTTCCATAGGGGGAGCTAGCATCATCTGGTTTATAGATTGGGCAGTAATTGTAAAAAGGATCTCACTAGATGGGGTCATAATGGCTCTTTGGATGGGAATATAACAGGCTTGACATTTCCTCATGAATTCAAGGGCATGGAAGGTAAGAGGGAAAATATAGTGAGGAAGATTGGACTCCGAGAGTCCAATTTCATCTATTTTGTTAGCATGTTTATCCTCTAGCCAACAGTAAAGCTCCAAAAATTCACAGTAGCACTGTGTCTCACTGACCCTATAATCCCTATCGGCTAATGGAATATGATCTAAGTCTATGGATGAAGGGATTAATGGATTAACAGGGTTCTCCTGGTTCTGGCTCTTTAGAGGAATTTTTAGATCAGTGGACAATTAACGGTGATGGAAGAAAAATCTTACTGGAATAATTTTTAGGTTATGAGTCATTAGGGGAGGGGAGACATAACATTGACAATTTGATCTGCTTCAATAATATTTTGAACCTAGTCTATTTGCAGAGAAACTTGGGAATTAAGGAGAATAAGAGAGTGAAAGGGACAAAGAAGATGGTTCAAGGTTTTTTAAGGAAGGATGTTAAGTTCCGTTGGAGCTTGGCGTGGGACCCTTGAAGTCGAATGGTTACCCAGGAAGGAAAATTTAATGCTCAACAGTAATTTTTCCAGGAAGGCATTTCATTGGGCAACGACTATGAAACATGGTGCGACAGGAGTGGCGGGAGTGTCGGATAGGGACACAGTAAAGAATTGTGGGATAAAAATGGTTTTTGGAGGGGGTAGAAGGAGGTAAGCGGTATTGGATGGGGAGGTGCGAAATACAGAGAGGACGCCACATAATGATGGGGCCCAACGGGGAAAACTACCTTTTTAGACCCCCCTCGGCAGTAAAGTGAGGATGGAGAGGGGGGCCAAAAATAAATGAGGGGCATCGATCCAAAAGGTAAGAGGATCCCAATGCTTTAACTGTGGCCCCCTTTTAACTATAAACGAAAAAAGAACTTTTTGTCCATATGAGCCTTTGTCATTGCTTTTGAAACTTAGGATATTATTTGGGATATAAAACATGTCAAAAATACTTTATCCCCATCGTGCCTTTCTTTTACACTGTTACTAAGAGTTAGGGCAACAGGACATAAATATACTTGTGAAAACCAAACTATTTATTCCTACCCTTTTCTAAGTTAACATTTTTTTATTTTTCTAAAGGGGCGCATTTAGAGTAGCAAACCCATATTATTTTCTTTTATGAAAAATGAAAAAATACTTAAATTCTATCACATATTTCTCTTATTGATTCAGATTAATAGTTGAATCAATGTCATTTTATACCTAACTACTCATTTACCAAGATTAAACTGTTTGGAAAATCTTCATTCTCTAATCTAATTTATAGAAATTCAAACATGTTTAACCAAGATTATACTGTATGATTAAACAAATAACTAGTCATTGTGGCATTTCTAAACAAGCTGCACACAACCTTTATTTATTAATCATGAAGAGAACTACCTATCGATAGTGGAATTTAGATTTGTAACACTTTCAGTATTATTTTCTTTTTGTTTTTATTTCTTGTGATGGAGTTCTATCTTTTATTCTGTTTTTTCAATGTTTTTTTATTTTTCCTTTTTCTTTGTTTAATATACCCTCTTTCCATTTTTATTCTGTTTTCTTTTGGAAATCATTTTCAAATTGACAATTGTTTACAATATAACATTACTGAGATAAAATACTTAATCACCTTGAGATCATGTAAATTATAGGACCCTAACAGTGGCTCTAGCTGGGGATGGCACTCTCCATGTGAGGTGCCAAGAACATTTGATCAATAGCCTTGAGTGTTCCATTTCAAAAATATCTACACCTGATTTCTTTTGTTATTGGAGTAATTATGGTAGCATATCAATCGAAGCTTAGGGCCTTCTCTGCGGGCTTCAAATTCTGTCAATAGGTCACCCAATCAAAATAATAAAAACAATGATATTTACAATGGTTTGATGTAAGAAAACCTTTATTTATAAGAGAAATAATGCTTCAGCATTCTGCCATTCACAGGTCCACCAGGAATTTCTTTTCCATCTGGATGTCTGAGGAAAATGCATTGTGTCCTCTGAAAGCATCAAAGATATAAGGTCATGTCCACACATTGTCAAATTTTCCATGCTTTCCTTTGTTGTCTCTTCTGGAATCCCATTTTAAAACTCTGTAACCTAAGGTGAAATCATTTGATTTAGTTCTTTTATCAAAAATATTTTTGATATTCTCCTGGATGACTTGAGCTTTATTGTAGACTTCTTCCCTAGATTGTTGCAATTGAATAATCTGATCAATCCTCCTCTGGATGTCATTAGGCTCAACCTGCAATTCCTAAATTATCTTCATAAATGGAACTCCCAAAGAATATGGAAAAAAAACATCCATCCAGTAAACCAATTGGTATGGTGACATGCCAATTGATTTCTTTGTTGTGAGTCTATCAACCGAAAGTTCATTTATTAACTTGTTCTGTCATGCCTTTTTGTTCTCTTCTAACAAATTTTTAATAATGTTTACCAGACTCTTATTTGAGGATTCAGCCAACCCATTACCCTGTGGGTAATAAGAAATTGAATGTCCCAAAGTAATATGATACTTATTGCAGAAGTCTATCATTTTCTTGGATTTGAAAGCTACAACATTATCTGTAATGCGCTTGTTGGGGCAACCAAATCTAGAAAAATATTGGTTTCCAGAAATTTGATAATAACGACATCAGTAGCCAATCTGGAGGGTGTGGCCTCAATCTAGTTAGTGAAGTAATTGGTAGATGTGAGGATCCATTTATGTTGGGAGAGGATGGTGGATGTATTTCTCCAATGAAATCCAATCCCCATTGTTGGAAAGGACTTTCAATATATATGGGTTTTAAAGGCAGAGGCAATAGTTTTCTTTTCCCCTCAAATATTTGGCATTTGTGGCAAGAGTTTACCTTCTTATGAACATCAAGGAAAAGGGTAGGCTAGTAGAAACCAGCTCTAAGGATCTTGTTAGCAATGGTTTTCCAGTATAGATGTCCACTGCATTCACCTTCAAGGAATTCCTGAATTGTTCTTTCTGCATCATCTTTCAATAGACACTTTAGTAAAATACCACCAACATCTTTCCAATATAAAACATTATCTATGATGAAAAATTTCACTTCTTTTAATTTTAGAAATATAGCCTTTGTCTTAGTTAAACCAAGAGGAGCATTTAAATTGAATAAAACAAAAATGAGGTCTGCATACCAGGGTGAGGTCATAAAAGCCTCATCTAATTGTGGAGTCGCCTTCTCCTCCTGATCATCTAGTGCAGCTACAAAGTTGATATCAAATGAATTAAAGTTAGACTCAGCCATCAATTTGGCTAATCCTTGTCCTTTAATAATCTTGGTGGGCTTCATTTCTATGTCACACTCAAGAATGATGGCAATCCATTTGCCTCTTTTACCATCTGGTCCATTTTGGGTTAAAATATCCTTGACCACAACATTTGGTACATAAGCAATTATGTGAGAATGGAGGATATACACCCTGAAATCTTTGATTGCTTTTATTAATGCAAAGGCTTGTTTTTCCATTATGTTATATTTTAATGCAACATCCCTTAAATCCTTGCTGAAGAAAGAAATGGGTTGTTCAAATCCATCATTGTTTTTCTGTAAAAGAATAATTGCAACAGTGTGCTCAGATGCAAATGAAAGATTAGGACTCGTTCTTTTGTTATTGCTTGTTTAACTTGATCAAATGATTTCCTAGCCTCAATGTTCCATCTTATTTCTGAATCTCTTTTCAACATATTTGTTATGTTTCTGAGGATTTATGCAAGGTTGGGGATGAATCTCCTTAGGAATTTTATCCTGCCAATAAATGATTGAAGTTCCTTAATGTTTCTAGGATGGTTGATTTTCAAAATGTCTTCAATCCTTTTGGGATCAATTTTAATACCTTCCTTAGAGATGATATGACCAAGAAGTTTTCCCTCTTCAAGGCCAAAAAGTGTTTTCTTAGGATTTAGTGAAATTCCAAACCTTCTGCATTTCTCAAATACTCTTCTCAGATGTAACAAATGTTCTTCATCAGTTTTAGAATAAACAATAATGTCATCTAGATAGATCACAATAAACCTACCAATTTCATCAGCAAAGGCAATATCCATTGCTCTTTGAAATGTGGCTCCAACATTCATTAACCCAAAAGGAATATTCACATACATGAAGGTACCCCATGGAGTAGTAAAAGTCATTTTATCTTGATCATTAGGGTGAACTAAAATCTGATTGTAGCCAGAGAAACCATCCAATAAGGAAATCCTAGAAGATCCAACTACTTTCTGTAAGATATGATCCATTTTTGGTAAAGGGTCATTGTCTTTTAAGGAAAATTTATTAAGTTTTCTAAAATCTATGCATAATCTGATTTCACCTGTTTTCTTCCTAGTTGGTACTATATTGCAAACCCATTTAGAATACCTAAGAGGGACTATGATTTTAGAGTCATACATTCTTTTAATTTCTTTCTCAATCAGAGGCAGCAAGACTGCATTTATTATTCAAAGTTTTTGTTTAAATGGTTTCTGATCCACTTTAATTGGAATTTTATGTTTTATAATCTATGTATCATAAGTTTTTAGATATTCATAGCTCCAGGCAAAAACCTCACTGAATTATTTGAATAAAGAAATGTATTTTTGTTTTTCAGTAGTTGGCAGTGATTTGGACAGTTTTATGATTTTAGGATCTTTTTCACTACCTATGTTGCACTCTTCTACTGCTGCCTCTGTGGGCTCAATCTTAGGCTTCTTAGCTACATCATTGAAATAAAATAATTCTTCTAGTGAAACTAAACCTCTACGTAAAACATTATCCTTTAACTAAAGTGTTTCATACTCTTCTTTCTCTGGATCTATCTCAAGCAATTCTAATTTATTTACAACTTTAATTATGTGTATATTTACATCTGAGTTGTCTAACTGCCTTTCTACATTAGAATGTACAACTATTTGATTATCTAATTTAGGCTCTAAGTCTATGCTATCATCTTCATATTCATCCCTAGACTGCATAAAGATTTCAATTTGTTTATCATTGCCAAACACCTGCGAATACTTCATATTATCTGGTACAACTAGTCGATGTTTCACTTCCACTGTATACTGTCGATTAGGGTAAGGCATTTTATAGGAGCTGGCTGAAAAAAACAAAATATTAGCCAAGATATTTTGATTTGTAGGAATTGCAGAAATGTCATATTCCACAAAACTCTCTATAAAATCAAGCACAACATTTATGTATGCTCTCAATCTAGGGTGTTTGGTCGAATGCTCTCCTTTAATTTGTTTTATGATTAGCTCAACATCCCCTTGAATGGAGATTCTCTTGGCACCCAATTTTTTCAATAATTGCAATCCTAATATAAGAGCTTCATACTCGATTATGTTGTTTGTAAATTGAAAGTTGACCTTGTATGAATGACCTTCAAAATGATTGTTTCCTGTGTTTGCAACCCACACTCCTACTCCAGAACCATCTTTACTACAAGAGCCATCAAAGCTCATATTCCAAAGAGGTTGATGAAGAGCGTTTTGTTCTACTATTTGTGTAGAAATATCAGTTTATGCTTTGATAACTTGAGTGTTGATGTCTCCATTATTATAAAGAATGAAAGTCTAAATCTAAGCAGACAAAGTAAAGAGGATGGTTGTGAGGATTTTCTTGACTACTCACAATGAATTTCATCAAAGTTTCCCTATATAATATTCTTTGCTGACCAAAGACTGGTATGGTGGCAAAGGTCATATCCATTTGTAAGGTCCCTTGTAGCTTTTCTCCCCATGAGCGTGACAACAACATGCCATACTTAGGGGGTATATCTGCAACCACTATGTCTATTACCAGAATTTTGGACGAGATTTGAGATAAAGTAACAAAAAGTCTTTGATGAGACCTAAACATCTTAGTTTGTTTGAATCAAAGGAATATAAAATCCTTATAAGGCCTGCTAATGTCAAGTCCTAGTTTTTCCATAACAATTTTAGGCATTAAATTGCGGGAAGCACCTGAATCTAACATAACATTATGGAGGATCTTATCATGAATATTTAGGCTAAAATAGAATGGAGGAACACCCCCTTCCTGTGGTTTGCCCTCAAGTTCTGGCCAAAATAAGAGTTTAGTCTGGTCATCATTCAAATTAACAGAATATTTATTTTCCCCTATGTTTAGAGCTTTCATCACTTGAGGTCTGTCCATATTCTTGTTCATTAACTCTATTAGAGGAATGGGATTTTTTAGTTTTGATAATTCATTCTCAATTTCGAATGATATTTGAATATTAATCAGGCTGCGAAAATCAGATTGATCAGTAATTTCTTTTGATATAGGTTCTTTCTGTTGACTTATGGTTGGGATATCAGTTTGAGTAGTTGTGGAAACACTATCAACTATCTTTTTGGTAGGATTTTCTACTTCCTTTTTTCCAGAATTATCAACAATTTTCTTGGGAGAATTATCTATGGTCTTCTTAGCATCAGTGTCAGAGGATTTCTTTGCATGATTCTCATAGTTTTTACTGTTGAGAGTGTCTGAATTCTTTTTGATCCTAAGGTTATACTGCTTATAAACTTCCATAATGGCATTCTCAAAACCTTGTTTATATTCATCTGATTCCTCAGAGTCAAGTTCGGTTTGAGTTAGGAGGAAAAGTTCTTTCTCCTCTTGAGTGAGAAAAACAAATTCATCATCATTTATTCCCATCAAATTTATTTGAATGGCATATAGATATTCAATAATATTACCCTCATCATCAGTATAGTTTTCCTGAAAAGGAGGTCGGACTTGCTGGTTTGGACCCTTCTTTCTCATTGTTTGATTTGGGGAATATTTCTTCTGAAGTTTTCGTTCCTATTTTGAGGAGAAATTTGATTTTCTTTCATTTGAGATTGATCATTTGTGTTTACCCTTTACATCATTGTTTCCACTACCATCACTAGGTTATCAATTTTGTGATCAGAAGTAGAAGTTGAAGGCTCTTCATTAATTGTAACCCCACGTTTATATTTTAGTTTGGCCTTCTTGGTTAAGATGTTAGCTTCAAATTTTATAGCATTAGATTGCATTTCTTCTAAAGTTTCTGGGTCTCTCTCTCTAAGTTGATACTCCATGTCTACATCGAAACTATCAGGAAAATCAATTAAAGCCAGACTAGGGGAGGGTTTGATGTCTGTAGGAACTACATTATTAACAATGTTAAACGGTTCACAATATTCCTCCACAATTTCATTGGGTTTTATTTTAAGACTTTTGTATTAATTCAGGAGTTGAAGTGGATTTTTCTTGATTTCCTATCTAGCTAAGAAATTTTGATGGAATGCATCAAGGTTAGCTATACTTCCTACAAGGAAACTCCTAAACCATTTTTTGACATCACCTCCTAAACTTTGAGCAAACAATCTCATATTTACATCAGCCTCATCTACTTCTTGAAGATCAAAAACATCATTCATTCTATCTGTGTCTTGTTGAGCAGTATGAGAACTAGTGTTATCAAATGTTAGAATTTTGGATTGTTAGTCTGCAGGCATAGAATTTAGCTGGGTTGGTAACACCAAAGGTGCATACCTAGCTTCCATAGCTGGTTTGAGAATTTGAGTGGAAGATGGACCTATGGAAGGTGTAGTTGTAGCAACTACATGGATAGTATGAACAACATTCTGAGTTGCTAGAGGTGAAAAATTAGAGAATATAGAACGAGTAGGACTATGGGGTTGTAGATTAATGAATTGGGAAGAATGGGTGGACAAAGAAGCTACTGCAATTGTTAAAGATGAAAATTCAACAGATTGTTGAATATAAGCTTCTTTAATGTCTTGGTCCAAAACCGAGACTAGATCCTGTAATTTATCAAATTGTTGTAACTATTCTATATCAGGATCTAATCCAAGAGGCTGAGTTTGGGGTATATATGGTCGCAGTAAATCTTCATCAATGACAGTCTGATCTACAAAATTCTCATATTTTGTCCTAAATAAAGTATGCTGGAAAGGCAAATCAAACTCTATGTCTTGAATAGTTTCAAGATTCTCAGAAAGAGAGTTAGACCTTGAAAATGTTTTTTTCTCAGGAAGAGAGTTGAACCTAGACAAAGTGCCATTACTACCATGTCTCTCTGTAAGACTTCTCTTTCTCACTAATTTTTCTGGATTATCTAAAAATTCATCAGGGTTGGGATTTGGGTGAGCTCTAGTGAAAATTCTTTTAGGTGCCAGATCCATTGAAAACTCATCACACAGCTAATGAAATTAAAATTAATAACACACTCAAAGATATACAAAGATTACAACCTCAGATCATATATTTCATTGTGATATAAGAGTTTTGATCTATTGAAACACTGATTGACTACCAGGGAATAATTATTTTCAATTTAAAGAGTATTCATCCCCAGTACGGTCGCCACTATGTTGTCATTATGTATTTTTGAGGTTGAGGGAGTAAACACATAGGACACCATCAAAACCACTTTGGAACTTGGGATCTAGCCCTGCCAGCTTCAGAGAGGGATCTCTCTGTAAAATTTAGCTATTTTGGTGTAAATTTTAGGCTAGTTATTACTATATTGATTGTTTTTAATTGGATTGCTTGGTTGATTAAATTGTTATAATTCCATTGGGCCTGGAGTCTAAATATTAACTGGATCTGCATCAAATTTTAAAGGATTTTCATGGGGCAAGCTAGGTTAAACTTGTTGGATCCTTCAAAAATTTAAATGGATTATGAAACAAAAGAAGTGATATTCAGTAGAAACTAAGGAGAAATGAAGAATTCCTTAATTTGACTTCAACAGAAAACATATAAATTACTAACAACTAGAATAGGGTGCTTTGTATAAGATATTGTATTCATCATAGTTTCTATTATGTAATTAATATTTTCAAAAATAACAGAGAAAGGAAACAATAATTAAACACATAAACTGAAGAAAAACATCACCATTTCGTACATCACATGAATCTTGTGAAAATGTCCTTGTATTATTGATGATTCCAGCAACTGGGAAATTACAATTCGTAGAGGAAAATTGTATTCAACAATCAACCCTTAATACTTCAAACGATGAAGTATTTATAAAAATAATTACAAAATCGCTGTCTCAACTGACAGTTTATTATTAACATTATCCTAAACAATAAAATCAATATTTTTCATATTGATAGGCAAGGTGGAAAGCTGAAGAAAAGGTGGCTTTGTTTTGGTTGATTTGGTTGCTGAATCGGACTAAAACTGTGCTACGCTAGCTGTTGTGCTGGCTAATAATTCTTACTGCATTCGAGTTACTTTTTAATCTAGTAAATCACATAGTTCCTCCCGTCTTTTTTCATATGGAATGCTTAACATAATTACCTTTCGGTAAATCTCATCAACCTCGATATACTTTGCAAATTTTTTCTTTACTGTGAAGACATGTTTCACCTCATTCTGAATAAAGAAGTCATTTCCCATAGTCTCTACGAATTCTCTAGCTTTCATGCTGCTTTTTATACCACTGAATTTGATACTGCTTCTGGCCACTTCCTTCATCTTCAGAACATAATCCTCTTGAGTAATCAATTTATCATTAATCACATATATGCTAGGCAATCCTTTCTGAATTAATGCTTCAATCCTGTTGACAAACGCGTTCACTCCCAGCTCTAGTGTTTCACTTCTCTCCTCTAATTGATAATTGAGATTTCTTTTAGTCAAATGTTTCTTGACTTCCAAGATGGTGGTAGTCTTGTCACTAATTCCTAACTCTTCAACTTCATACTTATTCTTTGAATTCAATAATTTGATGATATTGGAGGCTTTTGTAGGCATGTCTCCCAACTTTTCCCTTACTTGAACAATGGTTTCAGTGGCCTTTTGTATCAGTTCTTTCTATTCAAAAATGATTTGGATACATGGCCAAATATCATTCATGGAGTCCAAAATACCCATCCAAATGGTTTCCTTGGCTTGGGCCAAGGTTTCACCAATTGATGTATCCTTCTCCACCTTCTATAACCTCTCTAGTAGCCTTTGTGACTTCTGCACTTCAACTAGACAAGAAGCTTCAATTCTTGCTTTCGGTTCCTATAGAGCTTTGAGCTACCCATTCAATTTATTAATTTCTTTTGACTTAATTGACATATTTTCTAGTGTTTTTGTCACCCATTCAACACTTGTAGTTTGAGTTTAATAAGTTTCTAAAGTTGTTGTTCCTGTAGTTGGGATTTGAGTGATGGGTATAGCATCCAAGGGGACTATGGATACCCTTTGATTATGCTCTTTCTCTTTGATCATTTTCTTCATTTCTGCCTCCATCTGTCTGATCTAAATATTCTACTCTATGATTAGCTTCATCATGTCAGCCTTTCATGTCTCATTTTCTTCAATATCTTTAGTCAAGGGATCCTCTGTAGCTGGCAGTTTCAACTGCTTTCTCAATACTGCAATGTCAAGATTTTTCTTCTTGATGATCTCCTCTGCATCATTTATATCTTTAGGATCATATCCTATTTTGACTACCAAATCTTCCAAAGATTTGATTGTATTGTCCTTTGCTAAAGAAGATACCTTTTCCATTTTCAACTGGGACTAAATGTTTGCATATGAAACCTGCAGCTTAGATAATGACATGGCAGTAGTAGTTAAGGTAGAGGAATCATATCACTAGTCTGTTTATGCATCTCCATTTGATCAATGGGATGGATATATTTGGTGTTGAATTCAAATGATGTGCTCTCATAATATGCTGGTGTCTTTGGATGTGGAATTTGGGCCTCAAGGAAGGCCATTTGCATCTTTCCCTGCTCTATATCAAAAAATGATAATAATATGCTTTGTGAACTGGACGTTCTCTTCCAAAACTGATTGTAGGTGTTGTTCTTAAGAATTTCATTCTTAAGTTTGATCTCTCGGTACCTCTCAAAAACACTTTTTTCCTTTTCTCCTTGGACATCTTGCAAAGATAGCTCTGTTTCTTTTTGACCATGTGAAATTGAAGGTCCAGTAGGAGATGTAACAAACTTGCTACTTGCAGGTGGTGATTCTCCAATTATGATGGCAGCTTGGTCTTCTATCTCATTTTCTGCATATGTCCTAGGATATTTGCTCTTTACCTGTAATTGATTGTGAAATCCTTGGCCTCACTACTCGTTGTTGATGATGATCCCTCCTCTCTCTGTATTTTACTTGTTTTCTTCTGAGGAGTGGGATTCTGTAAAATTGAAGTAGAAAACATTTGTTCTTCAGCTTCTTGCAATGTATTCTCTGCCCATTCTGACTGGTTCACATATTTCTCTATCTAAAGCCTTGAGGTATGGATATATGGGGTAGTTTTTTTTTCAACTCTCAGCTTAGAAATGATACCCCAATGGTCATAATACCATGTGAAACTCATGATGATTTCATCTCTTTAAGGATATTATCTAATTCTTCTCCTGCTGACTTGGTGTTGCATATGAAAGGCCCTACTTGTGTCTTTATCCAAAACTGGGACTTGTTCTTTGCCACCATAAAGTGAATATAATATGAATTTAACATTTGTCTGATGTATTCCAGGGAAAAAAAATCCTCATGGGCAAGTATTTTTGGAGCTTGTATGGTGCTAACTCGCATCCATAAACTCTGATTTCAGTGTAATTATGCTATAAATACCAATCTCCAGTCATAGCCTGATCTATCAAATGTAGAATATTTTTGATGTCTTCACTGATTTTGGGTTGTGTTGAGCTGTTTAAGATATTCATAATTGGGTTAAAAAAACTCTTCAATGAACTGTTTATAGGAGAATTCATGCTGCTCTTTCATCACTAAATAAGTCCAAAATATCACAGGCTACTGGTTGCCCTCGCCATCTAGATTCTACATAACAAAACTGAACCTGTCTTCTTGATAATATAGAAACATATAACTTAAAATTGAAGTGTAATCAAACACTTGTTCTATTGGAAATTTAAGAAACTGCTCATGAATGTTATCAACCGAGAATTGATTGAAATTAAACAAAATAGACGGTTTTCTATCTGTGTAAAAAATGGAAAGGAAGCCTAGAATGGGTTCTTTTAGCACCTAAATCTGCCTCAGGCTGAAGGAAGGCAAAAATTAGGGTAACCACAAACCACGCTCAGTCTGGTAGCTAGCCCTACCAGAGCAGGAGAGGGCTCTCTCCAAGTCACGCTCTGTGAATGGATAAGCAAAATGGTATGAGATGACTTACAATGCAATATTTACCTTAGGCTAGTAAGTGAAAAGGGATTTTGAAAACAATTTTATGAATGACCGAGCTTCTGGGATGTATATGGGACTGGCGCTCAGCAAAGAACAGAGAATTGAATATGAAGGCACAGATTATTCCGTGAGGCAAGGTAGGCGGAAAGAGCAGCAATTTCGGTTTAAGGTAATGCAAAATGGAAAGATTGCTGAAGAAAGTGAAAAGGGCATCGTCGCATGAATCCTTTTCAACAGAAGAATAACACTACACATGAAATTTTCCCACAGGCAGAGAAATATAAATTGAATTCTACCTAATCTCACTTAGAAAATTTCACTGAAATGAAACGTGAATTGAATTATGAAACATAACAAGATACATATGGAACATAAGAACACATTTGCTACACTCACAACCGCAAGAATCTCATGAAACAGAGCTGGTGCCTTTCATTAATTCTCTGTCAAAAATACACAGTGCAGAAACAAAGTTTCTTTCCCACAGTCTCCCAGAAGTTACAAGCCAGGAAACCCTTTGCAAATAAATTGCATACAATATATAGAATGTGTGAGGAAGAGATAGAATGCCCAGGGGTTGGTAAGTTACTCAAATCATTACGAAAAGGAGATGGAGAGCCAACCATCAGCTACAGGTGCAGCGCTCTCAAGCATGACATTTGGCTGGGGTGACCCTTTGCATTCCTTTGCCACTTGGATAGATGCCCATCTGGAGAGAAAACTCTTTAAATGTCACCTTTTGTGCCAAAAAACTGAAGTGTAGATGACCGGTCCCACTTGGAGAAGTCGCGACCCGAAATTTCACGAAACGGGAGCAAATTGGCAGTTTTTTTCCTCTGTGCACTGCGCCAAATTCTCTGTGCGTTGCGCCACTTTGGAGCCTATTTTGGGGCACTTGTAGGTGTCCAAAATGTGCCCAAGTGGGCTTTTTGGAAAGCCTGTCCTATCTCATTTCTAACCCCACTAGAATTTCCCAATTTGGTGCTCATTTGCCCCTCCAAATCTTCATTCTCCCAGGACTGCTTTCTATGTGTCAAAAAGTGGCAGAGAGGCCATTTTTGGATGTTTGTTGACCTTTACGAGACCCAGATCTTGTCAAAATTTGTTACCCGGACAATAGTAGTCGTAATTTTCGATGCTGAATCCAAATATGCAAGCCGTTCCTCGATTAGAGCACTAGAATTTTAGCGTTGCGCCAGGGCGCGACGCACAAGGAGGAATTTCCTGTTTTTTGTCCAAAAAATTTGCCTGTGACCAAAATTTGCCCAATTTTTTTGAGATTTGGGCTGGAAGTTCTCTATGAAGTGTTATACTGTGCCAAGGAATCCTCAGTCAAGATTCGAAGCTGATCTTGCTCCTTTGCCTCCTTTGCCTCCTTTGCCTCTTTTGTTGCTTTGCTCAATTTTGCCTTTAGGCTCCTGATTATTGCTTTGGAGCTCATGTTTCGGGCCTGGTAGTGATGAGTCATGTGCCTCAGCATGTCTTTCTCCCTGTTAGCCTTATCCAACCGCTGCTCCAAGTGAATGTTCACTTTCTCTAACACATACTCTCGGTCCTCGTCTCTTCGCCCCATAGGTCTGCCTTGTGCTGCCAGGATGTGTCGCCGGTTTTCCTTGATCATTTGCAACTCTATCTCAGCTAGCCGATCCTCAAGTTGCTTGTTCCTCTGCTCCAAATATTGCACATTCCACTTGGCCTTTTCTAAGTCCAGGGATAAGTTCTCAATCATTGATTACTGCTCCTGAATGATCTCTCCCAGCTCAGCATTCGTAGGTTTTGCATCTGTCTCATCATCCTGGAGGAGAAAAACCTTGGTCTCTTGCTCACCTGATGGCCCTTCCTCCTGCACTGGCTCCTTGCCCTTACCCTACTCCTGTGGTGCTGATGTCGGAAGCGAGGCCCCTTCCACCCCAGGTGGAGATAACACTCGCTTTGCTGCTGCGAACAACGGTATACTGCCCTTCTGGTATGTGATGTATACTGGCATGGTGGCAGTCTCATGGCGCTCAAACTGATGTGAAGGAACCCCCACCTCATGCTCTGCCTCTGATACCATCGGTGGAGTGCTGAAGAAATCACGGGAGATGAAGTCCTCCCAAGCAATACCCTCCAATCCCAACTGATGGTCCACCAAAATCCGGATGAGAGCAAAATGATAGACATTGTTTAGTTGCTGTCGAGGGGTCTTGTGCTGCATGAATTTTTTCATCTTCTCAATGTTGTTGTAAATGAAAAATGGGAGGCTCATCATCCGCACCCGAGTGAAGTGCATGAGAAACCTGATGTGATATGCATAAAGGCGTGAAAACCTCCCCTCGCAACTAAAATACTTCATGATCAATCTCATGAGTGGGGCATACACATCTCTCAAAAATCTGAATGGAAAAACTCTGGTGAGCTGGCTCACGCAGCTGTTCTTGATGTAAGGCTCATAATGATGCCTCTCCACCTTATTTTTCTTATGCCACCATTCCCTAATGTTCGGTATTCCTGTTGCCACTGATATGGTTTACAGCATCAATGTGAAAGTGACCCCAGCCAGGACAGATTGACCTCCCTATAGATGAAGTGCAAAAATGCGGGCCAACTCATGATGGACTCTGACATTTTCCACCCTTTGACAAAATTCATAACATGCCAAGTGCTGGAAACAAGACATGGCAAGCGGGCATGCCTGCAGCTCAGTGAGGCTGTTTGGCTCATCTCTAAGATGTCTGCAGCTCCGGTGATGTCTCGTATGGGCCCTCTCTCCTGAAGATGTGTCACTATGGGTCCCCTCCTCATACTCTGATGAATTTTCTGATGCCATTACTACTATTTGTACCCTGAGTTTTATGCTGCCCTTTGAATCCAATGAAACTGATAGATGCTCTGAAAATCTGTCACCAAGGGGACAATAAAGCAGGGAGTGTTAGGAGGGAATGATGAAAAGGGGAATAGGGGTTTAAAAGGAGAAGTTTATTAGGGATTTGGGAGCGTTTTGGGTATGGTGTTTGATGGGGTAGGGTTTGGGTATTTTGAGCCATAGGAATAAAGGGAACGAATGGATATGATTACAGTGGAGCTAGGGTGATTATTAGGGGAAACTGCTATAGGGGAATTAGCTGATAGAGGTAGGGTAGGAGCATACTTTAGCAATAATGTCACTGTAGCAAAACCCTAGCTTCTTGACCTTCTTTGTGTCATCTTTGCTTTACTTTTTTAAAAAATTTTTACATTTGATTCATGGTCATCGAAATCACATTCCTCTTCAAGTTTTAAATGCCAATGGTGAAGGTAGTTGGGCTACCTCTCCAACCTTGAGGGTTATTCACAAAAATTTTGGGCAATTTAGTACATTTTTGGGCTTATAAGTCTATGCGCCGCGCGCTCTGCCCAGTGCGCCGCGCGCCGGGTATGCGCCGCACCAGTGGCAATTTTGCACTGTGGCCGGGCTCCCAGTGCACCGCGCGCCCTGAGTGCGCCGTGCCACCTCGTGTGTGCGCCGCGCACTGTAAAAGTCGCCCAGACTTGCTTGAAAAATAGGGGAGAGGGTTTTAGGGCAGTTTTAGGGTGGTTTCTTTAGGAAACATGATGGAATGGAGGTGAGAACGATGAGGAGTGAGGGGACAAGGGGAGGGGAGCAGAACCTTGGTGCTTATCATCACATTTTTGCAACCCCATTTCTCATTTTTCTTGATGATTTTTTCATGGTCGATCTTGTGCTTTTGGGGTACCATTTAAATATCTTATGCACACCAAATTATTGAAAAATTTGAGAGAGGAGAGGTGTCAACAGGGCCTACCTCTTGATTTTCTAGCATTCACCTAGATTTGGAATGATTTGCACTTTTTTTATGCCCCTGGCTGTGTGCGTCGCGCGCCAAGCCCAGTGCACCGCGCGCTGGGTGTGCGTCGCGCCCTTGCAAAAATTGAATGGCGGGTAGGCAGCGTGTGCGTCGCACGCTCTGTGTGTGCCGTGCTCTTGGGTGTATGCGCCGTGCCTCCCAAACCAACTCTCACTCACTCACACTTCCTCAAACTTCGCTCTCTTGCCTTAGAAATGTCTCTCCCAAGCTTGAAAGAGCACAAATGGCTTTGCTTTGGGCCACAACAAGTATATATAGGCTTGGGAGAGATGGGTTTGATTTTTTCTTCTTTGAAAACCCACTTTCTAATGTTTGTGTTTTGCACTTTTTCATTGACTTTAAAACACCCTAATTTTCATTTTTTCTTTGAAATTTTGGCTCTCATGATGGGATTTTCGGCATTTCTTTGCGGGGACTGTGTGACTGGGCATTTGGCCATGGAAACCATGACTGCATCTGAAAAAGTCAACTGGCGATTTTTTGGAAAATTTTGTCATATTTGACCTTGTTTGACTTTTCTTCAAAACAGAGTTTTGAAGAAGAGTCGATGTCTCTTCAGGTGATGATGAAGCTTTCGGAACCATAGCTGTATAAGGTCTCCCTCTGGCCTACATGGCTTGTTCTGGACATGTTTTTCAAAGACCACATTGATGATTTCCTAAACCCAAATATAAAAGATGACTTTGTCCTGTAATATGACCAGACCTTGACTATCATGAATTTCAGTGATTATGGACCAAGACCTGACCCAGCAGGGGCAAGACATGAGGAAAAATGACTAGCATGACTTTCTCCGTCAAATTATGGCATGTCCCTAGCGAAATGTAGCTAAGTGAATGGAGCGGGACACCTAAAATTGAAATGCACAAAGAGTTTTGATCTTTGACTGAGGGCTGACCAGACTGACTCTAACAGGTTCATCTACTCACTAATCATAATAATAACCTAGAATGTATGAAATTATGGTTATAATCTGTTTAGCTTGATCAGGGAAGATTGAGGAAGGGTATGGAGGATTATTCTTTGGTAATTGAGCATTTTCTGGTAAGAATATCTAAAAAATCTTGGCTCTTGTAGCAAAATCAAGCTTCTGATAGAGTTGGGTGAGGGCTTCTAAGGAAAATGGGGCACTGTTTTCCACAGGGGGAGCTAGCATCATCTGGTTTATAGATTGGGCAGTAATTGTAAAAAGGATCTCACCATATGGGGTCATAATGGCTCTTTAGCTGGGAATATAGCAGGCTTGGCATTTCCTGGTGAATTCAGGGGCATGGAAGGTCAGAGGGAAAATATGAGGAAGATTGGACTCCTAGAGTCCAATTTCATCTATTTTGTCAGCATGTTTGTCCTCCAGCCAACAATAAAGCTCCAAAAATTCACAGTCGCACTGTGTCTCACTGATCCTATAATCCCTATTAGCTAATGGAATATGATGTAATTATATGGATGGAGGGATTAATGGATTAATAGGGTTCTCCTGGTTCTTTCTATTTGGAGGCATATTTAGATCAGTGGACAATTAACGGTAATGGAAGGAAAAGCTTACCGGGAATAATTTTGAGGTTATGAGCCATCAGGGCAGGGGAGACAAAACATTGACAATTTCATTTTCTTCAATAATCTTTTGAACCTGGTCGCTTTGCAGGGAAACCTGGGAATTAAGGAGAATAAGTGCGTGAAAGGGACAAAGAAGATGTTTCAAGGTTCTTTAAGGAAGGATGTCAAGTTCTGTTGGAGGTTGGCATGAGACCGTTGAAGTCGAACGACTACCTCGGAAGGAAAGTGAATGTTCAACGATAATTTTACCAGGAATGAATTTAATTTGGCAATGACTATGAAATGTGGCATGACAGGAGTGTCGGGAGTGTTGGGTAGGGACATGGTACAACACTGCAGGAGAAAAATGGTTTTCAGAGGTGGTAGAAGGCAGTAAGTGGTATTGTCTAGGGGGGTATGAAATACGAAGAGGATGCCACGTAGTGATGGGGCCCGATAGGGAAAACTGCCTTTTTGGGTCTTCCCCCACCCGACGGTAAAGTTAGGATGGAGAGGGGGGGCTGAAAATAAATGAGGTCCGTCGTTCCAAAATGTAAGAGGATTCTGATGCTTTGACTATGGCCCCCATTTAACTATAAATGACAAAACAACTTTTTGTCCATATGTGCCTTTGTCATTGATTTTGAAATTTAGGATAATATTTGGGATATAAAACATGTCAAAAATACTTTATCCCCATCGTGCCTTTATTTTACATTGTTACTAAGACTTAGGATAAAGGGCACATAAATATTCTTGTCAAAACCAAACTATTTCTTCCTACCCTTTTCTAAGCTAAAATTTTTTATTTTCTAAAGGGGCGCATTTAGAGTAGCAAACCCATATTATTTTCTTTTATGAAAAATGAAAAGCTACTTAAATCCTATCACTTATTTCTCCTATTGTTTCAGATTAAATAGTTGAATCAATGTCATTTTCTACCTAACTACTGATTTACCAAGATTAAACTGTTTGGAAAATACTTATTCTCTAATCTAATTTATAGAAATTCAAACATGTTTAACCATGATTATCCTCTATGATTAAACAAATAAATAGTCATTGTGGCATTTTTAAACAAGCTGCACACAACCTTTATTTATCAATCATGAAGAGAACTACCTATCAGTAATGGCATTTAGATTTTCAACACTTTCAATATTATTTTATTTTTGTTTTTCTTTCTTTTGATGGGGTTTTATCTTTTATTCTTTTTTTTTTCAATGCTTTTTTGTTTTTCCCTTTTGTTTGTTTATACCCTCTTTTCATTTTTATTCTGTTTTCTTTTGGAAATCAATTTTAGATTGACAATTATTTACAATATAACATTCCTGAGATAAAATACTCAATCACCTTGAGATCCTATAAATTATAGGACCCTAACAGTGGCTCCAGCTAGGGATGACACTCTCCATGTGAGGTGCCAATAACATTTGATCAGTAGCCTTGAGTGTTCCATTTCAGAAATACCTACACCTGATTTATTTAATTGTTGGAGTAGTTATGGTAGCATATCAATCGAAGCTTAGGGCCTTCTCTGTAGGCTTCAAATTCTGTCAATAGGTCACCTAATCAAAATAATAAAAACAATTATATTTACAATGGTTTGATTTACGAAAACCTTTATTGCTAAGAGTGATAATGCTTCACCATTCTGCCATTCACAGGTCCACCACGCATTTCTATTCCACCTGGATGTTTGAGGAAAAAATGAAGTATCCTCTGAAAGCATCAATGATATAAGGTCCTGTCCATAGATTGTCAAATTTTCCATGATTTCCTTTGTCCTCTCTTATGGAATCCCATTTTAAAACTCTATCACTTAAGGCGAAATCATCTGCTTTAGTTCATCTATCAAGAATATTTTTGATATTCTCCTGGATGACCTGAGCTTTATTATAGACTTCTTCCCTATATTGCTGCAATTGAATAGTCTGATCAATCCTCCTTTGAACTTCATTAGGCTCAACCTGCAATTCCTAAATTATATTCATTATTCTAACTCACAAAGAATATGGAAAAAAATCCATCCCGTAAACCAATTGGTATGGTGACATGCCAATTGATTTCTTTGTTGCGAGTCTCTTAGCCCAAAGTGAATTTATTAACTTGTTGTGCCATGCCTTTTTGTTCTCGTCTAATATATTTTTAATAATTTTTACCAGACCCTTATTTGAGGATTTAGCCAACCCATTACCCTGTGGGTAGTAAGCAATTGAATGTCCCAAAGTAATATGATACTTATTGCGGAAGTCTATCATTTTCTTGGATTTGAAAGCTGCGGCATTATCTGTAATGAGCTTGTTGGGACAACCAAATCTAGACAAAATATTTGTTTCCAGAAATTTGATAATAACAACATCAATAGCCAATCTGGAAGGTGTGGCCTCAATCCATTTAGTGAAGTAATTGGCAGCTGTGAGGAATCTGTTGTAGCTCTGATCCAAAAGATATATGATAACAGAAATAAACCTAAGAAAGAACAAGATCAAAATAGATAGAAATGATTCTCTTTATTATCAAAACCCTTATGGTAGGGCAACACCATACATTCACTCCTTAAGGAAGGAGAGCACTCCACAAGCCATATGCCTGTTCATACAATAATACTTCTCTTCATATCTCTCCATGTGGAGTCTCTAGCCTCTATATAGGCCTCATACATACAATACCATGCATCATTACCATGTTTCCCTCATACCATCAACTAATACCATGGGCCCATTACATTATTATTAACTACTTGTGCTCCCTTACATGACATGGGTTAACCACCTTATTTATTACTATGGCCCATCCCATTATTACATTATTACCTTGGGTACCTCCCTTGGTACCCCATATTATCCCCCCTAGGTATATAACATTCCACCCCCCTAAGCATGTTTCGTCCCCGAAACATGGGAAGAACACAAATAATAAGATCTACTCAAAAGAGTAGTCCACTGATACCATGCACGTGCATCTAGCCATCCAAGAGAAAGGTGAACCCTTGATCTCGCTGGTGCCTCGCTCGCTTGAGATGGAAGTTGACCGTGGCAGTTCTTCTGTGTTGATGTGTAGTAGGTGGATCGTCTCTCCTTTCTATCCATCATGTGACTACTTGGTTTCCATCTTGATGGTTGTCTTGCGGGGTGATGTGGGTGATGATATGTTGAAGTTTTAACCCACGATGGCTTTTGCTTGACTTCACCCTGCTGTGGTGCCTGTTGTGGTGTCTTCTTTTTCAATATGACTTCAACCACTGAGCCCTCCTCTGATGTATCATCACCTGTAACCTTTTCTTCTGCAGCCTCTGTTTGTGTTTGATTGTCGATCATCACTGGCTCATCATCAGATGTGTAAGTGTCATTAGAGCTTTGTGCTTCTGCCTCCATAGTCTCTGCTTGGGTCTTAATGGAAATATCATGCACTGTAATTTTCTTCTTTTTATACCAGAGCTTCAGGAATTTCTTCTGCACATTAATATTAATAGTACCCACAGATTCCATCCAAGGATATCCCAAAACAACATCCATATTATCCATCTCTGAAGTATAAAAATCACCATGCAACACATACTTATCTATAGAAATATTCAAATCCTTATACACTTGAACATCCTCATCCTCCACCTGTGTGTTTTTAATGTTTTTGGCAGGAACTTGCAATTTTTTTGCCAAATTAACATGGATGAAATTATGCTTGCAACTAGGATTTATAGAAACAATGATCTTCTCTTTCTGAATCAATCCATGAACCTGCAATAAGGATATACCAATAGGAAATAACCCCACATGTTTGCCCTTATCTTGTTTTCTAGTCTGAGACCATTTGTCCATAACGAGTTTTTCCATTTCTTCATTCGAGATTTTGGTCAAGGCTATACTGCCCAGTGAGTTCCACCATATGGCGGCCTCGTCTTTCAAAAAAAGTCGTACCATAAACCTCCAGTTCTCCTCTTTATATATTTTCTTTAGGCTTTGTATGAATTCTTCAATAGTAGGGCTATCATCTTTTCCAGCAAAATATTCCATGAAGAGGGTTTGAAAAAAAAAAAATCACTTACTTTGGCGAAAATTTGAAATTGTCACAGTTTCGTCAATATTGCTTAGAATCTCTATTATCACCTATTTTTAGAAATGGAACAATCATTTTGCATCTGCCCATGTGATAAAAATCCCGATCCAGGCACTAGAATTCCAGATCTGCTCTGCTACTCTCCCGCCGTCACCCAAAATGTCTGCAAAAAGAGCTGATTTTAAATCAGCGATATCTCCCTCATCCGGACTCCGATTCGACCGATTTTTTTTTTGAAATCGGGTGTTTTTTCCCAAAGAATACAGATCTACAATTAGATTTTGTAGATCTTGCACCAGGGCTTCTAGATCTGCGCCGCAAACTCGCTGCCCTGAAAATTGTCTGCAACCCCACTGATTTTTAGATCAGCGATATCTCCTTCATCTGGACTCCGATTCAACTGATTTTTTTTTTGAATTTGGGTATTTTTTCACAAGGAATACAGATATGTAATTAGATTCTACAAATATTGTACCAAAACGTACAGATTGGATCTGCAAATTCGCCACCCAAAAAATCCCTGCAAAAATAAAAAAAAATTCCACGGTTTGCCCAAGAAAGTGCTCTGATACCAATTGTTGTAGCTCTTGTTGTAGCTCTGATCCAAAAGATATATGATAACAGAAATAAACCCAAGAGAAAACAAGATCAAAATAGATAGAAATGATTCTCTTTATTATCAAAACCCTTATGGTAGGGCAACACCATACATTCACTCCTTAAGGAAGGAGAGCACTCCACAAGCCATATGCCTGTTCATACAATAATACTTCTCTTCATATCTCTCCATGTGGAGTCTCTAGCCTCTATATAGGCCTCATACATACAATACCATGCATCATTACCATGGTTCCCTCATACCATCAACTAATACCATGGGCCCATTACATTATTATTAACTACTTGTGCTCCCTTACATGACATGGGTTAACCACCTTATTTATTACTATGGCCCATCCCATTATTACATTATTACCTTGGGTACCTCCCTTGGTACCCCATATTATCCCCCCTAGGTATATAACACCATCATTCTCGAGTATGACATAGAAATCAAGCCTGCCAAGCTTATCAAAGGACAAGGATTATCCAAATTATGGTCGAGTCTAACTTTAATGCACTGCATATCAACTTTGTAGTTGCACTGAATGATCAAGAGGAGCAGGAGACTCCACAATTAGATGAGGCTTTTGTGACCTCACCCTGGTATGCAAACCTAATTTTTGTTTTATTCAATTTAAATTCTCCTCCTGGTTTAACTAAGACAAAGGCTAGATTTCTAAAATTAAAAGCAGTGAAATTTTGCATCATAGATAATGTTTTATATTGGAAAGATGTTGGTGGTATTTTAATAAAGTGTCTATTGAAAGATGATGCAGAAAGAACAATGTAGGAATTCCATGAAGGTGACTGCAGTGGACATCTATACTGGAAAACCACTACTAACAAGATCCTTAGAGCTAGTTTCTACTGGCCTACTCTTTTCCCTGATGTTCATAAGAAGGTAACCTCTTGCCACAAATGCCAAATATTTGAGGGGAAAAGAAAACTATTGCCTCTACCTTTAAAACCCATATCTGTTGAAAGTCCTTTCCAACAATGGGGATTGGATTTCATTGGAGAAATCCATCCACCATCTGCTATCCAACATAAATGATTCTGTTATATACCTAGGGGGGATAATATGGGGTACCAAGGGAGGTACCCAAGGTAATAATGTAATAATGGGATGGGCCATAGTAATAAATAAGGTGGTTAAACCATGTCATGTAAGGGAGCACAAGTAGTTAATAATAATGTAATGGGCCCATGGTATTAGTTGATGGTATGAGGGAACCATGGTAATGATGCATGGTATTGTATGTATGAGGCCTATATAGAGGCTAGAGACTCCACATGGAGAGATATGAAGAGAAGTATTATTGTATGAACAGGCATATGGCTTGTGGAGTGCTCTCCTTCCTTAAGGAGTGAATGTATGGTGTTGCCCTACCATAAGGGTTTTGATAATAAAGAGACTCATTTCTATCTATTTTGATCTTGTTATTTCTTGGGTTTATTTCTGTTATCATATATCTTTTGGATCAGAGCTACAACAATTGGTATCAGAGCTACAACAGATGGCAATCCATTTGCCTCTTTTACCATCTGGTCCATTTTGGGTTAAAATATCCTTGACCACAAGATTTGGTACATAGGCAATTATGTGAGAATGGAGGATATACACCCTGAAATAATTGATTGATTTTATTAATGCAAAGGCTTGTTTTTCCATTATGTAATATTTTAATGAATCATCCCTTAAAGCCTTGCTGAAGAAAAAAATGGGTTGCTTAAATCCATCATTGTTTTTATGCAAAAGAACAACTGCAACAATGTGCTCAGATGCAAATAAAAAGATTATAAAATCCTTGGTGAAATCTAGATTGATTGGGAAAGATGATTTTGTTAATGCTTGTTTAACTTGATAAAATGATTGCCTAGCCTCAATGTTCCATCTTATTTCTGAATCTCTTTTCAACATATTTGTTATGTTTATGAGGATTTCTGCAAGGTTGGGGATGAATCTCCTTAGGAAGTTTATCTTGCCAATAAATTATTGAAGTTCCTTAATGTTTGTAGGATGATTAATCCTTTTGGGATAAATTTTAATACCTTCCTTAGAGATGATATGACCAAGAAATTTTCCCTCTTTAAGGCCAACAAGTGCTTTCTTAGGATTTAGTGAAATTCCAAACCTTATTCATTTCTCAAATACTCTCCTGAGATGTAACACAAATTATTCATCAGTTTTAGAATAAACATTAAAGTCATCTAGATAGATCAAAATAAACTTGCCAATTTCATCAGCAAAGGAAATATCCATTTCTCTTTGAAATGTAGCTCTAGCATTAATTAACCCAAAAGGAATCTTCATATACATGAAGGTACCCCATGGAGTAGTAAAAGCTATTTTATCTTGATCATCAGGGTGAACTAAAACTAGATTGTAGCCTGAGAAACCATCTAATAAGGAAATCCTATAAGATCCAACTACTTTCTGTAAGATATGATCCATTTTTGGTAAAGGGTATTTGTCTTTTAAGGAAAATTTATTAAGGTTTCTAAAATCTATGAAAAAATTGATTTCAACTATTTTTTTCTTAGTTGGTACTATATTGGAAACCCATTTAGAATACCTAAGAGGGACTATTATTTTAGTCATACATTCTTTTAATTTCTTTCTCAATTAGAGCCATCAGGACTGGATTTATTCTTCGAAGTTTTTGTTTAAATGGTTTCTAATCCTCTTTAATTGGAATTTTAGGTTGTATAATCTCTATATCATAAGTTTTTAGATCTTCATAGCTCTAGGCAAAAACCTCACTGAATTATTTGAATAAAGAAATGTATTTTTGTTTTTCAGTAGTTGGCAGTGATTTGGAGAGTTTTATGATTTTAGGATCTTTTTCACTACCTATGTTGCACTCTTCTACTATTTCCTCTGTGGGCTCAATCTTAGGCTTCTTAGCTACATCATTGAAATAAAATAATTCTTCTAGTGAAACTAAACCTCTAAGTAAAACATTATCATTTAACTAAAGTGTTTCATACTCTTCTTTCTCTGGATCTATCTCAAGAAATTCTTATTTACAACTTTTTGTATGTGTATATTTACATCTGAGTTATCTAATTGCCTTTCTACATTAGAATGTACAACTATTTGATTTTCTAATTCAGACTCTAAGTCTATACTATCACCTTCATATTCATCCCTAGACTGCAGAAAGCTTTCAATTTGTTAATAATTTCCAAACATCTGCCAATACTTCATGTTATCTGGTACAACTGGTCGATGTTTCACTTCCATTGTATACTGTCGATTAGGGTAAGGCATTTTACAAGAGCTAGCTGAAAAAGCCAGAATATTAGCCAAGATATTTTGATTTGTAGGAATTGCAGAAATGTCATATTCCACAAAACTCTCTAGAAAATCAAGCACAACATTTATGTATGCTCTCAATCTAGGGTGTTTGGTCGAATACTCTCCTTTAATTTGTTTTATGATTAACTCAACATCCCCTTGAATGGAGATTCTCTTGGCACCTAATTTTTTCAATAATTGCAATCCTAATTTAAGAGCTTCATACTTGACTATGTTGTTTGTACATTGAAAGTTGATCTTGTATGAATGACCTTCAACATGATTGTTTCTTGTGTTTGCAATCCGTACTCTTGCTCCAGAACCATATTTACTACAAGATCCATCAAAGATCATGTTCCAAAGAGGTTGTTGAAGAGCGTTTTGTTCTACTATTTGTGTAGAAATATTAGTTTATGCTTTGCTAACTTGAGTTTTGATGTCTCCATCATTATAAAGAATGAAAGAGTCTAAATTTGAGTGGACAAAGTAAATAGGATAGTTGTGAGGATTTTCTTGACTACTCACAACGAATTTCATCAAAGTTTCCCTATATAATCTTCTTTGTTGACCAAAGATTGGTATGGTGGAAAAGGTCATATCCATTTGTAAGGTCCCTTGTAGCTTTGCTCCCCATGAGCGTGACAACAACATGCCTTACTTAGGGGGTATATCTGCAACCACTATGTCCATTACCATAATTTTGGACGAGATTTGAGATAAAGTAACAGACAAGTCTTTGATGAGACCTAAACATATTAGTTTGTTGGAATCAAAGGAATATAAATCCTTATAAGGCCTGGTAATGTCAAGTCTTAGTTTTTCCATAACAGCTTTAGGCATTAAATTGTGGGAAGCACCTGAATCTAACATAGCATTATGGAGGATCTTATCATGAATATTTAGGCTAAAATAGAATGGAGGAACACCCCCTTCCTGTCGTTTGCCTTCAAGTTTGGCCCAAATAAGAGTTCAGGTCGGTCATCATTCAAATTAACAGAATCTTTATTTTCCCCTATGTTTAGAGCTTTCATCACTTGAGGTCTGTACATATTCTTGTTCATTAAATCTATTAGAGGAATGGGAATTTTTAATTTTTCTAATTCATTCTCAATGTTGAATGATGTTTGAATCTTAATCAGGTTGGGAAAATCAAATTGATCAATAATTTCTTTTGATATAGGTTCTTTTCATTGACTTGTGGTTGGGATATCAGTTTGAGTAGTTGTGGAAACACTATCAACTATCTTTTTGGCAGGAGTTTCTACTTTCTTTTTGCCAGAATTATCAACAATTTTCTTAGGAGAACTATCTGTGGTATCCCTAGCATCAATTTCAGATGATTTCTTAGCATGATTCTCAGAGCTTTTACTGTTGAGAGTGTCTAAAGTCTTTTTGCTCCTAAGGTTATACTACCTATGAAATTCCATAATGGCATTCTCAAAACCTTGTTTATATTCATCTGATTCCTCAGAGTCAAGTTCGGTTTGAGTTAGGAGGAAAAGTTATTGCTCCTCTTGAGTGAGAAAAATAGATTCATCATCATTTATTCCCATCATATTTATTTGACTATCATCTAAATCTTCAATAATATTACCCTCATGATCAGTATAGTTTTCCTGAAAAGGAGGCCAGACTTGCTGGTCTGGACCTTTTTGTTCTCGTTGTTTGATTTGGGGAATATTTCTTCTGAAGTTTTCGTTCCTATTTTGACGAGCAGTTTGATTTTCTCTCATTTGAGCTTGATCATTTATGTTTACCCTTTGCATCATCGTTTCCACTACCATCACTAGGTTATCAATTTTGTGATCAGAAGTAGAAGTGGAAGGCTCTTCATTAATTGTAACCTCGTGTTCAGATTTTAGTTTGGCCTTCTTGGTTAAGATGTTAGCTTCAAATTTTATATCATTTGATTGCATTTCTTCTAAAGCTTCTGGGTCTCTCTCTCTAAGTTGATACTCCATGTCTACATCAAAACCATCAGGAAAATCAATTAAAGCCAGACCAGGGGAGGGTTTGATGTCTGTAGGAATTGCATTGTTAACAACGTTAAACCGTTCACAATATTCCTCCACAGTTTCATTGGGTTTTATTTTAAGTATTTTGTATTCATTCAGGAGTTGAAGTGGATTTTTATTCATTTCCCATCTAGCTAAGAAATTTTGATGGAATGCATCAAGGTTAGCTATAATTCCTACAAGGAAACTCCTAAACCATTTTTTGACATCACCTCCTAAAATTTGAGCAAACAATCTCATCTTTACATCAGCCTCATCTACTTCTTGAAGATCAAAAACTTCATTCATTCTATCTGCGTCTTGCTGAGTAGTATGAGAACTAGTGTTATCAAACGTTAGAATTTTGGATTGATAGTCTGCAGGCATAGAATTTAGCTGGGCTAGTAACACCAAAGGTGCATACCTAGCTTCCATAGCTGGTGTGAGAATTTGAGTGGAAGATGGACCTATGGAAGGTGTAGTTGTAGTAACTACATGGATAGTATGAACAACATTCTGAGTTGCTAGAGGTGAAAAATTAGAGAATATGGAATGAGTAGGACTATGGGTTTGTAGATTAACAAATGGGAAGAATGGGTGGACAAAGAAGCTGATGCAATTGTTAAAGATGAAAATTCAACAGATTGTTGAATATAAGCTTCTTTAATGGCTTGGTCCAAAACCGAGACTAGACCCTGTAATTTATCAAATTGTTGTAAGTATTCTATATTAGGATCTAATTCAAGAGGTTGAGTTTGGGGTATATGGTCGAAGTAAAGCTTCATCAATGACAATCTGATCTACAAAACTCTAAGATTTTGTCCTAAACAAAGTATGCTCGAAAGGCAAATCCAACTCTATGTATTGAATAGTTTCTAGCTTCTCAAGAAGAGAGTTAGACCTTGACAAAGGACCGTTCTCACTATTTTTTTTGGATTATCTAAAAAATCATCAGGGTTGGGATCTGGGTGAGCTCTAGTGAAAATTCTTTTAGGAGCCAGATCTATTTAAAACTCATCACATAGATAATGAAATTAAAATTAATAACACACTCAAATATATACAAAGATTACAACCTCAAATCATGTATTTCATTATGATATAAGAGTTTTGATCTATTGAAACACTGATTGAATACTAGGGAATAATTATTTTCAATTTAAAGAGTATTCGTCCCCAGTATGGTCGCCACTATGTTATCATTTTGTATTTTTGAGGTTGAGGGAGTAAACACATAGGACAACATCAAAACCACTTTGGAAGATGGGATCTAGCCCTGCCAACTTCAGAGAGGGATCTCTTTGTAAAATTTAGTTATTTGATGTAAATTTTAGGCTAGTTATTACTGTATTGATTGTTTTTAATTGGATTTCTTAGTTGATTAAATTTTTATAATTCCATTGGGATATGGAGTCTAAATATTAGCTGGATTTGCATCAAATTTTAGAGTTTCATAGGGCAAGCTAGGATGCACTAGTTGGATATTTCAGAAATTTAAATGGATTATAGAACAAAAGAAATGTAAGATTCAATAGAAACTAAGGAGCAATGAAGAATTCCTTAGTTTAACTTCAATAGAAAACATATAAATTACTAACAACCAAAATAGGGTGCTATGTTTAACATATCCTATTCATCACAATTTCTTTTATGTAATTGAAATTTTTAGAAATAACATAGAAAGGAAATAATGATTAAACACATAAATTGAAGAAAAACATCACCATTTCGTACACCACATGAATCCTGTGAAAATGTCCTTGTATTATTGATGCTTTCACCAACTAGGAAATTAAAATTCGCAGAGGAAAATTATATTCAACAATCAACCCTTAATACTTTAAACAATGAAAGATTTATAAAAATAATTACAAAATAATTACAAAATCGATGTCTCAATCGACAGTGTATTATTAGAATTATCCTAAACAATAAAATCGATCTTTTGCAGAATGATAGGCAAGATGGACAACTGCATGAAGAGGTGGATCTATTTTGGTGGATTTGGTTGCTGAATCAACCTAAAACCGTGCTGCGCTAGATGTTGTGTTGGATGATGTGCTGGCTGATAATTCTTACTGCATCCGAGTCACTTTTTAATCCAGTAAATCACATAGTTCCTCCCATCTTTTTTCATATGGAATGGTTAACTTAATTACCCTTTGGTAAATCTCATCAACCTCAGTATACTTTGCAAATGTTTGCTTTACTGTGAAGACATTTTTCACCTCATTCTGAATAAAGAAGTCATTTCTCATAGTCTCTAAGAATGCTCTAGCTATCATGTTTCCTTTTATACCACTGAATTTGATACTGCTTCTGGCCACTTCCTTCATCTTCAGAACATAATCTTCTTGAGTAATCAGTTTATCATTAATCACATATATGCTGGGCAATCCTTTCTGAATTAATGCTTCAATCCTGTTGAAAAACCTGTTCACTCCCAGCTCTAATGTTTCACATCTCTCATCTAATTGATCAATGAGATTTCTTTTAGTCAAAAATTTCTTGACTTCCAGGATGGTGGTAGGCTTGTCACTAATTCCTAACTCTTGAAGTTCATTCTTATTCTTTGAATTCAGTAATTTGATGATATTGGAGGCTTCTATAGGTATGTCTCCCAACTTTTCCCTTACTGGAACAATGGTTTCAGTGGCCTTTTGTATCAGTTCTTTCTATTCAAAAATGATTTAGATACATGGCCAAATCTCATTCATGGAGTCCAGAAGACCCATCCAAATGGTTTCCTTGGCTTGGGCCAAGATTGAACAATTTATGTGTCCTTCTCCACCTCCTATAACCTCTCTAGAAACCTTTGTGACTTCTACACTTCAACTAGACGAGAAACTTCAATTTTGTCTTTCTATTCTTGTAGAGCTTTGAGCTGCCCATTCAATTTATTAATTTATTCTGATTGGATTGACATATTTTCCAGTGTTTTTGTTACCTGTTCAACACTTGTATTTTGAGTTGAAGAAGTTACTGCAATTTTTCTTCCTGTAGTCAATATTTGAGCAATGGGTATAACATCCAAGATGACTATGGATACCCTTTGACTCTGCTCTTTCTCTTTTATCATTTTCTCAATTTTTGCCTCCCTCTGTCTCATTTGAATATTTTTCTCTATGATTAGCTTCATCATGTCAACCTTCTGTGTCTCATTTTCTTCAATATATTTAGTCAAGTGATCCTCTGTAGCTAGCAGTTTCAAATACTTTCTCAATGCTGCAATGTCAGGATTTTTCTTCTTGATGATCTCCTCTGCAACATTATATCTTTAGGATCATATCCTATTTTGACTACCAAATCTTCCAAAGATTTGATCCTATTATCCTTTGTTAAAGAAGATACCTTTTACATTTTCAACTGGGACTGAATGTTTGCATATGAAACCTGCAGCTTAGATAATGACATGGCAGTATTAGTTAAGGTAGAGGAAATCATCTCACTAGTCTGTTTATGCATCTCCATTTGATCAATGGGATGGATATATTTGGTGCTGAATTCAAATGATGTGCTCTTTTAATTTGTTGGTGTCTTTGGATGTGGAATTTGGGCCTCAAGGAAGGCCATCTATATCTTTCCCTGCTTTGTATCAGAAACTAATAATAATCTTCTTTGTGAATTGGAAGTTTGCTTCCAAAAATGATTGTAGGTGTTGTTCTTAAGAATTTCATTCTTAAGTTTGATCTCTCGGTACCTCTCAAAAACACTTTTTTCCTTTCTCCTTAGACATCTTGCAAAGATAGCTTTGTTTCTTTTTGACCATGTGAAACTGAAGGTCCAATAGGAGATGTAACAAATTTGTTGCTTGTAGGTGGTGATTCTCCAATTATGATGACAATTTAGTCTTCTATTGCCTTTTCTGCATCTGTCTTGGGAGTGATCTTTGCTCTTTTGCTAGAACTGATTATGAAATCCTTGGCGTCACTACCTATTGTTGATGATGATCCCTCCTCTCTCTGTCTTTTACTTGTTTTCTCCTCAGGAGTGGGAGTCTGTAAATTTCAAGTTGAAAACAATTTTTCTTCAACTTATTGCAATGTATTCTCTATCCATTCTAATTGGTTCACAGATTTCTCTATCTAAGGCCTTGAGGTATGGATATATGGGGTAGTTTTGCTTTCTACTCTTAGCTTAGAAATGATACCAAAGGGTCATAAGACCATGTGAATCTCAGGATGAATTTCATCTCTTTAAGGATCTTATCCGCCTCTTCTCCTACTGATCTGATGTGTGTATGAAAGGGCCTACTTGTGTCTTTATCCAAAACTAGGAATTGTTCTTTGACACCAAAAACTGAATATCATTTGAATTTAAAATTTTTCTGATGTATTCCAGGGAAAAAATCATCATGGGGAGGTATTTTTGGAGATTGTATGTTGCTAAATCACATCCATAAACTCCGATTTCAGTGTAATTCTGGTATAAATACCAGTCTCCAGTCCTAGCCTGATCTGTCAAATGTAGGATCCTTTTGATGTCTTCACTGATTCTGGGTTGTGTTGAGCTATTTAGGATATTAATAGCTGGGTGAAAAAACTATTCAATAAACTGTTTATAGGAGAATTCTTGCTGCTCTTTCATCACTAAAGAAGTCCAAAATATCATAGGCTGCTTGGTTTCCCTCTTCATCTAGCTTCTGCATAGAAAAACTGAACCTGTCTGCTTGATAATATAGAAACATATAAACTAAAATTGAAGTGTAATTAAACACTTGTTCTGTTGGAAATTTAAGAAACTGCTCATGAATGTTATCAGCCAAGAATTGACTGAAATTAAACAAAATAGATGGTTTGCTATCTGTGGAAAAAATGGAAAGGAAGCCTAGAATGGGTTCATCTACTCACTGATCAGAATAATAACCTAGAATATATGAAATTATGGTTATAATCTGTTTAGCTTGATTAGGGAAGATTGAGGAAGGGTATGGAGGATTCTTCTTTGGTAATTGGGCATTTTATGGTAAGAAGATCTCAAAAATATTGGCTCTTGTAGAAAAATCAAGATTCTAATAGAGTTGGGTGAGGGCTTCTAAGGAAAATGGGGCACTGTTTTCCATAGTGGGAGCTAGCATCATCTGGTTTATAGATTAGGTAGTAATTGTAAAAAGCATCTCACCAGATGGGGTCATAATGGCTCCTTCACTGAGAATATAACATGCATGAAATTTCCTGGTGAATTCAGGGGCATGGAAGGTCAGAGGGAAAATATAGTGAGGAAGATTAAACTCCCAAAGTCCAATTTCATATATTTTGTCAGCATGTTTGTCCTCCAGCCAATGTTAAAGCTCCAAAAATTCATAGTCGCACTATGTCTCACTGATCCTATAATCCCTATCAGCTAATGGAATATGATCTAAGTCTATGGATGGAGGTATTAATGGATTAACAAGGTTCTCCTGGTTCTTGCTCTTTGGAGGCATATTTAGATCAATAGACAATTAATGATGACAGAAGGAAAAGCTTACCAGGAATAATTTTGAGGTTATGAATTGTCAGGGGAGGGGAGACAGAATGTTGAAAATTTGATCTTCTTCAATAATCTTTTGAACCTGGTCACTTTGCTGAGAAGCTTGGGAATTAAGGAGAATAAGCCAGTGAAAGGGATAAAGAAGACGGTTCAAGGTTTTTTAAGGAAGGGTGTCAAGTTTCGTTGGAGGTTGGCGTGGGACTATTGAAATAAAACAATTATCCTGGAAGGAAAATTGAATACTCAATGGTGATTTTGCTGGGAATGCATTTAATTGAACAACGACTACGAAACGTGGCGTGAGAGGAGTGGCGGGAGTGTTAGGTAGGGACACAGTAAAGCGCCGGAGGAGAAAAATGGTTTTTGGAGGGGGTGGAAGGCGGTAAGCAGTATCAACTGGGGGGAGGGTGAAAAATACGGAGAGGACGCCACGTAGTGATGGGGCCCGACAGGGAAAATTGCCTTTTCGGACCCCCCCCCCCCCCCCCCCCCCCAAGCGATAAAGTTAGGATGGAGAGGGGGGGCCGAAAATAAATGAGGGCCACCAATCCAAAAGGTAAGATGATCCCGATGCTTTGACTGTGGCCCCCTTTTAACTATAAACGAAAAAACAACTTTTGTCCATATGTGCCTATGTCATTACTTTTGAAACTTAGGATAATATTTGGGATATAAAACATGTCAAAAATACTTTATCCCCATCATGCCTTTCTTTTACATTGTCACTGAGACTTAGGGTAAAGGGCACATAAATATATTTTTTTTTTTTTACTAGAGGAATCGGCAACGGCGATGGTATCGTACTCGCGTTACATGGGGTCGAATCCCATCGGCTACCTCTATAACCTCTAGGAGGGTCCGCCCAGCCGCCTTGAATGTCCCTCGGGTTTTCTTGGGGTTTGAACTCGTGACCTGCATAGCTGCACGAACGACTTAGCAAATCGTTCGCTTGCCACTAGACCAAACCCCCACGGCCAAAGGGCACATAAATATACTTGTCAAAACCAAACTATTTTTTCCTACCCTTTTCAAAGCTAACATTTTTTATTTTTCTAAAGGGGTGCATTTAGACTAGCAAACCCATATTATTTTCTTTTATGAAAAATGAAAAAATACTTAAATCATATCACTTATTTCTCCTATTGATTCAGATTAAATAGTTGAATCAATGTCATTTTCTACCTAACTACTGATTTACCAAGATTAAACTGTTTGGAAAATCTTTATTCTCTAATCTAATTTATAGAAATTCAAACATGTTTAACCATGATTATACTGTATGATTAAACAAATAACTAGTCATTGTGGCATTTTAAAACAAGCTACACACAACCTTTATTTATCAATCATGAAGAGAACTACCTATCAGAAGTGGCATTTAGATTTGCAACACTTTCAGTATTATTTTCTTTTACTTTTTCTTTCTTTTTATGGTGTTATATATTTTATTCTTTTTTTTCAATGTTTTTTTGTTTTTCCTTTTTCTTTGTTTATACCGTCTTTTCATTTTTATTATGTTTTCCTTTGGAAATCGTTTGCAAATTGAAAATTATTTACAATATAAGAAACCTGAGATAAAATACTCAATCACCTTAAAATCCTACAAATTATAGCACCCTAACATATTCATAGGGACCTTAACAGATAACATCCAACATGAGGTTCATCTTTGGGAACCTAATTCATTGGATAAGGCATTCAGGGTGGAAAGAAGAGTTGAAAGCAAAATTATGGCAACAAGGAATTCTACCATTCACAATTATAAAGATGGAAGTGTTGCTGCCCCTAGCCTTCCACAACCTAAGAGGTTGACACCAAAAAAATTGGAGGAAAAAAGAGGAAAAGGGCTTTGTTACAGCTGTGATAACAAATACACTAAAGGTCATAAGTGTTCTAAGAAGAAATTATTTTACATAGATTGTGAAGAGGAAGAAGAAAAGGAAAAAGAAATGTCAAAAGAAGAGGACATACACCTTGAACCAACCCCAAAGAAAGAAGAAATGAATCTGAACATATCTTGTAATGCATTGGCAGGAATTACCACTCCCCAAGCTCTCAAGATAGAAGGACATATCAAGAAGAAAAAGATAATAATGTTGATTGATTGACGTAGTATCCATAATTTTATTCATTGCAAGATAGTGAAGGAATTGAATTTCTTCCTATATCCAACACTAGAGTGTCAAGCGATGGTTGCAAATGGGGGAACTATAAATTTCTATGGAAAGTGCCATAATATAAAGCTATCCATGGGGGAATATGTATTGAATAGTCCAATGGTTTCCATTCCAATGGGTGGTACTGATACTGTACTAGGAGTCTAATGGTTATAATATTTGGGAACAATAGATTTTAATTTTCAAGAACCTTTCTTGAATTTTTTTTGGGAAGGAAAGGAAGTTGGATTAAGGGGTATCGCAGGAAATGCAGGAAATATAATAAGCTCAATGGCATGACAAAGCTTCTAAAGAAAAAAAATAGGGAGTAATTGCACAATTATTCTCACTAATGGTTCAAACATCGAAATCATCTATTTCTCCAGATCTCCAAAAAGTCTTGGATGATCATTCCAAGGTATTTGAGACTCCCAAATGCATCCCACCTATTCATAACCATGATCATGCTATTGATTTTATTCCAGGAAGTTTTCCTCCAAACATCAAGCGTTATAGATATCCTTGTGCCCAAAAGAGTGAAATTGAATGTATGGTTGCATAAATGCTAGAGGCTGGTATAATTCAACCTAGTCAAAGTGCTTTCTCTTCTTCAGTAGCATTGGTGAAAAAGAAGGATGGATCATGGTGCATGTTTCCAGATTATAGGGAGCTCAAAAAGCTCACTATTAAAGACAAATTTCCTATTCCTGTCAATGATGAATTGTTGGATGAATTACATGGAATTTCTTACTTCACCAATATGGATCTTCATTTAGGATATCATCAAATTAGAATGAAGAATGAAGACATTCCGAAAACAACATTCAGAACTCATGAGGGTCATTATGAATTTTTGGTCATGCCTTTTGGCCTTTCTAATGCACCGTACACATTTTAGGGTTTGATGAATTCCATTTTCAAACCCTTCCTTAGAAAATTTGAGTTAGTATTTTTTGGTGATATACTAATCTACATCAAGTCTTGGAAGGATCATGTTCAACATGTTGACACAGTGCTTAAACTATTGGAGGAGAAAAAAATATATGAAAAAACCTCCAAATGTTTCTTTGGAGTACACGAGGTGGAATATTTGGGTCATATTGTATCTCATGAGGGTGTTAAGATAGACCCTAAAAAAATTAAAGGCATTAAGGAATGGAAAATGCCCACAACCATAAAGCATCTTTGAGGATTTCTTGGGTTGATAAGGTACTATCCCAAGTTTGTTAAGAATTATGGGAGAATAGTAGCACCTCTAACATCATTACTGAAGAATGATGCATTTTCTTAGACTCCATAAGCAACTAAAGCCTTTGAACATATTAAAGAGGCAATGTGCCAGGCACCGATCTTATCTACACCAATCTTCACAAAAACCTTTATTGTGGAATGTGATGCCTCAAGAAATGGAATTGGTGCTGTTTTAATGTAAGAAGGAAGACCCATTGCTTTTGAAAGTCGTCCAATCAATGGAAATTATTTAGACAAACCTATTTATCAGAAGGAAATGTTAGCAATACTACATGCACTAAAGGAATGAAGACCTTACCTAATGGGAAGATACTTCAAAGTAAAAAAAAAATCATGTTAGTATTAAATACTTTTTGGAACAAATATTATCTTCATAGGAGTAGCAAAAATGGGTGACAAAGATGTTGTGTTATGACTTTGAAATCATATACAAAAAAGGGAAGAAAAATGTTGTTGTAGATGCACTCTCAAGAGGATGAGGATGTGGAAGCATTGCTTTATGCCATTTCTATTATCCAACCTTAGTGGATAACAAAAGAAAGGGATGAATGGAAGAATGATGAAGAGGTATGGACACTCATTCAAAATTTACAACAAGATCCCAGTACATCTGATACATTTAGTTGGAAAAATGATTCATTATAGTATAAAGATCACTTATATCTTTGTAAGAATTCCCAACTCAAACAAAAGATTGTTTTGGAATTTCACACCTCCCCCTTAGGATGACACTCAAGATTTTTAAAAACTTATCATAGGGTCAAGAAGGATTTTTTTTAGGATGGCCTTAAATTTGATACTTAGAAGTTTGTGGTAGAATGTTTGGTTTTCCAACAAAATATAGTTGATACAATTAAGACCCTGAGTCTATTAAAACCTTTAGCCATTCCAAGTCAGAGTTGGGAGGAGGTATTAATGGATTTTATCACAGGTTTAACCAAGTCCCAAGGAAAGAGTGTCATCATGGTAGTAGTTTATAAAATTACAAAGTATGCACATTTTTTTGTGTTATCTCATCCTTTTAAGGCCAGTATAGTTGCTATGACATTTATGGAAACAATTCAAAAGATTCATGTAAACCCAAAGATTATTATAAGTGACAGAGATCCCATTTTCACTGGATTTTTTTCGATGGTATTATTTTCTTGTCTTGGTACTCAATTAGCTTATAGCTCATCTTATCATCCTCAATATGATGGGAAAACAAAGATAGTGAACATGTTTCAAAGTATATCTTCATTGCTTTGTATATGATAAACAAACACAATGGGTCAAGTGGTTACCTCTAGCTGAATGGTGGTATAACACTTCCTTCCATACTGCAACAAAAATGACCCCATTTATGGCACTTTATAGATATCATCCACCATCCATCACATCATATTTAAGAGAAAATTACAAGGTTTAAGTAGTGGAATATCACATTGAGCATAAAAAACAAGTTCTCCAAATCTTAAAGGATAACCTCACTCTGGCGCAGAACCGAATGAAACAACAGGTAGATCAACATCATAGTGAAAGAAATTTTGAGGTAGGCAAATGGGTATTTTTACGACTATAGAAATACAAACAAATGTCCCTCAAGCAAGTTAAGAAGGATAATAAATTATCACAAAATTACCACTATCCTTACAAGGTGTTGCAAAAGATTGATACTATGGCATACAAATTGGAGCTGCCTACATCTTCCCGAGTACACCCAATTTTCCCTATTTCATGCTTAAAGAAGGTTATCGGTAACAATCTTCCCATTCAAACAGTATTTCCAGAACTTGATGAAGAAGGAAAAATCATATTTGAGCTTGAAGCAGTCACAAAGACAAGAACTTGAAAGCTACGAAATCGATCAATTTTGGAGTATCTCATTAAGTGGAAGAACTTATCCACTGAAGATTCCAGATGGGAGGATGAGAATTTTATACAGAAGCATTTAAAAATACTCAAACATCGAGGAAACGATTTTTTTGAAAGAAAAGGGCATGTTACGTCCCTATAATACTAGTGTAGCCCCCTTATTGTTATTGTTAGTGTATCCCCCTTATTGTTATTGTTGTGCTCATGTAGCCCCCATATTGTTATTGTTGTGCCCCATAGAATCCCACTATAGTTATTATTGTGCACTTACATTATTATTGTTAAGTAGGCTCTGATTATATTGTGACCCCTTAGACTCCTATATATACAAAGGAGGTATTTTCATTTGTATCATCCAAGAATTGTTCATTTATGTAATGTTAAGGAGGTTTCCCCCTCGAAGAGGATAATTTTTAAGTCATTGATCTATCTTTTATTTTATTTTATGAGCTGGTTGCATAAAAGTTTTATGGAGATAAAGAAACTAAAATATCTACTTTAGGTTTTGTTATGAGTCTTAGATAAGGAGATGTCTCCTTGAGGTCACACAAATAAGCAGTTCTAGTGGATTCGACAACCGAGGCAGAATATATGGCAGCAATTAAAGCAACGAAGGAAATTGTGTGGCTCAGGAAAATTCTGGAAGATTTGTAGGAGAAACAAGTGCATTAAACTTTTCTTTTGATTGACAACACTTCTGCAATAAATTTGGCTAAGAACACTAAGTTCCATGATTGAACCAAGCACATTAATACAAAGTATCATCTGATTCAACACCATGTTGAGGCTAAGACTATCCATATATGACATTGTTCTAGAATTGAGTAGATTGCAAACATATTCACCAAAGCGCTTAGAAGAGAAAATTAAAAGATTCAGAATGATTCTTGGACTCACCAACATCCCTTCAGATTAAGGGGGGGAATGTTGACACCTAATACTAAGGGATTGAGAAATTCATGTAAATATTGTAAATAGGAAAATAATAAAGCATCTTAAGATGAAGAGACATTGGAAGATGAATCCCAATAGCCTCCCTTTCCTTGTATATATTATTGATTTCTCTTAATGAAACAATACATTTGTGACAACCCTGGTGAAACGTTCATGTAATAAAATTTAATAAAGGAAAAATAAGAACATGATTAAGGGACACTTATTCCAAGCTGAATGTTGGGCAAAGATATCCTAGTGGGCATCACTGGATGTGTTTATGGCTAAGGATATTGGCAAAGGCATAAAAAGGCAAAAAAGAATTTTGGCACATTTTTTTATGAAAATGAAGGAAAATAATGGAAGACGAAGAAAATAGATGCCTAATTAATAAAAACGCTTATGAGGATCAGTTGGTAACCTTTTGTCAATCCAAGTTTTGGAGCTCTCTCATTATTCTCTATCTCTCTCACTCTTCTTCACTTAGAGTTTTCTTGGAGAACTCTAGCTTTGGATCAAGGAAGGAAAAGCAAGTAAAGGGAAAGGAAGGAAAGAAAGGATGAAGGAAGGGAGAGGAGGATCAAAGAGCCTTAGTACGAATAATTTCATGTAACATATTGCATGTGTGATTTCCTCACTAGTTTTGACATGCATGGATTTGTATGTTGGTGTATGGTTCTCTTATTGTCGGTGGCATGGTTTTGAAGGGTTATGATAGTGGTTTTCAACCTAGACTTGCCTTTTTCTAGATGCCATAGTATGTTGGGATGTTTATCTTGATTTTGATCTTTGGTTTTCTAGATGGATTTCAGAATCTGGGGCGGAGGTGGTCTCAAGGTTCATTCCCAAAGGCCTGGAAATCCCTTGATATGTTTTGGTAGGATACACAGTAAATCCTGAGGGACATGCCTTGGTTTAGGGCCTAGTGATCTGGGTTTGGATTATGGTAAAGTAATAGAGACTGGTCTCGGTTTAGGGCCTAGTGATCCGAGATTGGATTGTGTTAAAGCCTGAGAGATAAGGAGACAAAAAATTTCTCAACGATAGTGATGGATTCCGGATGGCATTCTAAGTTCGGTTCGATTGTGATCGGAGAACCTATTTTGGTGTGATCATGGTTTGGTGAGGGTGGAGGTGGTTTAACCTATAGATTTACTTGGTTGTTTTTGGATTATTTTATCCATGAGATCCCACAGTCATGCTTGGAATATGGCACATGGGTGACTGGTTGAAAGAAAGATTTGGTTCAACCATGTCTACAGTCAGGTGGTACATGGAAGTCTCGAACCTGGTTGAATTTGCCTATGATTATTGAAAGCTAACATCTCTTTCTTTTGCACTGGTATATATGTGCATTTAATGGGTGTTCTATCTCTATCATTTACATGGTTTTATGCTGGTTATAAGCATCATTAATTGACCGGTTCATGTCATGATTATCTCATGTATTTACTTGTAATTGTTAAATTGATGGATGCAAGACCTAATTGATGTTATAACAGTTCAATGGAGAAGTTGGAGATCCTTCTTGTCATGTTTCATAAGAGTTTTCAGTCATTCATTCTCTATCTTGTATCCTAGACCTATAGGTTGCATTGATGCCAAGTGTTTGAAAAAATGTAAGTCCCGGTTGGGGATGGTTAGGCCTAGTCCTGAGGTTGATTTTTGGTTTAATAGTCTTTTCATCATGTCTTTGATTGATTCTAAAAGTTATAACAAGTTTTGGGTAGTGGTCGGAATCATGGGCTGGAAAAGTGCCTTGAATTCCTTGGACTTTGGCATAGGTTTGCTGGGAAATGTCCCTAGACGCTTGCTTGCAGGCTTGTGAGAGCATCCAAAGGTCACTGAACGCTGGGATGCCTATATCATGAGAGCGTCTAGAGGTCTAAAAGATTAGTGGGACCCAGGGTCAGGATGTCTGAGTGGATGAGATGTCTCCTGGGGGTGTTGTTGTTGATATGGAAGGTATGGTTGATGTCTTCCATCGATTCCATTTCCTTAAGGTCACCAAGTAGGTTAAATCCCTTCATAGAGGCATCTCTCGTCACATGTTTACCCCGGTTGGCCGGTTACATGGGTAGATGTGGGAGGAGGGTGGTTATAGATTGGTATCATAGCATGGTTTCAATCTCCTTGGGTGAATGTGTTTGTCATGCATTCATGTCATTTGTACATGTTTCACTCATCCTTTTAGTCTATGTGCTTGTTTCATATGAATAGTGTTGGTCATGGTCGTAGTGATGTCTCCATGGGGATAAGGATGTTGTTGGGTGAAGCATGTTGTCATGAGTGTATGACTGGTTACATGTTGTTATATGTTACTTACATGTGTCATTTTGTATGCTTGGTTACATTCTCATATGTTTGGTTACATTCTTGAATGCTTGGTTACATGTATTAGTGTTCTAGGTTTGGTTATAAGTATCGTCGTTCATGTTTGATCATATGCATTCATGCATGTGTGTGGTCGATTACACATTGCTTATGCATGTTAATGTTTTCACGTGGTCAATTATACAATGGTTTTATGGTTTTTGTTGTCATGCATGTAGTCATGCTATGTGTGTAGTTGATATGTTCATGCATTGATGACTAGACTCTAGCTCGACTGATGATTACATGGTTATGTGCTTATGTATCACATGTCTATATTATATTATGATTATGTTATAGATGTATCACAATTATTTGATGATATTACAGATGAAATATCCTCCTTGAACTACGCTAAGGTATTCCAGTTTATTATGATTTGGTTTAGCTGACAAAGTATGCCTTGCAGGAAAGAGATCAAATGGATAGCATGATGTAGACTACAATGACTCTCCCTGTGAATCAAATGAGCAATGTGGGGTTGGGCTCTCTTCTATTTTGGAAGATACATTGAGAAGCTTGAAGGGAGAAATAAGTACGTGTAAGGTGGACAATGAGAAAATCATGTAGGCACAAGGCAAACAAGCAGAGGTTAATGCAACACTACTTCATAATTTTTCAAAATTGTAGCGACGAGGACCACTTTGGATCAGATATGAGTAGGAGGACATAACTAATGGGGGATATGGAAATAGGTCTTATGGTGGTCACATGTTGGATAGAGATGACATGATCAGAGATGGTAGGTTATTGGACACTCCAAATAGGAGAAGTGATGGACACAAGTACTATTCTAGTTCTGGTTCGGATAAGCATCATAATCATCATCGTTATCATTGTTATAGGAGGAGTGATAGGGGATACTTTTTGGATGAGTTTAAGAAAGCAAAGCCACATACCTTTGATGGAGAGATGAAGAAATCACAGGATGTAGAGGCATGGTTGCTTGGTATGAGGAAATTCTTCAGATTGCATGATTATTCAGAAAACATGAAAGAAAAGATAATCACTTTCAGTCTCAAAGGTAAAGCAAATATTTGGTGGGAAGATGTGAAGAATGTTAAAGGCATACATGAGGATGATTTGACTTGGCATGAGTTTGAGAGGCTCTTTAAGAAGAAGTATTTGTTGGAAAGATACTTTGATGATAGAGCTAAGGATTTTTATGAGTTGTGGATGGGTTCCATGAAAAATGATGAGTGTACTAGTAGGTTCTTGGAGCTATTGAGATATGTGCCTTACCTCAAGGAGGAGAAGGCCAAGGTTCAAAGATTCATCAGTGGAATGCTAGTAGCATACAGAGATCAGATTTAGTTCGATGAGCCTAGATCGTTGGAGGAGGCCATTCGAAAGTTGAAACATTGTTATGAGCAGTCGAAGTGAAAAGTTGAGCCTAAGCGTGTCTTGAAAGGAAATGAGAAAGCTAAAGGGAAATGACCACCAAAGTGAGGAAGACCTCAAGATGCAAGTGATAAAGAAAATGTGGTTCCTTACAAGAGGTTCAACACTACTAAGAAAGGACATGGAGAGAAGCAAGCTATAGGAAGTGGTAGGGAACCATTACAGTGTTGGATATGTGGTAAGGATCATCGTAAGAGGCATTGTCCGTAGTATCAGAGTGGTGGTAGACCCCAGATCTACAATGCTTAGGAGGTGCATATAGTTGGTGATGTTGGTCATAACATTCCTCATATCTATGCAACTGTGGACAATAGGCATGCAGATCATCAAACATCTATCATTGAGATGGACCGTAATCTTTGTGATCAATTTGTTTGTATTTTGATTGATCCTAGATCTAACTATAGTTATGTTAATCCTAACCTAGTGGATAAGTGTGGTTTGAGAAGACAAGTGCATGAAAAATCTTGGTTGGTTCATTTGGATACAGGTACAAAGAAGAGAGCTTATTATTGGGTAAGATCTTCTACATTTGAGTTAAATGGTATGCATACAACAACACATTTGAATGTATTTCCATTGGGTTCTTATAGCATGCTTTTGGGTATGGATTAGTTGTACCTTCACAAGGCCAAAGTGGATTGCTTCGACAAGGCCATTGAGTGTGTGGATGATAATGGGGAAAAGAGAACTTTGTAGGGAAGAATAAGCCTACATTAGTGAGGATGATTACCGCTATGTAGGCTAAGCATAGTTGTAGAAAAGGTTATGTGAAGTTTGTAGTGCACATTTCTAGTGAAAAAGGTAAGGAAGTTTAGGATGTATATGTTTTGAGCAGATACCTAGTTCTACAACAATTTTAGGATGTATTTCCTAAGGATATTACAGAGTTTCCACCTCACAAGGAGGTAGAATTTTCTATTGAATTGATGCCAGGGGTAGCTCCCGCATCAAAGGAACCTTACTGAATGAGCACACCTGAGTTGGTAGAGTTGAAGTTGCAGTTAAAGGTGATGCTTGACAAGGGATACATTAGGCCAAGTGTATCGCCTTGGGGTGCACCAATGTTTTTCATAAAGAGGAAAGATGCTACGCTCGGATTGTGCATTGACTACAGGTAGCTGAATAAGGTAACTATTAAGAGCATGTACCCATTACCGAGGATTGATGATTTGTTTGATCAGTTGAAGGGAGAAGTAGTGTTCTCTAAGATCAACTTGAGATCGGGATACCATCACGTACACATCAAGGAAGAGGATATCTTCAAGAACGTTTAAGACCAGGTATGGGCATTAAGAGTTTTTTGTAGTTCCATTCAATTTCACTAATTCTCCAACTACATTTATGTGTTTGATGAATAGTGTATTGCATCCTTATTTGGTAAAGTTTGTTATTATGTTCATTGATGACATATTGGTATATTAAAAGATGAGGAACAACATGCTGAGCATTTAGCAACAATATTTAGATTGCTAAGAGAGAATCAGTTGTATGTTAAGCTTAGCAAGTGTAACTTCTTTCAGAGAGAGATGCGTTACTTGGACATGTTATTTCCAAGGAAGGCATAGTAGTAGATCTAGAAAATATAAGGGCCATCATGGAGTGGGCAGCTCCTAAGAATGTGGATGAGGTAAGATCATTTATGGGATTGGTAGTTTACTACAGGAGGTTCATCATGAAATTCTCATGCATTGCATATCCTATCACATCATTGCACTAGAAAGGTGAGAAGTTCGAATGGGCAGAAGTATGTGCAACTAGTTTTGAGAAAATCAAGAAGTTGTTGACACATGCACCAGTGTTAAATATTGCAGATCCGAACAAGGAGTTTTTTGTGTGTACATATACTTACAAGAGAGGACTTGCTAGATTTCTCATGCAAGAAGGACAGATAGTGTGCTACGAGTAATGAAAACTGAACGAGCACGAGAAGAACTATCCAACACATGATCTTGACCTAGAAATGATCATACATGCATCGAAGATGTGGAGGAACTATATTCTTGGTAGGAAGTTTGTACTGATGAGCGACCACAGTGGGTTGAGGTATTTGTTTGACCAACTGAATCGAAATGACAAGCAAGCTAGATGGTTGTCAACCCTCAACGAGTTCGAATTTGAGATCAAATACATCAAAGGGAAGGAGAACAAGGTTGCAAATGCTCTTAGAAGGAAGGCACATGTAAATCATATATCAGATATGAGCTCTTATGGGATAGAGTTATAGGATAAGACCTTGTAGGTAGGACAGTGGGATGACAAGTACATGGAGATCATGCAAAAGTTAAAATAGAGTATAGGTATAGGTGCAAGTATAGGTACAGGTATAGGCGTGGGTGTAGGTATAGGTATAAACACATGTGTGGGTGTAGGTACAGCTGTAGGTACAAGCAAATACATATGTATAGGTACAGTTACAGGTGAGAGTATAGGTACAGGTCATCAGGATGCAGACTATCATCTAAGGACAGATGGTTTGGTGAGATTTAGGGACAAAATCTATGTATTGAATTGCAGTGAGCTCAAGAAGCTTATCTTGAGGGAGTTTCACGTCAAGCCATACTCAGGTCACCCAGGATATTAGAAGACATTGACGATGGTGGTGAAGTTCTACTATTCTTGGAATCTAAGGAAGGAAGTTGCAGAGTTTGTGGCTAGATTTATATTGTCAGCAGGTAAAGGCAGAATGTAAGCATCCAGGTGGTTTACTACAGCATATAACGATTCCAGAATGGAAATGGGAGGTAATTTCCATGGATTTCATTACAGGTCTTTCAAGGATAGTGAGACAACATGGCTCTATTATGGCCGTGGTCGACAGGTTGAGAAAGGTAACTCATTTCATTCTAGTGAAGACTACATATTCAACCAGTGAGGTAGCATAAGTTTTCATTAGAGAGATAGTGAGATTACATGGTGTTCCAAAGATATTGTGTCAGAAAGGAATGCAAATTTCACTTCCAAGTTCTAGAAGGAGCTATTTGTAGGTTTGGGTACATAGTTGGCCTTCAATAGAACTTACCATCTACAAACATATGGATAGACAAAGAGAGTCAACATGATCTTGGAGGATATGCTAAGGATGTATGTGATGCGCCAGTAGAGGAGATGGGAGGAGTATCTTCCATTGGTTGAGTTCGCATACAACAATAATTATTAGGATTCATTGGGTATGAGTCCTTTCGAGGCATTGTATGGGCAGAGTTGTAATACTCCCATCAACTGGAGTGACTTGGTGAATAAGGTACTTATTGGATCAAATATGTTGGCAGATGTTGGCTTATAGGGGCCTGACCCATGTTCAGAGTTATTTATCCAAACAAATACCTACATTACTGGCCCTTTCAGCATCAGCCAGCGGAGCACGGACTGAAGTCTCGCCCAACGCAGTATGGGGGGATGTTGGAATCAAGTTTCCGAACCCTTGAGATGTTTGTGATGTCGATTTAGTCCAACTATGCCTTCCTTCATTCAGGTTGCTTCGTGCACTATTCCAACCTTCAGTACCTTCGCGATCTGTTACAATCATCTTTCGCATAGCCTTAACCAGGGGCTCAGATGCTTTTGCATTGTTAGGGTAGCAATCTGTGCTATTTCCCGATCTATGCTAAGCGTCTTACTTATCTTCTTAACAGATCTTAAGTAACTTCGCGTAAGCAGATATTCTATCTTGCGTTCACTTAATCAACAAATTTATACATATTCACACATCATATAAGCATTAAAAGTGCAATTTATATCCAATGTAATAGATGCATAAAACAAGAAATAAATACGTAGAAATGATAGGAAACTTCTCTTTATTAATACTTCCAACTATTATAGACTCGACTCATCCTGCGCACTCAACTGTAGGGGTCCGTGCACTCAGCTGCAGACTACTAGGCCTCTCCACACTCAGCTGCAGAGCCTTCTCCTACTCTACGACCCAAAACTAGACTTTACACTTATGTTCTATCTTGCATACATCATATGTTCATCTTCCAATATGCTATCAAACTACATTGAGCCTCGCTCCATTTATACAATCCGATGGACCATGGACCATGGGAAGATCTCTACAACCAACATTACAATAACAAAATTTAGGGCGGACAATCCTATGACTCTTTAACAGAATACGCGCTCAACGCCCACAAAATGTGGAGTCTTTACATTGGAATTACAATTTTTAACCAAAATTTGGGCTCTAATCCCCAAAAATTCCCTTGGGGGATCTCGCGCCACTTTTTTGGTGTGGATATCTTTGCGTGAAGACCTCCCAACTCTGACTGGATCGCTACAAGTTCAATAGCACACTAAGCGACTGCCTACTCTACTTCCTCTAAGCGCTATTCGGTGACCGCTATGGCTGAACTGCTACCCTGAATCCTCTCATGTGTTTCTTGCACTGCATGAGCTTTGCATCAATGGAGGCTGTAATGGTATAAGTCTCATCGATGCACGACTGTAGGTGCACCTTCAAAACTACTTCCTTATGCTAAGTAGCATCCACCTGCTCCTTGAGTGCTTTAGCCTGCTGCAACCTTGTGAGCCTCTATGTAAAGGCAACCATCTGCATGGTCCCTTTTACTTCGTTGTATCTCTGTTGCAGCTCACGCTCCTCTGTTTCTAGGTGCTCTATGTTCGGGTCCTTCTGCAGGGTGGTGAGGACCTCAAATGACTGCTCAAACAACTTCGTGCAATCTGTCACTGCTTTGTTAACTACTGCCATTGATGTTCTGATCACGGTGGTGTGATGTTCCTTAACCTCCGGTGGAGTTGAAGGTTGTGCCTTCAACTACAGTGATGCTATTTGAAGGTTCAGCTCTAGCTGAACCCTGGCCATTTCCTCTCTTGTGTCGCGCATCTCTGCTACTAACTTACATACGCACACCTCCACTGGTTCCTTTGCTTGGATGACCAAATCCAGGACCATCTGGAAGGCTTCCTCCATCACCTGCACTATCTTTCTATTCTACTCAATGACCTTGTTGCACTGCAGGCTCAACTATTCAATGTTGATGCACTGCTCGCTCATTACTTGTATCGCGTGACTCTCCTGGCCCGAAGCTCTGCAATGACTCCATCCTATAAAATATAGAGCATCTCTTGAGGGAGCGTAACCATGTTTATCGCGATCCATTTCAACTCGGTGACCATAGGCCTGTTGGCCTCATTTTCTGTAATGAGTGCTCCATTTGGTAGCACTATTGTGTTGGTCATCTATGCATGCAACATTTCCTTAGCCACAAAAGCACCTACCGCGAGGCTGGTTGACACTGTGCCAGCCTGCATAGTGCGCACTTGCAACTCCTACATCTACATCTGGAGAGCCCCCAACACCATTTGGTGTTGCTCCTCAAACTACTGGAGGGCCTCCGCGGTGAAGTCTCTCATTGTTTTGCTGATATCGTGTAGATCACCTTTCGTAAGGGTGATAGGGTCGAACGAAGTCTTTGAGGCCTTCATCATCTTTCACGGCCCTACTGCTCCCTTGGGTGTGGATGTTTCAGCTAGGTGGATGCTGTCTGCGCGTCCGTGCCACCTTGCTCTGTATCGATCTTCGGCTCAGGCGAAGGCGACTTCTGTCCTTCACACTCTTCTTTTGTTGCCTTCTGTTGCTGTTCGGCCAACTTCGCAGCATCGTGCGCCACCTGGGCCTTAGCCACTGCTTCTTCCTTCCTGTGTTTTTCTACTAGCTGCGCCATCACATTTTCGCCTCTTCCTTCTTCCATTGCATGGCAGACTTATCTGCTTCCACTGCGGAGCCAGCTGGGGCACGCCACTTCGGTGGCCAAGACTCAAGGACCGTGAAGATGGCATCGTCAGTCACCAAATAGGGTAACTCGCGCCACGTCTTTATGGGGTCCTTGCACGCCCTTATGAAGACATGGTGGAAGTCTGCCTTGAACTTTGCGAATCTCTGTAGACTGTTGTAGACTATGGGAAATAACCATGGATTATGATTAATCCCCATTCTAATATTCATCTCCATGAGCACCCAAAATATTTTGCTTTCGGTTATCCTTTGTACATCCATGGTTGCCCACATCGAAGTGTACTTCGCTGCCTCTGGAAGGCCCTGCACAATCATCGGGAACTGGCTATCTTCGGGAAATTCCCATGCCATCAGTACTATTGACAATAGGAGCCATGCATAATGGAATGTTTTACCCTTCTCTTGTGCCTTGTGGCAGTTCTCAAAGAACTCTCCGCATAGATAGCTTTCCCAATTGAACTGGACCCCTTCTGCGCATTTTGTTGCTAGTGCAACCACCGACACGGGCACCTCATCCCCGTGGCACTTCTGCATCACCTTCCCTGCCAATATCTAAGTCGCAACCTTAACCGTAGGGTTGTTGATGCTGGAAATGGCGTACCCTCGATTCTTCTTCTCCAGTTTAAATTTCTTTTTCATGCCCTCCGCAATGGCCAAATCATCACTCTTCCGTTTTGAAATGTTCGTTGGGTCCTCCTCTGCGCAAGGGATCCGGGTAATCCTGTGAATCAAATGGTCTGTGATGGGGATGGGCTCCTCCAGCCACAAGCACCCATCATGCACCAAGCAGAGCAACTGCCTGATGACAAAAATGGTCACTGGGGCACAGTGGTAATGCAGTACCCAGAGAAGCTTTAGCAATCCTGCCTTCTCTACAACTCTCATCCATTTGCGTGGCTCCAACTCTATTATCGAAGCCGACGCTTCTTTCTTCTGGCATATTAGTTGCACGATCGCGAGATGCGCGAAATTCTCGTGATCCGCGAGGTCCCAATCCTCAAATTTCAGCACGGGCACTCATTCCAAGTGTGCTCCTTCAAAAATAATGTCATCTGGGAGCAATAGAGTTTGCCGATAACTCTTGCTCTCATCTATATCTTTGGGCACCTTTGTGTTACCCTTCCGCAGAGGAATATATGCAGGCAGTCTGGTGAGAGGGTCTGCACCCTGGGTTTCGACCTCCATCTTTACATCCTCCTCGTCAACCAAGATTTCTTCGAATTCTTCTTCCTCATCAGCCTCCAAATTGATAGCCTTCCCCTTTTCTTCCATGGTGAGCTTAGTCCTCAACGGATTTCTAGGTGATACACGCACTGGTATCATGGCCTTCTTGTCTTTCTTGGGCCTCGATGTGCGCGGTGATTTAGGGATCTCAATGACTATTCGGACGCTCTCTGGGGCTTCCACTTCCATAATTGCCTGTGCAGCTTCTTCAGTGGTCATTGCTCTGGTATCCATGGTTTCTTTGGGTGCTGCCATAGTGTGATTCCACAGTCCTCTCAGGGTCTTTGGAAATTGCTCAAGTAATGAATTCGCCTTCAAAAGATCGAACAAGTCTCAGTTCATGAGTGTCTAAGTGTGCAACAACTCAGTTCTCAAATTGCCAAGTGTTGTTTGTTGGACATACCTTTGTAATTTATAGCTCCTTTTGAATTTAAATTCGATCGTTCCCCCCGCATTCAGTCCATTAATGCTCGATTAACGGCAGATTTTCAAGAATCTAGCCCATAAAGTTCGCCTTAAATGCCTGCCACTTGCTCCATTTGGTCTCAAACCAAGCATCACATGGTGAATAGTGACTGCAATGGTCACTTTCTACCCGACCCGTGTGGCATCGCAACTACCCTCGCGCTGTCGCAGACCCTATGGCACTTCGCTATTGCGCGCAATCTTGACATCGTGTAGTCCCTGGGCAGAGTAGTTTATAGTCCCATGCCTCCTTTTAGCTACCTGGAGCGATAAGACTATGCTTCCATTGGTTAGTCAGATGGTCGAGCCACCTATGTATGGTTTCAAACAACTATCATTTACTTTTCCTGGGAAAGGTTCTCCATTTAACTTTACCAACTACACTGCGCCTCCATCTGTGATCTCCTTAATAACATACGGTCCCAACCAATGCATTCTGAGCTTTCCAGGGAATTTATCAAACTGACTATCATACAACAACGCCAAACCATTTACCTTAAATGTGTGAAACTTAATATGTCGATCTTTCCATGCCTTTTCGCGCTGCTTTTGGACTTGCTGGTGGAATCCAGCGAAAAATCATTCTTCTTCGAGCTCCTCCAACTGCCCGAGCCTCTCCTCCAGGGCTTCGCGATCCGTCATACCTATGAGCACTGCTATGTGTATACTAGCATGATGTATTCCATCGTCATTACAGCTTCCACTCCATAGACAAGCCTAAAAGGTGTTTGTCCCGTCAATTTCTTGCATGTCATCCGATAAGCCCATAACACTGCAGGTATGTGTAGATCCCAATCACTTCGTTGCACATTGCATACCTTGGTCAATGCAGTCTCCAACACTTTGTTGAATGCTTCTACTATCTTGTTAGCCTATGGGTGATATGGTGTGCTCTTCTGATGATGCACCTGAAATTCTTCTGTCAGCGTGTTGATCGTTTCGTTCAGGAAGTGCATACCGTGATCACTCATCAAGATCTTTGGACATCCTAATCACGTCAGTACGTGTTCATATAGAAACTTCGCGGTAGTCATGGTTATAATCCTTCACCGACTGTGCTTCTGCCCAACGAGTCGGATACTTCGTCGCAGTGATAATATACCTCACGCCTGTCTTTCCTTGAGGTTTGATAGGTCCTATAAAGACTATTGCCCATTTTTTGAAAGGCTGCAACATCATTTGTGGATTTAAAGGCATTCGTCCCTCCGCGATGGCTTACCTGTTATTTGACATACATCGCATTCCTTGCAATGTGCTTTTGAATCCTGATGAAGGGTTGGCCACCATAACCCTACGCGGAGTATTTTTTGCGCGGTTGCCCTTCCTGCATAATGTCCTCTCACCACGCCCCCATGAGTGTCCGCGAGGATGATGCTTTGTTCAAACTCAGGTACATACCTTCACAGTATTTCATCATTCCCCATCTCTTACAAATGCCCAGCAATGATAGAGAAATCTGTCGTGCCCACCACTAATTCCTTCATTTGCTGGACAAAGTATCCTTCCGGCACAGTTCCAGTTGTTAAGAAGTGAATTATATCTTAAAAATGTCCATCTGCTACGTGCACAGCAAAGAGCTACGCATCGGGTAATCCTTCCTCCAAATTAGTAGGTTCCTTCCCTGTCTCAATGCACGAAAAGTGAGCTGGTCCCGTGTTCAATCATCTAGGCTTCACAACAACTTCAAAATCATATTCTTAGAACAATAAAATCCATTTGCATATGCGCCCCCAAAACAAAGGCTTATTGACAAAGTACTTCAGCGCACAATGATCTATATACATCTTAAAGTGACCTCCTAGCAAGTAGTGTCGATACTTCTGGAGCGCATACACCATAGCCAGTCCCTCACGTTCAGTGGTGGAATAATTCTTTTCTGCCTTAGATAATCTACGACTTGCGAACGCGATAGGGTGATCCAAGCCTTCTCCATCATCCTGTGTTAGTACCACCCCCAGCACTATACACGACACATCAACATGGACATGAAACTCTTTATTCTAGTGTAGGAAGACAAGAATCGACGCAGTAACCATCTTTTATTTTAATACATCTAGGCTTTTCTTGTAGTCATCATTCTAGCAAAACATGACATGCTTCTTCAAAAGTTTTTCCATCGGCGCAATGATCTAGGCATAACCTTTGATAAAATTTTTGTAGTACCCTGTATGTCCCAGAGTAGCACATAGATATTTCACGCTTCGCAGTTCTTCCAAATTCATAATTACCATGATCTTCGTGGGATCTACCATCAACCCTTGTCTGCAAACCACATGCCCCAATAGGTTCCCAAAAGGAACAAGAAACACACACTTCTTGAGGTTGAGCGTGATTTGGTATCTTCGGTAGGTATCCAACATCAATCGTAAGCTCGCTACATGGTGCTTAACCAGGAAAAATACAGTTCATTCATCAAAATAGACCTCCAAGAACTTATGAATATATTCCTTGAATGCTGCAACAACCACGCGTGAAAATATGGTCGATGCTTTCTTCAATCCAAACGACATGATAGTATATTGAAAGCAACCCCACTCAGTCATGAAGGTTGTCTTGCTCCTATCCTCTGGCGTGATTTTGATCTGGTGGTACCCTGAGAACCCATCAGTGAAAGAATATGCTTCCTGGCCACCTACATTGTCCAACACTTCATCTGTGAATGGAGTTGGGAAACCATCATGCACACAAGCGTCATTCAATTTTCTGAGATCCATGCATATTCTTATCTCGTCCTTCTACTTATTCTCTTCCACCACCATTGGGCTTACCCAATTAGATTCTTCCATAGACTCAATGATGCCTTTCGCGAGCATTTTGTCTAGTTCTACGTGGACCTTCTCATTGTATTTCAGATTTAAGCGGTACGACCTTTGCTTAAGTGGCTTTGTGTCGGTCTTTAACGTGATCTTCATTACCCCTAAATCTCTGATTCTTCCTTTCAAATCTGTAAACTTGGCCGGGAATAAGTCTTGATATTCGCGGAGTAATTCAACGACCTTATCCACGTCATGTCATCTCAGTAGTCTTTGATCTTCATGAATTTGGGCTCTGCCTCCATACCAATATTCACCTGCTTAGTTTTTATCGGCGCAGTTATGTTGGGATTCTCAATATGTGGTCCTTGAACCTCGCAGTGGCCTTCCATCTCAGGAATGTTCATTTTTTGCGGATCTCCATCCTCTTCTTCAGCAGTTACATTATAACATTCCAACACACAAATCAACTGAGTAGCCCATTCAGGCTACACCAGGTCTAAAGGATCCAGCGAAATCCTAAAGATGGCGGCTTTTACGTCTTGTAGTGCTTCTTCAATACAGTTAAACCCGTCCTCAAAACTAAAGGTCATCATGAACCCTTCGCGTAGGATATCCCATTTGCCAGTCCCATGGTGAAGCTCTGTTTCTATATAACAGTTCATCGATATAGCATCTAGATTATGATAGAACAGGTGCACCAATTAAGGTTGTGGCTTTTCTCCATATGCCTGCGCCCACTTGGCCAGATGCGCACTCGGATCATCCCGTCCATTGTACTTGTATTTCAATCACACCCTAGGCTTCCCAAATCATGTGCACATCATTCTCCTCCATTCGCGCCAATCGTCAAAGCTTCCTTTGTGCGTACCCCACCATCTCACGGGCGTAGCGCAGTACCTAGTCCAAGGCCTGTAAGCATTTCTTTTCCGACACCTCCCTTTCAAATGCATCCAAGAAGGTATCTACCTCATTCAGAACATCATAAGTAGGCAGATCACTTATTTCTGCCGACACACAGTGCAAAGACCTGGTCATCATATTGCAATTCAATGTAGTTACCTCATGTAACTGATTCTGCCATCACTCTATTTCTTCATCAGAATCCGAAGTACAAGAGCTCTCGTGCTCCCATGCAATCCGCCCATCCACAGTGGGATTCACCCAGTCTTGGTCTCGTGCTGTTATCTTATAGATACAATCCAAATCATCACCACTCTCATAGTTGCGGACAGGCTCTGTATAACGTGATCCTTCAGTAGGGTCGAGGGGTACAATTACGCGCAGTGAGTTTTCCTCAAAGATCATTTTGCACTTCTTCAGATTAATTACTCCATTCATGTTAGTGGCCCAGTCAATTACCAAGAGCGCACGGTAGGGATTTCTCCTTCAATATCCACAGTGATTCCTTGCAATCGCCCTATGGGTACTATTTTCTGCTAGTTTTCCATCCTTAGCTGAATTGGAGACCATTGCAGTGCAGGTCACCCCATTCGCTCCCATGTCTGTTTACGCAGAAAATTCGCATCTGACCCTAAATCCAAAATGACTTGATCCATCTCATATTCTTCGATCTGCGCGGTTAGTCTCATTTCTCGCCTTGTCCTTGTCTTATGCTTTCTAATATTTCAGACTACGCATGGTTCTCCTGGCGTGGTCCCAACACATCTATTGATGAGTTCCTGTAACCCCTTCACAACCTTATTGTCATGTAGTAACTTCATACAGGTTTCCAGGAAAGTCGTGATCATAGATGGGTCCATTTCCAGCACCGGTTTATCTTTGCTTCCTGAAGTGTAGGCATCAGCGAAGCTCCTCTTAGCTTCCATGAAGGTTTCCCGAGTGTGCTCCAAATCAAACTCAGCTTCTTTCGTCGGAGCTTTTCGAACCGAGGTACTATCTTCTGGCTGTTTTCCTTTGTCATCTCCTGTCGTGATTCCACTTCGGAGCACAATGTTTACATTCGGGTCTTCCTCGTGCGGCTCAGACCTCATCATCTGCAGGTTCTGAGTCGGGGGAGGCGGTAGCGCTCATTTGTTGTGTATCCTAGCTATTAGTGTAGCACAATATTCGATCTCATGATCAAACAATGTGAAATACAAACACGACAGGTGCGTTGAATTTGTGTAATCGCTGGCATAATGTCGTGGCTCTCCACAATTGTAGCAAATCAACTATCCGTTACCTCTATCGGGTCCTCCTCTGCCTCAGCCTCGTCCGCACCCCTGAAATCCTTTACATGCCATTCCTACGGTTTGGTCAAGGGGCCGCATTTCAACCTGAACTCTGTAGGTGGGAGTCCTATCCATCATTAATTCATAAGTTCTGCAAGTGTGCTTGTCGTGTCCCACCGACCTACAAAAGTTGCAGAACAATTGTTGTGAGTTTTGCGTATACTTCTATAACAAGTGGCAGTTGTCCATGGCATGTTTTCCAGCAATTTGACAGATCGCACACCACAAAGTAGGTGCCGCGCTAGGTCCTACTTAGGATTCCGACCTTAAAGGCATCGATCCTCCCCCTGCGAGGTAATTTGTGAAAACCGGGTAGTGGTCCTTGTCATGACCCTAACTCTTGTATTTCATGCACCATACCTCTTTGCGCACTTTTGGTCGAACCATCTTGTCTTGTTTCAGACTCTGCATCTCAAGGCATAAAGATTTCAGCTGCGCATGGATCTGGTGAACTCCTAGGTTAGGATCCTGCATCGCAGTCTCATGTAACCTCATAGCAATCTCCAGGGCCTCTGCTTGAGTTGTTATCTTCTGCTGTGATAGAGCACTCCTTAAATGTGGCAATAGAAAAACTACAAACCACTCGCGATGTTGTCTGTCCGTCAGATTCATATTGGCTTCGTGAATCATACATTTCAGCCTCTAATCTAGCTCCAAAGGAGTCTCACCTAGTAGAATTGTAATCTCTTTAAATCCAATGATCCACTGCACTTCAGACTTAGGCCTACTAAATTTTTTATTTAGCGCTGTTTGGATATCCACAATTCCTACATTTTGGGTTGTCATTGGAGTACTTAACATACCAGGTCAGTGCGCGATCCTACAGGGTGCTAACCAGCGTCGCTTTCTTTATATGGTCATCTGTAACTCCTTTCACTTCCCATACAACCCTTACAACGAACTAGAATTGGTCCGGATCCTCATTTCCCAAACCTTTGAACACAGAAAACTTCATTGTGCTTGCCATATTGAATCGTAGTGGTGGAGGGGTGGGTATGGGTGAAGATGGAGGTGATGGTGGTGAAGCTGGTGGAAGTATGGGTGGAGGTGGTATTCATGGAATTCTTTGCCTTATTAGATGGATTACACTTCATGGAGAGACCTTCACGAGCTCTTCCTCGTCTCCTCGCGGAGGTGAAATCAAGGGGCTATCCTCTGGACCCTTATTTCCTTCATTCCTATAAACCTTTCCACTTTGCATAGCCCTGAACATCAAGGTAATTGCATTACCCTCTTTTTGCACAATAGCATTTTAATCCAAGTATTCAAAGACTTTACGTACTTACCTCGCAGTCCTTTAAGAAATCATCGCTCTGCCTCACTGTAGCTGACTGAGGTGTCAACCACGAACCCAGTAATAAATCCTCCTATAATACGATCGAGCCAATGATCAACAGAGCATGTGATATTATCCTCCGATGCTTCTAACCTTTGCACTAGTTTTGTGGTTCACACAATAGGACCGTCAAGTTTCCACCTCCCTTGGCTATCTTCTAGCTTCACGATCCACTCATATATCTCAGTAGGAAAGGACGCGAAAATGATTTCGTGGATCTCTGTGTACAGGTAGCTGTCTAGCCACTCTTCTTTTGACAGTTGTGGGTTTCTATTCTCCTGCGCTGCGAACTCGTAAATTCTTCTGTCCAAACAACCTTTAATTTCTTTCTTAGTTGGATTCCAATGATACGACATCAGACATCTCTATGCAGATTCCGGTCCCAGCAACAGAACCATTTGTTGGCTTATAGGGTCCTGACCTAGGTTCAGATTTATTTAGCCAAAAAAATCCCTACACTACTGGCCCTTTCGGCATTAGCTTGCGGAACGTGGACTGAAGTCTCACCCGAAGCAGTATGGGGGGATGCTGGAACCAAGTTTCCGCACCCTTGAGATGTCTGTGATGTCAATTTAGTCCAACTATGCCTTCCTTCGCACAGGTTGCTTCGCACACTATTCCGACCTTCAATACCTTCGTGATCTGTTACAATCGTCTTTCGTCCAGTCTTAACCAGGGCCTGAGATGCTTTCGTGCTACTAGGGAGGTGATATGCTCTATTTCCTGATCTATACTAATCGTCTTACTTATCTTCTTAACAGATCTTAAGTAACTTTGCGTAAGAAGATATTCTATCTTGCGTTCACTTAATCAACACATTTAGACATATCCGCGCATCATATAAGCATTAAAAGTGCAATTTATATTCAATGTAAGAGATGCATAAAACAGGAAATAAATATGTAGAAATGATAGGAAACTTCTCTTTATTAATACTTCCAACTGTTACAGACTCGACTCGTCCTGAACCTTCAGCTGTAGGGGTTCGCACACTCAGCTGCGGACTACTAGGCCTCTACGCACTCAGCTGTAGACCCTTCTCCTACTCTATGACACAAAACTATACTTTACAGTTTAGTTCTATCTTGCATACATCATATGTTCATCTTCCATTATGCTATCAAACTACTTAGAGCCTCACTCTATTTATACAATCCCATGGTCTGTGGATCATGGGCAGATCTCTATAGCCGACATTACAATAACAAAATTTAGAGCGGACAACCCTATGACTCTTTAACAGACTATGCGCTCCGCGCCCACAAAATGCGGAGTTTTTACATTGGAATTACAATTTTTGACCAAACTCTGGGCTCTAAGCCCCAAAACATCCCTTGGGGGATCCTGCGCCCAACAATAGACATGTTACAAGAAATGCAGGTTATAAAGAAGAATCTAAATGAAACACATGATAGAAAGAAGAGTTATGCGGACCACCATAGGGTATTCAAGGAGTTTTAGGTTGGGGAGCACGTGTATTTGTGAATCAAGCCCAAGAAGAACTCTCTGAGGATTCATTCATGTGTCAAGTTGGCACCACAGTATTGCAGGCCTTTTGAGATCCTTGAGAGGATTGGACCAGTGGCCTATCAACTTGCACTACCTCCAACAATGAAAGTCCATAATGTTTTCCATATTTCATTGCTTAAGAGGTATACAAAGGATGTTGATCATGTTATTGATTGGTCTGTATTTCAGGTGGAGCAAGAAGGAGAGTTCTAGCCGAAGCCTTAGTGCATAATGCAATAGAAGAATCTCATGCTCACAAACATAGCCATATAGCAAGTTAAAGTGTAGTGGAAGCACTTTGGGCTTGAAGAAGCTACATGGGAGATGATGGATTAGATGTGGGCCTTATATCCTTGATTGTTTTCTAGTTGAGGCAAAGCAGTTTTGGTTTTATTTTTGGCATAAGTTTTGTTGATGTTTTGGTATATGTATATATGTATATGGATGTAAAAAACGCCATGAGATAAGTTATAAAGCTCCAATAACCGGTATGGTTTTTATCATGTCATGTTTTCATGGTGTTTTGATTTTGAGAAGGTTTTCCATTGTAAACACTGCAACGAGCTAAGTTAGAAATCTCCATGGGCAATATGTTTTCTTTTCAGTGGTTTTACTGAGGTCTTGGAATGGTTTAACATCGAGGATGGTGTTCCCAAGGGGGAGGGTTCTGTAACAACCCTGGAGAAAATTTCATGTAATAAAATTTAATAAAGGAAAAATAAGACCACAGTTAAGGGACACTTATTCCAAGTTGAATGTCGGGAAAAGATATCCTAGTGGGCATCACTAAATGTGTTTATGGCTAAGGAAATTATCAAAGGCTAAGGAAAAGGCATAAAAAGGAAAAAAGGCATTTTGGCACATTTATTTATGAAAATAAAGGAAATTAAGAGAAAAGTAAGGTGAAAGGTCACAGGTTGCATGTGAGGAGGAAAATGAAGGAAAATAATGGAAAATGAAAAAAATAAAGGTTTGATTAATAAAAAGGATTATGAGGACCAGTTGGTAACCTTTTGTCAGTTCAAGTTTTGGAGCTCTTTCATTATTCTCTCTCCCTCTCACTCTTGGCCACTTGATTTTTCTTGGAGCACTCTAGCTTTGGATCAAGGAAGGAAGAGCAGGATCAAGAAGCTTCAATAAGAATACCTGCATGTAACATATTGCATGTGTGATTTCCTCACTAGTTTTCACATGCATGGCTTTGCATGTTGGTGTATAGTTCTCTTGTTATCAGTGGCATGGTTTTTTTGGGTTATGACAGTGGTTTTCAGCCTAGCCTTTCCTTTTTCGATATGCCATGGTATGTTGGAATGTTTATCTCAGTTTTGAGCTTTGATTTTTCAGATGGATTTCCGAATCTGGGGTGGAGGTGGTCTCAAGGTTCATTCCCAAAGGCCTAGGAATCCATGAACTGATTTTGGCAGGATACACGGTAAAGCCTGAAGGAGAAGTCTCGATTTAGGGCCTAGTGATCCGGGTTTGGATTGTGGTAACGCCTGAGAGACTGGTCTCGGTTTAGGGCCTAATGATCCAGGATTAGATTGTAGTAAAGCCTAGGAGACAACGAGACGAAAAATTCTCAAGGATAGTGATGGATTTCAGATAGAATTCCAAATTCGATTCGGTTGTGATTGAAGCATTGATTTTGGTGTGATCATGGTTTGGTGAGGGTGGAGGTGGTTTAAGATCTAGATTTACTTGGTTGTTTTTGGATTGGTTTATCCATGAGATCCCACATTCATGCTTGGAATATGGCACGGGGGTGACTAGTTGAAAGAAAGATTTGGGTCGGCCATGTCTATGGTTGGGTGGTACATGGAAGTCTTGAACCTGGTCAGATTTTCCTATGATTAATGAAAGATAATTTATCTTTATTTTGCACTGGTTTATATGTGGATTTAATGGTTGTTATATCTCAGTTATTTACATGGTTTTATGTTGGTTATTATCATGGTTTATTTTCTGGTTCATGTCATGGTCATCTCATGTATTTACTTGTAATTTTTAAATTTATGGATGCAAGTCCTAATTGATGTTATAACCTTTCAATGGAGAAGGTGGTGATCCTTCTTGTCATGTTTCATAAGAGTTTTCAGTCATTCATTCTCTGTCTTGCATTCTAGACCTATAGGTTGCATTGATACAAAGTGTTTGACAAAATGTCAGTCCTAGTTGGGGATGGTCGAGCCTAACCATGAGGTTGTTTTTTGGTTTATTAGTCTTGTCATCATGTCTTTGATGGATTTTGAAAGTTATGATAAGTTCTGAGCAGTGGCCAGGATGCTGGGCTAGAAAAGTGCCTTGAATTCAGCGGACGCTGGCAGAGGTATGTTGGGAAAAGTCCTTGGATGTTGGCTTGCATGCCTATGAGAGTGTCTAGAGGTCCCTAGACACTGGCATGCATATAGCATGAGCCTGTTTAGAGGTCAACAGGTCTAAAAGATTAGTGGGACTTAGGTGCAGGATGTCTGAGTGGCTGAGATGTTTCCTGGGGGTGTTGTTGTTAATATGGAAGGTATGGTTGATGTGTTTCATCGATTCCATTTCCCTAAGGTCACAAAGGAGGTTGAATCCCTTCATAGTGGCCTCTCTCGTCACATGTTTACCTAATTTGGTCAGTTACTTGGGTAGATGTGGGAGGAGGGTGGTTACAACATTCGTGGAATTACCCGATGCCTAACCTGAATATATATATATATATATATATATATATATATATATCTAGTTACAACCCTAGTATATATATATATATATATATATATATATATATATATATGTATATATATATATATAGTTACAACCCTAGTATAAGTTCTTGTTAGAAGATGCCTCTTACATCATGCAAAATTTCCTTACAAATTTTCCCTCTTGCCTTCAATCTACTGATGTAAAGTGGATGAGCTTGATGATGAATTTGGTCACTAAATATTATTTTACTGCTCCTATTCACTGATGCCTCTATCTTTTGTTGGAATGGAAAATATAAATCAATGATGGGGCTAAAGTAGTTCCTCCTTTTCTCTTACTCCTAGCTTTCAGTGTACTGGTGCAACTATTTGTCTTAGTGATGTAGTGTTCAATACATAATGAAAAACACCTGGATACACTTCTTATTCCAACAAGGGTGATCCAAGTATAAATGAACAACTTTGACATGCTTTGGTCTACTCCTTTATAGTTCTGAACTTTTACGAATCTTCAACAAAGAAAGACATGAACTCCATGAATATGAACATGAAACCATGGATCTGATTATGAAACTCTACCTCAAACATGAACCAAATATTTGAGACAAAATAACTCTTTCAACAATCATCAACAAAAATCATAGATGGAGAGCTAATGGTATATTAGTGTTCTGCTTTCAGATATTAGATCCTTGCTTGAGAACTTTGTTCTAGATGATTACCAAACTTGTATAATACTCGCCACAACAACTATTCAAAGGAGACTTAGAACATAAAAAAATGATTTGAAACCTTAATACACTTGATTAGGATCTCAATAAAATTGACTTCAACACATAATTTCTTAAATACTTCGGCCACTAAGATGAATAAAAAGGGTAGTGGATGAAATCTAGGTGACACTGAAGGTATTAGCACTGAAATGTCATTGTAAATTCCAATCTTTTACACAAAGAAAAGTACACAGGTTTGTAATCAAAACGAGTCTCCATGTGATACAAGGTAGCTTGAAATGTATTTCCAATAGATCCACAAACACTTCAAATGTGCCTTAAAAGAGGGCCCAAGGTAATTATAGGATGAATGCTCTAAAAAAGCAATCAATTTCTTCTTACTCTAACTCAAGTCTGAATATTCAAGAGGACGAAATCTCAAACAATACTCCTAGTTGTTGCTTTAAATTCATCTTTAAGAAAGTCTCCCAAGGTATAATAATTAGATTTGGTATTCCACAGAGGATTAGTCAACAAGGCTATAGTTAATAGCCTTCAAATTAGAGGCTACAAATACAAAGGCATACTCCTTTCACAAATGCTTATGCGAATCCTTTGTCCTTCATTTTTTTCTTCATAACTTGACTTAATCAGTAGGCCGAATAGTCATGGATGCTCTAATTCATATTCTACATACAAAGTATAATAGATGTAACTTAGACCTGATATTCAAAAGGGTTGAGAATTGCTTTAGATCCACATGTGCATAGTCATGATAACCAAAAAAAATCCCTAAACAAAACATACCCAAAATACCTTCAAAATTATCCTCTCATCAAGTATTGCAATGTTCCTCAAGGCCGAAAGTGATTTGAGAAAGAGATTATATTGATTTGCGTCCAATTTATATCATGGAGAGCTAACAAATGCCTTTATATAGTTTTTTGAGGGTCACACTTGAGGACAACTAACTTGATAGGTTGGAGGGAAACCAATGATTGAAATTGAAAATTATTGGAGAAAAAAACCCCAAATAAAGATAGGGCCGACTTTGATATTGATCTTAATTCACATTTTGATGTCCTCAATGAATTATTTTTTCCCAGATATTTAATTTATTTTTTTATTAAGTAGACCACAAATACCTTAATTTAATTTAATTTTTTCCACAAATATCTTGATTTAATTTAATTCTTAATGAAAAGGCCTTATGTATTGAACATTATCTTGGCCAAAGAAAAATTGTGACATCGTCATCCTTTGGGCTTTTGATCACAAGATGGGGGTATTAACTTCAAAATGACATATCTCTCAAACCACGAGGGATCCCATGATGTGCCATATACTATCAAAATCAGCATGACAATAAGAATCCAATGATGATGATCTCCAATGCCAATTCATTGATTTGTTTCTTCAAAATATTTAGCAAGTACAGGGTATGAACATATTCCAAGGGATCCAAACCCTAGAGATAAGGATTCATCAATGCATCATCTCTTCCAAGACATCATACTAAGGAAATCAATGGATATATCCTGCAATCTCTTTGACATCAATGACAACATCCTCAGCATTAACAGCCTTAACATGAGCTCAACAAGCGTGAACATCTGTGTAGGATTCTAGATTTCCCATGCTTGCCAGAGTTCTGCTGACATTGAAACCCAAAGGAGGTGACTAATAGTGTTAATTTGGTAGAGTACAGTGGAGTGTGAGATATATGGTGAAGGGATTTAATTTAATTCCAAACCAACACTTTTATGTAAGCTTTCCTTGTGTTCAGACAAGGTTGATGTCCTTATCAAGGATCTGGGACCATCTAATCGCCATTTAGATGGACTCACACATACATATAACACATGGTTAATAGGAGCGATTCCACCATATTTTCTAACCATGAGAATCTGGGTCTTCCAATTTCATAAGTGATTAACAAGGATATTTCCAATAACTAGGCTCTACACCTTCTTCTTATGAGATTTTCTCTTATGGGTGGAGAAAAAAAGAAAAAACATTTTTCTTGATTACAAAATTTGTTACGAAGTGAGGTTGTTGTTAATCATATTTTTCCCTTGTTCTAAATGGAAATATTTATTGGCTTTCTTGTAAGCTTCCTAATTTTGATTGCAGATAATGTGATGAATATACTTATGAGAGAAATATTCCAAGGTGCCAGAAATTCTGCACGGAAGGAGAGGAAGTGTATTTTCATAGGGAGAGAAGTTGAGTAGAGGTACTTAATAATTAAAAGAGAGCCCCCTAAAATAAATAGAAGAGATACCATGTTCTTTGGCTAACTGAAGGCCCAAAAGGAGACCATACATTTCAGCAACCTTATTCGATCTTTGTCCTAGGATCTAGGCAAACTTAGTTTCCATTTCTCCTTCAACATTTATATAACACCCCCACCTCATGTTACTCCTTTTCCCAAAGATATTAACCATTACATATTTTAAATGTTTTACATATATAAAAAACCATTTTTAAAACATAAAATATGCTTATACATTATTAATACATCTTTTCAATCAAATGGTCAGGAGATTTGTATTAAAAGCATAAACCAGTTTTTGGAATTGTTTCTGAGATTTCATATGGAACATAGATCTACAAAATTTCTTTTATTATCCTATTCATTCTTCTAATTAATATGCTAAAATGGTTCCACCTATATACCTTACGAAATACACCTAATAAAAAAATATATCTGCAATACATAAGAAAACAAATAAGAATTAACAAGAGTTTGATGGGTCACTTCCAACATTGCCTTGCCTCATTTGCTACTTCTCCTCACACCTTCCTTTCTGTGACATCTCCACCTTGCTACTCAGAGTCAATCATGTTATCACCACATTTCATATCTTCTTATAGTCTTATTTCCTTTTTAATAAACTCAGTTTCCAACCTTTTGATTTTAATACCTATGATTGCCATTTTTCTTCCATTATGGTTTGAATTTTTTCAATTTTTACTCACAACAACTCATATTTTTTATCCAAGAGTATAAACTTCACCATTATTTCTAGGTTCTCCTTCTCACTTTTTCAATTAAAGAGAGTCAATCTCCTTTCCATATATTTCGTAAGCTGATCCAATGTCCTATTTGTTCGTTCCTACTATGGAGAAAGAGAAGTCGATGAAGTTTCTTTCATGTTGAGGTTACTGTTCATATTTCGCTTTGTTCTTGTCTATTTTAAAAGTCTGGAGATTTTTCTAATTATATTCTTTTGGCTTGTATTTATTGATGTTTTAAGATTTCCCCAACCTTGAAATCCATCTTTCCTCTTCCATGAATGCCATTCAATGGAAATTGACTGTTGTCTAATCCTCCTCATGGTGTTATTGATACCTTCTCTCTCAGTTTATTTCTTGAGATCTCTTGGGATATGACATATTAATTCTCTAGAAGGATGTGTGAAATCCATCTTAAAATTGTATTTCTTCTTTTCTCGCACCGCTCCATTCTTCATGAGGCATTAGCTATCTTCCAATTGTCCGAGCTGACGATATAGTGCAACTACCTATAACTTATGCGATTAATATGGATGTACTTGAGTATTTGTTGGGTCTTGAAAATGTCATTCATTTCCATTACACTTTCACTATTATGTCCATTATATCACTTTCATTTCACCTCCATTTCGCTACTATGTCACTACATTCATCCCACTTTCATTATCATTGGGCCACATTTATGTTTTTCCAAACTTTGTTAATTCTTAGCCTTTTTAAGTGAATTTGTAGTTAAAAATTAGAAAATAATGTGCATATGCTTATACCTAACAAGTGGGTTGAGATTGTTGACATGTGTAGGTCAAAAGAAGACTTCTAGAAGACCCTTATGTGGCATTCTAAGGCAAAATTCGAATTTGAGTGGAAAGAATCATGAGATCATGAGGATATGTGTCACATCTCCTAATTGTATTGAAACTTTAAGAAGACATGTGTCTTATCAGTTCCTATTTTGATTAGGACTCTAGAGGTAGAGGGAGAAATTCATGGACTCTCATTAATGAGATGGCTTCTCATCTTTTTGTATAAATAGGAGATCTTTCTCCTTCATTTGTTAGCTTAGAGTTTAGAGCTTAGCTTGGAGTTTGTAGTTCTTCCTTGATGGATTTTGAAAGCTTTGGAGAGCTTTGTTGTACTTTGTAATTTTGAAGAATTTGAATAAAGCTTTGATGTTCTCAACATGGAAGGAGATGTGAAGTAGATGTCATGGAGCATATTAGAATGTAAGGTAGAGTAGATTTCATTTTGTAATTTTGCTTTGATTTCATTATGTCATTTGATTGCTTTCAAGTTTGATAGATTAGATTTTCCATTCATGCAATTTTAATTCATGTAAGTGTGTTCAACCGGTTGATTGTAGATTAGTTTTTCTTTACATGTTTTTGCATCAAATAGTGACATGAGATTTGCCTCTTTGCTAACTTTGTTTTTTTAGCTTTTCAATTTCAGTTATGCTTTGATTTCATTCTTATTCATTTGCTTTGTTAGTTAGTTTAGATATCAAATTCCTCATATCATTGACGTTATCTCCTAAAGCCATAGCTTAGACTACTTGGCGAGCTATCGGACTATGAATGATGTGATTTGATTTTAGCTTTATTTTTCTGCAATTAGATATCAAATTCCTCATATCATTGACATTATCTCCTAAAGCCATAGCTTAGACTACTTGGCGAGCTATCGGACTATGAATGATGTGATTTGATTTTAGCTTTATTTTTCTGCAATTAGATATCAAAATCCTCATATCATTGACGTTATCTCCTAAAGCCATAGCTTAGACTACCTAGCGAGCTAAGGGACTATGAATGATGTGATTTGATTTTAGCTTTATTTTTCTGCAATTAGATATCAAATTCCTCATATCATTGACGTTATCTCCTAAAGCCATAGCTTAGACTACCTGGCAAGCTATGGGACTATGAATGATATGATTTGATTTTAGCTTTATTTTTCTGCAATTAGATATCAAATTCCTCATATCATTGACGTTATCTCTTGAAGCCATAGCTTAGACTACCTGGCGAGATATCGGACTATGAATGATGTGATTTGATTTTAGCTTTATTTTTCTGCAATTAGATATCAAATTCCTCATATCATTGACATTATCTCCTAAAGCCATAGCTTAGACTACCTGGCGAGCTATCAAACTATGAATGATGTGATTTGATTTTAGCTTTATTTTTCTGCAATTAGATATCAAATTCCTCATATCATTGACGTTATCTCCTAAAGCCATAGCTTAGACTACCTGGCGAGCTATCAGACTATGAATGATGTGATTTGATTTTACTTTTATTAGTTTGCAGTTTTTGATTTGTTGAGTGCAATAGCTTAACTTTTATTTCTGTATTTAGATAAATAGTAGAGATAGTGATTTCATGATCAGTAGTTCATCATTTGTTTGATTTGAATAGCAGCACATTTCCATTCTTGTTTAAGTACTAATTTCATCAATAACATGTTTTGAGATCTTTTGAAGTGCTAAGTTTTGGAAGTTACCATTAGGGACATAAACCTTGTCTTGAAATCTACATCCATACTTGACCTTTAAAAGTATTCTTAAGACCTTAGAATAGGATTTCCATTTTCATTAGACACTTTAGGAGATCAACAAGAACAAAACCCCAAAACAAAATAAAATCTATAAAACAATGAAGTAAGAAAATGGTTAACTAAGCACATATGGTGCATCACACTTCATCAATTTACGATACCTGGAATGATAATTTATGTAGAGCAATTTAAGACGTTAAATTGACTAGACATTTTGGCGCCGTTGCCGGGGAAGTGTAATTATGAGACTTTATTTCTTACATCTAAAAATAAAAAAAAAAAAAAATTCTTGAGTATGCTCTCCTCCTGCACTTTGTGTGATCTAGAGGATCAGAAAAAGAATTGCTATGTTAAAAAAAAAGGAGACAAAATAAATTTCATCATTTCAATTGATTAAAAAAAAAAAATGATGAAACCCAACTGCTTTGATAGGTTCAACTATTTAAGATTGACTGGTTATGGTTTGTAGTGGTTCTCAAAACACTGTATCATGTTTTAATAAGATTTTGCAACTTAGCTGCGGAATGTGGCCTGATTCCGCCGCTAATTGTGAATTCTGTAGCTAATTTGAAGGTTTAATAGGTTATAGGCATCCAATGAAGAAACTGACCACATGGGCATCTCTAGAATTGTCCCGACATGGATCCTATCCTAGTCACCCAGCCCAGATTGATAAAAAATCATCTTAAGACCTCAGTCAAAGTCCTGTTTTTAGCACATTTACCTTGAAGTCTTTGCTGCCTGAAATTGAAAATCATTAATCTTTCTTATAAAAATTTACAATTTCAGAAAAAAAAATAATAATAAAAAATAAATAAATAAATAAATAAATAAAATAAAAATAAAAATTCTATGGCTATCTTCAATCTTAGCTTTCACTATGGCCTCAGTAGAAAAATCTGCATTCCTATTTGAAGCCTTGGCCCTAAAACAAACATACAAAAAAAAAAAAAAATGCACTGTATATGCGAAAAAACCAAGGGTTCGAATGTTAAACGATTAGGTAACAATGAGGAGGTGAATGCAAATTTGTAGATCCATGTTAACTCCATTAAGGGGCCTCGGCATTGTCCCAACCTGAAAGTGAATCAATGAGCTCAATACAATTATTGTTGCCACATAGATTTCCACCGCCTACAAAACTTGCAATGTAAACAATCTAAGCTGCAAGCTTCAACAAAATTATTAAATCGTTGTTTTAAGCCAAGGTACCAATATGAATTAAAAACAACCACTGCAGAAATTATTTAGCAACCCGTGGGTTGGGTGTCATCGTTTGACATTTCCTCTCTGGTTTCTTTGTTAATAAACTAGTAGAGAAAAGAGTTGTTCCCGTATCAGGTAATCTTAAATATTGAATAAACATGAGGATAATGGATCGACGATTCTCACTGCGGATTGATGATTGGCTCATTCTTCTATCTTCAGATAACAAAATTGTGACTAATTTCTTCTAGAGAGCCATGAGAGATGGTTAGTTGCCCCAATTCTTTAGCTCTGTCATTGCGCCTGTGTAATACACCTTACAGACAAAAAAATGCGTAATAGCTGAAAAACGTCAAACTTCAAATGCACGATTTGGCCAAACGGAGATGAATTTGAGAAAAATAAAACATGGGTTTTTTTCGGCAGTAGGGTCAGTTAGATAACCTAGAAATTGTTTTAAGAAATTCGTGGCGGTTTGGGAGAATTTCTCGGTTCTTTGAAGCCCATTTTTGTAGGCCGCGAGGAAAAAAAGGGATTTCAATTAATTAACTGATAGTTGATTTTCGGCTGCTTCTGATTTGAAATCAATGGCATGCTAATAATTAACCATTTGCTGATCATACATCTCCCACCTTTTGCCACCCGTCTAACACCTACTCTGCCACTTCCTGATTAATAACAATTCCAATTGGATACGGCTCTTTGCTGATAGATGTAACACCTGTTAACGGCAGTTCTAATTGGATATGACTCTTTGCTAATAGACGTAACTCCTGTTAACAACAATCTTAATTGGATACACAACCAACTAATAGACGTGGCATGGAGCTTCTTGGCATTCGATGTAGAGGCCATTCGAAAACCCATTCACATTTTTTTCATGTATATTTCCTGTGAGTTAAACCCAAAATTGCCTCTAATTACATTGGTTGCCTGGAACTACCAGAGAGAAAGAAGAAGTATCAAAGTGGAATAAATCCAATGCAGGTAGTTGTGTTGATTGTTTTTAGAATTATTGCCTGGATATTCTTGGGAGTTGTCTTAAAACATGAGCTATGGCTCAGTATATGCATACCTGGATTCAAAACAACATATCGTTGCAGCATGAAGCTGCACAAATAGTCCAGTCCGTGCTCAGGCCAAACAACTATGTTATTATCAAGCATGACCTTAGTATCTTTGATTATTTATTGAAATTTATTTCTGTTTGTATGGGAAGCCCGGGGTTATTGTTTAGTAACACTAGAATTTTCAGTTAGAGAAGGGATCAATATCATTTTGGTTGGTTTTGTTTCAACTGAAAATCTCCATTTTAAAGATGAATCACTCACTTTTAAGGTTGCAGAAACTCCACAAGAAAGTGCGGAAGAGATAAAAAACTATGCACGACACAAGTATCCAAAATATGTGTAAAACTAATGGTTGGCTATCTTTTAGTTGCGGAATGCAACCTGATTCCGCATCTAACTGGCAATTCCACAACCATTTTATTACTTCTGTAGGTTACAAGTTTCGAGAGACAAAACCAGCCGCATGGGTAGCTGGGAAAATGTCAGTACATGGATGGTGTCTTATTCATTTGATCCAATTTGATGAAAAAGACCCCGGTCAAAGGGAAGTCAAGTTGTGTGTTATCACTAAGTCGCCACAAGTCGCCGCAGGTCAAGAAAAAAATAATAATTTTGAATCAATGAAATGAATAAGTTATTTGTTCACTTTTCTGAAGGTATTTATTAATTTTGGACTGATGATAAAAGATGAATGGCTAACTTTTTATTCAAGATTTTTAGTTACAGAAACCGTCGACATTCCGCATCTAAAGTCCAATTCCGCAGCTGTTCTCCAATTCCGCAGCTAAAAAACCTCATTGTTTAAATCAGCCTAACTTTCTCATACAAAATCAGATTTTGATGATTCAAGTATCGTTGGAAAGATCTCAACAAGATCTACACAATGAGAAATCTATCATTAGAGTTTGAAATTGCAAATAATGAAATAAATTGCTGAAAAGAAGCAACATTCAACTTGGGGCACCAATTCCAAAGTAGGTATAAATTCTTTTGATTTTTCCTTTGAGAACTTGTTTCATTAATACAAATTATTAGTTTTGTGTGTAAATATCATAACTAGAGAGATTGATCACCTCTCTCATTTGATAATCTTACATTCCATTGTAGAAGAAGTATTAGTTTTTTTGTAGGTTCCAGGAGGAAGGACAAATGACTACAAGAAAATGGTGTCTCTCTAAGAGACCAATTTGTTTCATAAGAGGATGATCAGCAACAAAAAGGAAATACGCTGATGCAAAATCAGATCCAAACACTTGAAAAAATTTCAGATACTATTGTCTCCATCACATCCATACTTCATAATAAACCATTCACCTCATTTCGTTCCATATTTTCCATTTACATTCACATAAACTTTCCATCTCTTTTTGTCCATTCATAACCCACAAATAAAAGCAAGAGGCTCATTCACATGCTTATTGCCCATTTCCATTTCTACTCTCCATTGCCATCTTCCATTTTCATCTTCCATTTCTTGTCATTTTCATTTCGCAAATAAGCCCTGCTTCAATGCAAATTATTGAGTCCATAGTCCTTTGAGTCTAAGTTCTTTGTAAAAACACCTTGAGGCTTACATGCCTTAATGGCAAGTTCTCATGCTGACAAACAATGGGAATACATTAATGTCCCTTGTTCGTCAGATCTTCTAGGTGATTTGACATTGGCAAAATCATTCGTACCTAGCAAGATGTGTTTGGGCATCTTGACTCTCATTGTCATCAATGGTGAGAGTTCTCGTGTTGACTAGTGGCATCCATTAATGGCCACTAAGTCAACAATTTCCTACTATGTTTGACATTAGAACATCTTTTCACATAGTAGGAATTGTGCCAATGAGTTTTGAAGACATGAAGACTATTATTTTCAGCATTTTGGAGTAGATTCAACAAGTTTTAATAGAAGCAATAAAAAGTCATCTTATCTCTTTATCCATGACTCCTCTTGTTCAACTACTTGAAGAAGAATATGATCATAATTTTGCAGCCACCACACATACAACTCATCCATTCCAAAGGGTAAGTTAAGGTACGTCATTTTCTAACTTTTGACCATAGAATTCCATAAAAAGCTAGAATGATAATTGTTGGAAAAACATTTCTCTTCCTCATTTCATAAAATTGTCAATACCATCAGTTTGGGGGGGGGGGGGGGGGAATACATTCATCTTCATATCTTTCCATGTCCATATCATACTCAGGAGCCCACATACTTCCAACATATATTAACTATTACATTGTTATTATGAGCATACAATGGCTTTTCAAAAAAGTGCTTAAAGGATAAATTGGATACAAACAAAATCATGGTTGTCACACAAGAACCAACCATCATGCAATCCAATAAAGATATACTTTGCAAAAATAATCAAAATATCATTATGCAAAGTTCAAAGATCAAAATAGAATGCAACAACAAAAAAAATTGGTTGTAACACAAGAACCAACCATGTTGCAATTCAAGTAAAACACTTTGCAGAAATATGAAGTTATCAAATGATATCATGCAAAGTTAAGCCAAAGCTCAAGGATCAAAAGAGTTAATGTAATATATATTGCATGAGGACATGCAATAACTTCAGTTGGGGGGTATGTTGGGTCTTGAAAATGTCATTCATTTCCATTACACTTTCACTATTATGTCCATTATATCACCTCCATTTCACCTCCATTTCACTACTATGTCACTACATTCATCCCACTTTCATTATCATTGGGCCACATTTATGTTTTTCCAAACTTTATTAATTCTTAGCCTTTTCAAGTGAATTTGTGGTTAAAAATTAGAAAATAACGTGCATATGCTTATACCTAACAAGTGGGTTGAGATTGTTGACATGTGTAGGTTAAAAAGAGACTTCTAGAAGACCCTTATGTGGCACTCTAAGGCCAAATTCGAATTTGAGTGGAAAGAATCACGGAATCATGAGGATATGTGTCACATGTCCTAATTGTATTGAAACTCTAAGAAGACATGTGTCTTATCAATTCCTATTTTGATTAGGACTCTAGAGGTAGAGGGAGAAATTCATGGACTCCCATTAATGAGATGGATTCTTATCTTTTTGTATAAATAGGAGATCTTTCTCCTTCATTTGTTAGCTTATAATTTAGAGCTTAGCTTGTGAGTCTTAGCTTAGCTTGGAGTTTGTAGTTCTTCCTTGATGGCTTTTGAAAGCTTTGGAGAGCTTTGTTGTACTTTGTAATTTTGAAGAATTTGAATAAAGCTTTGATGTTCTCAACATGGAAGGAGATGTGAAGTAGATGTCATGGAGCATATTAGAATGTAAGGTAGAGTCGATTTCATTTTTGCAATTTTGCTTTGATTTTATTATGTCATTTGATTGCTTTCAAGTTTGATAGATTAGATTTTCCATTCATGCAATTTTAATTCATATAAGTATGTTCAACCGGTTGATTGTCGATTAGTTTTTCTTTACATGTTTTTGCATCAAATAGTGACATGAGATTTGCCTCTCTGCTGATTTTGTTTTTTTAGATTTTCAATTTCAGTTATGCTTTGATTTCATTCCTATTCATTTGCTATGTTAGTTAGTTTAGATATCAAATTCCTCATATTATTGACGTTATCTCCTAAAGCCATAGCTTAGACTAGCAGGCGAGCTATCGGACTATGAATGATGTGATTTGATTTTAGCTTTATTTTTCTGCAATTAGATATCAAATTCCTCATATCATTGACGTTATCTCCTAAAGCCATAGCTTATACTACTTGGCAAGCTATCGGACTATGAATGATGTGATTTGATTTTAGCTTTATTTTCTGCAATTAGATATCAAATTCCTCATATCATTGACGTTAACTCCTAAAGCCATAACTTAGACTACCTGGTGAGCTATCGGACTATGAATGATGTGATTTGATTTTAGCTTTATTTTTCTACAATTAGATATCAAATTCCTCATATCATTGACGTTATCTCCTAAAGCCATAGCTTAGACTACCTGGTGAGCTATCGGACTATGAATGATGTGATCTGATTTTAGCTTTATTTTTTTGCAATTAGATATCAAATTCCTCATATCATTAACGTTATCTCCTAAAGCCATAGCTTAGACTACCTGGCGAGCTATCGGACTATGAATGATGTGATTTGATTTTACTTTTATTAGTTTGCAGTTTTTGATTTGTTGAGTGCAATAGCTTAACTTTTATTTTTGTATTTAGATAAACAGCAGAGATAGTGATTTCATGATCAGTAGTTCATCATTTGTTTGATTTGAATAGCAGCACATTTCCATTCTTGTTTAAGTACTAATTTCATCAATATCATGTTTTGAGATCTTTTGAAGTGCTAAGTTTTGGAAGTTACCCTTAAGGACATAAACCTTGTCTTGAAATCTACATCCATACTTGACCTTTAAAAGTATTCTTAAGACCTTAGAATATAATTTCCATTTGCATTAGACACTTTAGGAGATCAACAAGAACAAAACCCCAAAACAAAATAAAATCTATAAAACAATGAAGTAAGAAAAAGGTTAACTAAGCACATATGGTGCACTACACTTCATCAGTTTACGATACTCGGATTGATAATTTATATAGAGCAATTTAAGACTTTAAATTGACTAGATAGTATCTTATCCTTATTTTAGTGGATCCATAATTCCATGAATTTATTTATGAGACTTGATTGAGTTACCTTTATGTACGGTTTGGGGAACCAAACATTTGGCCTAGGATCCCATGTCTATCTCTAACATTATGCTCTATTTGTTCATTCAGTAGATTGATTTCTCTTATCATGGGAGAGGCTTATAATTTATAACTCCTTGTTCCTATTCTAACTTCCCTTGCTCCATGGTGGTGCCTTTATTGGCTAGTGCATCCATCTCTGCATTTAGATTCCGCTTAAATGATAAAAATATATTATCTCGAAATGCATCAATTGGATTTTTATCCTTTGAATAATGGGTGGACTGGTGTGGTTATTCTCGTCTTTGAACTTATCCACCTATTTAATAACTATCATTCTGTCCTCGAATACCATCAACAACCTAATCCTTTTAACGATAGAAAATTCTATCCCCTACCATAGGGCTAAATATTTCACATGGTTATTGGTAGATATGCCCAAACCCCATGCAAATTGCAACTCCTTTTGTTCATTTGAGTGCAATATTACCTGTCCCACTCCTGCCAACCCTGCATTTCTGTTCGATGTTTCATTGAAAAACAATGAAAAGAGGTCTTTTCTATTTCTCCACTTTTGAAAATCCATTGGATCCATTCTTATATTGCATTTTTTTATTGAAATCCAGTTTCGAAGTGAAGCTACCAACATGATAAGGAGATTTTCCAAGATCGATCCATATTTTTGCATTTGATGATAAATTCTTCAATTCAAAAGGCTTATATTCCCTCACTTATATATATATATATATATATATATATATATATATATATATATATATATATATATATATATCTTTCATGCCCTCATATCTAGTAATAACCCTAGTAGAAGTTATCAGTAGAAGATGCCTCTTACACAACATGCAAACTTTCATTACAAATTTTCCCTCTTGCCTTCAATCTGTTGATGTAAAGTGCATGAGCTTGAAGATGATTTTGGTCACTGAAGATGATTTTTGTGCTCCTATTTACTGATGGCTTTGTCTTTTGTTGGCATGGACAATATAAATCAATGACGGGACTGTAGTAGTTCCTAATTTTCTCTTACTGCTTGCTTTCAGTGTACTGGTGCAACTATCTATATTAGTGATGTAGGGTTCAATACATAATGAAAAAACACCTTGCTACACTTCTTATGCCAACAAGGGTGATCCAAGTAGAAATGAACTACTCTGGCATGCTTAGGTCTGTTCCTTTATACTTTTGAAATTTTACGAACCTTCAACAAGGAAATACATGAACTCCATGAATGTGACCATGAACTCCATGAACTCCATGAATGAAACCATGTATCTGATTATGAAACTCTACCTCAAAACATGCACCACATATTTGAGCCAAAATAAGTATTTCAACAATTATCAACAAAAATTAGAGATGGAGAGCCAATGGTATATTAGTTTTCTACCTTCAGATATTAGATCCTTGCTAGAGAACTTTGTTCTAGAGGATTACCAAACTTGTATAAGCCCTGCCACAAAAACTATGCAAAGAAGACTCAAAACATAAGAAAATGATTTGAAACCTTAGTGAACTTGATTAGGATCTCAAAAAACTTGACTTCAACACATCTATTCTCAAATACTTCAGTGACTAATATGAATCAGAGAGGCCGCAAATGAAATCTAGGTGAGGCTGCAGGTATTAGCACTGAATGTGGTTTTACATAGAGAAAAGTACACAGGTCTGCAATCAAAACGAGTCACTATGTGATGCAAGTTAGCTCAAAATGTATTTACAATAGATCCACAAAAAAATCAAATGTGCCTTAAAAGAGGGGCCAAGGTAATTGTATGATGAATGCTATAAAAAAAGACTCAATTTCTTTGTACTCTAACTCAAGGCCGAATATTCAAGAGGATGAAAGCTCAAATAATACACCTAGCAGTTGCCTTAAATCCACCTTTAAGAAAGTCTCTCAAGGTATAATAATTAGTTCTGGTATGCCACAAAGGATTAGTCAACAAAGCCACAGGTAATATCCTTCAAATCAGATGCCACAAACACAGAGGCATACTTATATCACAGATGGTTATATGAATCCTCTGTCCTTCATTTTTTTGCTTCATAACTTGACTTAATCAGTGGGTTGAATAGTCATGGATGCTCCAATTCATATTTTGTGTACAAAGTAGAATAGATGTACCTTATACCTGATCTTCAAAAGGGTGCATAGTAATGAGAATCCCAAAAAACCCCTAAACAAAACATACTCGAAATACCATCAAAATTAGCCTCTCGTCAAGTATTGCAATGTTCCTCAAGGTCGCAAATGATTTGAGAAAGAGATTATATTTATTTGCATCCAATTTATATCATGGAGAGGTAAAAAATTACTTTATATAGTTTTTCGAGGCTCACACGTGAGGACAAACAAATTGACATTTTGGAGGGCAACCAATGTTTGAAATTCAAAATTATTAGAGCAAAAAACCCCAAATAAATATAGGGTTGACTTCGATATTGATCTTAATTCACATTTTGATGCCCTCAACAAATTATTTTTTCCCCAAATATTTAATTTAATTATTAATAAGCACACCATGAATATCTTATTTAATTTAATTTTTTCCACAAATATATTAATTTGATTTAATTCTTAATGAAAAGGCCTTATGTATTGAACATTATCATGGCCAGATAAAAAATGTGACATCTTCATCATTTGGGGTTTTGATCACACAATAAGGGCATTAAATTCAAAATGACATATCTCTCAAACTGTGAGGGATACCATGATGTTCCATATATTATTGGAATCAACATGACATGAAGAATCCCATGCAAATTCAATGATTTTTTTCTTCAAAATATTCAACAAGTGCGGGGTATGATCATCTTCCAAGGGATCCAAACCCTAGAGCTAAGGTTTCATCAATGCATTATCTCGTCCATGCCATCATACTAAGGACATAAATGGTGATATCATGCAATTTCTTTGACATCAATTACAACATACTCAAAAATTTTAGCCTTAGCATGAGCTCAACAAGCATGAACAACTATGTAGGATTCTAGCTTTATCATGCTTGCCAGATTTCCATTGACACCGAAACCTTGAGAAAGTGACTAAAAGTGTCAATTTAGTAGACTACGGTGGAGTGTGAGAGATATGTTTAAGGGCTTGAATTTAATTCCAAACTAGCACTTTTATGTAAGTGTTCCTTGTGTTCAGACAAGGCTGATGTCCCTATCAAGGATCTGGCTTCATGTAATCGCCATCTATATGGCCTCACACAAACATATAGTGTGTGGGTAATAGGAGCGATGTCACTGTCTTTGCTAACCATGAGAAGCCGAGTCTTCCAATTTCAAAGGTCATTAACAAGGGTCTTTCTAATAACTAGGCTCTGCACATTCTTCTTATGATATTTTCTCTTATGGGTGGAGAAAAAAGAAAAACAATTTTCTTGATTTCAAAATTTGTTACCAAGTGAGGTTGTTATTAATCTTGAGTTTCCCTTTTTCTAGATGGATATATTTATTTGATTTCTTATCAACTTCCTAATTTTGATTGCGGATAATATGATGAATATACTTATGAGAGAAATATTCGAAGGTGCCAAAAATTCTATGGAGAAGGAGAGGAAGTGTATTGTTCATAGGGAGAGAAGATGGGTAGAGGTACTGAATAATTAAAAGAGAGTCCCCCATAACAAAAATAGAAGAGATATATTGTTATTTGGCTAATTTAAGGAACAAAAGGAGACCATACATTTCAGTGACGTTGTTTGATGTTTGTCCCAAGACCTAGGCAAACTTAGTTTACATTTATTGTTCAAGATTTATAATAATCCCTCCCCCTCATGTTGCCCCTTTTCCCATAAATATTAACCATTACATATTTTCAATGTTTTTCCATACATAACCAACCATTTTTAAAGCACAAAATATGTTTATACATTATTAATATAATTTTTTCAATAAAATGGTTAGGGCATTTGTATTAAAAGCATAAATAGGTTTTTGGAATTGTTTCTGAGATTTCATATGGCGCACATATCCATAAAATTTCTTTTGTTCTCCTCTTCATTCTTCTAATTAATATGCTGAAATGGTTCCTCCTATATACCTTACAAAATACACCTAATAAAAAAATATATTTGCAATACATAAGCAAGAAAACAAGAATTAACAAGAGCTTGATGGGCCACTTCCAACATTGCCTTGCCTGATTTGATGCTTCTCCCTGTACCTTCCTTTTTGTGACATTTGTGCCTTACTAATCTGAGTCAATTGGGTTCTCATCACATTCCAGATCTTCTTGTATTCCGGTTTCCTTTTTAATAAAATTAGTTTCCAACCTTTTGATTTTAATCCCCACAATTTCCATTTTTTCTTCCACAATGGCCTATATTTTTTCAATTTTTACTCTCAACAACTCATATATTTTATCCAAGAGTATCAACTTCACCATTACTTCCAGGTTCTCCTTCTCACTTCATCAATTAAAGAGAGTCAATCTAGTTGCTAGGAATGTTGTCTAGAGAGCATACCTTTTATAAATATTTTTTCCAGACCATGAGGGAGACTGAGCATGTTCTAAACAAATGTAGAATATCCTCTTCGACATCCTTATAAAGTGCACACCATGTTGGCCCTTGCATGTTTACCCCCCTTAAGTTTTATGTAGTCAGTAATTTCCCATGAACCATTGTATAACATAAGATGTTTACTTTTGGAAGCCCGTCCTTGTTCCAAATTTTCTGCCATAACTTAGAGGGAGAAAGATGTGGTAGTTTATTTATAAGAAGCTCGTATCATGCTTTTACTACGTATCGATGGTGAGGAATATGCTTCCATGATTGCTAATGATATTGAAAAATTTCTATTGGAACTAGATCCTTCAAAGAATTAATTAATATTTCCCATTGTGCTTGAAGGGCGACAGGCAGATTTGGACATTTCCACTCTAACTAGGTGCCTTGTTCGCTGGACCATTGAGATATGTCTTAAAGGTTGATGCATCCTTCTCTTCTCAACTAATTATACATTATCAATATATTTAAAAATTAATAGTAATTTAAAAATATAAAACATATCTATATAATTCGTTATTAAATGTCATTATATAATTAATAAATAACCTTATAATTTTGAAATTATTTTAAATCTAGCCATTCTCCATAACCATTTGAGTTTTTTGTTGTTTATATTTCCATATTTCATTCAAAGTATGCTTCTTCCACATTTCATTACATTTTATTGAATTATTCTAGTGTATTTAGGAGATATATAACTTTTTTATATTTACTAACAATGATGGTATATGATAAGCTGCTACTCTAGATTGTTATAACAAAGGTACAATGCTAGTCTAGTTATATTAGTTTTTTGCTACTCTAGTGAATTCATGACACAAATGTGACTTCGTATTTTTTACGAATACGAAGGATACAATTATATTCCTCATGAATGATTCCATTGAACAAAATAGTTGTGCTAATCTAAGCATATGATCAATTGGTAGAATAGATTTGAGTTGTCTTGATATATTTTGTTGGACTTCTCTAATTGCACTTTTCTTGCAATTCAAAATTTATGTGCATTGAATAAGTTTTTTTCATATCCTTTTATGTCATCCTACAACACTCTACTCGAGGAAGGCAGGTCCCACTCCATAGATTATGTGCTGAATTAGTAAGCATAGATAGTTTTATATTCATATTAAATAATTAAGTTACTTTCCTTTGATTCAATTAATAATTTATTTAAGTGATTAGTTAAAACCAAAACATGTTTAGTTGTTGCATTATTCTTCCTATCAATTATGCCATTTCCTTTCGGTATAAGCATAGAACATAGATGTAGCTCTTGATTATATATTGAGTGATTTATTTTCAATACAATCACAAAACATAGTTGAACTCTTTTTTTGTGTTCATTAATTTAAATTTAGTATATATAATAGGATAGATCTATATCTCTCGATCCCTTGTTTAGTGTTTTCCTTTCCTTTCCTACACTACACATTATAAAACCAATATTAGAAGGGAACCCATAGCTTGCATATACTTTCCTTGGTTTGCGGATTTAATGATTTGGTAAGGCAATTGTTTTTAAAAGAACAATTAATTGAACCAACATTCTTGGCACTATTTCTAGGGAGATTATTATGGGCACACAAAGTATGTCTAGCATTGGATTTTAGTTGACACACAACACTAAGATTTTCAGAGGGTGGTTGATGGATAAATGTTCTAATTATTCCATCTAAAATGTTTTCATATTAAATTAGAGCATATTTAGAAGTTCTTTTGAACACGAGAAAATATAAACAATAAGGGAAGTAAGAACCTGTACATTTACTATAGAGATTATGTAGTGAGTTCCTATTTTCCCAATTTCAAGGCATGTAATTAGTATGAATATAGGAAAGGAGACCAAATCACTTGGCGTGGTAAGAGATGTTCACAACGCTAATAAACTTACAAATGGAAAAGGAAAAAGAGGATGTCAAGTCAATTAGAAGGAGAAGGACATAAAACTTTATCCTTTGAACCCATTTTCAAAGGCATATGTAGAATATACTTCTCTTTGTGAAGGGTGAGGAGATATAAGGGAAATGATTAATGGAGAGTCTGATTCATGCATCAATTCCCATGAAAATCTGATTTACATGTCACTTCTTTTAGAAGAGTGGCAAAAAATTAACATGCCACATTACAAAGAATTCTTAAAAAACATCATGGAATAAAAGGTAGCCTCCAACCATAATGTTTTTAATTTCCAATTAAATATATTAAAGGAGAAGCAACAATTAAAAATATTCCAATCCCAACCCTTCTTAATTTTTTAAGTTATCGAGTGAAGATAATGATACTTTTGTTTTTGATGTATTATGTTGAAGTTATGATTACATTTCTAATGCTTATAAATTGATGTTATTTTCCACCACAATTAAAATTGCAACCTTATGGTGGTTTATGGGTCTTGGTGGGAACCATTTCTACACATTGAATGACATGAAGCAAAATTTCCTCTAAAAATATCAAAACTATTATAAGGGAAAGGAAATTGACGAGGAGACTTTCAAATTGACTCAGAAAGTGGAAGAAATCCTAGAGTATTGTGTGGATAGGTTCTAGTACAGTTTCCATTGATCCAAAATTAAATTGGAAAAAAATACATTGCAAACTTTTCTTCTTAGAGGGATAAGAGATGAATGTATATATCTATTGAATTTAATGGGCAGAGGAGATATCTCTCATGAAGAGTATAAAATATTGTAGAGGAATTTCCAAAGAAGGAAGAAATTCAAGGGATTTATTTTCCAAATCTATGAAATCAACCACTAGAGGGGTCAAGGTAATTTATTAGACTATTTCAAAACTAATATTCTGAGCCCATTAGCTTCATAGTTGGATATTATTTAGGAAAAGAAGAAGCAAGTGGAATCAAGAATGTGTTGTCCATATTTTATTTAAGATGTAGATAGAAGAATTCCTTGAGGCAATTCCCACTTAATAATGTTGAATTTTATGGTATTTGTGAATAGAATAATCCTACCAACCACTATTGCTTATTTCTATGCCTAAAGGTCACACTAAGGAACACATGAATAAGCAGAGTAAGCTTGCTCCATTATTCCAAGGAATTATTGTTAGCCTCATCTAGTAGATATAAATCAAGGTATAAATATAGACCCTTATCAAATTTTCAATACTTACGAGACTAATGAAAAATTTCAATACACTCCTCAATATACATATTCCCCACTGTGGTATCCTCCCACACCTTGAACACAATGTCCATCCCAACCAACATAAGTTTACCAATGGCATCAAGGATGGTAGGGAAATTACTCTAGGAACCCACAACATCTAGTTTAATAACCTAATTATTTTCCTCAACAACAACCATTCCAGTTGCTTGCAAATAATCCTCCTCTAAGGTCGCTACTACTTGCATAACCCAGTTACAATCCTATAAAATACAAAATAGTTCAATAGAATTACACTATAGAATTGTTTAGATACCATACTATTACATATCCCATGTAGAATGGCAGGGCCTCCATATTAGATATAGAAGAGTGTTAATCAAGGCACTTGAAGGTTTTAACCTTGTACATAATTTACTTGCCAATAAATCATTATAGGGAGAAATATGAAGAACATTTTCCTGACACACCATGTCTCTTTCTTCCAAAAAATTCTAAATGACCATTTTCTATAAGGGTTTCCCCACTTCCTCCACACCTGAGAGTATTAAGCCTAGCTAAACCCCTTACTCAACTTGATTTTGAATTATTGGGAGAATTATGAAATGTATTATTAAAATTTTATTATTTCAAGCAGGTGGAGATCTCAATATACACCAAGAGCATTAAGGAAACATGCATTAGGAAACTTGGTAGGAAACCAAAGGATTATTCAAATATCCGTGAGGTGGTTAAATTGGTAGAACTGGTGCTCACCACCAAATGTGAGAATCCTGGTACTCCAATAGTTAATTCCCAAATCAACACATGTATTCCAAATTATTTGGTTGATCTAGATTCTCTCATAAATGTGATGACTAAGGAAACCATGGATGTGTTTGGATTGAATAATCTTAGAGAAAATCCTATGGTTTTAGAACTAGCATACCAATCCACTATTATACTAGAGGAAATTTACAAGATATAGTCAATTTTGTGGATTCTTAGGAGTACCTTGCTAATTTCCTTGTGGCGCAACCAAAATCTTATTTGGGGTGTCACCCCCTAATCATCTTTCGGCCATGGTTAGCCATAGATAATGCATACATCAATTGTAAATTTGGAAATATGACAACATGTCATGGTGATTCCACATCGAACCTCACAATATATCCCCTTTCTAAGCCTAGTGCAAATCATGAAGTCCCCATGTGAAAGCACCTTGTTTAGGATGAAGTATAGGATGATGTGATTAGGAACTTTGTTAGAAATCCTCTTTCAAACTCTCAACTAATATTTTAGTTTTTGGGCTCTGTAATGAACACATATACCCAAAAAAGTACTATGAACATATATACTAAAAAAAGTACTATGAAAAACTTTTCTTTGGATCCAATGCTTATGTTTTCCCCCCATATCACCAACCCTTTTAGTATTCCTATAGAAATTAAGCTAAGGAAAATCTTGAATATCAATCCACATCTATCCCCTCTACAAACATAGTAGTTGGATCACCTCTTGCATGGATAAAATGATGCATTTGCATGATATTATACACACATGAGGGGAATTAACCATAATATATGCACTCAACATACCTATTTCATGGACAATTTCCTATATGTACGACAACCTCAAAGTCACATGAACATAGCCTAAGGGACATAGTCAAGGAGGAATTATAAAAATTGCTTAATGCAAAATTTATATACCTTATTTTTTATAGCTAATGGATTTGTCCTATTGTGAAAACACCCAAGAAAAATGCAAAATGACATATTACTATTGACTATAGGTGTAATGAACCTTAAAACACACCTTATTTTTTTTTTTTTACTTAAATGATATTCCACAAGATTAAGACTTAATACTACGGTTATGACTTGTTTATTAACCAAAATTTTGTTTTGTATCATTTGAGTACAAGTTAATTTTATCTTTTACCCTAGCTATGCTCATCTTATAACAAAATACATTTTATTCTTCCCTAACCTTTCCCATGGGTCGATATGGGGTCTTTCAAACACTACAACCTTCACTTAACTAGGTCTTACACACATGCAGTAGGGATAGATTTACTTTTATGTCCTTTATATAATTTTTATACAAAAACAAACACCCCTTAATGGACTAATGCAAGGTTCAACCCTTATTTTTTTTGTAAAAATATTATAACAAGATTTATGGGGTTTCACCCCTCCTCTTCTTCCTTTGTGATATGTTTCTAACTAACCTTACTTTACATGTTATGCCAAGGAATAAGGTATGGTTCGAAGCATTCTAAGTATTAATTATTCAAAACTTATATTGTTTGATGTGCTCTACAAATGGCCACCATGGAATTCAAACTATCGACCTCGTCATTAAAATTTAAACTACATACCAATGCACCAAGCTTATGACGATTCTACACTGGAAATGGCATATAAATTAAAACACGTGGACCATGCTTGACTGCATGAATAATTTATAATGATCCATGAAGGTTTCCCTCACCTGGCCTAACGTGACCTCACATGGTAAACCATGGATTTTCCATCGATCACTATGATTAAATATTTTCTAATCAACGGTGTTGAATAGTATGGTTTTGCTTTAGCCATATTGACCTTCCCTCCACTAGTTCATTTGGTCATTTCAATTGGTTTTCCGACAGAGCTCCACTCTACTCTGTGACAAGGTTTTTCGATCTATTGTTCACTGCTAGATTATGAATAACTGTACTCGCCGTCTCTTCCACGTGTAATCCCTTCGCCTTTGGGGGAGATACATTGCGGCTTCGTATGGTAGAGAAAGTATGTATAAGGTCTTTTTTTTTACGAGATATCTACATTTCTAATGTCACTTGCATATATTGTTAAATTAACTAGTTGTTCATATGCTTGGTGTTGCAGGTTTTGATACCGAGACACAAGAAACTTTTTTCCATTTATCCCTTTAATTAACTTGTTACATAGATTATCTTTGTTCCCCTCTTTCTAGATGAGACATTGTTTTTCATTTTTCTTTTTAAATGACATATTTTGTTTTTAAGACACTCTAGGGTTTTGAAATAACATTTTTCTTTCTGTCTACAAGCTTAACACAAAGATATGGAGTCATGTTTGTCCTCCTCTCAACCAGGGCTCACTCTGGATAGAGGATTCGTAAGGTAATATAGTATTATTCTTGTCAAAGGAATTAAAAACCTCATTACATTTCTTGCATTCCTAATTTATTTCTTGGTTAATTTATGAATTTGGGTTTTAAAGGCTAAAACCCTAACATACCATAGTATTTGTATGGCCATGGTAAAATCTTGGTATAAATATTTTTACCATGGCCATGTTTGTAAATATTGGGTCATGGCTAGACTTCCTTATGTGAAAATTTTAATTTTGTTTTTTCTTTTCCTCAAGGTTTTAACCCTATTTATATTTATTAATTGGGTATTATTTTTTAAATGTTTTTGACAAAATTTCTCTCTGTTACAGATAAAGGATATGGATTTTTAGGCATGGTTTCTCTTCCTTAGGTATACTCTTCACCTAATTGTTTCTTGTTTCTTTTTTGTTAATATTTTCTTTTGATAAACAATTACTCATATTCTATACTATCAGGAATTCTTAGGTACAATAATTCTTGGTATTTTCAAATGTTCTTCTTTATACTCAACAAAGAACCTTCCAGTCCCTTAATGAGTTAGACTTCCTCCCTTATAGGTTGGCATAACTTGTACTCCCTAGTCACTTTTACGTAATTATTTGATTCTCTCGTCGAGGACTAAGACACCAGGGTTTATACTCTGAGTTAATTATCATGGAATCTGTTCAAATATTTTATCTTGAGGAAAAGTTTTAATGTTTAAGGCATTTGTGCCCTATTTGCATTATTTAAACGACCAAGGATGGAAGCCTTTAATCAATAAACAATGTTATTTTTTAATTATAACATAGGTATCAATCGACCATTCTAGTTAACACCTGTTTGATTAATAACATTATATGAAAAGTTATTTTTCTTGATGAATCAAAGGGATTTTTACTTTGATTAATATAAACTATAGTTATATTTTTCTCTGCAATTTCAGAAATTGGCAGTATATGTTCTGAATAACTTTCAAATTATTATTTTTTATACACCTTGGTTAAATTCTAGGATAAATGCTATAAAATAATATTACCCACTGATGGGTTGTTTTCTATTCCATCTATAACTATAGAGGCTGGCTACCACCCCTCAAATGCACACTTGCTTCATCTTACTAGATTTTCTCAAGCTACATGTAAAGAATTTTTTATTATTCTCTAAAATTTTATTTAGGTACATTTGTATGTCCATATCTTTTATGGTTAAGGTTGTGTTTGGCCTAGGACCATGACTCGAATTTCATTTTTTTCTGATGTATTAGGCTAGTTTTTCCATATTATTTGTATTCATCAGCTTTATGATTACAATCTTGTCTTAACCGAGATTACATACAAGGAAGGGGTGATTCCAACATACCCTAAGTAGATTGTTTCATACTTGTTATTAAACATATAATTTTTTAGTTTTAATCTTTTGTTTTCTTGTTTACATATGCAATGAAACTCTAATTCAAGTTATTATCAATGCATACAAAAAATAAACGTTTTTCACAGACTATTCTAAAAAACCCCTTAATAAATAAATTACATATCCTTTTTAGATATTTTCAACATAGCCTTTACTATTCCACATATACACGAAATACTTGAATAATTTCAAAATACTTTAAGAGTATAAATCTATTTCCCCTTCTCATTCACTTGCATACATATTCAAAAAACCACAAACTATAACACCATTACTACTACACAATTTTTTTAGAACAAAACACTTAACATGTAACAATTACTAAAAATACAAGTTATTTAGTGTAACAAATTGTTAATTTATTTCCTGAAAATAATATTGGAGTCGCAACTCTCCTAACTTTGTCTCTTCCTCCTGGATGAGTCCCCCCGAGCTTCAATGGACTGTAAGACATCAAATTTTGCTCTTTATCCTTTTTTTTCTACTATATCTCCTCACTCCAGCTCCACACTATGTGAGTTTAACCACAATATAAGACAAAAGACCCATCTAGTTCACTTTGTTATGATTAGAATACGATGTCGAATGACGAAAATGATCGGTCTTATTTTCCTTGAGTGCTACTAGGGATGGACAAATGGTCAGAAACACTGTATAGAATATTTCTATAAAGACTTTACTTGTCCTTGGTTTTTTAGGATTATGTCAATAGTTAGTAACTATCTCCTCCCTTATCCATTACGTGGCAGGTAGTTACTTTGGTTATTAAAGAGATCCACTCTCCCCAGCTCCTAATACATCATCCTATCTATCTGGGGAGTTATTGATCAATTAATTTTCCATCATTTAATAATCTAATCCTTAGGTTAGATTCCTAGGTCTTATATTATCCAAGGGTAAATAGATCGAACCATTGTATTGCAATCCATAACTTCTGTTTAGCCATTTGCAACCTCAACATTATTTTCCATTTTTTTAATAATAAAAACATTTACAAAAAGTAACTATCAGTAAGAAAATACTTTGTGTTACTAATGAACTGATTTCATTTAAATCTTAAGACAAAACATAAATACACTTGATATATACAAATTTACAAATAAAACTAATTCATGGGATATCACATTCTCCCCCACTTGAGTTTAACATTGTCCCGATATACTGCTTTGGAATTTCAATCCAGTATAAATATGGATATGCTTCTTTAAAATCATTTTTCAGTTCCCAAGTTGCCTCCTCTCGGATGAAGTGATTCCATTGTACCTTGAACTAGGATACAATTCTATTATGGAGCGTGACATCCCTCTAACTAAGTATGCATAGATGTTCTACATGTATGTAACATCCCTGGTAAAAAATCCATGTTATAAAGTTAATAAGGAAAATTAAGACCTTGGTCATGGGACACGTATTCCAAGATGAATGCTAAAAAAAAGAATATAGTGATGGGGATCACTTGTGATTAATTAATGTCTATGGAAATTGGTAAAGGCTTTGGAAAGGCATGAACCATTAATTGGCATTTTATTTATGAAAATAATGGAAATAAGGAGAAAAGGAAGGTGAAAGGTCACATGTTTCATGTGAGGAGGGAAATGAAGGAAAATAATGGAAAATTGAAGAAAATAGAGGCCTCATTAATAAAAAGGCTTTCAAGGATTAGTTTGTAGACTTTTTTAAGTTCATTTTTGCAGCTCTCATTTTCTACTCTCTCTCTCATACTCTTGGACAGTTAGAGTTTTCTTGGAGCACTCTTGGAGGAGTGTGGTATACTTGGAGTTTTGGAGCAAGAAGGAAAAGGAATATCAAGAAATCACAAGACGACACTGGGATTAGTAGCTACAAAGTGTTTTGTTTGCAAGTACATAGTTTCATGTATTATTTCCTTGCTAGTTTTGGAATGCATGGCATATGCATGTGTTTATTTGGTTATGATTTGTCATTGTCATGGAGGATTGCTTGGATTAACAGTGGTTTTTCCTATACTTTCCTTTTCATAGATAACCATGGTGTTGTGGGTTTAACTTTTGTTTTCTGGTTAGTTATCATATTCCTTTGGCTGTGGGTTGAGTTACTAGTTCCTGGAAGCCTTGGTTGGACAAACGACCTAGAAGCCCTGTAACAACTTGGATTGAGTTACTGGTCTTGGAGCCTTGGTTGGAAAAATACCTTGGAGCCCTTGGTGGGTCGAGTTACTAGTTCTGGATCCTTGGTTGGACAAACACTTTGAAGCCCGACAATAGCTATGGGTTGAGTTACTAGTCTTGGAAGACCTGGTTGGAGCAAACAATATGGAGCCCTGGAAAACTTGGGTAGAGACTAATCTAGTGATGGTTAGTGATGTTCGACCATGAGGTGGAATCAATGGTTGAGGGTTGAGATGGTTTGGCCTATGGAAGCCCTGGTTTGGCTTTATTTGGATTGTTCCATGAGATACCACATTCATGCTTGGAATATGGCACAAGGGTGACTGGATGAAAGAGATATTTGGTTTAGGCTAGTCTATGGTTGGGTGGTTCGTGGAAGTCCCAGACCTGGTTGCATTCTACATATGTTAATAAGAGCTTCTTTCCTCATATATCCGATGGGTAAATATACTTGTTTATATAAGGTTTTTATGGTTTTTATATCATTGTTATTTCTGTTGGTTATATGCTAGTTATGAGCATGTTTTATGAAAATGATGATGTATGGATCTCATCATGTTTTGATTTGTAAATGGATGAATAATGATTATGTGACCTAATAGATGATAATGCAACTAATATGATAAGGGATCAATTCTTCTTAGTGATTCTCAAGTAAGAATGAGATCCCTATGCTCAAATATGTTGTTATGACCTATAGAATGCATATTTGTGACATGTTTGACGAAATGTCTGTCATGGCTAGTAGGGGCCCAGTCAAGCCTTTGTTCAAGTTATTGCATTAATATCATTGTTTCAATGTTATTTCTCTTTTTTGGAAGTTTCATGAACTATTGGGCAGTCCCGAGTTCTGGCTTTGAAAAAGTGGCACAAAATATGGGGTCGCTGGCTCTAAACTAGTTGAAAAAGTCCCCAGTCGATGGCATGCCCCTATTGTGGGAGTGACTGGAGGCTCACATTTTCATGCATGCCCATGTCATGGGAGCAGTTGAGGCTCTAGTTCAGTAAAATGCTAAGTTGTCTCAGGGGGATCACCTGGAAGGGTTGGTTGGCTTCGGAAGGTTCTGTAACATGTGTAGAAGGTCAAATTGGTTGTGTTTTTTTGGTTCCAGTTCCTTCACTGTACATGGGGAGTTGAATCATAACATAGTAACTCTTCGTCACATGTTTACCCTAGTGGACCAATTATCTTGGGTAAATGTGGGAATAGGGTGGTTACAAAGTGGTATCAGAGCGTGGTTCACCCCTTAGAATGGATGGGCGACGTGTTGGTCATGCATTCATGTCGGTTTTATATGAGTTCTTTATGCTTGTGGTCTATGTACTTGTTGTGTATGCATGGTGTTGGTCATGGTCACAGCTGTGTCGCCATGTAAAAGTGGATGGTGTGTTGTTGGATGTGTCGTCATGAGTGTATGTCTGTTATGCATGTCAATGCTTATATATTGTTGTACACACATTGACATGTTTGTAGTTGTCATGCATGAGGTCATGGTATGTGGTTGGTATAGTCATGCATTGATAACTAGATAATGATTGGAATGATGATTAAATGTTGATATGAGTATGTTTATATATGTATTGTGCTAATTTGGTCCGTCTTGCAGACGAGATATCCTCCCCGAACTATACTAAGGTACAATGGTTTGTTTATGATTTAGTTTAGCTGACATGATATACCTTGTAGGAAGAAGAGAACAAAGATGATTAGAAGGATGTTAGACTACAATTCACGAGACTCTCCCTATGGATCAAATGAGCAATGTGGTGTTGGGCACTCTTTTGACTTAACATACACATTGAGAATCTTGAAGGAAGAAATAAGAAGTTGTAAGAATATAATGACATAATCATGCAGACACGGGAGAAACAAGCAGATGTCAATCTAGTAATTATTCATAGTTTTTCAAAATTGCAGAGACATGGACCACTTCGGATCAGCCATGGACAGGAGGATAGGAAAAATGGGGCATATGGTAGTATATATCATAGCGGGCACAGGTTAGATAAATATGACACAATTAGAGATGGCAGGTTCTTGGATACCCCAGATAGGAGAGGTGATGGACATAGGTACTATTCTAGTTTTGGTTCTGAGAGGTGTCATGATCATCATTGTTATCATCCTTACAGGAGAAGTGACAGGTGATATTTTCCGGATGATTTAAAAAAAGAAAAGCCACTTACATTCAATGGGGAAATGAATAAGTCACATGATGTCAAAGCATGGTTTCTTGGGATGAATAAGTTCTTCGGGTTGCATTATTACTCAATGAACATGAAGGCCATAATAGCTACATTAAGTCCTAAACATAAATAAGATATTTGGTGGGAAGATGTAAAGGATGTAAAAGGAATTCACGAAGAGGAGTTGACTTTGAATGAGTTCGAGAGACTATTTAGGAAGAAGTATCTATTAGAAAGATACTATGATGATAGAGAAAATGAATTCTATGAGCTGAAAATGGGATCTATGACTGATGAGGAGTGCAATAGTAGATTTTTTGAGTTATTGAGATATGTGCCTTACTTCAAGGAGGAGAAGGCTAAGATTCAAAGATTTATTAGTGGGTTTCCGATAAAATTCAAGGAAAATATTGAAGTTTGATGAGCCCAGATCATTGGAGGAGGCTATCCAAAAGCTAAAGCATTGTTATGAGAAATCAAAGCATAGATCTGAGACTAAGCATGATTGGAAAGATAATGACAAGAATAAAGGAAAATGGGAAGAGAAGTGAATAGGACCTCAAGATACAAGTAACATAGAGAATGAAACACCGCATAAGAATTTCAATGCATCTGATAGAGGACATGTATTTTGGTCTGAGCAGAACAAGTGTGATGATAGGAAGGCCGTATGGTGTTGGAATTATGGAGGAAAGCATTGCAGGAGAGATTGTCCACAACATCAGGGTGGTAGACCGCAGATCTACAATGCTCAAGAGGCATAGATAGTGGGAGATATTGGACAAAGTATTCCATGGATCTATGCAGCATTGGATAACAGGAAGGAAGATCACCATGCATCTATTATTGATATGGATGGTAAGATTTGTGATCAAGTTGTTTCTATTTTGATTGACCTGAGATCTAATTATAGCTATGTTAGTCCTGACTTGGTGGATAAGTGTGGTTTGAATAAAAAATTGCATCCATAATCTTGGTTAGTGTAGTTGGCTATAGGTACAAATAAGCAAGTTCTTCATTTGGTAAGAGCTTGTGCATTTGAGTTGAATGGTATGCTTACATTAGCACATTTGAATGAATTGATGTTGGGATCAGATAGTATGTTGTTAGGCTTAGACAAGTTGTATATTCATAGGAATAAAGTGGATTGTTATGACAAATCCATTTATTTCTTAGATGAAAATGGAGAACAAAGAGTCTTATAGGGTAAGAAGAAGGTAACATTAGTTAGAATGGTGAAAACTATGCAGGTGAAGCACAGTTGCAGGAAATGGTGTTTTTTATTTGCAATGTATATTTCTAGTGAAAAAGGTAAGGAAGTTGATGATGTAGATGTCTTGAGTAGGTACCTAGCTCTACAATAGTTTTAGGATGTGTTTACGACAGGTATTTCAGAGTTTCCAACTCACAGGGAAGTGGAATTTTCTATTGAGTTGTTACTAGGGGCAATGCCAACATCAAAGGAACCTTAAAGGACAAGAACACAAGAGTTGGTGGAACTAAAGTTGCATTTGAAGGAGATTCTTGAAAAGGGATACATTAGGCCAAGGGTGTCACCTTGGAGTGAACTAGTGTTGTTTGTGAAGAAGAAGGATGGTACTCTCAGGTTGTGCATTGATTACATAAAGTTGAACAAGGTGACCATCAAGAACAAGTATTCGTTGTCGTAGGTTGATGAATTGTTCGATCAATTGAAGGGTGCAGCAATGTTCTCGAAGATTTACCTGAGATCATATACCACCAGGTACACATTAAATAAGAGGAAATTCATAAGACTTCTTTCCAGAATAGGTATGGGCATTATGAGTTTGTTGTAGTTCCATTCAGTTTCACTAATTCTCCAACTACTTTTATGTGCTTGATGAGTGTGTTGCATCCTTATCTTGACAAATTTGTTATTGTATTCATTGATGATATATTGATATATTATAAAAATGAGTAAGATCATGCCTAAAAATTAGCAACAATATTGAGATTTTTAAGAGAGCATCAGTTGTATGCCAATCTTAGAAAATGCAGTTTCTTTCATATAGAGGTACACTACTTGGGGCATGTGGTTTCCAAGGAAGACATAACAGTGGATCTAGAAAAGATAAGGGCTATCATAGAATGGGAAACTCCTAGAAATTTGGATGAGGTAAGATCGTTCATGGGGCTAGCAGGTTATTATACGAGGTTCATCAAGAACTTCTCTCACATTTCTTATTCGATTACATCATCGAAAAGGAAAGGTAAGAAGTTTGAATAGACAAAGGAATGTGAAACAAGTTTTGAGTAGTTGAAGCAATTGCTGACAAGTGCTCTAATGTTAAAGATTACAGATCATAACAAAGAATTTGTGGTATGTACAAATTCTTACAAGAGAGGACTTGGTGAAGTTCTTATGTAGGAAGGACAGGTAGTATGCTATGAATCAAGGAAACTGAATGAGCACGAGTAGAATTATCCAAGACATGATCTTGAGTTGGCAACGATCATCCATGCATTGAAGATGTGAAGGCACTATCTTTTGGGTAGAAGTTTTGTATTGATGAGCGATCACAATGGATTGAGGTATCGATTTGACCAACCGAATTTGGATTCCAAGCAAGATATATGGTTGGCCATGATCATTGAGTTCGACTTTGAGATCAGGTAGATTAAAGGTAAAGAGAACAGGGTTGTAGATGCTCTTAGCAGGAGGATACATGTGAATCATATAGCAACCATAATTTCTTATGGGATAGACTTGCAAGATCAAATCTTGTAGGCATGTCATCAGGATGACAGGTACATGGAGCTTATGCATAGGTTACATCAGGGTACAAGTGAACAGGATGTAGACTTTCATCTCATAGAAAATTCTTGGTTAGATTTAGGGATAGGATATATGTGCCAGACAATAGTGAGCTCAAGAAGCTTATCTTGAGGAATTTCATGCTAAGCCATAATCAGGTCGCCCAGGATATCAGAAGACATTGACAACGGTGAAGACATTTTATTATTGGCTGAATTTGAAGAAGAAGTGGCAGAGTTTGTGGCTAGGTTCTTGGATTGTAAATAGGTAAAAGAAGAGTATAAGAATCTAGGTGGATTACTTTAGCCTATTTTGATTCCAGATTGGAAATGGGAGGTCATTTCCATGGAATTAATTACAAGTTTTCTGAGGACATCAAGACAACATGATTCTATTATGGTTGTGGTTGACAGGCTGAAAAAGGTAGCGCACTTCATTCTAGTAAAGTCTACATATTCAAATAATGATGTAGCATAGGTATTCATCATAGATATAGTGAGATTGCATGGTGTACCAAATAATATCGTATCAGGCATTGGTGGCAAGTTCAATTCTAGGCTCTGGAAAGAGTTATTTGCAAGTTTGGGTACAAATTTTGCCTTCAGTACACCTTATCATCTGCAGAAACATGGAAAAACAAAGAGGGTCAAGATGATATTAGAGGATATGTTGAGGATGTATGTGATGCATCAATAGTGGAAGTGGGAAGAGTATCTTCCACTAGTTGAGTTCGCTTACAACAATGGGTATCAAGAAAATTTTAGGATGAGTCCGTTTGAGGAATTGTATGGGTGGAGTTGTAATACTCCCATAAGTAGGAGTAATCTAGTTAATAGGGTATTGATAGGACTAGATATGTTGGCAAAAATGGAATAGGAAATGTAGGTAATCAAGAAGAATATAAAGGAAGCACAATATATATAAAAAATTTATGCATATTAGAACAGGTTGCTTAGGGAGTTTCAAGTTGGGGAACAAGTGTACTTGCGCATCAAGCCCTGTAAGAGTTCCTTAAGGATTGGATCATGTGCTAAGTTAGCACCTTAGTTTTGTGGACACTTCAATATTCTTGAGAGTATCAGACCAATAGCCTACCGACTTGCACTTCCTCTAACAGTGAAAGTCCATGATGTTTTCCATGTGTCATTGCTTAAGAAGTCATGTTAAAGATGCTGATCATGTGATTGATTGGTCTATATTGCAGGTGGAGCTAGAAGGAGAATTCCAGCCAGAACCTCAGTGCATTTTGTAGAGAAATATTCTCATGCTCTGGAACCGAGAAATCGAGTAGGTTAAAGTGACATGGAAGCACTTTGGGCCTAATGAATCTACATGGGAGATGGCTAATCAAATGCGGGCTATGCATCCTTCTCTATTCGCTAGTTGAGTGAATGTTTGTGGCCTATGTATTGGTGTAATGTTTTAGTACATGTGTATATATGCATATGGATGTAAATACCACCATGAGTTGTGTTATAAACCTCCAATAAGTGGTATGTGTGTCATGTCATTATGGTTATCATGTTTTTATGTTTCTTAGGTTGGTTTTCTTCTCAGAAGGATGATCATTGTAAATACTACAATGAGATAAGTTATAAAGCTCCATGGGAAGTATGTTTTCATTTCAACAATATTGTTGGTTGTAGGTGTCATTAAATGTCAAGGATGGTGTTTCCCTAAGGGGAAGGGTTCTATAACAACCCTAGTTAAAAACCCATGTAATAAAGTTAATAAAGGAAAAATAAGACCTTGGTCATGGGACACATATTCCAAGCTGAATGTTGGGAAAAAAACATAGTGATGGGGATCACTTTTGATTAATTTATGGCTATGGAAATTGGCAAAGGCAATGAAAAAGGATTTGCAAAGGAATGAGGCATTAATTGGCATTTTATATATGAAAATAATGGAAATTAGGAGAAAAGGAAGGTGAAAGGTCACATATTGAATGTGACGAGGAAAATGAAGGAAAATAATGGAAAATTGAAGAAAATAGAGGCCTCATTAATAAAAAGGCTTATGAGGATCAATTTGTATACTTTTGTTAGTTCAATTTTGGAGCTTTCATTTTATACTCTCTCTCTCTCTCTCATACTCTTGGACACTTACATTTTTCTTGGAGCAATCTTGGAGGAGTGTGGCATACTTGGAGTTTTGAAGCAAGAAGGAAAAGGAAGGGCAAGAAAGCATAAGAGGAAATTGGGATCAACATCTACAATGGGTTTTTCTTGTAGGTACTGAGTTGCATGTATGATTTCCATGCTAGTTTTGGCATGCATGGCATATGCATGTGGTTATTTGGTTATGATTTAGCCATTGGCATGGAGGATTTCCTGGATTGACAGTGGTTTTACCTAGCCTTTCCATTTCCTGTATAGCCATGGTGTTGTGGGTTCTAATTTTTTTTTTGGTTGGTTCTCATATTCCTTTGGCTGTGGGTTGAGTTAATAGTTCCTGAAAGCCTTGGATGGAAAAATGCTCTGGAAGCCCTGTAACAACTTAGGTTGAGTTACTAGTCCTGGAGCCTTGGTTGGGCAAACACATTGGAGCCCTCAATGGGTTGAGTCACTAGTCCTAGAGCCTTAGTTGGACAAATTCTCTGGAGCCTGGAAGAAACTGTGGGTTGAGTTACTAGTCATGGAAACCCTGGTTGGAACACATGCTCTGGAGCCTTAGAGAAATTTGCTAGAGAAAAATGTGGTGATGGTTAGTGATGTTTGACTATGTGGTTGAATCACTTGTTGGGGGTTGAGATGGTTTGGCCTCTAGAGTCCTTGGTTTGGTTTTATTTGGATTTTTCCATGAGATCCCACATTCATGCTTGGAATATGGCATGGGGGTGACTAGTTGAAAGATAGATTTGATTTAGCCTAGTCTATGGTTGGGTGGTTCGTGGAAGTCCCATACTTGGTTTTATTCTGCATATGTTAATAAGAGATTCTTTCCTCTTGTATATGACAAGTAAATATACATGTTTATATGTGTTTTTTTATGGATGCTATATCCGTGTTATTTCTATTGGTTATATGTTGGTTATGAGCATGTTTTATGACAGTGATGATGTATGGATATCATCATGTTTTTATTTGTAAATGAATGAACAAAGAATATGTGACCTAATATATGAAAATGTAGCTAATGTGATAAGGCATCAATGCTTCTTAGCGATTCTCAGATAAGTATGAGACACCTATGCTTAGATATGTTGTTATGAATTGTAGAATGCATATTTGTGACATGTTTGACGAAATGGCTGTCATGGTTAGTAGAGGTCCAATCAAGCCTTTGTTCAACTATTTGCATTAGTATCATTGTTTCAATGTTATTTCTCATTTCTAGAAGTTTCATGAAGTTTTTGGCGGTGGCCTGAGTCCCGGACTTGAAAAAGTGGCATAGAATCCGGGGTCGATGGCTTTGAACTAGCTGAAAAAGTCCCCAGTCGCTAGCATTCCATCGTTGTGGGAGTGATTAGAGGGTCCTAGTTACATGTATGCCCATGTCATGAGAGCGACGAAGTCTCTAGGGAATTAAAATGCTAAGTTTTCCCAAGGGTTTATCACTTGGAAGGGTTGGTTGGCTCTTGCAAGTTATGTAACATGTGTAAAAGGTCAGATTGGTTGTGTTTTGTAAGTTCCACTTCCTTAAATGTACATGGGGAGTTGAATCATATCATAGTAACTCTTCGTCACATGTTTACCCCAGTGGAATGATTAGCTTGGGTAAATGTGGAAGGACGGTAGTTACACTATACCACATTCCAATCAATAACGATAGCTAGATCATACATATTTTTTAAATAAAGATATGTGAAACACATCATGAAATTTTATGTTTGTAGGAAGTGAAAGTTGATAGACACTAGACCTATCCTTACTACCAAGTCTAAAATTACTTTTCTTAGGTTTCTCTTTTAGATAGACATGGTCACCAACATTAAAATATTTGTGAACTCTCTTTAAATCTCCATAGTTTTTCTAACAATCCTAATCTATTTTCAAATTTTGTTTCACTTGTTTGAATATTTCCTCCATTTATCAACCTATCTGGTCCTAAAATCAGTATGATCCCAACTTAAAGTCACTTTACATCATTTCCCATACATTACTTCAAAAGGGATCATCTTTAGGTAAGTCTATTAACCGTTATTGTAGGAAAATACAGCTACCCACTTAGTGGGTCTACTCATAACATACATTTGCAATGTGTCCTCAAGGATTTTATTGGTCCTGTCTATTTTATCATTAGTATAGGGATGATATTCTATGCTATAGTTCATTATTGTACCCATCTCTTCAGACAAACCTTTCCAAAACTTAGAGGTAACTTTCACATCATGATATGAAATTATAGTCTTAGGCATACGATGTAGTCTAAATATTTCCTTCATGAATATCTCTATTATATTAATGGATTTGAAAGTAGATTTTACATGTATGAAATGTGTTGCCTCACTAAGTTTTTCCACTACAACCATTATAGAGTCACGCCATTTTCAAGTTTTTTGCAAACTTGCAGTGATAAAATTTATGGATATTATCTCCCATTTCCATTATGGAATGGGTAAAGGATGTAATAATCTAGCCATATGTTGATGGGAAGGTTTAATCTACTGAAATTATAAACATTTTGTACATGCTCTGTTGTTTCTAACTTCATGTTAGGCCAATATAAGCCCTTTCTTAACATGTTTATTAATTTTTGATAGACAGGATGTTCGACTGTAGGTTTTTTATGTAATTCATCAAGGATATTTTGTTTTTGTTTTTGTTTGTTTGTTTGTTTTTGTTTTTTTTGTTTGTTTTTGTTTTTTGTTTGTTTTTGTTGTTTTTGTTGTTGTTGTTGTTTTTTTTTTTTTTGCTCATTGAGTATATAAATTTTGTCTCTATACATCAACAAAACCTCTTCATTAACTGAAAATCATTTCTTCCTCATATTGAGAATATGATTTTTGAATCTTTTCCCTGATTTTAACATATTCCTCATCAAAATATGCAAATGTCCTCACTTTTTTAGTCAAATCTATTTTCCACCTACTTTCAAAAGCACCAAAAGTCAGATTTAGTTTCCTACTAATATCATCTTTTATTTTATTTTCTCTTCCCTTAATGTGTGTTATTTCTAAATCATACTCACTACGAAATGCCAACTATCGGGCTTGTCTAGCATTTAAGCTTGGCTAGTCAAAGAAATATTTAAGGACGATGTTATTAATTTTTAGGTGAAATCTCTTCCTAGTAAGGTAGTGCATCCACATGTTCAAGGCATGGATAATAGTTTCTAACTACAAATCACGGGTTGCATAATTTTTCTCATGTTATTTGAGTTTTCGAGATTCATAGCTTAATACATGATCCTCTTGCATTAATACTCCCCCCCAAACCTTCTTTACATGCATCAATACATACTGTAAAATATTTGTTGGGATGAACTATCTTTAAAATTGGGGCAATAGTTAATAATTAATTTAGCTTTTAAAAATTTTCCTGAAATTTTTAATGCCAGTCAAATTTAGTTCCCTTCTTTTGTAAGGAAGTGATAGGGTAAGTTAATTAGGAAAACCCCTTTATGAACCTCCTATAATAACCTGTGATCCCCTTGAAGGATGGATGCCAGCCACATCCTTAGGAATTGTGCATTCCATAATGGACTTTATCTTCTCTAGATCTATAACAATCCCGTCTTCCAATATAACATGCCCTAAATAATGAATCTATGTTTAATAAAACACACATTTTCTAAACTTGGCACACAATTAGTTTTATCTGAGTGTTTGGAGAACCATTTGCAAATGTTGATATTGTTCCTCTTTGTTATTTGAATAGAATAAGATGTCATTGATAAACAAAATGACAAATTTGTCTAAATATGGCCTAAGTACACTATTCATCAGACACATAAGAGTGGCCAATGCATTAATGAGTTTGAATGAAAGTACAACAAACTCATAATGCCCATGTTGTGTCCTGAAATCTATGTTATGAATGTCTTCATCTTTGATTATGATATGATGATATCTAGATCTTAAGTCAATCTTTGAAAAGATAGTGGCTCCTTTGACTTGATGAAACAAGTTGTCAATCCTAGGTAATGGATACTTATTCTTGATTTTCATTTGTTAATTTAAAAGTAGTCTATACAAAGTCTAAAGGTTCCATCATTTTTCTTCACAAATAAGACTGATGCACCCTAAGGTGACACACTTGATGTAATATATTTTTTGTATAACAACTCTTGTAGCTGCATTTTTAGTTCCATCAATTCTAGAACACTCATTCTGTATGGAGCTTTGGATGTTGGGACTACTCTAGGGATAAGATCTATAGTGAAATCTATGTCCCTTCGTGGAGGTAGTCCTGGGATTTCCTTAGGAAAAAGTATTTATACTTTTCTAGGATGTGGCAATCTTCTATGGAAGCATTTTCTAATTAGTTTTGGAATGATCTTCAATATGAACTACATAAAGTTTAGATCCCTTCTGAGCGCATATATTTAATTGTAAAGCAGATATTTGCATTACTGAAATAGCCCTTGGTATCCCTTTTACTGTACAATTTACCCCTTCATCATTGGCACATGTAAAATATTTTTACAAATAGTTCAAGACCAATTTATGTTGTTCCAGTCAATCCATGCCAATTAGGATATCATATGATCCTAAAGGATGAATATTCAAGTTCAGTTTACTATACAATCCATTTAATTCTATTGAATAGTCTTTGCTAATCTCAATAACCCTTCTTTTGGTTCTTGTATCTAATTGTACTAACTAAGGTTTAGTCTATTTTTCTTTCTTAATACAACATTTTCAAATCATAGAAGGAGAAATATAACTCAAATTAGAGTAATGATGAATTAACAAAAATACAGTTTGTCTAAAGATTTTGCCTTGAATCTCTACCAAGGTGGATTGATGGTATGTCTGTTTATCATCTAGCACCACATTAATCCTTGCAATGTTACGAGAAACATCATTTGATAAAGAGGCCTCTTATAAATTATGCAATGTTTCCTTCTTATTCAAATGATTTTGTGGACAACTCCTCCACAAATGATTTTCATTACAACCCCAACACTTGATTAGCGACCTTATAGATTCATCAATTTTCCAGTTCCCTATTCCTGTTACCTGCCCACTTCCTTGATTCAAATATCTTTGCAGATTCACATTCCTATTGTAGTCCCCCAAACTAAACATTTTTAGAAGTATTTGAAAAATCTAGTTTCTCAAATATTTTCTTTTTAGCATTAATTTCTTCATTCTTCTTTACTAACCAATTCTTAAGGTTAACACTTTTCTCATTATTCTAGGTGTAGCATAATTTTTGTTAAACACACATGGGTAGCAAGAACAATATGAAAGATAAATCATGAGAGTACAATTTTTATTAACAAGAGATATACATTTATAGTACATTATGTGACCGTTGGGTTTCACATCCCAAGGTCTCTTGGACTCCTTTTGTCCATTCGGCTTCCACACTAACCCATTTAGGATTAGGTGTCCAACATTCCCCCCCTTAATCCGAAGGGTTATGTATGAGTCCAAGAAGAGAGCTGTAATACAAAATGTGCAAAAATGCATGGCAACACAAGGCTGAATGTCCTCTCTGAAATGTTGGTATAAAGGGCGGTGGTTTAAGGATGACCACCAACACTGGAATGCTTAGTGCAGTTCCTGGAACTCCTCCAAAACTGGCAAGAAGTTGAAGTCTTCTGCCAGAGGAAGTGCTCCTATTGTTTTTAAGAGGGAAACCTTCAACCAATAAAGGAAGGTCTCACCCCGCATAAAAAGGAGAACTTCAACCTGAAAAGGGAAGTCTCAACCTGTAATGGTTTAAGGATGACCAACAACTCTGGAATGCTTAATGCAATTCCTGGAACTCTTCCAAAACTGGCAAGAAGCTGGAGTCTTCTGCTAGAGGAAGTGTTCTCAATTTTGTTCCTGGAATTCTTCCGAAGCTGGCAAGAAGCTGAAGTCTTGTGCTAGAGGAAGTGTCCCAGATTGCCAACTAAAGGCATGTTCAGGGGAATCTTTGTCTCTGGCTACAACTCTGAATCTGGTGTGACAGGTTGTGGCTCCGGCTCATTTGATGTGGCTTTGAAGCTTGTAGATGACCATCATTCCCCCCCCTGCCAGATACAAGGTGAGATGATCGAGAAAAATCAACTGCAAGACTGTTCAATACTCTGGAACAAGTTCTGACATGTGTTTGGAATATCTTCTTGGATGTTGATGCCCATTGCCAAGAAGCGATCCATCCAAAATGAATCTTTGTTCTTGCAGGACGTTTATTTCTGAAGCATCTGTGTGAAGAATGACTAGTTTTATGACAGTGCTTACATGGATGAAGATCAAAAGAGTGATCTTTCAAATGGCCAACTCGGTCACAATGTTGGCATTTTATAATTTGTTGTTGTTGTTGTTGTTGTTGTGGAAGAGGGGTAGAATCTGGAACAACTGACAGTGAACTGTCATGAGGAGCAGGTGAACTTTCATGAATGAATCCAACGCTCTGAAACTGAATGGGCTTGGCGTAGTCTGGAATATGAAAGGACAAGTCCTTGTCATATCCAAGACCAGTTCTGTGCTTGTTGTGGACAAGTTGTTCCCAAGGTCTGATGATGGGCTTGGGAAGTGCAGACTGAGTTTCTGCATCTGCATGTACGACTGTTGTTTTATTTGAATGAACGGTAACATTATTGACTTGCTTCTTATGGGTTGCAGTCTCAATGTTCTGAACAGAAACATGTCCAGAATGATGATTCCTCTGTTTTAATTCTTCTTGTTGTAGCCGAGATTCAAGCTGCAAAAAATCAATCTTTTCCTGTGCATTTTGTAGACATGTCTGAATTTCTGAGAGAGATCCTATGTTGATTTGTAATGTGTCATCAACAGTAGATTGTATAAGGGTTTTCATGAACTCTAATACTTCACTGATTCTGGCCATTTTTCTTCAATGTCAGATTTACACCTTAAAAACTGATCACAATTATTACTTAATGCAGAAAAGTAATAGTACACAGCAATATCTTGTATAAATGTGCAACAAATGAATCAGGGAACCAATGCATATATATGTAGACAAAAACTATAATGGGTTTTAAATACAATGCCACAATTGGGGCAGCAGCAACTGCAAACTTGCTTGGATCCTTCAAGTACTCCTTCACTTTCAAATCAGAAATGATGGCTATCAAAACTTCAATAATTATAACACCATGTCATGGGCATTGGAATGAATCTCTAGCATGCTAAAACAATAGAGATAGACCTCCTTACATGTCCAAATACTTAGCAAACTGTATAGTGCTGGTCATATATACCATAGCATTTTACCATGACCTTTCAAAAGCCTTTCAACTATGCACAGTTTCAGGAAAACCTCCAAGAGATTAGAGAATACTCGCCCCTACTTCAGATGTACATGTAGCCAATTATTAAGGAGATTTGACTCTTTGACAATGATAAAATCTGCCCACAAAGGACAACTTGAACACAAACTGATAGAACTTGATTTGAAGATGCTTTTAAAACTTTTGATTTTAATAATATATCGGCCTGCAATGTATATTATTTTTCATATAATACCAAGAAGTCTTCTAACAAACGTAGAGCATACACTGTCTAGTACCACAATCCAACAGAAATTGTTTAGACACCGTATTCACCATACTATTTCATATATGCCACTTTTTCACTGCAAATTTTACATCGGAGGCAACACTCCAGGGATCGAGAATCACTACAACACATTATCAATACAGCCCTCAAAAGTTCAATAGAATTTCCAACAAATATATACCACTGCTTGCATCAAAGATGAAATATTTGATGCCTATGACCGAAATACATCGACTTTCAGTGTCGCTGGTTAACACTTCTCAATCTACGCTATCGAATTCAGATTTCTTACATCAACTGACAATCTTTTATCAATCCTACAAACACTGTATGTCATGTACTCCATTTCCACACTCTCTGTCAAGTACGATTATTCTTACCAACGCTGGAAATGTCATTCCATCTGCATTCTAGAGCAGTTCTACTCTGCAAGACAATTCATGAAAATACCCACAGATTTCTGCAATTTCCTATTACTTCAATTCACAATTTCTGGGCATATTAGAGTTGAGCTTCAACAAACATCTGAATCAAATTCAACAGATTCAAATTACCTCTGGCAATACCCTGCGTCCTTCATTAAAACATTCAATCGATTCCTTCACGTGAATCTAGAACCCAACAATTAAATTCATTTTATTTGAATTCCAAATAGAATAACCAGTGTTCGAAACAACACCTTACGTTTTCTACATCTCAGCTGAAACACAAGTCAACTTTTGAAAACTCCCCTCTGCACATCTGCATTAAACAATTACTGTTTCATCAATTCAGGAGAGACAGATTCCTGACAAATTCTACTTCTAGATCAACCTCTGCACATCGTTAATCAGTGCTAAAACAAATTTAATTGCTTTAATTCATGACTTTGTCAGATGTAATTCTTCAGCACTCGACTTTACCAAGCAACTCCAGGTGTGAATTCACTGCATAATTCTCACAAATAGAAATCGACCCAACAAATCCTGTCTTCCTGTTATGAAATTCGATTGCACAAAAATCGATTTATTAACCTCAACAATGCTGTCATTTAGTTTAATTTTGAATGCCCATTTCATGCAATTCAACTAGCTTCAAATGCCTTTCCTCAACATGTGCAAACAAAGTCAATATGAATCGATACTCATTTACAAGTAGAGCTTACAATATTTTAATACAAATATTGCTCATCATCCAAGAAAACAAAACATACTTCGATTACAAAATTCCTCTCATAGGCACACACAACAAATTGTTGCTAACGTTTGAAAAGCATACATTACAATTCTTCTCTTATAAACCAGCAAATTAAATACTAGCAAATTCATAATTTCAACTCTAAACACACATACACGAAAGCGTTGTATACCAAAATAAACCGTAGAGTGCATACAGCAAAGCACTGTATACCATGTTAGTTCAACGCATATACCAAGTGAATGCAAGCGTTAAGCATAAGACAGTTTTACCATTATTGCCTATTCCTGTTTATGAATATTCATATAAGTGGTTTCTTCCTTTGAACCTTACGAAACAAAGGTTTCATCTGCGATTTAGCATACTTGAATGGGATAGTGCAAGAAACAAGTATAGACGGTAATTTTTTTTTTTTAATTTGAAGACGTTGCAATGGCAATTTGAAACTGCAAACACGAAAAGTCCCACCGTGATCGCCAAAGGACATACCGCCCAGGAAAAGTCTCGGCATTCAAATGGAAACCATTCAATATATACCATTCAATATATTCACTGGACCATTCAACGCATATACCACTATAGTTCAATGCGAAGACAAACTCTGATATAACGCACAACATTAATATTATTCAACACCATTCAAATGTCGATACCACTTCCATACCACATTCAACAGTTACCATGGTAGGAAACGCAGTGTTAATACCATTCTATACATACTGCATTCAACATATTCAAACGCTATGTTAAAATGTTGATACCACACAACAATTCAAATGCATTCAACATGACATTTGAACAACGCATATACCAAAGTCAGTTTCAACGCATATACCATTCTAACGCACAGCGCACAGCATTTCAACAGCCATTCAATAACGCATTCAATACCACAACGTTAATATTCAAAAAGCATTCAACACATGATTCCAAGTGTTAATATGATTCAATACCGCATACCAAGAGCTAGACCTTCATCGATGGTGGCGTATCTCTGCTTTACTTTGATTCCATGTCAGCCTCAGCTCTAAAACAGGAAATGACAGTGCTATAAAAATTGACAGTATGGACATATGTGCAATGCTGGCAGAGGTAGGTTATTTCAGGACAGAGGGGAATAAGGCAGAGGCAGAGGCCAGGACAGAGCACATGCAGTGTTAGCAGCAGCTAATTATATGGAGGAGCAGCTCAGGAATTGTCAGGGGTATGGAGGCGCTTCTATATGGAGAGCAGACACCAACAGCAGTATAATCAGGTTGCAGCTAAAATTGAGCTGAAGAAATATTCATGAGGAAATATTCATGAATTTCATGGCAGAAATAAACTGCACAGAAAGGCCATAAAACAAATGGCTCAAATTAATTATGCAGGGCAGGAATACACCTGCTCTGATACCATGTTAAACACACATGGGTAGCAAGAACAATATGAAAGATAAATCATGAGTACAATTTTTATTAACAAGAGATATACATTTATAGTACATTATGTGACCGTTGGGTTTCACATCCCAAGGTCTCTTGGACTCCTTTTGTCCATTCGGCTTCCACACTACCCCATTTAGGATTAGGTGTCCAACAATTTTATTTTCTTATTATTTCTTCCATTATTTCCAGATTATCAAATTCAAACCTCTCTCCGTAGGAAAAAAGTAAACAATTGATAAACCTTTGAATCTTTACCTTTTCTTCTTTAAGATATGGCACACACTGCAACGAGATCTAAAATTTATTCACAAGTTCATCCATTGTTATCTGACCCAGTTTTAAATCATGGAATTCCATAGCTTTCTCATCGTAGTACCTCTTCTTTATGTACTTTTTCTTGAATTCCTTCTTGAATAGTTTCCAATTCAAGTTTTTTCCTCTAATTTTCTTTATTTCATTGTTTTCTTCGCACCACAAAGTTGATTTTCCAGTCCATTGATATGTATCCTGTTAGAAAATTATATATTACAGAGCAATGGAACACATAAAATATTGTAGAAACACAAACATAGAAAACTCAAAAGACAAGAGAGACACAAATATACATGGTTCACACAATTTGGGCTACATCCACGAAGAAACATCTAGTATCTCCTTTATATTTTCCAACAAAATGAAGAGATACAACCTTCAACAAATCTGTTGTAATTTCCTCTTTGATCTCACACAATCTCCTCTCTCTTCTCACTCAAAACACACATGTACATAACCGCAATACAATTCCCTCATATATAGAGAGGGGTTTCCTTCTAGGGGAAAAACCCTAAATTAAACATAACTTCTACAGTGATATCATCTACCTAATGAAAGACTCAAATTGACTATGAAATTACAATATTTACAAGGCAATTTTACATCTATTTTTAGCTTCGGGGGTGCTTCCCCCGAACCCCCTGTAGGGGGGCGCATAAAAACATCGTTCCCCCCCTTGTACCCCCATGATGATGATCAAATGGGTGGTGTTGCATCCCTGTTACGAATTGGGGTCCAAAGCAACAATACATTTGAATAAAGAAGATAATTAGGCTCCACATCCAACAATATCCCACATGGAGATGGATTATAACAACTCCACCACTGCCTCATTTGCTGGAAAATGCTTCCACTTTGAACCTAGTTGTTTCTCATCTTCATCATCATACTTGAAAACCAATTGGAACCGAGCAAAATCTCAGTTTCTCCCTAGTTACATCTTTTGTTAACATATCTGCAGGATTCTGACTAGTGTTTATCTTTTCTAGTTTCAACTATCCATCTTCCAACACTGGTCGTCTGAAACATTACTTGAGATGTATATTTTTAGTCTTGGAATGAAATGATGATTTATTTACAGGATGAATGTCACTCTGGCTGTCACTGTATAAACTTCCCATCTCCTTCTTCTTACCCAATTCATCCATAAAACTTTGTAACCAAATAATTTATTTACTAGCCTCTGTAGTAGCAACATACTCTGCTTCAATCATTGAAAGTGCAACACCACTTTTCATTTTTGAAACCCAATTGAAAACTTCTCCACCTATAGTAAACACATACCCTATGGTGCTCCTCCTTTTATCTCTATCATCTACCATATCTACATCAACATATCCTTGTAGAGCAATGTTTGAACCACCAAAGCATAATGCTTGATTTTTGGTACGTCTCAAATACCTGATTATCTACTTCACTGCCATCGAATGTTATTTTCCTGGATTGTTCATGTACCTACTTACAAATCCCACTGCATGTGCAATATCAGGCCTTTTGCAGAGAATTTCCTACATTAAGCTTCCAACTATTGATGCAAATGGAACTTTAGACATATAATCCATCACTTCCTGAGTCTTGGGACACATCTCCTTATTTATTTTGAAATGGCTAGCCAAATATGTACTAACTAGTTTTGCATTTTGCATATTAAATATTTCCAACACCTTTTGTATGTACTCACTTTGAGACAATGTTAATTTGTGATTTTTTCTATCTCTAGTTATTCTCATACCAAGGATTTGTTTTGCACACCCAAATCCTTAATTGCAAATGAATTTACCAATTTTCCTTTAAGCGCATTTATTTCTTGCATGTTAGATCCTGCAACAAGCATGTCATCTACATATAATAACAATATAATATAACTGCCATAATTTTTCCTTTTGAGATAAACATAATGATCAGAGTGACATCTAGTATCACCTTGTTCAAACATAAACGGCCTATCAAATTTTATATACCACTGCCTTAGATGTTTTAAGCCATACAAGCTCTTCTTCAACCTGCAAACTAGTTTCTCCTTCCCTTTGACCTCATATCCTTGTGTCTGCTTCATATAGATCTCTTCCTCCAAATCCCATGGAGAAAGATTGTCTATACATATAACTTCTCAAGATGAAAATCTTTTGCTTCTACTAGGCTTAAAATAATTCTGATTTAAGTCATTTTAACAACATGAGAAAATATTTCATCAAAGTCTATACCTTTCTTTTGTGAAAACCCCTTCACCACAAGTCTATCTTTATACCTTTTACTACCTCCATCTTCTTCCTTCAACCTGTAAACCCATTTATTTTGCAACACTGTTTTACCTGCAGGAAACCTGACTAAGTCCCAAGTTTTGTTATGTACCAAGGAGTCCATCTCTTCATTCATGACTAGCTCCCACTTCTTCCTGGTTTCTACCTACATTGCTTCTTCATAACATTATGGTTCACCAGAATCAGTCCACAATACATAATATATTGTTTAGGGGGTCTAATTATCTTGGTAGATCTTCTAACACAACTTTTAGGTGTTTGAGGTGACTGTTTCCATTGTGGTTGTTGTTGTTTTTGTTTATTAATATGATTTTCAGGCACCTTTACTTTTTCTATGATCTCATCAAGCGCTTTGTATTTTTTTTTTTCTTTTTCCTGTTTTGTTTCCTGCATCTAATCCTTATACAAGACGTTTTCATTGACTATGAAATCTTTACTCCTAATGATTTTTTTTTATTTTCATAATCATAAAATCGATAGCCAAAATTGTTAACACCATATCCAATAAAGGTACATTTCTTTGATTTTTCCTCAAGATTTGTTCTATTTTCTTTATTAATGTGGACATAGGCTTCACAACCAAAAGTCTTTTCAAATGACTAGCTTGCCTTTTTACTTGTCCATGCCTCCTCTGGAATATCACCATCCAAGGAACTTGAAGGCCCTCATTTTATTAGATAAACAACAATATCTAAATCATATGCCCAAAATTGTAAAGGAAAGCCTGCATGAAATCTCATGCACCTTGCACACTCCATGATTGTCCTGTTCATCCTTTTTGACACACCATTTTCTCGTGTTGTTCCTGAAACTGCTCTCTCTGTGAATTATATGCTCTAAACAATACTTATCAAAATATTTACTCCAATATTCACCCCCATTGTCTAATCTGAGACACTTCAAATTATTTCCTGTCTCATTCTCAACCAAAGCTTTCCATTTCTTGAAAGTATCAAATACATCATATTTATTTTGAATACAACAAATCCAAGTTTTTTTGGTTGCATCATCAATAAAAGAAACATAATACTGAGAGCCATTGAGAGATGATCCCTGAGTAGGTCCCCATACATTTGTATGAAAAATATCTAATTTTTCGCTCTTCTTTTCTTTCCCAACTCTGAGGAATATGACTCTCTTCTATTTCCCATAAGCACAATTCTCACAGAAATCCACATCAACATGCTTCAAACTTGATAACAAATTTCTTGACTGAAGAACCTGCATGCCCTTCTCACTCATGTGCCCGAGCCTATGATGCCACAATGATGTATCTACTCCTGTGGAGGTTGTTGGGAACAAGATCCCCCAAGGATAGTTTTGGGGCTAAAATCCCATGTTTTGGGTTGAATTTTGTAATAAAGTTGTAAAGTCTCTGCATTTTGTGGTCGCGGAGCGCAAAGGTGTCATGATTCATAAAGGGTTGTCTGCCCTTAATTTTGTAAAGTAAAGTTAGTTGTAAAGCTCTGCCCATGGTCCGCGGACCATGGGATTGTATAAAAAGAGCTAAGTAAGTAAGCTCTAAGTAGTCTTAATGAGTCATAGGTTGTAGAAAAAGTCTTGAGCGATAAGGAGAAAAGTCTCAGTTTCGGGTCTTAGTGTAGGTAGAGGCTCTGCAGTTGAGTGCGCAGAGGCCTAGGGTAGAATTCCATAGCTAAGTGCGCGGACCCCTGCAGCTGTGTGTGCAGGGTGGATGGCGTCTGTAATCATTTGAAGATATTAATAAAGAGAATATTTTACATATTATGTGTCTTTCTTTCCTGTTAATGCATTTTGTCATATTGCATATGAATTTCATTTATAATGCTTATGTGATGTGCGAATGTATGTAATTATGTTGGATAATTGAACGCAATTAAGGGTATATGTTTACGTGGTGCTAACTGTGGTTGTTTAATAAGATAAGTAAGACACTTAAGGATAACTTGGAAACCTGTTCTATACATTAATTTAGCAGCGCAAAAGTACTTGAAATGCAGGTTAGGGCTATATGAAGGCCAATCGTACCCCTTCGCGGAGGTACTGAAGGGCAGAATAAAGGGCTAGACAGACAGAGCTCTAGAACTTAACAACCTATGCGAAAGCAGGAATATGGGGAATAAATTGACATCATGACCATCTTAGGGTGCGGAAAATTGGTTCCAACATCTCCCCATACTAATTTGGGTGAGACTTCGGTCCGTGCTCCATGGGATGATGCCAAAAGGGCCAGTAGTGTAGGGATTTGTTTGGATAACTAATTCTGAACTTGGGTTAGGCCCCGCCAAGACAACAAATGGTTCTGTTGCCGAGACCAGAATCTACATAAGAGATGTGTGATGTCGTATCGCTGGAATCCAACTAAGAAAGAGATTGGAGACTGTTTGGATAGGAATATCCATGAATTCGTAGCGCAGGAGAACAGAAAGCCTCGACTGACAAAGGAACAATGGCTGGACAGGTACCTATATACAGAAATACACGATATCTTTTTCTATTCCTTTTTGGTTGAGCTATATGAGTGGATTGTGAAGCTAGCAAATAGCCAAGGAAGGTGGAGACTTGACGGTCTTATTGTTTGGACCCCGAAGTTAGTACAGAGATTGGAAGCCTCTGAGGATAAGATTTCCTGCACTATTGATCATTGGCTCAATCGCATCATAGGAGGAGTTGTGACTGAATTCGTGGTCGATACCTCAGTCAGCTATAGCGAGGCGGAGTAACACTTTTTCAAAGGTCCGTGAGGTAAGTACTTGAAATCTTTGAATACCTAGATTAAAGTGCTATTGTGCAAAAAGCGGGTTATGTAGCTACATTGATTTTCAGAGCTACGCGAAGCGGAAAAAATCACAAGAACGAAGGAAGAAAGGGTCATGAATATAGTCCATTAATTTCACCTCCACGAGGTGATGAAGAGGGAGTAGCGCATGCTTCTCCGCAAAGTTCTATTCAGTTAACAAGACAAGGATTCCTGCGACTGCCACCTCCACCCACATGACCTCCAACTTCACCACCATCGCTTGCGACTTCACCAGTACCACCTCCACTTCCATCGCCTTTCAGCATGGAAAATTCAGTGAAGCTGCCTTTGTTTAAAGGCTTGGGAAATGAGGACTCAAACCCGTTCTGGTTCATCGTGAAAGCTATATGGGAAGCTCATGGCATTACCGATGATCACATGAAGAAGGCAACACTGGTTAGTGGTTTACATGATAGTGCATTGACCAAGTACATCAATTACTCTAATGATAACCCAAATGCTGGGGTGGCAGACATCCAGGCCGTGTTGAATAAAGAGTTCGGTAGGCCTAAATCCAAGGCACAGTCGATTGTGGGGTTAAGGAAATCACAATGAAACCAGGTGAGACACTTTGGGAATTAGATCACAGATTGAAGTGTAAAATCCGTGAATCTAATATGAACTTAATGGATGGACATCATTGCGAATGGTTTGTGGCTTCGCTCCTACCACACCTAAGGGTTGCGCTGTCACAACAGAAGATAACAACTCAGGCGGAGGCCTTGGAGATTGCAATGAGACTACATGAAACACCGATGTAGGAGCCGAATCTAGGGGTTCAACAGATCCATACATAGTTGCAAAATCTTTGCATAAAAAAGTAGAGCTTGAAGCAGGACAAGACAGTTCGACAGGAGGTGCATGAAGAGGTATGGTGCCTGAAACGCAAGGGTCAGATGCATTACAAGGACCTTTTCTCGTCCTTTGTGAATTACATTGCAGGAGGGGGACCAATTCCTTTGAGGCTGGAAGCTCAAGCAGGACCAAGCGCAAGGCCTGCATTGTGGTGCGTTATATGTCAGGTAACAAGAAAACATATGACAGTTAACTGTCATTTGCTGCAGAAGTTTGTACAAACCCCACAACAATTGTTCTGCAACTTCTGTAGGTCGGTAGGGCATGATGAGTGCAACTGCCGAAGTTATAAATTAATGATGGATAGAACATCCACCTATAGGGTTTAGGAAAAAATGTGACCCCCTGACCAGAACGTGGGTATGGTGCGAATAGACTTTCAGGGGTGTAGACGAGGCCGAGGCAGAGGAGGACCTGACAGAGATCAGGGACAACTAATCTGCTACAATTGCGGAGGACCGTGACACTATGCCCGCGATTGCACAAACTCAACACGTCCATCGTGCAAATATTGCACTCTGTTTGATCATGAAACGGAGGACTGTCCTATGCTAATAGCGAGGATATGTGACAAATGGGTGCTACCACCTCAACCAACTCAGAACCTAGAGATGATGAGGTTTGAGCCTCACGAAGAGGATCCAAATGTGAATATAGTTCTCTGAAGTGGAATTGCAACAGGGGATGATAAGGGGAAATATCCGTAAGATAGTGCATGGGTTTGCAAAGCTCTGGCGAAGGAGGCTGAATTCAATTTGGAGCACGCATATGAAACATTCATGGAAGAAAAGAAGAGCTTCGCTGAGGCCTTCACCTCAGGAAGCAAGGATAAGCTTGATATGGAAATGGACCCTTCTATGCTTACAACCTTCCTAGAGACCTGCATGAAGTTGCTACGCAATAGCAAGGTTGTGAAGGGATTACAGAAGCTTATCAATAGATGCGTCGGAAACACTCTGGGTGGACCGTGCGTGGTACGAAAAATTGGTAAGCATAAAACAAGGACAAGACGAGAGATGAGGCTGATTGTGCAGCTAGGAGAGTATGAAATGGATCTGGTTATTTTGGATCTGGGGTCTGACACGAACGACCTACCAAAGTAGACTTGGGAACAAATGAGAAGACCTACGCTGCAGTGGTATTTGATTCACTTAAGGATGGAAAATTAGCAAAATATCATCCCCATGGGGCGGCTGCAAGGGGTGACTGTAGATATTGAAGGTGCAAGTGTGTTGGCTTCTTTGAGGTAATAGAAATTGTGGATGATAGCAACCCCTACCCTGCACTCCTTGGCATTGATTGGGCTACTGATATGAACGGGGTAATCAACCTAAAGAAGTGAAATATGATATTTGAGAAGAAATCTCCCAATGTAATAGTGCCCCTAGATCCAGCTGAAGGATCGTGCTATACTGAACCAGTCCACAATTATGAGAGCGATGACGATTTGGACTGTATATATAATATAATAGTGCGAGAGCAAGATTGGGTGAATCCAATAGCGGATGGACGAATTACATGGTATCATGAGAGTTCCTACACCTCAGACTCTGATGAAGAATTAGAGCGTTGCAATAATCGGTTACATGAAATAAACACACTGAGCTGTTAAATGATGACCTAGTCGCTGCACTGTGTGTCGTTAGAGGTAAGAAATTTTCCCAATTATGATGGCTTGAATGATGTAGATATATTTTTGGATGCATTCAAGAGGGAGGTACTAGAGAAGCAGTTCTTCCAGGCTTTGGACTGGGCACTTCGCACTACGCTCGCAAGGTGGTGGGGTACGCACAAAGGTAGCTTTGATGATTGGCGCGAATGTAGGAGGAGGATGAGAACACACTTTGGGAAGCTGAAGGTACGAACAATAGACAAATATGATGGGTAGGATGATTTGCGTGTGCACTTGGCCAAATGGGCTCAGGTCTATGGAGAGAATCCCCAACCTGAATGGGTGCACTTGTTTTGTCACACCCTGGATGTCATCCCGATGAACTAGTACTTAGAAACAGAGCTTCACCATGGTACAGGTGAATGGGATATTCTGTGCAAAGGATTCATAATGACATTCAGCTTTGAAGATGGGTTTGACTGTATTGATGAAGTGCTACAATAAGTGAAAGCAGTTATCTTTAGGATACCACAGAATCCATTGGATCTGATTCAACCTGATTAGACTACTCAACTGAGTCACGCGCTAGAATGCTATAACGTGACCGCTAAAGAAGAAGATGAGGATTTGCGAAAGGTTGACATCCCTGAAACAGAAGGTGCTATAGGGTAAAATGAACGGTGTATGGAGAATGAAAACTACCCTCAAAGGCCTTCTCGGGACCTTTGACAGACTGTAAGATTATCTGCAGAAGCTACCAAGTTATACACATGTTCATCTATCAAATATCAGTTAACCAAGTATGGAAAGAGTGTTTACCTCAAATCTCCTTCTAGATTTGTTTGGAGATCTCAATGCAGCCAAGAAGAACTCCTCCAAAGCTAACTCCAAGACGATTCCTGCACAAAGGAAAGGCAAACACAATCACAACATACAATCTAGAAAACTAATATAAGAATGCACAATGAACATATACTTGTATACAACTTAAACTACTCAACTCGACAAGTATTGAAAATGAACAACTCAATGAACAATGTTACCGACACTATGGAGTAGGGAGCACAACTGCAGTTCTGTATTTATAATGGAAGAGTGATTACAACCATCCATTATATCAGCCTTCCCTTGCCCCTTCTTCCTCTCTCTTTCTCTCTCTCTCTCTGTCAGCTCACTTCTTCAAGTGTATGACAATTCACAATAGCTTAGTGGGTTATCCTCTCAAATGCTCTGACCCCTTTCACAATGGCCCTCTCACTGCTTATGTAGCAATCAAGTTAGGGCTGCCAAGCTCCTCCTAGAGTTCATTAGGGAAAAATCCATGAACCTACCTGTTTTTCGTGCTTTTTCCCATTTGCCTTCATTCTCAGATTGGAAATTCTCTAAATATCTTGCTTTTAGATGTTTCCTTTCTTTTCTTGAGCAAATCTAGGGATAAATATCTAGATATTTGTGAGGGAATTTGTTGGCTTGTCCCTTTGAACATCTCTTAGTTTCACTAACGCTCCCCCTGGTCTAACAACTTGAGTTAGCAGGGTGACTAACGCTCCTCTATGCTTGGTAACAAGCTTTATAAAGCAGGTTAGCAGTGCAAAACTAGCGTTAGTGTGGATTCAAGGCCTGTAATTGTGGTCTTTGCTTTAGTCATGCTATCTTTCACCTCTGAGTTGATGAGGAGGTAATTTTGTTGTATAACAGATGCCCCCTAAAGTATGAGATCATAGGCAGAGACGATGGCCGAAATACTTTAATGAAACTATAATTTTCTGTCAAAATTTTTAGAGAGAGAGAAGCTTCGGGCGGCAAGGGAAACTTGATACAACACATATATATATAACTACTAAAATCATGTCCTAAGTTGGGCATTCCCATTCTCAGTAGCTATGTCAGAGTAATCTTCTCTGAAGAGTTATAACAAGGCTGGCCGCTGATAAGCACAATGCAGATCCAATGTCATAATAGAATAATCTTGAAACAGTTGTCTCCAAAAACAATATCCGTAGCTTGGGAGAGGAAACAAGGCTGAATGATGCAAGCCTCTACCCAAGGTCTTGGTTTCCACTTCACCGAACAACATAGATCGATACATGTGAAAAATATGTGTTTATGTCGAACATGCACAAAATCATCTGATTACCAGTCAATAATGGAGACCATTAACAGATGTGAGGAAGGCCACCGATAATGGTGATGGTCTCCAAGATGCACAGTACAAAATAGCGAGTGTGAAAGATTTCTTTGTCGTCGAACACCTGTAGAATTGCTTAACCAGGAGCCAATAATGAGAACCCCTGATCAAACACAAGGTAACCTGCCACTAATGCCTGCAAGTACCAAGGCACTGAATGTGTTTCTCTGTTATCTTCCTAGATAGAGTGTTGAAGTCGATAGGAAGAAACCTGTCGAAAGGTAGGCAATGATGTGTCCTACATCAGTCGACACGAAAATAGACAAGAATGATTTTGTTTTTTGAGGAATCTTTTGAGCATTTGGGTCTAAACAACAGAGGGCATGATGAAAGGATATGTATGATCGATTGATAGAGGAAACAAATGGGAACCCCTGAACAATAGAAGGCATGACAATGGTTTTAACCAGACAGCACTAGACTCATGAACACTACAAAGTGCTAGGATACAGAGATGTAATTACATCAAGGTATATAGGCTAAAAATCATGGGTTGGTAGGGTTCATATTGAGAGGCCATCAAAATGAAGGTTTATACAACTGTGTTACCTACTTTCCCCATCTGATTTTTTTATGAGTCCAGACAGGAAAACTCGTCGATATTTTCATGTTTTAAGAGTCCAAAAAGGATTGTAAAAAGAATGACTCTATATCTTGTCTGTGTAATTTAAAGAGTCTAGACTAGAAAACTCAATGGTTTTTTCATATTTAAAGAGTTTGAAAAGATCGTAAAGAGAGACTCCATGGTGGTTCCTTTGTCATAGTTGTTAACCGGGTTCGAGAAAAGGTTAATAGTATACCCAGATCGGTGACTTTTCCGTATTTTAATCTATTGAACCCAGATAAAGAGAAACCTTTTTCCAATAGATGTTGACCTTCATTTTGTTACGAGTACGAGGCGACGAACTAAAATCGTGTTTCGTCATGAATTTTTAATGAGTCACGTGACGAAAAACTCAATACCTTCATCAAAATTTTTAATGAGTTAGATGAAAAAAAATCAGGGTATCTTTTTCAATTTAATGAGTGAGAAAAAGAAGGAAAATAATGGCTCATTCCTTCTTCATAGTTTTTCGAGCTTGAAGGAGGGGAAAAATCGAGGATTTTTCGTTTTAAGAGCGAGAAATTGTCCCAAAAAAGAAAGTGCTCTTGCTGCTGCTGTCTATTTTTAATGAGCCCAGTAATAAAAACTCGGGATTTTTCAGTTTTAACGAGCAAGAAAAGTACCTAAAAGAATGCTTGGGTCATCTTCATTAAGTTTAACGAGCAGAAATACTAAGCTCAGGATTTTTTCAGTTTAAAGAGTGAGAAAAAAGTGCCTAAAAAGAATGCTCCTTTGGTCTTTTTTAGTTTATGAGCTGGAAAAAGATCAAAAAAGAGTTGCTCAGAGCATAGTCTCATGTATTTAACGAGCATAACGATGAAAACTTGGAGATATTTATATTTTTTAAAGAGCAATAAAATATCACAAAAAGTGCTCTGACCATCGTCGTACAGATTTAACGAGCGCGACGATGAAAACTTGGAGATGTTTCTATTTTTTAAAGAGCAATAAAATATCCCTAAAAGTGCTCTATTATCTTTGTTGTAGTTGTTTAACAAGCCCAATGAAGAAGACTTGAGGTTTTTCGGATTAACGAGCAAGAAAAATATCATAAAAAGAAGGCTCAATCTTCTTCATGAGAGTTTAACGAGCCTGAAGAAGGAGACTCGAGGATTTTTCGGATTAACGAGCAAGAAAAATACCATAAAAAGAATGCTCGGTCCTTTTTGATCTCATGCTTGACAATAGAAGGGTCTATGCCATGCATTTCCTCATAAGACCAAGGGAAAACATCGCAGAAGTCCCTAAATGGGTAGGTGAAGCTCACAATTTCCTCAGGATTGTTATTGGCTCCAATTTGTATGTTTTCCACGATGCCTGTCATGATAGAAATATCGAGGAGCAATGTTTTTGAAATATTGCCCATGTTTCCTTCCGAGTCCAAAGGTTGGATAGTCATATACAGTGAGGAAACAATTTCATGTGCATCAGATGGCAGGATTTGAAGAGGCATCATGTCCGAATCAGATATCAAAACATGATGGTGCGAATCCTCCCAAGGTTGCTCTTCTAAACTCGTGATCTCTCTAATAGCTTCGTCCATATGTAGGACTTGATTGAGTGGATCGAAAGAAGGAGCATTTATGGGAGGGGTAGTGGTATCGTTGGCCGAAACCAAAGTGACTGGAGATTCAGATGTAATTTGAATGGCTTCGCAGGCCAATTCAGTTGGTGACAACAACATTTGTTTTCTGTAAATTTCAATGTCTGAAGGAGCTAGTAGGATCCGTGGATCGGTCTGTTCATGAGGAATAGATGAAAGCATATTGACCATTTGTGAAACCTCCGGTGGCTGAAGAGGGAAACAACCCATGAGGGAAGAAGCCTTCAATAGACTGGTACCTAAACTGACATAAGAGTCAGTTCCACCTCCTACTAGGGGTACGAAGCCACTTGGTAATGGTGAATAATCAGGGGTGTAGAAAGGCAACTGATCTACTATAACTACCTTTCCATCCAATGGAAATTGGATTATGTGAAAGATAGTAGATACGACAACCATCATGGCATATGTCCAACTGCGACCCAGCAAGAGATTATAGTTGAGTTTTTTGTCCATGACTTCTATGTCCACCATTACGGTTTTCCCACTCAAAGTGATGGGGAAACTGGCCAAGTATCCTTTTGGTATAAATGTGTGGCTATCGAAAGCTTTCAGGGAGTTCGATGGTGGGGATAGGGTTGGAGAACCCAAGGTGAGCCAAAATGAAGCCGACATGACGCAGGTCAAAGCCCCTTCGTCGATGACAGTTTTGTGTATACCTTTACCTTTCGTGGTGATATGCACATAGAATGCAAGTTGGTGAGAAAGGGGAGGTTTATACTTGTTCATGTCGAAAACAACAACCATGGAATTCTTTGGGTCGATACCACCAATAGCCGAAAGCAAAGCTCTCTGTTGTGTTGGGAATGTTTGTAATACTTCGAGTGCCGACATAGCCGATGGCGCTTGCGCCAAATCCTCTACAATGTTGTAGTGGTGGGCGACACGTGCAAACATATTGTGCATTGTGCGTCGAAGTTCCCCTTTTGGGAGTCGAATTACAAGGTCCGCAACCGGCCCGTTGATATGAAAATCATTGGGCGGCGATGGGATTTGACTTGAGGAAGATTCTGTTGCATGAGCAACAGGAGCTCCATAAGATTTGGCTCTTGTGGCAAGATCTACCATTCAAAATGTGTAAATGGTAGAAGATCCTTCTCCAGCTGAAGGATGTTGCGAACATCATTGCCCCCTGGCGTGGGTTGTTGTTGGTTTGCAATAAGATTTTGTTGCTACTAAGTGGGAAAATGATTCCTAAGGATAGCAGGGGTCTTACCAGTATCCCTTTTGGCAAGGTACTCTGTGCATTATTGAAGATGTGGGAAATGCCAGGTTATGTGGTCTTCAGCACAAAGTTTGCAAGGAAACATGGCAAGTGTATCCTTTTCATCAGTAGTAGGCACATCGGCCTTCTGTTTTGGGTTGGGCTGCTTTGTTGACTGCTCCTCAGAAGGAGCGATATTTTTCTTATTCTTCTTTTTCTTACCACTAGGATTTTGTGTAGACTGTACAAAGTTTATTGCAGTGGTAGGAAGAGAAGTCATATAGGTAGAGGGGTCCACTGCCATCTTAGCAATGGAACCACTGAGTTGTTTTACAGTGGCCCCAGAGGTTGCGCTAACAATCTTATTGGCGTGCACTCCGGGGTGTTGAGTGGCGGAAGCATTGGGGTTACCAGGAGCATTGGGGATTATGTAATAAAGAGTGCTAGACTGTGAATATATCAAATCTAAGTGCTAGGCACGATGTATGGATTGGTCTTCTGTGACCGCACCACCTAGAGTGACATCTCTAGCGATTTGCGGAAGTAACGACCTACAAAACCAGTCCGTTAAGAGAAAGTCTGGGAGGGGAGCTTTGACTAACCTCTGCCTACGTCTCCATTCATGAACATGATTGAAGATGTGGGTGGCGGTATCCTAACGAAATGAAGTGAGGAGCTCTATCCCAGTATCATAGCGGATAGGTAGTTGGAAGTGCTTTAGGAACTCCATCATTAAAGCATTAAAGGTATTTACTGACGTGCGTGGTAACTCAATATACCATTTCGCAGCATTTCTAGAGAGGGTGCGGGGAAAAAGACGTAACCGGACACTATCATCCACCATAGAGTTAGAAACACACCAGAGATGGTAGGTGGTGATATGGGTGCTCAGATCCTCCCCTTGTTTTCCATCAAACTTTGGGATGTTCGTTGGTATTTTATGCGGGATTGATGGCCATTGTAAGTTGTGGTATATGGGGTCATTTGTCAGCTTTTATAAGTCGGGAATATCCAATGTTGCCAAAAAAGGCCAAGAGTTAGGTGCCCCCGACTTGGACCATGGTGATAATGGATGACCTGAGAAGCTTTGTGCTCCTCCCATCATTTGGTTCCCCATAGTGTACATGGGTTGCGTGGTGTAGCAGTTTCTTTGCGATATGGTGTTGTAGAGTGGATTTCCATGAGGATTTTGATATTGGGGTATGAAATTTCCCCCAGTATAAGTGGTGCCCCCTTGACTCATTTGACTCTGTGAATAGGGTGCCCCCATGGATTGGATGGGAACCCCTTGTTGATTCCCGACTAACATGAAACTAACCATTTGGCTTTGATTGATAGAGGGAACACTCATGTCAATCAACGACTGTCCATGCATACCTAAGAATGGAGGGGGAACTATGACATTCCCTACCGGCATGTGCATATTGGGAACCCCCCTAGATATCTGAATCTGGGGGTTGGAACTGTACCTTGGAGGCCGACCGTGTTGTTGGTAAACGGGAACCATGCCCATAGTGCTGCATTGAGTGTTATATGGAGCACTGTATGTGGCACTTGTCGAAGGTATGCATTGTGGCACCATAGGAGTGGAATCTGGCATCTATTGGGTTACACTTATAAAGGGTGTTATGTGAGTTGTCGTACCTGGGATGAATGGGATGGTGGATTCCACATTACCAGTGCTGTGATGACCGTTGACTGGGGAAGTGGTAGAGGACCAACATTGTCTCTAAAATTCCACAACCTGTGAGTTGTCGACTAGATAGATGGGAAAGTTCCACCTATTGAAGAAGGAAGTACAGGTACCACGGGAACCACGATAAGATCTGACGGATTTGTGAGTGGAGTGTTAAAGTGAGGAAGAAATACTTCCGTGAAGAAATCCTTCGGCAAACTTGAATCGTCGGTCGTCCACAAAGATCCCGTGTGAGATTTAGGAGACTGATTCCTCGAAGATGAGGAATCCGAGTCAGTGGAACTCGGTGGATCTTCCACAATAAGTGGAGGAAGACATTACAATTGTCTAGAGTGACGATGAGGGCCGGATGTATCCATGGTGACCGTTAAGTTTTATCAAATAAATTTTAATGTGATATTCTTTAAAGTCTCAAAAATGATAGCACTCAGGTACCTAAAAATAAAAAATACACTAAATATATCAATCAACAAACAGAGGGAAAGTACCTCATCTGATAAGCACCGATCACTGGAGATGAAACCCAGTATCTCAATGAATAACAGAGAAGGATGGCCAAATGTACGGTTACGGTTACTCTAGAGCTTCACCCGAACCTCAGATTGAGGGGCCAAGTACTCTCATGAAGACGAGCACCCTCCCAAAAACTGAAGATAGAGTAGATCCGTCCATGTTAGGTACCAGGACAGCCCATCCCAGTCACCTTGTGTAAGTACCTAGAAGTTTTGGCCACTAGAGATACCTCAAATCACAGACATTACTAGGGGGGACATAGTCGTAGACAAAATGTTGTGTGGGAAAGAAGCCTGAGTCCCTGACATAGTTCTGAAATCCCCGAAGGGACCCCCAATACACAAAATGCCCAAAGGATTTGTAAGAGAATGCAGGCTACCTTCAATTACAGTCCGATGTTGTCTCGTATTTCGCTCCGTTGTTAGTGGAGTGGTCCTGGTAATATGAGTGCAGAAGGATTTTCACTCGTTAACGACACTAGCTTTGGTTTTCAACCTTGGGTAGTTCACTCACATGCTTATCCCAAGATCCTAGCCTAGCTAATGTTGGTTTTCTCAAAAGAGTAACTGATTGATTTCAATGTAAATTTTAAGTGTACTTGATTCCTTGTCTTTGGTAGGGGTGTTGACGTATGAATATGGTGAGACTCTTGACTCAATAAATCATGCAGAACAATGTTTTGAATTTTTTTTCAAATTTTTATGCAAACAAGTCTTATTCTACATATTCATCTTTTCACATATTCATAGATTCGTTTGTGCATCTAAAGCCATTCAACACTTGCATAACCAAAAGATTCATTTTCCAATATTTCCTAACAACTACTGAAAACCAAAATGAAGCAGCTTACAACTATTTAGATAGAAGGATGAATACAATTTATCAGTGTTTCTTTAAAAAAATGTATTTTAAGAGAGAAAAACTAAAAGTTTTTCCTAAAAATAAATTTTCAGGACACCAAATTTGCTAACATAATATAGTTGTAGATCTTACTTCAGCCCATGAGAAAATTTCTGCCCCCTTTTGGTCCACAGATACTACAGGAAATCATGGAAATGCAGAGATTACTTGGTCCACTAATGCTCCTGCACATAGGCACAGTGCTTTATAAAGCTCTGTTTAGCCTGGTAACTTGTGTTAGTGAGGGAAATTGCTCAAACAGAGGGCCTTTAGGATTAGTTTCTGAGGAGAATGCAAACTAGTAGGATGTAACAAGATAGTTGGTGGATCAGAAAAGGATTTGAAGAAGTAGGGAGCTCTTAGAAGAAAGAGAAGAACTGAGAGGAGTCCGGGTAAATTGGGAACTAGATGTATAGTCCCCAGCAGAGTCGCCAATTCTGCTATGGGGTAAAATGCACGGTGTATGGAGAATGAAAACTACCCTCAAAGGCCTTCTCAGGACCTTTGACATACTGTAAGATTATTTGCAGAAGCTACCAAGTTATACACATGTTCATCTATCAAATATTAGTTAACCAAGTATGGAAACAGTGTTTACCTCAAATCTCCTTCTAGATTTGTTTGGAGATCTCAATGCAACCAAGAAGAACTCCTCCAAAGTCGGCTCCAAGACAATTCCTGCACAAAGGAAAGGCAAACACAATCATAGCATTCAATCTAGAAAACTAATATAAGAATGCACAATGAACATATACTTGTATACAACTTAAACTACTCAACTTGACAAGTATCGAAATGAACAACTCAATGAACAATGTTACCGACACTATGGAGTAGGGAACACAACTACAGTTCTATATTTATAATGGAAGAGTGATTACAACCATCTATTGTATCAGCCTTCCCTTGCCTCTTCTTCCTCTCTCTCTCTCTCTCTCTCTCTCTCTCTCTCTCTAACTCACTTCTTCAAGTGTATGACAATTCACAATAGCTTAGTGGACTATCCTTTCAAATGCTCTGACCCCTTTCACAATTTCCCTCTCACTGCTTATGTAGCAATCAAGTTAGGGTTGCCAAGCTCCACCTAGAGTTCATTAGGGCAAAAGCCATGAACCTGCCCTATTTTCAAGCTTTTTCCCATTTGCCTTCATTCTCAGATTGGAAATTCTCTAAATATCTTGCTTTTAGATGTTTCCTTGCTTTTCTTGAGCAAATCTAGGGATAAATATCTAGATATTTGTGAGGGAATTCGTTGGCTTGTCCATTTTAACATCTCTTAGTTTCACTAACGCTCCCCCTGGTCTAACAACTTGAGTTAGCAGGGTGACTAACGCTCCTCTATGCTTGGTAACAAGATTTATAAAGCAGGTTAACAGTGCAAAACCAACGTTAGTGTGGATTCAAGGCCTGCAATTGTGGTCTTTGCTTCAGTCATGCTATCTTTCACCTCTGAGTTGATGAGGAGGTCATTTTGTTGTATAACATAAGGTCACCATGAGGTTGAAGGACCACAGATTGAGAATCCTGATATAACCACACTACTGAAAATGAAACAGGTAAATATTGGTACGTAGGCAGAGCCCAAATTCATGAAGATTGGAGATTACTAGGACGACATGACGGTGGATAAGGTCACTGAATTACTCCGTGAATACCAGGAATTGTTCCCTACCAATTTTATGGATCTAAAAGGGATAATTAGGGACCTTGGTGTTATGAAGATCACGTTGAAGCCCGACGCAAAGCTGATAAGCAAAGACCTTATCGTCTCAATCCGAAGTATAAGGAGAAGGTCCACTTAGAGCTAGACAAGATGCTTGTGGCAGGCATCATTGAGCCTGTGGAAGAATCTGATTGGGTAAGCCCAATGGTGGTACAAGAAAAGAAGTAGAAGGTTGAAATAAGGATATGCATAGATCTGAGGAAGTTGGATGACGCTTGTGTACATGATCCTTTCCTGACTCCATTCATTGATGAAGTGTTGGACAATGTAGGTGGCCAGGAAGCATATTCCTTCACTGATGGGTTCTTTGGGTACCATCAAATCAAAATCGTGCCAGAGGATAGGAGCAAGAAAACCTTCGTGATTGAGTGGGGGTGTTTTCAGTACACTGTAATGCCTTTTGGATTGAACAATGCGCCTGCGATTTTTTCATGTGTAGTCATTGCTGCATTCAAAGAATTTATTCATAAGTTCCTGGAAGTGTACTTTGATGACTGGACTGTGTTTGGGCTAGTGAAACACCATGTTGCCAGTTTACGCCTGATGTTCGATACTTGTCAAAGATACCAGATCATGCTCAATCTGAAGAAGTGCCTGCTTTGTGTTCCTTTTGGGACCCTGCTGGGTCATGTGGTTTGTAGACAGGGACTGATGGCAGATCCCACTAATATCACGGTGATACTTAATTAGAAGCACCGAGGAGTGTGAAACAACTGTGCGCTACCCTAAGACATACCAGATATTACATAAAGTTTATCAAAGGATATGCCTAGATCACTGTTCCTATGGAAAAGATATTGAAAAAAGATGTCACATTCTCCTGGAACGAGGAATGTAAGAAAAGCTTCGATGTATTGAAGGAAAATATGGTCACTGCGCTAATTTTAGTCTTCCCAAATTGGAAGAAGGAGTTTCATGTACATGTCGACGCGTCATGTATAACGTTGGGAGAAGTACTGACACAGGTTGGCGGAGGATACTTGGACTACCCTATAGTGTTCACAAGCACAAGGTTATCCAAGGTGGAGAAGAACTATTCCACCACTGAGTGAAAAGGGTTAGCCATGGTATACGCGCTCCAGAATTTTAGACACTATTTGCTCGGAGGCCATTTTAAGATGTATACAGATCATTCCACATTGAAATACCTGGTCAATAAGCCTATGTTGGGGGGGAGAATCTGCAAGTGGCTGTTATTGTTCCAGGAGTATGATTTTGAAGTTAATATGAAGCCTGAACAACTAAATGTGGGACCAGACCATCTATTGTGCATCGGAATAGGGGAAGAGCCAACTAATTTGGAAGAAGGATTGCCTGACACGTAGCTATTTGCAGTGCATGTCATGAATGGTCATTTTGAAGATATCATACACTTCCTAACAAAAGACATTGCCCCGGAAGGATACACTGTCCAGAAAAAGGAGTTAGTGGTGTGCGCGATAGACTTTTCTATCATTATCAGGCATCTGTACAAAATGGGGTCCGATGAGATATCCTGACGGTATGTACCAGAGTTTGAAAGGAGCAGTATCCTCGTGGACGCTCATGGGGGCACCAGGGATGGCATTATGTAGGGAGAGTGACTGCGATGAAGATTCTATGCATAGGGTTGTGGTGGCCAACTGTCCATCAGGATTCGAAAGTGTATTGCAAAGCGTATGATGTGTGTCAAAGGACTGGCAAGCCATCGTGGAGGGATGAGCTACCTTTGAATCCACAGAGGACATTACAACCCTTTGAGAAACGGGCGTTCAATTTTGTGGGACCCATCCAGCCCCAAGGAAAGATAAGAGAAAGGTACATTATCACTGCGACGGAGTATTTGACCAGTGAAGGATTGGACACGCGTGACTACTACAAATTTCCTCTTTGAGTATATACTGATGTGATTCAGGTGTCTAAATATTTTGATGAGTGATTGTGGTATGCACTTTCTGAATGAAACGATAAGCGTGCTAACAGAGGAATTTCAGGTATATCACCAGAAGAGAATGCCTTATCACCCACATGCTAATGAAACAGTGGAAGCATTTAATAAAGTGCTAGAGAATGTGCTGACCAAGGTTTTCAATGCTCAGTGAAGTGATTGGGACCTACACATACCCAAAGTACTATGGGCCTATTGGAAGACATGTAAGAAGTTGACTAGACAAACACCCTTTAGGCTTGTATATGGCATTGAAGCAGTGATGCCCATGGAATACATTGTGCCTAGTTTGCGCATAGCGGCACTCATGGGTATGATAGATCGTGGAGCCCTAGAGGAGAGGCTCGCACAACTGGCTAAGCTTTAGGAAGAAATATTTTTAGCTAGATTTCACCAACAGGTCCAAAAGAAGCGCGAAAAAGCATGGCATGATTGGCACATTAAGCTGCACACCTTTAAGGTAAATGACCTGGTTTTGTTATATGACAACAAGTTTGATAAATTTCTAGGGAAATTCAGAATTCATTGGTTAGGGCCTTATGTCATTAAGGAGATTACCGATGGAGGAGCAATGCAATTGGTCAAATTGAATGGAAATCCCTTCCCAGGAAAGGTGAATGGAAGTCGCTTGAAGCCATACACCAGTGGTCCAGCAATGTGACTATATGAAGGCAGCACAGTCTTAGCGCTCCAGGTAGCTGAAAGGAGGTGCAAGACTATAAACTACACTACCCAGGTTGGGGAGCTACGCAATTGGAGGATTGTGTGAAGTAAGGAAGTGTCATAGGGTTCGTGGCAATGTGAAGGGAGCTACGATACCTAGGGAGAAATCGCACAGGTCAGATGGAAAGTGACCGTTAAAGTCACTGTTCATGATTTGACGATAGAAATGCGGCCAAATGGAGCAGGAGGCTGACATTTAAGATGAAATTTGATGGTCATATCCTTGAAAATCTGTCGCCAATCTAGAATTAATGAACTGAATTTGGGGTGAACGGTCAGATCTGAATTCAAAATTCCCTATAAATTAAAGGTGGCTGTCCAACGAAAAACATTTGGCATTTCGAGAATTGAGTTGTTGAGCTCTCAGGCACACATGAATCACAAGCACTATGAACTTCTGATAGCTAGTTCAGTATTTGAGACATTGCTGAAGGAGACACAGGAGTTCTTGCAAAACCTCATGTTGGCGCCCACAAAAGCTATAGATACCAAAGCAGAGGAGTTGGTGCCGAAATTGAGATGGAGGTCGAAGAAGCTGCTTCCAAGGTTGCTGAAGTATTAGTCGAAGACCCCAAATCACCAAGGATGCTGAGGCCAAAGCCGACCCCAACCAAGGAGAGCATGAAGGATAAAAAGGGCAAGTATCCTACAATACCGGTGTACGAATTTCCAAGAAGAAACCCATCGAAGCCAACCACACTAGAGAAGGGAAAAGCCATCAATTTGGAGCCAGAGGAGGAAGAAATCGAAGACATCCCGATGGATGATGAGGATGTGGGAGTAGATGTGGGGGACGTTGAAGCCCAGGGTGCTGACCCTATCACTCAGTTGCTTGAGTACGTCCCTCTGATCAAGGGCAAGACCAAGATGCCAAAAGACCTCGATGATAGCAAGGTCCCCTTGCAAACTCTTCTGTTGCCGAATGAAATTGTCTTCGAAGGACCATGCTTGGGGTGGGTTCCTCTGCTAAAACTCGAAGACTGGGACTTAGCTGATCATGAGAAGTTCCCATGCCTAGCGAGAGAGTAGCTGATGCATCGCATTATCGACACAACCACCAAAATGACCACATTGGAGCCATGGGGGTGGCTTAGAGGAGTAGACAAGGTAGGGTTGCTCAACCTGCTTTGGGTGTCACACTACAACCACACCTCGGTTATAGTATTGGTCATCAAGTAGCTGCTATGATTGGTGCATGATGGGTGCCTGTGGCTTGAGGAGCCAATACCCATCACTGACAGGTTGATCCACAGGATCACACGATTTCCTTACACAAGAGAAAATCTAGCCATGATATTTGGTGGAAAAGGTGGTGAGTAGGCCCTCACAGAGGCCATGAAAGAGAAGTTTAAGTTGGTAAAGAAGTTGCGTGGATATGCCATATCCAACATCTGTGACCCTGCTATTAAGGTGGCTATGTAGGTCTTAGCAGGGACGGTGATGAGAAAGTGTCATGCCAATGCAGTGTCGGCGCCTGTCGTCGCACTAGTAGCCTAGTGTGTTGAAGGAGTTCAGTTCAATTGGGTAGACTATCTCCACTATGAGTTCCTTGTGAAATACCACGAAGCACAAGAGCTCAGCAAGATGTTCCATGGGAGCGGCGAGAGGACAGCCAATTCCCTTCAGTCATGTCAGATCTACTAGAAGCAACGAAGTATGCTTCGCTATGGGTGACCAACGATGTGCAACGAATCAAGGGCAGCAAGATCTTTTGGATCTTGATGGAGATGAACATCCACATGGCCATCAGTCGCAAACCACGGTTGTTGACTATGGTGTTTGCCAACTTGTAGGGCTACGTAGAGTTTAAAGAATATTTTCACCATGTGGCCATCAGGGTGCGGAAGGACCCTGTGAAAAAATGGTATGAATTACCTTACCTGGCAACAGATGACGCCATTTATGTAGTACTTGATCAATGGCCGGTAGAGTGGTGCACCACAGCAGAGTTGGCAGTGGGAGGGAGCAAGTCTGCTGCACAGAGAAAGAAGGAGGAGGCCAAGCTAAAGATGACACAGTTGGTCGAAACGAGGAGGAAGGAGGCCATTGACAAGGCCCAGGTGGAGTGCGATGCCTATCAGCAGGAAGAAAAGAAAATAGGAGGAATAGAGTGCGGATTTGACAAAGGCATAGGGTCACCTTCACTTGAGATAGAGGAGGATATGGACGAGCAGATAGAACAACACGACGTAGACCCACAGGCGACATTTGCCCACATCAAGTGTCCAAGGGAGCAGGAGAAAGGAGGGTCCAGGAAGAAATCAAAGGCTACTAAAACATCACTGGACCCAATCACCCTCACCGAGGGTGATTTGCATAACATCGATGACATGGTGGGAGATGTCACCGCAGAGGCCCTGCAATAGTTTGAGTAGCAACACCAACTAGTATTGGGGGCTATCCAGACACGTCTGCAGGAGCTGCAGACCCACACATATAGGCTAGCGCGGTGTCTACCAGCCTTGCTATTGGCACTTCAGAAGCTGCCGAGATGCTGCACGCGAAGGCGTTAAGTGCGATAGTGCTGCCTGATGAAGCACTGACCATGGAGAATGAAGCTGACAGGACCAATTTCAACACCCTAAAGGGAGTAGGGTTGAATTTGGCAGTGCTCCCCGGTGAAGCGCTCCACCTATTGCAGGATGGGTTGATTGCAGATTTGAGGGTCCGTAAGCACCGTGCCTTACAGGTGATCAGCGAGAAGTGGATTAACAATGAGTAGATGGCACTACAATGAGACTCTGCCATATCTACGGTGACCGAGGTGACCAACCAGAACAAGCGTATAATGCGAGTCATCAAGGAGGCATGCCGAATGGTCCCAGAGTTGGCCATTCCTGAGGAGGAACCAGTCGAGATGCGTGTCCGCACGTTGGCCACTGGGGCACACGATGCTCGTACAGAAATGGTGAGGGTTTAGTTGGAGTTGAACCTGCAGATAACAGAGTTACAATTGAAGGCCCAACCTTCAACTCCACCAGAAGTAAAGGAGCAGTGGGTGATCGTTGTCACAGAAACAGTAGCAGCAATTGAGAGTGCAGTAGAAGACTGCATGCAACTTTTTGAGCAGTCGTTCGAGGTCCTGACAAGATTGTAGGAGGACCCTAATGTACAATGGCTGGAGATAGAAGTGCGTGAGCTACAACAATTCTATGATGAGTTCAAAGGCACAGTGGGAACTGTCATGCTAACATAAAAATTGGCGAAGCTACAGGAGGCCAAGCAGTGGAAGGAACAAGTGGATGCAGCGCTGGACAAGGAAGTAGTGCTGAAGGCATGATTGAAGCCCTGGCTGGAGAGAGAAGTGCATGAGCTACAACAATGCTATGATGAGGTCAAAGGCACAGCGGGAATTGTCGTGCTCACATAAAAATTGGCGAAGCTGCAGGAGGCCAAGCAGTGGAAGGAACAGGTGGATGCAGTGTTGCACAAGGAAGTGGTGCTGAAGGCACGACTGAAGCCCTGGCTGGATGAGGCTTACATGGTGACAACCTCTATTGAAAGAAAGCTTGCGACTCTGAAAGAAACTCAGCAAAAGCTTGAGGCCAATAGCTCAGGAGTAGTGACCGAGCAAATGGTTGAAGATGCGAAGCAGGCGACCGCATAGTGCACTGCTGAGGTTGTGGTCATAAGGGTTGAACTGGGAGGTCTTCACGCTATGATCTTTGTGCCTGCTGAGTGACTCGAGGGCAAGTGACGATGTTTGTGTTGGGGGCCTGTTGGGAACGGGATCCCATAAGGATAGTTTTGGGGATAAAAGCCCATGTTTTGGGTTGAATTTTGTAATAAAGTTGTAAAGTCTCCACATTTTGTGGTTGTAGAGCACAAAGGTGTCATGAGTCATAAATGGTTGTCCACCCTTAATTTTGTAAAGTGAAGTCAGCTGTAAAGATCTACCCATGGTCTGCAGACCATGGGATTGTATAAAAAGAGATAATTAAGTAAGCTCTAAGTAGTCTTAACAAGTCATAGGTTGTAGAAAAAGTCTTAAGCGATAAGGAGAGAAGTTTAAGTTTCAGGTCTTAGTGTAGGTAGAGGCTCTACAGCTGAGTGCATAGAGGCCTAGGGTAGAAGTCCGTAGCTAAGTGCACGGACCTTGTAGTTGTGTGCGTAGGGCGGATAGAGTCTGTAATTGTCTGAATATATCAAGAAAGAGAAGCATTTTACATATTCTGTGTCTTTCTTTCCTGTTAATGCATCTTGTCATATTGTGTATGAATTTCATTTATAATGCTTATGTGATGCGAAAATGTATGTAATTACGTTGGATAATTGAACGCAATTAAGGGTATTTGTTTACATGGTGCTAACTGTGGTTGTTTAATAATATAGGTAAGACACTTAAGGATAACTTGGAAACCTGTTCTATACACTGCTTTAGCAGCGTGAAAGTAATTGAACCACAGGTTAGGGTTGCGCGAAGGCCAATCATACCCCTTCGTGGAGGTACTGAAGGGCGAAATAAAGGGTTAGACAGACAGAGATCTAGAACTTAACAACCTGCGCGAAAGCATGAATAAGGGGAATAAACCGACATCACGACCATCTCAGGGTGTGGAAACTTGGTTCCAGTATCCCCCCATACTGCTTCGGTGAGACTTCGGTCCGCGCTCCGCGGGCTGATGCCGAAAGGGCGAGTAGTGTAGGGATTTGTTTGGATAACTAATGCTGAACTTGGGTTAGGCCCCACCAAGCCAACAGAGGTTAAAGAATTAACATAATTAGAAATACCATTTAATAAATACAATGTACTAACCTTTTATCCTTTTTCTAGTACTAGGGCTCCTTTAGTGACCTTCTAGGTTTTATCCGTAAAGGTAGTTACACAACTTTCACTTCCTAACTGCCCTGTTGAAATTATATTTTTCTTTAGATTTAGGACATGCCTTACCTCCTTCAATAAAAATTGGTTTCCATTAAGTTGTTTTATGAAAACTTTACCCATTCTAATGATTTTACAAGGTTTATCACCACTCAAATGAACTTGTCCAAAATCTCCTTGAACATAATCATGAAAATGTTTCCTATCAGGTGTGGCATGGAATAAGGCCCCTAAACATACCACCCATGCATCAATAATATTTTCTGATGAAAGGATCAAAGCAACTTCCAACACATCACCTATCATATTTGCTTCATGATTATTTTCTTGATGTGCATCTCCTTCTTTTCCCTTCTGAGACTTACAATATTTCTTCATGTATCCTTTCTTCCCGCATTTCCAACACAGTATCCTCGATCTAGAATTGGATCCGCCTTTCCTTAACTTACTGTGATATCCTGGGCTCTTTCCTCTTTCCATTTTTCTTCCCATAGTCTCTATAGTCAAAGCATTACTTGATGTCTCATGGAAGATTTTCCGTCGCATTTCCTCGCTAAGGATTACACTGACAACATCATCAAAATTTAAATTACTAGATCCAAAGACATAGTTACTAATGGCCATAACTAAACCATTCCAATTTTTTGACAATGAGCACAGAAATAATAGAACCCTAACTTCATCATCAAAATTTACCCCTACAAAAGTTAACTGACTCATAATCATATTAAATTCATTTAAATGATCAGTGACAGATCCACCTTCTGACAACGTCATATTAAATAAATGCTTCATAAGAAATACCTTATTTGATGCAAAGGTTTTTTCATATATTTTGTCTAATGCCAACATTAAACCCTCTATTGTCATTTCCTTTGAAATATTAAAGGCTACCGATGCCGCTAGGCACAACTGTATTGTTCCAAGTGCCTTTCTGTCGAGAATATTCCATTATGTGTCTATCATACTCGTCGGATTCTTTGTTTTTCCACTCAATGGTAGGTACAAATATTTATGATACAAATAATATTCCATTTGCATCTTCCACAACTGGTAGTTTTGGCAGTTAAAATTCTTGACCCTAAACGTACCATCTACTGCCATTGTTCCCACTTGAACCAGGAATGCTTCTCTCCTACGATTTTATCATCCAAATAGACCTTCATCTCTGATACCCGTTTTTAGAAAATTATGTATTAGAGAGAAATGAAACACATAAAATATTGCAAAAATAGAAACACAGAAAACACATAAAATAAGAGAGACACAAATATACATGGTTCACCCAATTTCAACTATGTCCTTCCTTTATATTATCTAGAAAAATGAATAGATACAACCTACAACAAATCTGTTTTAATTTCCTCTTCGCTCTCACACAATCTCCTCTCTCTTTCTTGCTCATAATACACATATAAATTCGCAATACAATTCCCTGATATACAGAGAGGGGTTGATTTCTAGGGTATGTTGTGCTCTGAGATAATTCTAGGTTAATTAATCATGCTAGAGCATCTAAAATGTTTTTTTTTTTTTTAAGGTTTTTGGATGACCAATGTTATGAACAGTTAAAGACAGGTGCTTAAACCTTAACAATGCTGAATTTAATGAAAGGGATGTTTGTTTGTCTCTAAATAGTTAATTGATTTTTAGTTGAATGAATAATAGAGTTGAAAGGGTTATAACTTACTAAATATTCAAACTGAGTATTTAGTTAATTATAAGATATAGTGCAGGTGAACAATGTTTACCTGCTCAACAAAATGTATTTAATTTTATGAAGATGGGTGTGAAAATTTATAGATATAGAGGAGTTTATAATAACAGGAAGTTCTATAACTAATCTCTAATTAATGATTATAACTTCACCAAGGATTTCAGATAAACTGACATTCAGTTTAATCTTACCCAAGGTTCTCCATTAAAGTTTAAATAAATTAAGAATAACATAATGAAATGAAAACATGAGAAAAACTCACAAGGAGACAAACTATTTGAGGCAAATCCAGAATCCTTTCATTAATTCAAAGAAAATCTTCAGTTCGATTACAATTCTTCTTTGAAAAGCTCATCCAAGGGTTCAGCACATAATAACTCGAAGGAAGAGTTATTTATACAAAATATTTATTTTCTAGAAAGATCCTTTAATAAAATATAAAAATAGTACTAAAATATAGGAATCCAAAAACTTCTAAGTTGATGGAATTATCTTCAAGGAAGTTGTTGATGATCTGGCCCCCAAAATGTGCTGCCTCGCTGTCCATCAATTGGTGATGAAAGTTATTCAATGATTTCACACAAGTGATCCCATATATCTTCACTCGGTATAGAAAGATTAATTAATTTGCTGTAGACTTCATCCAAATCAATATACTTTTCAAAAGTAGGCTTATTGACAAAGATATGTTTAATTTCATGTTTGATCATTAAACCAAAATCCTAATCTTCTAAGAAAGCCTTCCCTGTAAGATGACCTTTGATACCTGCAAATTTAGCTTTGTCAGTTGAATTTGTGTAAAGATTTTGGAAATACTCCTCTAAACTGATCAATCTGTCATTTGGTGCTACTAGTCCTAGCAATCCTCTTTGGTTGAGCAAGTTGAACTTAAAATGAAACCTTTGGACAAAAAATTTCAAAGTCTGGCACTTTGTCTCCAACTGAGTCATGAGATTTTTCTTCTGCAAAACTCTCTTAATCTCAAGAATGGTTTCTATTGTGTCTACAATATGAATTTCTTCTAATTTAGCTCTGGTTTTTGAATTGAGCACCTTAATCATATCTGTGGCCTCACTTGGTTTTTCTTTAAGGGCTTCTTTGACCTCTTCAATAGCTATCTAGGATCTAGTAATAAGATCTTCTTGTTCAAAAAATAATTTGTATAGAGGGCCAAACTTCAGTTATATCTTGAATTATATTTTCCCAAATGTTTTCCTTGGGTTGGGCCAAGGTCCGAGCCATTAATAACTCATCTTCCAACTCTTGAATATTCTTGGTCAATCTGTGGGTCTTTTGCATCTCTTCAACATAAAGAGTATCATTCTTTATCTTTTGTGTCTCCAGATTTTTGAATTTCTTTTGAAGCTTTTCATTTTCCTATCTATGGAGAGACAACTCCTATATAACTTTATTTAGATCACCAGTAGTTGATGTAGACTCTATTATTGCTAATGTCGATTACCTGTTTTCCTTGCCACTGTGATTGGTATAGATGTGATTGGAGCTATGGACACTTGTGTAGACTATTCCTTTTCCTTGAGCAAAGTTTCTATCTGTTCCTCCATCTTCTTTATTTGTATATTCTGCTCAATGATTAGTTTGAGCATTTCTTCTTTATGTTGCTCACTTTATTCAATCTCCTTGGTTTGAGGATCCTCTGTAGAAGGTAATTTGAGCTGCTTCCTTAGTGCTGTGATGTCTGCATTCTTCTTCTTGATGATGTCCTCTGCAACTTTAACATCAGTGGGATCGCATCCAATCTTGATCACTAAATCTTCTAATGATTTGACCCTGTTATCCTTTTCCAGGGAGGATATATTCTCTATCTTCAACTGTGACTGCACATTTGAAAGAGTTGTTCTCAACTTTGATAGTGCCATGGTAGTGTTAGTCATGGTAGAGAAAAGCATCTCCCCAGACTGTCTATGCATGTCCATTTGGTCAATAGGATGTATTTGGTTTGCATCAAAGAAAATATGGTTTTCTTATAGTTTGAGGAAGCCTTTGGAAAATTCAATTGGTCCTGTAAGAATGCCATTTGCATCCTTCCCTTTTCAATATCAAATGTTGTCAAAAAATATATGTTGTGAAGTAGATGTTTTCTTCCAAATTGAGCATAGGCATTGGACTTTAGAGATTCATTCTTTTCAAGAAAATTAGTGAAAATGTTTGGTTCCTCTTGTTCACTTGCTCCTGCTGACTATGTAGTTTCCAATGAATTCTGTGAAACTGAATAGGAAGATGGAGTGTTAAGGAGAGTTTCCTTTGATCCTATAGAAACTTGTGAATCATCCAAATTAACAATTATGGGCTCTTTCTGGTGCTAAACAATGTTAAATTTAGAGTCAATCTATTGTTTCTTTTGATAAATGACAAACTCCTTTGCACCCTTTTCTAAAGATGATGATTCTTCTCTCAACCTCTTTTCCTACTTTCTTTGAGAAGTGAGAGTCTAGAGCGTAGAAGGAGGTAGAATTTTCTCTTCTGCTTCCTAAAGTGCGTTCTCCTCCCACTGTTCTTGATTCATGTATTTCTTAATCTTTGGTATTGGAGTGTGATTATAAGGTGTGGTTTTAAGTTCCACCCTTAAATTAGAGATTATATTGAATGTGTCATAAGACTAGGTAAAACTTGGTTGAAATCCCATTTTCTTGAGAATTGAATCTTCTTCAGTTCCTGCTGCTCTAGTATTACAAATAAAGGGTCCCACTTGGGACTTGATCTTGAACTGAGATTTTCTTTTCCTTGAAACAAAATGTAGCTCGTCCATGTTGATCATTTTCCTTATATATTCCAGAGAGAAAATTCTCATTGGAACATATTTAGGAAATTTGTATGGAGCTAACTCACAACCATATACCCTAATCTCTATGTAATTCTGGTAAAGATACCAGTCTCTAGTTTTAGCTTCATCACTTAGGTGCAAGATTATTTTTATCTTTGGGCTAATTCTTGGTTCCCTCTGGCTGCTAAGAATCTGTGCAACTAGATAAATGAAACAGTGAATGAAATCTGAAAATTTAAACTCAGTTGAGTTTCTCCTGACCAATGAGGTCCACTGTGTAACTGATTGATTTAGTTGCTGATCATCCTGCTTGTGTAGGGTTATTGGTAGCATGTCTCCTTGTTGAAAAAGGAACATATGAACTAGCACAAAAGAATACTTGAATACACCCTCAGTAGTCATTTTCATTAACTGTTCATGCATATTTTCAGCCAAAAATTAACTATAATTATACATGAATGTTAGCTTGTGTTCTTTGGAGAAGATTGATAGATAACTCAGAATAGGTTCATCTACCCATTGGTCTATCTGGTAACCTAACAGAAAAGAAACTAGAGAGATAATGTGTTTAGCTCTTTTTGGGAACATTGAGGCTAGATATGGAGGGTTCTTTTTGGGAAGCTCAACATCTTCTGGAAGAAAGATCTAAAAAATTTGAGCTCTTTGGGGAATGTAAGCTTATGGTATAGATCCATGAGGACAACAACAAAAAAATGGCTAAGGGAATCATTCTTAGGAATAAGAAGCATTTTTTTTATGGTTTTAGGTGTGATAGATATCAAAATGTTTCCAATCTGAGCTACCACAATTCTCTGCAAGGGATTATACCTACCCTAACACCACATAACTAAATAAGAGAATGGATGAGTTTGAGGAACATGAACATGGGAAATAGTGATTCCCATAGGTTAATTTCATCTTTTGAGTCCTGATAGGTCTGTTTTAACCAATGGTGCAATTCGAAAATATCAAATTCACACTCTGTGTCCACAATCTTAAAAAATTGGTCAGCTAAGGGGATGTGGTCAAGATCTAGGGTATCAGTGGCTTTTGGATTTTCCTAAGTTGGGGTTTTGCTACCAGAGGGTTGGTCCTTTATTTTTGGTGCCATATTCTAATAGATAAGGAAGAAGAGTAACATGATGTTGATGAAATGGGTACCTGAACAAAGAGAAGTCCTTGTAAAAAACTGGTGAGTGCACTGTCATCTTGAAATATAGGTGCAATCTGTGACAAAATTTAACCAAATACAAGCTTAAAAACCTACAATTCAAATAGTGGTGATGAAAACAAGGGAGTTGCGTGAAAGGGATGGAGGGTTTATTTATAACAACGTAGCGATTTTCGTAAATATCGAATCATTATCCTACGGGATTGGTGTGCATTAATGGACAACGATAGGTGGGTAACGAGTAGGAGGAATGGGTATGAGGAACAAGAATGAGTGTAACGATACGTGGAGGAAAATGATTAGTGGGAGGAAGGTGCGGGAAATGGCGACAACCATTGGTGGAGTGACATATAGATGAGATGGGATGAGCAGATTTTAGGGGGGGCCGTAGTGGTAAATGGTATTATGCAGGGGTGGGGGGGGGTATGAAGTGATGAGGAGATGACACGTTGCAATGGGTTCACCAAAAAGGAAACCACTTTTCAGATCCCCCCCTTTCCATTAACGTGAAACAGTAGAAGGGGGTGCAAAATGGCTTCCCCATTGTTGATCTGGGCAAGGAAGAAGATCACCGTCGAAAGGTATCCACTTGATAACACTTCAAAACAAAATGCTTTTTTCATTTTATGACTTTAATCAAAACATTATAAAGCTTTATTTATACAATATTAATCACCTATAAAAGGTAATTAACCCTAATTAAAGAAAAAACAATATATGAATTGGTGCATTTGATCTAGTGGCCACTTATTTTCCCTAATTCTATTCTAACCCTATTCTAATACATCATTTGGCCATGTTTTGAGCATATCAGGGCAAATTTTATTCTGTTCTATCCTATCTAATCTTTTTCTACCAAGATTAAACAATTTGGTGAACTTATTCACTAATCTAGAGATATAAATTTAAATGATTTGATCATGGTTAAGCTACATGATTCAAATAAAAACACCAATCTGTGGAATTTTAAACACATTGCACACGAAACCCTAGTTTATTTGCGATGTAATTTTACTCTTTGTAGGTTTTAACCCTGTACAGAAATTACCTGCATACGAATTCTAAAACACATAAAATAAACAATGCGAGAGCATAACACATAAAACACATATACACAGAGATTTTCCGCTGGATCCCAAAACCGAGACTACTAGCATGATTTTTCATTATATCCCTTTCAATGTTACAATACATATTTATACATGCCGAAGCATCCAATACCATGGACCGAAAACCATTGCGTCCAAAACCATGGGACGAAAACCATCGCGTCCAAAACCATGTGTGAAAATCATGCACAAAACCATAGGTAGGTCTGCCCAATATAATTTAGGGTCCATTTTTTTTTTTCCCAGGGAGCTACTCGGACCCCGTAGTGGGGAGCTACCCGCCCCCCTCAAACCCCTCGGACAGGGGGGCCTACCACCCCCCCATGACCCCCACGCTACGCAATCGACAGTACGATGGGGGGGCTCCGCCCCCCCTCTAACCCCTTGGTTCACTACATGGGCTAGTCGTGGAAAGAATAACACAACCCAACATGCTTCCACTTGTTGTTTTGTTTCCATAGGGGGCCACAAGAGAGCTTAGTCATTTATCCACCCCTGCAATGCCCATTGTTTCTCTACACCAAGAGAACTTCTCAGAGCTCACATATTTTGTCAATGCATCTGTAGTATTATTCAAAGTGTCCACCTTTACCAGCAACACCTTTTTGTCTTCTATCATATCCCTCACAAAGTGATACTGAACATCAATGTGCTTTGTATTTGAATGGTAAGCAGGGTTCTTTGCCAAGAAAATTTCACTTTGGCTGTCAAAATCTATCCTTATAACTCCCTGTACTAACCCCATACTTGAACACAATATCTGCAACCAAATTGCTTCCTTGCTTGCATGAGTGGCTGCCATGTATTCTTCCTTTATAGTTGATAGTGCCACTACAGATCGTTTCTTACTTATCCAACTAAATGCACCTCCAAATAGGTTAAACACATACCCACTTGTAGAACTTATCTGATTCAGATATCCAACCCAGTTCACATCAACAAAGCCACGAATATCCAAAACTCTGTCCAATCCCAGTCTTCCTTGGTAGCACAAACCATAATCACTAGTGCCACGCAAATACTTGAAAACCCGCTTCACTACTGTCCAATGCTCCTTCCCTGGTTTTGGCATAACCTGCTCGATACTCCCACTGCATGTGCAATGTCTGGTCCAGTACAGATCATCGCATACATTAGGCTACCGACTGCACTTGCATATGGAACATGGGACATATCCTCTTCCTCTTCTTGTGTCTTGGGACACTGCTCATAATATAAATTTACACCTACAGGAATAGGAATCTTCATGGGTTTACTATCCTGCATATTAAACCTCTGCAACATTGTCTCGACATACTTCCTCTGGTTTAACCAAAGCTTCCTCATTGCTCGAACTCTTTTAATTTCCATGCCCAAAATATAGTTTGCAGCACCAAGATCTTTCATGTTGAATTTTGAGGACAATTGGGTCTTCAAATCCTGGATAATTTCTTTGTCATTTCCAACCAAAAACATATCATCCACATATAAGACCAGATAAATAACACGGTCACAAATTAATTTAAAATACACACAGTGATCTTCTTTTCTTCTGGTGAAGCCAAGTCCCCATATAAATGTATCAAATTTTTGATACCACATCCTTGGTGACTGTTTTAACCCATACAGAGACTTCTTTAACTTGCATACCAGTTCTTTCTTACCCTTCATCGTAGAGCCTTCAGGTTGCTTCATGTAGATCTCCTCTTCCAAATCCCCATGAAGAAATGTTGTCTTCACATCCATTTGTTCTACCTCAAAATCAAAAGCAGCAACAACATATAAAAGTAATCTAATAGAAGCTACCTTGGCAACAGGAGAAAAAATATCACCAAAATCAATTCCCGACACCTGGGAATAACCTTTTTCTGCCAACCGAGCTTTGTATTTCTCCACCTTTCCTTCTGCATTTGTCTTCTTCTTGAACAACCATTTGCTGCCAATGGGTTTCCTTCCAGCTGGCAACTCCACCAGATCCCAAGCCTCATTTTTGCGCAAAGATGCCATTTCATCAACCATGGCCTCTTTTAAGAGTTTTCCATCCTCTGAATCTACTGCTTCCTTCACAGTTCTGGGATCATCATCAGTAATAGATAACACAAAATTTGAATAGAAAGCATATGGACTATACCTTTTTGGCTTCCTTCTTTCTTGAACTGATCTTCTCACACCCAGAGTTTGTGGCTCTTCATCTTCTGATTCCTCCTCTGATGTAGAGTTTGATTCTTCCTCCTTTAGCTCAAACTCTATCTTCTCACATTCCTTTGGTTGGACTTCATGTTTAATAACATCTTTCACCTCTCTGAACACCACATCTCGGTTGTACACAACCTTCCTTGTTACTAGGTTCCAAAGCTTATAACCCTTTAAACCATCCTTATACCCAATAAAGATGCACTTTTCAGATTTACTATCCAACTTGGTTCGTTTCTTCTTTGGAACATGTACATATGCATCACATCCAAATACCCTCAGATGTGAAAGAGAGGGTTTCTTACCAATCCATACCTCTTGTGGAGTCTTATCCTCCAACGCTAATGAAGGTGATCTATTGACCAGGTAACATGTTGTCTCCACTGCCTCTACTCAGAATTCCTGTCCTAACCCGACACCATTGAGCATGCTTCTTGCCCTTTCCATCAACGCCTTGTTCATTCTTTCTGCAACTCCATTTTGCTGAGGTGTATATGGAGTAGTCTTTTGGTGTGCTATACCACACTTCTTATAGAATTCTTCAAATTCCTTACTGCAAAACTCTCCACCGTTATCTGTCCTCAGCACCTTTATCTTCTTCTCTGTTTGGTTTTCCACCAAAGCCTTAAATTCTTTAAACCTGTAAAAGACTTCAGGTTTCTTCTTAAGGAAATATATCCATGTATTCCTTGAGAAGTCATCTATAAATGATACATAGTGCACAGACTTACCCAGTGATGGAACCTTCACAGGTCCAAACATATCAGTGTGCACAAGCTCTAATATCTATTTCGCCCTCTTACCACCAGAGGAGAAACTCACCTGATTCTGCTTCCCATATACACAATTTTCATAGAAATCAAAATCTAGAGAGATATTACTCATACCTTCTACCATACCTTTACCATGAAGTATTCGAAGGCCCTTCTCTCCAATATGTCCAAGCCTTTGATGCCACAACATGGTCTTCTCTCTAGAGACCACTAGATTTTCTACTCCACTTTCAAGGAACCATAGAACTATTGCACCCATCAACAACAGTGCTACCTTGTAGCTTGTACAGAGTTCCAATCCGAACTCCCCACATCAATGCCAGTGCTCCTCGAACCATCTTGCAGGTATCCTTTTCGAACACTATTTTTACACCTACATCATCCAGCTTGCTTACAGAAATCAGATTCCTGGCCAATGCAAGAATATGTAGAACACCCGGAAGTGTTCTAACCATTCTACCTTGCAACTTTAACTTTACTTTTCCGCGACCAATGATTCTAGCCTTCCTATCATCCCCTAAGAAGACATCACCACCATCATATTTCTCATACTCGCAGAACCACTCTCTATGGGGAGTGAAGTGAAAGGATGCACCTGAGTCAATCAACCATGCCTCATGATCTACATGTGTACTTGAAGAATCCAAGTACACATCCCCACCTTCATCTGAGGTGGTTTTCGCCTCTGCAAAAGGAGCATCATCAGATCCCTTTCCTTGTTAGGAGCTTTAGATTTATAGTCCCTTTTGCAGTGCCCTTCCTTTCCACATTTCTAGCACACCACCTTTACATGTTTTCTTGGAGATTTATATCTCCCTCTACATTTAGATCTCCCACTCGATGACTTATTTTTGTTTATGTTTTGGGACCGTCCTTGTATAGACAAGGCATCACCATTCTGGCTCTCCATATTTTTCCATCTCATCTCCTTCGTCAACAAGGTGAGACTATTTCATCAAACTGCAAGGCAGTTGCATTGCTACCTATTGCAATAACCAGACTATCCCACGAATCGGGTAGAGAACACAAAAAACTAATGCACTTATCTTCATCTAAAATTTTGATATCAACTGACGATAACTTACCACAGTATTAAACGCATTCAGATGCTCTGTCACCGAGTCTCCATCTTTCATCCTTAGGTTATATAGTTTTTTGCATAGGAACAGTTTATTCACCAGATACTTAGATTGGTACAAAGTCCCTAACTTGTCCCACAAAGCCTTCGTCGTAGCTTCCCCTGATACATTCAACAATACTGAATCTGAGACACACAATCATATTGTGCTCTTTTTCTTTCGATCCAACTTCTTTCATTCTTCATCAGACACTCCCGTTGGTTTAGTGCTTGGATCTACTGTGATCCACTGATCTTTATCCACCAATAGATCCTCCATCTTGAGTTTCCACAACTCAAAACTCTGACCATTAAATTTCTCAATCTCTGTCTTTCCACTGCTCGCCATCTTCTTTCACCACCAGAATCTATCCCGCAGATCTCCCACTGAACAAGGTCTACCACAGGCCCGAGCGAAACCCCTCAACAACAAAGGCGTCCCCTTGAAGCCAAAATAACTCTGATACCTAATGTAGGTTTTAACCGCGTACAGAAATTACCTACATACGAATTCTAAAACACAGAAAATAAACAATGCGAGAGAATAACACATAAAACACATATACACAGAGATTTTCCCTTGGATCCCAAAACTAGGACTACGGGCTTGATTTGTCATTATATCCCTTTCAATGTTATAATACATATTTATACATGCCGAAGCATCCAATACCATGGACCGAAAACCATCGTGTCCAAAACCATGAACCAAAAACCATTGCGTCCAAAACCATGTGCGAAAGTCATGCACAAAACCATAGGTAGGTCCGCCCAACTAGGGTCCAAAAAGAATTTTCCCAGGGTGCTACCCTAGACCCTGTAGAGGGGGGCTACTCGCCCCCCTCAAACCCCCCGGACAGGGAGGGCTACTGCCCCCCCTGTGACCCCCCCGCTGCGCAATCAGCGCAACGAAGGGGGGGCTCTGTCCCCACTCTAATTCCTCGGTTCACTACATCGGCTAGGTGTGGAAAGAATAGCACAACCCAACACTCTTTTCTAGTGGCATTTAAATTTTCTCACTTTATACAATTTTTTTCTTTTGATGGGGTTTCATTTCATCATTTTTTATATATTGCATTTTCATTTTTTATTCTATTTTTTTTTATACCCTCTTTTATAAACAAAAACTAACTTATCAAAACCAAATATGTTACAACAAGGTAAAAACCCTAAATTAAACATAAATTCTATTGTTAGATCATCTGCATAATGAACGACTCAGATTGACTATGAAATTACAATATTTTATAAGGAAAATTTACATCTATTTTTAGCTTCAAGGGCACTGCCCTCGAACCCCCGCCAGGGGAGGGCGGGCTCATAAAATCGCTGTTGCCCCCCCTGGATCCCCGTAGTGGTGTTAAAACAGGCGGCTTTGATGCCCTATTACGAACTGGGTTCCAACACGACGATACCTTTGAATAAAGAAGATAATAAGGCTCGACGCCCAACATATCCAATCTGGATTTTAGGTTACTAGGGTATTATAGAATTCAAAATATTTTGACATGTTTAAAAACTAAGCTTCTGCCCCTTTTTCAGATTCTCCATTGAAATTCAGAGGTCTAATTTTTTTAAATCCACCTTGTAATTGAGATTCAATTCTTTTTTTATTAGATGTAAAAGTGCATCTCCCTGAGTTTTGTCTGTCTGAGTCATCTCTAAGCTTTTTTGTTTGACTCTCACTAGAATTTAATGGTTTAGTTATGTCTAGAGACTCATTCCTAAACCTTTTCTTATGAGTTGTTTTAGATTTCATACTTCCTCTGTTTTCCTCTAATATCTTAAGTATGTACCCATTTATGTCTTCTTGTTCATCCTTTGCCTTAGAAAATTTTCCCCAATTAGCTTTAATGCTATATAAGTTTGCTTTTAAACTACAAAGTACTTGTAAAATTTCAGATTTATTATTGTTTTGGTTTCTAGCTTCTCCCCTCATCATTCCTTGCTCAAAATCATACTCTTTACCCCCTTCAGGTGATCCTACAAAAGTTTTTCTATTAATTTCTTCCATCATTTCTCAATTTTTCTTTGTAGTAGTAATTTTCCTTTTTGTATGATACACACAAAAATTAACACTTCTAGTTAGGAACCATAAAGGCATGGTGCTGTAAACCTACAGCTCTAATACCAAATGTAATGAACCCTAAAAAAACACCCTATTTTTTTTTAAGTGGTATTCTGCCAGACTAAGACTTAATACTATGAAATTGACTTGTTTGTTGGCCAAATTTTTTCTTTATAATATTTTAGTACAAGTTAATTTTAGTTTTTACCCCATCTATACTCATATTATAGCAAATACATTTTAGTCTTCCCTTAACCTTCACTTAACTAAGTCTTACACATAGGGTCTTTTAAACATAACAACCTTCACTTAACTGAGTCTTACAAACATATAATATGCCTATATTTATTTTTTTGTCCTTTTATATCATTTTTATACAAAAATAAATACCCCTTAATGGACTATTGCAATTAATCCTTTAATTTTTTTTGTAATAATATTATAGCAAACTTTATGGGGTTTCACCCCTCCTCTTCGTTCCTTTATGATATGGTTCTAACTCACCTTACTTTACATGTTATGCTAATGTATAAGGTATGGTTTGTTTCATTCTGTGTTTTAATTATTTAAAACCTATATTTTTTTATTCGCTCTACAAATGCCACCATGGAATTCAAACCATTGAAGTCCTCGTTAAAATTTAAACAACATACTAATGCACTAAGCTTATGACTATTACACAGTTGAAATGGCATATAAATTCAAACACGTGGATCATTTCTAATGATACACAAAGGTTTCCGTCACCTAGCCTCACGTGAACTCACATGATAAATCATGGAGTTTCAATTGATGACTATGATTAAATATTCTCGAATCAACAATGTTCAATACCGGGGTTTTCCTTTGGCCATATTGACCTTCCCTCCACCAGTTCACTTGGCCATTTCCTTTCTGTTTTCTGACAAAGCTATTCTCTACTTTGCAATAATGTTTTTCGATCTACTAGATTATGAATAACTGTAATTGTGCTCTCCTCCAGGCATAATCGCTTCACCTTTGGTGAAGATACATTCCGGATCCATATGGCTGACCAACTATGTTTAAGGTTGTTGTTGTTCTTTATGGGATATCTACATTTCTAATGTCACTTGATATATTGTTAAATAAACCAGTGGTTCATCTGCATGGTATTTTAGGTTTTGATATTGTGACTCTTCTTGTTATTTTTCGCAGGTGATTAATTTTCCCTTAACTGACTTAAACTTGTTACAAGAGATTACCTTCATTCCTCTTTCTTTCCATGTGAAACCTTGTTTTTCGTTTTTCTATGTAAAAAAATTACATCTTTGGCTTTAGAAATAATCTTTTTCTTTTTATCGGCAGGTTTAGCACAGAGATGTGGAGTCACTTCCGGCCTCCTCTCAGAAAGGGTTCACTCTTGGTAGGGGATTCATTTTTCAGAAGGTAATATAGTATTATTCCTTTCAAAGGAATTAAAACCCTCATTACATTTCTTGCATTTTTTATTTATTTCTCCGCTAATTATGCTGTATGGCGTTTCGTAAGGTGTTTCCATTTAAAATGAATTGGTCCAGCCATTGCCCTGTCTTATTGTTCACCGTGGATCCATTGCCCTGTCCTATTGTTCAATTGTTCACTGTGGATTTGTGGTGTTAGACGATTTAATGAATTTTGATCATTGATTCAAAACTGAAATAAATAAGTTATGAATAACAGAAAAACAGTTAATGAGGAACACGGTCCATGGATGCAGCGCCAGTGAGCCATTCATTTCGTAGCGGACATGTGCTTGGCTCGCACTGCCAACAACGGATCTGCCTCATGTGCAAAAGAAAGACCATAACAATGATGAAGCAGAAGAAATCATCCCTCATAACGCTGGCAAGAAAAATGAAATCAACATCTTTCCATTGAAAATGTTGTAATAATGTTGATCTTGAAACAGGCAGCCATGATCATGGTGCCATTGACAGAAGACTCCGGACTCTGCAGAAGATTGTTCTCGGCGGCAAGAAAATGGAAGTTCATACACTTTTTCAAGAGACCGCCGACTATATTTTGAATCTTCAAATGCAAGTTCAAGGTTTGGAAGCTCTTGCAGATTTCTATACTGCGAATTTTGCAGGTCGTGTGGTCGAGTCTGCCCCGCTACAGGACGGATCAGCATCCTGCGCTGCACAGGTTTGATATGGTATATACACGAGCTTGCTTGCTTGTCTGTATAATTTTGCAGTGTATATATGAAGGCAACGAGGATGTAGCTGGTTGTTACTTCAGAATGTTTCTCACTGTATGGTATGGCTGTATAAGGCCGATAAATTTACTCTCTGTAAAGGCACTGCTCCTCGCTCAAGAAGGCTTGGCGTGGGATCCTGATTTGTGTAAAGTTTTCGAGAAATATATCAAAATCTTTCTTGAATCCGGGCCACAAATAATATTGTGATACATTTATGAACTTTCCCTTGTTTTCTGTTTCAGTTAAATAATCCATCAGGGGGAAATCATGAAATATGTGTGTATCTCTTTCATGTCAACTTTTAAGTTTTCCCTGACCAGCTTTAATCATATTTTTGTAAACATAAAGGCACTAGAACAGGTAAAGGAAAATTTTGGAATATTTTTTTCATTCAGGAAACCGAGCTGCTGGGTCTTTTTTTTCGCATTTAGGTGATGGTGCATAGGCAAAAGTAAAGAAATGAATATTTTTCTTGGTCTGTACTGCAGAGTAAATATAGGTGTTAGAAGCTGGTTTATGAAGTCCAAAGTAATCAACTATTCAGTTTATTAAACTCAGTTTAAGGAACCAGTATATATGAGAAAATATGCATTCAATAGTAACACTGTATGGTTGTTCAAACAAGTGAAATTAACTAGCCCTAAGTTTTTGTTTTGCATTTTTGATAGATGGAGTTTATGCTAGAAACTCTTTGTGAGATAACAAAATAATAAGAAGAGGCGAAAAGAGGAGTCTACACCTCACACTCGCCTAAAGAAATGGCTACAAAAGGTGCTTTGCTTTTAGATAGAGGACCCAAGATTTACTTTTCAGTGCTTTAATTGTAATTTTTTGTGGCATTAAAATCCATATGGATGAAGTATTTTATGGCACAAAGAAAGTCGTTCATGACTAGTCTATTGCTGTCATATTATATGCTCCTACAAGTCACCTTTTTACTTAGCATTTGTACTAGTATTGGACATTAAAATACATGTTTCATTATGTTCTGGCAATCGTTATATTTAATATTGATTTTTCCCCTATTATCAACCCCAATTTGTTTTCCAGTTTTTCTTTCTGATTTCATTATCATTCTTTGGAATCAAGATCATCTTGGAATCTGAAGTTCATGGCTTCTTTATTAATAGGATAAGGTATAGAGAAAGGACGCCTTAGGAATAGTGAAATTCAGCTTTCAAAACTTCCTAGAATACAACATATTCACCGCTTCTAACTTGTACAGATGAATGTTTGAACATGTTTTAAATGACTTTAGGATATCATCATCATGAGGGAGCATATCTGCAACAGACCATTCTGTTGAATATCAACACAAAAGTTAAATAATTTGACGATTATATACCCGTGCTCAAATAATTGAAAAGGATATGGTCTGTTTGTTAATAGCACAGCCCTAAAACTAGGGAAGGAAATGCTGAAGGAAATCAGGTTTGGATACTGGAGGAGCTGGATGAAATGTGTTTGAATGTGACTTGAATATGCTTAATACAAAATCCAATCTTTCAACTAAAGAGCCATTCCAAAATATAAAAGAGACCTCAAAAAGCAGCCCAATCTTTGCAAAATCCTTTTTAAGGGGACAATAAAACGTTTTGTGTTAAAAGGTGCAAAAGCCTTAAATGACATGTTAAAATCCATTTTACACAAATTTCCCCTTTGTGGAAAAAATATCCACTGGTGACACATTGTTGTGTTTGAAATTAATTCTCAATGTAGTGATGAATGCCTCTGTTTTGTGGAAAAGGGTGCAAGAACCTTAATTGACATGTTAAGATCCATTTTACACAAACTGATCCCCGTGGAAAAATGTCTACCTGCGACACATTGTTGTGTTGATATAAATTCTCAATTTAGTGATCATTGCCTTTATAGAAAGAATGTATGGATTAGTCCAATGAGGCATCAATAAGTTTGAATCTTAGTATGGAGAAGAGCCATTGAATATGCAATTTTGGTGTGACTGTGTTCAAGAAAAGAAGGGATACAGTTTTAATAGTGTTGAGAAATATAGCTCTGTGAGGAATTTCCACACAGGTTTAGTGTGAATGTGCTCAAGGTGGTTCATTTTGGAAAGTAACTTACTGAGAGATTAGGGGTTCAACTAAACGTATAAAGACATGTCAAGATAGAATATTTAGACACACTCTTTTGTTGGATAGGGATAGGAATCAGTTGAGCAAAGCTGAGAAGCAAAAGGTGCTTTGCTTTTAGATAGAGGACCCAAGATTTGCTTTTCAGTGCTTTAATTGTAATTTTTTGTGGCATGAAAATCCATATGGATGAAGTATTTTATGGCACAAAGAAAGTCGTTCATGAGTCGTTCATGACTAGTCTATTGCTATCATATTATATGCTCCTACAAGTCACCTTTTTACTTAGCATCTGTACTAGTATTGGACATTAAAATACATGTTTCATTATGTTTTGGCAATCGTTATATTTAATATTGATTTTTCCCCTATTATCAGCCCCAATATGTTTTCCAGTTTTGCTTTCTGATTTCGTTATCATTCTTTGGAATCAAGATCATCTTGGAATCTGAAGTTCATGGATTCTTTTTTAATAGGATAAGGTATAGCGAAAGGACGCCTTAGGAATAGTGAAATTCAGCTTTCAAAACTTCCTAGAATACAACATATTCACCGCTTCTAACTTATACAGATGAATGTTTGAACATGTTTTAAATGACTTTAGGATATCATCAGCATCAGCGAGCATATCTGCAACAGACCATTCTGTTGAATATCAACACAAAAGTTAAATAATTTGACGATTATATACCCGTGCTCAAATAATTGAAAAGGATATGGTCTGTTTGTTAATAGCACAACCCTAAAACTGGGGAAGGAAATGCTGAAGGAAATCAGGTTTTGATACTGGAGGAGCTGGATGAAATGTGTTTGAATGTGACTTGAACATGCTTAATACAAAATCCAATCTTTCAACTAAAGAGCCATTCCAAAATATAAAAGAAACCTCAAAAAGCAGCCCAATCTTTGCAAAATCCTTTTTAAGGGGACAATAAAATGTTTTGTGTTAAAAGGTGCAAAAGCCTTAAATGACATGTTAAGATCCATTTTACACAAATTTCCCCTTTGTGGAAAAAATATCCACTGGTGACACATTGTTTTGTTGAAATTAATTCTCAATGTAGTGATGAATGCCTCTGTTTTGTGGAAAAAGGTGCAAGAACCTTAATTGACATGTTAAGATCCATTTTACACAAACTGATCCCCGTGGAAAGATGTCTACCTACGACACATTGTTGTGTTGATATAAATTCTCAATTTAGTGATCATTGCCTTTATAGAGAGAATGTACGGATTAATCCAATGAGGCATCAATAAGTTTGAATCTTAGTATGGAGAAGAGCCATTGGATATGCAATTTTGGTGTGACTGTGTTCAAGAAAAGAAGGGATGCCGTTTTAATGGTGTTGAGAAATATAGCTTGGTGAGGAATTTCCACACAGGTTTAGTGTGAATGTGCTCGAGGTGGTTCGAGGTATTTTGGAAAGTAACTTACTGAGAGATTAGGGGTTCAACTAAACCTATAAAGACATGTCAAGATAGAATATTCAAACACACTCTTTTGTTGGATAGGGATAGGAATCAGTTGAGAAAAGTTGAGAAGCAGGAGATGAGCCAGAGCAGAAGGAATGTGCTTAGCTTGCATTGCCAACAAGGGCTCTACCTGGACTCTAGCTCTAAACCTCTGCCTCATGTGCAAAAAAAATACCATCACGATGATGAAGCAGAAGAACTCTGCCTCATACGCAAAAAAAAGACCATCACGATGATGAAGCAGAAGAAATCCTCGCTCATAACGCTGGCGAGAAAAATGAAATAGGCATCTTTCCATCGAAAATGTTGCAATAATGTTGATCTTGAAACAGGCGGCCATGATCATGGCGCCATTGACAGAAGACTCCGGACTCTGCAGAAGATTGTTCCCGGCGGCAAGAAAATGGAAGTTCGTACACTTTTTCAGGAGACCGTCGACTATATTTTGAATCTTCAAATGCAAGTTCAAGGTTTGGAAGAAAACGGTTAATGAGGAACACTCTCCATGGACGCAGCGCCAACGAGCCATTCATTTCACAGCTGACATGTGCTTGGCTCGCACTGCCAACAAGGGCTCTGCCTGGACTCGAGCTCTGAACCTCCACCTCATGCGCAAGATAAGGACCATCACGATAATGAAGCAAAAGAAATCCTCCCTCATAACACTGGTGAGAAAAATGAAATCAACATCTTTCCATCGAAAATGTTGTAATAATGTTGATCTTGAAACACGCGGCCATGATCATGGTGCCATTGACAGAAGACTGCAGACTTTGCAGAAGATTGTTCCCGACGGCAAGAAAATGGAGGTTCATACACTTTTTTAGGAGACCGACGACTATATTTTGAATCTTCAAATGCAAGTTCAAGGTTTGGAAGCTCTTGCAGATTTCTACACTGCGAATTCTGTAGGTCGTGTGGTCGAGTCCACCCCGCTATAGGACCGATCAGCATCCTGCGCTGCACAGGTTTGATATGGTATATACGCGAGCTTGCTTGCTTATCTGTATAATTTTAACTATGCAGTGTGTATATGAAGGCAACAAGGATGTAGCTGGTTGTTACCTCAGAATGTTTCTCACTATATGCTATGGCTGTATAAGGCCGATAAATTTACTCTCTGTAAAGGTACTGCTCCTCGCTCAAGAAGGCATGGCGTGGGATCCTGATTTGTGTAAAGTTTTCGAGAAATATATCAAAATCTTTCCCGAATCTGGGCCACAAATAATATTGTGATACATTTCTGAACTTTCGCTTGTTTTCTGTTTTGGTTAAATAATCCATCAGGGGGAAATCATGAAATATGTGTGTATCTCTTTCATGTCAACTTTTAAGTTTTCCCTGACGAGCTTTAATCATATTTTTGTCAACATGAAGGCACTAGAACAGGTAAAGGAAAATTTTGGAATATTTTTTTCGTTCAGGAAACCGAGCTGCTGGGCCTTTTTTTTGCATTTAGGTGATGGTGCATAGGCAAAAGTAAAGAAATGAATATTTTTCTTGGTCTGTACTCCAGAGTAAATATAGGTGTTAGAAGTTGGTTTATGAAGTCCAAAGTAATCAATTATTCAGTTCATTAAACTCAGTTTAAGGAACCAATATATATGGGAAAATATGCATTAATAGTAACACTGTATGGTTGTTCAAACAAGTGAAATTAATTAGCCCTAACTTTTTGTTTTGCATTTTTGATAGATGGAGTTTATACTACAAACTCTCTGTGAGATAACAAAATAATAAGAAGAGGCGAAAAGAGGAGTCTACACCTCACACTCGCCTAAAGAAATGGCTACAAAAGGTGCTTTGCTTTTAGATAGAGGACACAAGATTTGCTTTTCAGTGCTTTAATTGTAATTTTTTGTGGCATTAAAATCCATATGGATGAAGTATTTTATGGCACAAAGAAAGTCGTTCATGACTAGTCTATTGCTGTCATATTATATGCTCCTACAAGTCACCTTTTTAATTAGCATCTGTACTAGTATTGGACATTAAAATACATGTTTCATTATGTTCTGGCAATCATTATATTTAATATTGATTTTTCCCCTATTATCAACCCCAATATTTTTTCCAGTTTTGTTTTCTGATTTCGTTATCATTCTTTGGAATCAAGATCATCTTGGAATTTGAAGTTCATGGCTTCTTTGTTAATAGGATATTTTTTCCAGTTTTGTTTTCTGATTTCGTTATCATTCTTTGGAATCAAGATCATCTTGGAATTTGAAGTTCATGGCTTCTTTGTTAATAGGATAAGGTATAGAGAAAGGACGCCTTATGGTTTTTATCGGTTTTTGTCGTGGGTCTCCAGGCAATTCGGTTATGCTGTATTCATGGACATTATATTTCCCGTAATATAATATATATGGTTTTTTTTCTTCTGAAAAAAGAGAAAGGACGCCTTAGGAATAGCAAAATTCAGCTTTCAAAACTTCCTAGAATACAACATATTCAACGCTTCTAACTTGTACAGATGAATGTTTGAACATGTTTTAAATGACCTTAGGATATCATCAGCATGAGGGAGCATATCTGCAACAGACCATTCTATTGAATATCAACACAAAAGTTAAATAATTTGACGATTATATACCCGTGCTCAAATCATTGAAAAGGATATACTAGCCTGTCTTTAGTGGTCTGTTAATTGCTGATGTTGTTAATCAATTTGATAGTGTAAAGTTCTATTTTGATCTAGGCCTGAAATTTTAAATTTCTCTGGTCTGTTGAGTTAAAATTTAATGACTGTTATTTATTTTTTGAGATAGGTTTGCAGGTAGTTTTATTTAGGAGAAAGATCTTCCAACCATAATAGTTCATAAATAGAAAGATCTTCCAACCATAATAGTTCAGTTCTGTAACACAGAAAAAATGTTTATGAAATATATTGTAATAGTGTTGACATAGAGTTTGTTTATGAAATATATTGTAATAGTGCTGACATAGAGTTTGTGAATTTTAGATAGCTGGATGTTTTGTTAAAACACTCTTTAATTTAAAATCATATATACAATTTCCTGTTTCGAAGTGACATATCAGATATGATGAAAATATATTCTGCAAAGCTTACAAAAATTATCTATCTAACTCTTAAACAAGAAACAACTTATAAATACTCAGAGATTAACTTAAAATACTCGGACATCAAATTTAAATTTAAGGTTTGAAATTTCTTTTACAATTCACTTTTCATGTTTCAAAATTTTTGACATCGAATATGTTTAAAATGTTCTGTAGAACATAAAATTCCAGGGCTGCTTTGATATATTTATTTTCTTTAATTTGTAGTGAATGTGTAGAAGAACTTTAGAAAAATGTTGAAGGCTGTACACTTTTTAATTTAATTTCATAGATCTAATCATAATCGCCATCCACGTCACAGATTTTTATGCTGCGTAATGATCTGTATACGGTACACTTGCTGAATCAAGCTAAATCTATAAAAAATGCTCTCTTTCATGGGAGTCTATTTTAAACTAATTAAGAGGTAATTTCTCTTATTAAGCTTCTAGATTCCTTGCTCGCCCACAAGTAGAAATGATACTAATCAAATTTGGTTTGCAAGAAATTCTCTTTAGACGTGTAGGGTAAGGATCAGCTTGAAGGAAAGCTGTCAAAATCGGAAAAATTATCAAACCTGAGAAGTAAATAGAAAAAGATTTCTTATAGGTAAATATCAACTACAAAGAAAATTGTCGCTATACCATACTAAAAAATAATGAACTCAAACTAACTATGGCACATGCATTTACAGCTATGAGACCTAATAGATAGGAAATGGGTGGCTGAAATTATTTTATGCAACACTTCCCTTTAATTACAAAAAACAAAAATTTAAACTAAGATATTTTCTGGTTTAAGTCTAAGCTATGCTTACAATTTAATTTTTTTGACATCAGTTGGATTTCCTTTTCTTTTCTTCATTGCTTTAGCTTTGTCTTTTGTTGTAAGCTTCAAATTTTAGTGTCTTTATTGGCTGGTGCAACTGTTTGATTGTTCCAAGTTGTCCACGCATGTCCTCTATTTCTTCAAAAATTGGCTTGTATGTAAACTACTACCACATGTCACCTTCCATAGCTTGCTCTTCATCAATTTGTTGCAAAATAAATCATAGTAATATTTTGTCTCTCAAGGACACTATTGCATGGAAATTTCGTTAACATTTTTATTTTCTACAACATCCATGTTGCCTTCAACATTCATTGTTACAACTTCTATGAAAACATCATTAACACATGGTGTTTCAAGCCATGTTTCAAGAAAGTTTTAGTGTGAGAGATTCTCAATGAATACATCAACCTCTTTTTCAATGAAAATAAGTTATTGTAGCATGTGCCGCTAATCAATGCCAACGACATGTCCGTGTTTATTTCAAAATGATTTAATGTATCTAACATCATCTGCAATATAATTTGAAAGATAACCCATCGATCATAACAAACCATAGCAGTTAGATTCTTTTAATGTCTTAAAAAAACCAATGGATGCAACTTTGCGAGAGAAAAATGGCATTGCCATAGTAATATAAATCATAGCAGAGATTTTCATTCATATATATATAATGAGTATGTACTATAGAAATTTATTTATCTCAATGATAACTTGAGATTCTTCCAGTTATGACAAAAGAGTAAAATATTTAAAATAGAGCATGGACTATAGAAATTTATCTGAATGATAACTTGAGATTCTTATACGATTTCAGTGTATGTAAATGAAAAATTAATAGATCAATTTAATCTTAATTTTGACAGATTTGATTACCTATTCTTCCCCACTCTATGCTATTCTTCCCCACTCTATGCCTTACGGCGTTTCCTTTGCAACATAAGGTGCAAATTCTAGTTTATAAATTTGCGGTTTAAAAGTTGAAAACCTAACATACCAGCGTATTTATATGGCCATGGTTAAATCTTGGCATAAATAATTTTGCCACGGTAACATATATAAATATTCGGTCATGGCTAGACTTTCTTATGTGAAAAGTTCACTTTTTTTCTCTTATGGTTTTAGCCCTACCTGTATTTATTAATTGGGTATTCTTTTACAAACATTTATGGCAAAATTTGTATTTATTAATTGGGTATTCTTTTGCAAACATTTATGACAAAATTTGTCTTTGTTACAGGTAGAGGATATGGATTTTCTTCTATGGTTTCTTTTCCTCAGGTATAATCTTCACCCAAATTTGTATTTATTAATTGTGTTATGGCTCTGATACCACTTGTTATAGCTCTAATACCACTTGTTGTAGATATGACCCAACAGATATATGATAATAGAAATAACCCAAGAATAACAAGATAGAAATAGATAGAAATGATTCACTTTATTGATCAAACCCTTAAGGTAGGGCAACAACATACATTCACTCCTTAAGGAAGGAGAACACTCCACAAGCCATATGCCTGTTCATACAATAATCCTTCACTATCCTGACATGGAGTCTCTAGCCTCTATATAGGCCTCATACATACAATACCATGGGTCATTACCATGGTTTCCTCATACCAGCAACTAATACCATGGGCCCATTACCTTATTACTAACTACTTGTGGTCCCTTACATGATATGGGTTAACCACCTTATTTCTTACTATGGCCCATCCCATTATTACATTATTACCTTGGGTACCTCCCTTGGTACCCCATATTATCCCCCCTAGGTATATAACAAATTGGGTATTCTTTTGCAAACATTTATGACAAAATTTGTCTTTGTTACAGGTAGAGGATATGGATTTTCTTCCACGGTTTCTTTTCCTCAGGTATAATCTTCACCCAATTGTTTCTTGTTTCCTTTTTGTTAATGTTTTCTTTTAATAAGCCAAAAATCATATTATGGATTATGGAGAATTCCAAGGTACACTCATTATTGATATTTTCGAAAGTTATTTATGATCAATACAGTACCTTCCTGTCCCTTAACAAGTTAGACTTCCTCCCTTAGAAGTCTACAAAACGCGCACTCCCTAGTATCTTCTATTGTCATTATTGATTATCTCATTGAGGACTAAGAGACCGGAGTTTATAAACGAATTTGTTTAGAGTTTTTACCCCGAGGAAAATTTTTAATGTTTAAGGAAATTATGCCATATTTGTATTATTTAAACAACCAAGGCTAGAAGCATTTAGTCAATAGACAATGTTCTGTTTTAATTGTAACATAGGTCTCAATCGAACATTTTGGTGAACACTTGTTTCATTGATAACATTGTTTGTTGGATTATTTTTCTTCATGAATCAAAATGTTTTTTCCCATGATTAATATAAAATGTAGTTATCTTCTTCTCTACAATTTTAAAATTTTTTCTAGTATATGTTCTTAATAGATTTCAAATTATTTTTTGTTAAATAACTTGATGAAATTCTAGGATAAATGTTATATAATAATTTTACCCATTGATGGGTTATTTTCTATTCTATCTATAACTATATAGGTTCGCTACCACTCCTCAATTACACACTTTCTTCATCTTTATTATCCTCTCTCATAAAACAATAATAAATCCAAAAATAAATAAATAAATTAAATATTCCAAGTTAGGAATTTGTGCCTAACTCTTGGGTTGTTTCTCTAAGATAGGAGTTAGTTTAGGTAACTCTTATACTGGTGTGTGTCTGGTGAGAAATTATTTCAACCAAAGGAGAAATTATCTCAACCAAAAGTGTCTAAGATAGCAAGATAACACTGTCTCTTATCTATTTATTTGTAACACTATATTCAATTATTTTAATGAAAATGAGAGAATCCCTGAGGAAGCTATGAGGCTGAAGCTTTTTCTGCCAATATTTTGTCTGGTTTATTATGTGTTGTTTATATATTTGTCTGAGTTAATTTCATTTTTCAATATGTGGTATCAGAGCTGGTGAGATTAAAATTCTTCATTTCTAGCATCTAGTTGTGCTTGAAGTTCTGTTATGCGTGCATATTAAAAGGAGTTGCAACTAAATTGCAGCGATGGCTGTTCTTGATTATGTATGTATTCTTTGGCATAACTGTGCAAATTAGTGGAGGTCCGGCGAAGGATTTAATTGGTAGACTGCCTGGTCAGCCAAAAGTAAATTTCAAACAAAATGCTGGATACATCACGGTCGATGAGCACACTGGCCGCGCATTGTTTTATTATTTTGCTGTGAATTATTACAACTGGGACAGACACTCATGGAAGGATTACATCATTGACCGAATTCGTTGGAGATATTCCATTGCGGGATCTGCTACAGCCATTGCTACTGCTTGCTGTCTTGGAGGCAAGACCCTGGTGAAATCTACTCCTAGACGACTCAATTGTGTGTCGAGGATGGCTCAATTGTGTCGATAAGCCATCTGTTTGCTGTAATGGCATTGACGAGTTAACCATAGGACCTGACAATGGCATAGAATGCATTTGAGGAGGGCCAGGTACATGAGACCACTCGGTTTGCATTTTACGCTTTAAATCATCAACCTTCGATGTTGGATCTCTCGAGTTTGGTGTGCTCAGCCCCATCCAACAGAGAGAGGGGAAACATTTCAAACGAATTCCATGGATCCCTTTGATCGACTTCGTCACGGAACAAAGGCCACAGTTGACCTGCATGCCTGCGAAAAAAAAAAAAAGGTTCAATCTCCGCCATTTACAGTTAAATTAATTTACAAATCTGACGCGGGCTAGGCCTGCAAATAACCAGGATCTTTACTATTTGTTGTGCGTACATTGCAATCATTTTCAAACTAAGATTCCAATCTGGACCATTTCAAGCTCTTTTCATTTTCGGAAGCTATTTTACCCATTTATGATTTTATGGTTGTAAAACCATGACTATGAAACCATCTTCTCAAAAAAACCCATTGATTAAATTCCAACCAAAGCTTGGCTTTACATGTATCTTTTAAGATAACATTCAAATCCTCACCTATATCAGATTTAGAAAATCTGATCTCTTCATTTACATCCTGATATTAACATGGAATTTTTTAATACAATCAAATCAACAACAAATGCGCCCTTGGGTTTTTTCAACAACTTAACATTATTGAACCAAATCTTATACATGCGCCCATTCATATCGATTCATTCATATATGGCCAGATTCAATGAAACAAAGTACCCATATTGTAATACTCAATTTGAAATTAATTGACTAAGTCTGATACACAAGCATCACCATTTTAATGATGTTTGGGCCTGCACAAGACTATGTAACTTCAACCTTTCAGTATAGTCAACCAAATATCAATTATATATATAGCAGTGCGCCCTTCCAACTCCGCTTACCAAACTTATGGCAGTTTGTATAAACATTTTGCTCAATAACAAAAATCTGCTCTTCAATTACATACCTTCCACAGCGCTTCCACTGCAATGAACTGATTTCAACGCAGTCTCCCACATCTTCAATTTATTCATTTGAATTAGAAATGATGCTGGCTCATACGGTTTTTAATATCAGCGCTTTCAATCCAAAGTCTGTACTAAACCAACAATCTGATCATTTAACTTACCTCCACAATGAATAATCTGGTCTACGCAACCTTCACTACTTATGCATCCGGTTTTTAACGTTCCGCTCCACGATTTCTGTCCTGCAATTCCTGAATGAATTCTTAATGATTATTACAACGTCACCATTTCCTCAAGGCTGGATTTCAACGAGTTTTTCCAGACTTATGTTCAGCGCTGATTGTTCCTCAATTCAATACGGTCGCTTCTGCAAACAATTCTCCAGCGCTGACGGTCTCTCCTGCAAACATACTCTTTCACAAATCAATGTCAATTTTAACAAACAAATCATTCCCACTCGGTCTCTGCGTTCCATTTTGTTCCCTCAACAGTACCAGCAGATCCATAAAAGTCGATTTCCATACTCTCAATTGGATTCCACGCTATATATAACACAATTCCACTTGTTTTCAATCAATCCAACATTATGAAGTAAATGAATTCAAAACCTGCGCTTTCAACATAGATTAAATCACCACCAAATTCATTAATTTTAATATCAGGCATAAATCAGATCCATTTAATTTAAAACAGGCCGAAGCACAGTTCTATCAATGTTGACTCATATAAACGATGCCACTCCATACCACTGCGCAGACAACCATTCTGTATTGTAAATTCATACAATTTCAAATATATTGATTTCAGTTTCACCTGTATACAACTTCAATAACTTGGTTCACATAATATGTCGACTTTTATCATTGGACCGCAGACCAACACATTAACAATAATAATTCACCATTTATTCATAACCAATCCAGTGCAATGGACAGTGACTATGCAGATCGAACTATCAAATCCATACAAAATATAATTCATCCCATTGTCTCTGAATTCATAACACCACCAATTTAAATGTGCATAATTCACTCCCAATTTCAGAATTTAACAGCCAATATGTATAATCTGAACTAAACAAATTTACTTACAAACTTCCTCTCGCCTTGGCCAGGTCTATCATTTCTGTGGCCCTTTACAATTGCTGAAGGCTTACAGCCTTGCTGTTCAAGCCTACTCTCAGTCTCACAATTCTCTCACAATCTCTCTAATGTCCTTTTCTCACAAAAAGCCCTCCTATTTATACAATTTAAAAAAATCATTTAATTAAATGCTCAATCTCTTAAAATCCTCAACAAACCCCTAAATTTCTCAACATCCCTAAAGGATAGGTTTTTATCCCTAAAATCCTTCAATTTATTAAATTTCCTCATATCCTTTTATTAATAAAAAGATATTTACATAAATCCTCACCTTCTCCTATCTAATTCAAATTAATTAATAAAATATTAAAAATCATCACACCCCATATTATCACACCCCATATTTACAAATGGAGAAAAAGGTCTTGATGCTCCTGCATCAGACTCCCCATGTAAGAAAATTCATGACCACTTGGTCATAAGTCTGGATATTTCCTCCTGGATCCCAGATTTTATTTTGTAATCCTTCCGTGCTTGTCGATTGCTTCACTACTGTTGTCTTCCAGGTTTCCATATTTTGTGCTGTAGTGCTCCACTTGCTATGCTCTTGCAATCTTTCACTGTCATTCTCTTGTTGTCGCTCCTTTTCTTTCTTTCAGCTGTCTTTCTCTGGGATTTCTTTATCATTAATCTCCTTATCAACTCAATTTCTCTGTCCAATATGTCCTCTGTTTGCTGATTGTTTCCATCCCTTGATTGCTGAATTCTCGTTCTTGCTTGCTCTTCACTTGTTTTGATCACCTTTTCTGATGCTGCTACTGTAAATGTCGCCTCACATGTTGCTCTAGCTGTCACTATGAATGTTGCGGCCTCCCAAACTTCCTTTCCCTCTGCAACATTCCTTTGCTCGTCACCTGCAATTTCATCTTGATTATCATTTATGACAACTGCTTTGTCATCCTTCATCAGCAATCTATCCTGGACATTCATCCTCTGTTCTTCCAATTTCCTCCTTTGAAAATCCATTTCTCTATATAACTCAATGATTTTACTTGGAGTGGACTTTGGAAATTTTACACGATCTTCCATTTCCTCACATGGTCTTTCTTCTGCTAAATCTTCCTTAACATCCTTCAGTAGATGTTCTTCTTCTTCTTCCAAACCTGCAATCACACACAAATCATTAGTTTTAAAATCACAAGACCTTACGGTCTTGTTTGATGCTTCAGTCATCAAATCTTTGGGCTGCCTTGAATCATTCATATGATTCAACTCCTCTAGCTCTTCATCACTTTCAAAAAGTAATGGTCCATTCTCTGGGTAACATAACGAAACTTCAACATCTTCTTCAGCATCTTCATTTTGCTGTAGCTCAACTCTTTCGAGCTTCTCTATCCTCTGCCTGGCATCTATAACCTGTTCAAGTTCCCTTAGTTCCTTTATCAACTGCAAATTCACCTGATGATTCCACTTCTCTTGTAGTCTCTGCCATCTCAACTTCTTATTAAAATCATTAAGCATTTTTTGGGTGCATTTTCGACAGTGTTCGACACCCTTCCCTTAAGCAGAATCAAATGAATGCACGAATTTTAACTCTAAAGCAAGCAAGCAACAAGTTCACATCTCCGGCAAGCGAGCGTGAGTATTCATTCAAGCAATTTGCGTCAAAACAGTACAAAGTTCAAACCTTCAAACGAGCCAGAGTGAAGTTCATTGCAACAACCATCAAAGCAACCAAACAAGTTCAACTTTAACACCAATCAAGCAAGTTGAGATCGACATCAAGCGAGCGTGGTTATTCCTTCAAGTGAGCGTAAAATCATCAAGTAAGGCAAGTGAGAATTCATGCAAACACGATCATCATCAAGCGAGCATGAATTCCAGAGTTTAATCAAAAAAGTTCTACAGCTCTAGCAAGTGTTCCCATCAAGTGCAATAAGCAACAAATCAAGCGAGCATGCCATTCAAGTCCCATAGCAAGCAAGCCTATCATTCAAGTAACAAAATCAAGTGAAACAGTTCAAAGCACGACATCTACGACAAGAGGCCTAATTTCAAGTGAGCAAGTTCAGATGGCGCAACATATTTAGTTGTTAAACATTCTTCATAGTTTGATCATCTCGAGTGATGAAGACATGGTGCACATCAGCAAAGAAACTCTTGTTGATCTTTCACGGCATCTACGACAAACACATGAAACCATTGAGTTTCTTCAACTCGAATCGTAACTTCAAAGGAATGAATTGCAAGAAAAGAGTGATACTTTCCAGTCTTTGAACCATCTAGATGATAAGTCATTCATCCCAACAACTTCAAGTGTCGAAGTTGTTCTAGTTAAAATTTCTTCCAAACCCATCATCAAGCCTTAGGAAGAAATTCAAAATAACAAGAATCGACGAGGCTTAGGATATGTCATTGATGACACCAACTTACATATCCTAGATTATTCCAAGCCAATTAAGTTCGTCAGTGCAGGATTTCTTGCACAACTCCCCTTAGCAGGTTCTGAGAAAGTTGCAATCAAACAGAATTGCACACACCCTGAAGTTGAAGTCCAATCGTAGTGTTCTCATTGTCAAAGAACTGGTCATATGGAAGATTAGTGTTTTGATCTCCATCCTTGTTGCAATTGTGGCAAGCCAAATCATTCCTCAGAAAAATGTCGCAACCAACAAAAATCAGCTAGATTGAAGATACATTATGAATGGATTGATCCTTGGAAATGGTCATCCACAGTCAAAAGATTGTCTCAGTTCTACAATCAACTACAATCACACATAGTGCAGCCAGCAGTGAATCGATGATGGTACTCTCATGCAGTTGAACGAGGGAGTACAATAGTGAAACTCTCCTACACCTAAAGGGGGGGGGGGTTCAGATATATTTTGGAGAAGATTGTCTCTCCTTTCAGCTGAGAAAGGGGGGAAATGTCAATGAAATTGACAAGTGGTTGTTAGACTGAAAGTCTCGACAACATCAGCGAAGCAGCCAGTGGGAATCTTCATCAGCCAGTGGGCATTTTTCATCAGCAGTGACCATCAGCAAATTTGCCAGTGGGCGATCGACAGCAAAAGCAACGATGCTCAACTTTCATCATAGAAAAAGCAACATTGAGTTGTTTTTCGACATCTTCAGCTAGTGGGCGATCATCATCAACAAATATGCCAGTGGGCATTCATCAAATTGTGTCAGTGGACATCAGATGCTGTTTTCAAGCAAAGGACGGTTGGATCCTTTTGCGGCTTGGCACATGATGGAGTTGTCAAGCGTCATTCAGAGATGAATCAATCATGCAGCTCACTCAGTCTCTTCATATTGCAGTTTCTTCAGCATCTAGATTTGGCGGTTTTTTAGGCAATATTTTTGAGGATCAACATGAGAACTTGGAAGATGGTTCCTCGTTCTTATTTTGGATTTATCATTGAATAGGGGAATGTTAGCCTCTCTCATAAAACAATAATAAATCCAAAAATAAATAAATAAATTAAATATTCCAATTTAGGAATTTGTGCCTAACTCTTGGGTTGTTCCTCTAAGATAGGAGTTAGTTTAGGTAACTCCTATATTGGTGTGTGTCTGGTGAGAAATTATCTCAACCAAAGGAGAAATTATCTCAACCAAAAGTTTCTAAGATAGCATGCACTATCTTGAGAACAATGTCTCTCATCTATTTATTTGTAACACTATATTCAATTATTTTAATGAAAATGAGAGAAAATACCTGAGGAAGCCATGAGGCTGAAGCCTTTTCCGCCAATATTTTGTGTCTGGTTTGTTATGTGTTGTTTATATATTTTTCTGAGTTAATTTCATTTTTCAATAATCTTACTAGATTTTCCCAAGCTACTTGTAGAGAATTTTCTATTGTTCTCTACATTTTTATTTTAGTACATTTGTATGTTCATATCTTTTATGGTAAAAGTTGTGATGTCGATATCAAACGACTATAAACTTGATCTTGTTCTGAGCAAGTGACCTCTGGAGCTATAAGGAATCTTTAGATTCCCTCAAGATTCCTTGCAAAATATTCTCCCAAGATTCCCTAGGAATATTTATCGAAATCCATGCCTTCCTGGGTGTGGTTCTAGCCTGGGAGTGCTCTTGGTTCCACCTGCAACTTGGCTCCCATGCTCACGCTCCGCCACTCCTCCCTTGGTTGAATGAAAAAGTTCAGTTTAAATATATTTGTGTGGGTAGAGTTCACATAGGATTTGCGTAGCTCGTTGGTCAGTGGTACTTTGAAATAGAGTTTGTTTGTTGGGAATTCTCGGGTAACAAACCATGGGACTCCTGTTTTTGGCACCTCCATGGTTTAAACTTGGTGCGAAATCATTTGACGTTGTGATTTGGATATGAGACTACCCATTTTGGTGGGTCGATCCCTTCAGGCTAGGCGGGTTCAAATCCTACTGGACTCCTCTTTTCTTGGTAGCCGTTGAAATGACAATTAATATAGTGTGACACGATTTGGGTTTGGTTGGTTGAGATTGACCACTAGCCAATCAACCTTTTATATTTTTTTGATTTTTGATATTACTTTAAACAAAGGAGTAAAAAACAATTAGTCGATTTTTAAGGGTCACCGATTTTTTCAAGTAGGCGAAAATTTCGCCTTTTTCGTCGTTGGATTCTATCATCATGAAGTGCCAATTTATCGCCTATTTAGTGCTACCACTTGGCTTAGTTTGACCAAAACTTTTATTGCGAATATCTTGAGCATAAGAAATCGGATTTGAGTGCCATTCACACCATTGGAATCAAGACGACGAACACTATGATCCGGTCTTGGTTCCACTTTAATTATAAATTTTATTAATTTATAATTAAATAAACAAGTTAAACAAGTTAAACAATTAAATAAATTTATAACTTATAATATTAATGATTTATTCTTACTTTATAATACTTTAATATATATATATATATATATATATATATATATATATAATCAAAATAAATATAAATTGGTTAACACCCCTTTGATGTAAATTCACATGTCCCATGATCTTTTAATTTAGTAACTAACTATTAATTTAATAATTAGTGAATTCCATAACTTTAACTTATTTTAATCTTTAATCTTTAATTAAATATAGTTATGTCACCTTTTCCCTGGGTCCAGTCCGACTAGCCATTTCCTGGTCAAATTTAGCCATTAGTTAGTCAACATAGCCATTGCCTGGTCTAAAATTATAGCCATTGGATGTTCTGCTCTGACTATTTAACATGCAATCTAGATCTGATTCTTCAACTTGTCTTGACAATGAACCACACTGGTTGGTTCGAAACACGTCGACAAATGAAATATAATGTGATATATGCCGAAAAATCTCTCATAAACATACAAATAGTCATGACCTCTCCTAGACAAAGGGAAACCACCAACAAAATCCATCGATACACTTTCCCATGGACGTCTCGGAACAGGGAGTGGTGTGTAGAACCCCAATTTTCTATTAGTGGGATTGCTAACTTAACACAACACACATCCCCTTACATATCAAGTCACAATATTTTTCATGTGAGGCCAATAACACAACCTCTGCAAATGACTCAAAGTTTTCCCTACACCAAAATGACCTGACACAAGAGAGGTATGTGCCTCTATGATTTCATGTAGTCTCTCATTGGTGGGGATACAAAGTTTACCAAGGTGACATAAAATTTTTCCCTACAAATGGTAATTATTCACATCCGATCCATGATTCATATTTGCAAAAATCTCCTTAAAACCATTGTCATCAACATACTATTCAACATAACTTTCAAAGATAAAGAAACATTTTTCAAAACTATAGATGCATAAATAGCAGGGTGAGAAAGGATATCTTCCACTTTGTTGTTGGTGCCCTTCTTGTATTTTATTACCAAGTGAAACTGTTGGAGGAATTCCATCCATCTGAAATACCTTGCTTGTTGCAGCTTCGTTTGCGACTGAAGCTATTGTAAGGGCTGGAGATCTATATGAATGATGGTCTCCTTGCCAATCAAATAATGCTTCCACTTCTTCACCCTTTGAGCCAAGGCATACAATTCCTTGTCATATGTGGGATAGTTCATAACAACTTGGGAGAATGTATTTGAATGGTAACATACAGGTTTCCTTTGTTGCATCAACACTGCTCCTATGGTGTACCAACTAGAATTTGTCTCGATCGCAAAAGGCTACTTGAGGTCAGGTAAGGCCAAAACTAGTGCGGTATTGATCTTCTCTTTCAATGTATCAAAGGATTGCTGCTACTTTCCTCCCCACTGAAAGGTTTGCTTCACACTTGTCAATGCATGTAAGGGGGATGCAATGACGAAGAAGTTGGAAATGAACCTTCTCCAGTATTGTACTACACCCAAAATGCTACGAATCTCTGTATCATTCGTGGGTTTTGGCCACTTTACAATCACATCAAGTTTAGAAGGATCTATTTTTGATTTTCCACCTCTGAAAATATGACCCAAGTAAACCAAAGAGGTCTTACCAAATTCACACTTAGACATTTTGGCATACAATTTTTATTTTCACAAAACATCAAGCACCTTTTTAACATGACTCAAATTATCTTCCCATGTCCTACTGAAAACAAGAATTCCATCAAAAAATCATCAAGAAAAGGTATGAAAATATCATTCATCACCCTCATGAAAGTGGCTACATCATTGCATAGTTCGAATGGAATCACCAACCATTCAAACAACCCCTATTGTGTATTGAATGTGGTATTCCATACATCCTGTTCTACAATCATGACCTGATGATAGCCACAACACAAGTCCAATTTTGTGATTAGACAACATTTTTAATTGATCTAACAAATCATCTATGTGAGGGAGAGGTTACCAATTCTTAACCATTATTTTGTTGAGTGCTCTATAGTCAAGACACATCCTCCATGTTCCATCCTTTTTTGACACTAACACAATAGGTGAACCGCATGGAGAAGAACCTGGCCTTATGACCTCTTGGTTTAGCATTTCCTGCACCTTCTTCTTTATATCCTCCATCTAAATGGATGAAGACCTGTACATACCAATGTTAGGTAAAGGAGCATCCTGCTGCAAGTGAATCTCATGTTGGATCTCACACTTTGGAGGAAACCCACTTAGTTCCTGAAAAATCCCATTATAGTTAGAAGCAATTTCATACAATTCCTTTTTATGAGTGGGATCAAAACCTTGGAAATCTTTAGGTGTCTTTGCATCTTTTTCTCTCACAACCATGAGCATGCACCCTTTGCTGGAATTGATCAATCTCTTCATCTCACCTGCACTTAGAAGATTGGCATTGATTTTGGCACGATGACTTCTAGCAATGTATTCCACCTCATCTTTCATGAGATGGCACTTGTTTTCATGGCGAAAGAAAACTACTTTCCTGTCATACAAATATGGACTCCCCAATACAATACCACAAATATCCAAGGGTACAACATCAAGATAAACCTCATCTACTAGTTTGGATGCAATCACAAATCTAGCTCTACAATGCTTGGTTACATGTAATTTGACTTTATCACACACCCAACCAAGAGGGTAGGGTTTCATATGAGGCTTGGTTTCTAACTCTAACTTCTTAACCAAGGATTTAGAAATCAAATTTGCTTATGAGCCCATGTTGGCTTTATGGGTCTTGACCCAGGTTCACACTACTAGCCCTTTCGGCATCAATCCTTAGAGGGCGGACTAAAGTCTCACTTGAAGCATTATGGAGGGATGCTGGAACCAAGTTTCCACACCCATAGATGAGCGTGATGTCATTTTATGCCCTAAATTTGCCTCTGCGCAGATCGATAAGCCTTTAGGGCTTATCGATATAACTACACGTAATCAACTTCTATACCTTTGTGAACGTCCATGACTGTCTTTCGCGGACCCTGAATAGGTAGATCAACTACTTACGTGTATCAAATATTGCCCTTAACCTGTAATTACTCAGATCGACTTAATTTTTTGATAACTTTAACATGCAACAAGATATTCTTCGCATAAACGGTTAATATCAATTGCATTCATATAACAATATAAATCATTTAAAGTCACGCATCAATACAATATTATCTCTTAAAACCATCATTCATCACAGCATAAAAGTGCATTCATTCATAACAGAAGTAAATAGACAAACACAGGAATTTCTGGAATAATCTCTTTATTGATACTTTAGTTTTGTTTTCATACTCAAGACTTCCCTGCACACTCAACTGCGGACTCTACTCTAGGCCTCTATGCACACAGTTGTAGAGCCTCTCTTCTACCCTAAGACTTCTTTGCTCTTACTCTTACTAACCCATTACATTCATGTTCATCCTCATTCTATCTCTATTGCCTTAGTATCTCTAAGACACACCTACTTATACAATCCCATGGTCTGCAGACCATGGGTAGATCTTCAAAATCTGACTCAACTTACATAAAAGAAGGGTAAAACCCTTTATGACACTTTAACTATCTATGTGCTCCGCGACCACAACTTGCGGAGAATTTACATTTTATACAACAAAAATTGGGCTTTTTCCCCAAAATTGACCCTAGGGGACCCCATCCCAACAAGCCCCCAACACAAAGATCATGACTCGCCCTCGAATCACTCTGTTGGCACGAAGATCTTACTGCAAAGACCTTCCAACTCTACTTCTGCCACTGCCACTTCAACCGTGCTCTATGTGGTTGCCTATTTGATCTACTCCACCAGCTGCTCTATTGTTGGTCCTGCATTGTCTTCCTTGATTTTCTACTGCGTGCTTTGTAGGCTCGCCAACTTCTTCTGAATGTTGGTAGAGATAATGTAGGCCTCATTCAGCCAAGGCCCCAATCTGGCCTTAAGGATTGCCTCTTTCTTTTGCATTGCTTCCACCTGTAGATGCGGCTGCATAGCCTCCTACAAGTTAGCAAGGCATTGTGTGGAAGAAATGGTACACGTTATTGCTTTGAATTCATCATATTGTTGGTGGAGTTCATGATATTGTGTATTCAAGGCCTATAGGGTGGGATCTTCCTGCAAGGCTGTGACTACCTCCATTGTTTTCTCAAAAAGTGTGGTGCAATCTTCCACCGCAACATCCACTGTTGCAATTCCATCCTTGATAGCGGCTTCACACTGTTCCCTGACCTCTGCCTAGGTTGAAGGCTATGACTTCAACTCCAACTCTATTATCTTCAGGTTCAATTCAAAATGAACCTTGGCTAATTCTATCTTAGTGTCATGCACACCTGCAGCCAACTTCCTGATCTTCACCTCCATGACTGTTTCTTTCGTGCACTCCAGATCAAATCCCACCTCCTTTTCTAGATCCTTACAAACCCACTCACTTTCTTCAGGTTGTTTCCCTTTATCGTCACCGGTCATCATCCCACTTTGCAACATGATATTAACATTGGGATCCTCTTCATGAGGCTCTACTCTCATCATCTATAGGTTCTGAGTAGGATTCTGAGGTTGCGCCCTCTTCTCCTGCCATATAATTCATGAAAATAGGGTGGTGATCCTTATCATGCCCCTAACTTTTACACTTCAGGCACCAAACTTCTTCGCGCACCTCTGAGCAAGCTGCTTTCTCCTTTTTCAAGCTTTGAAACTCCAAGAAGAGATTCTACAACTCCGCATGAATCTGTTGGACTCCCAACGTCGCATCATGGATAGGTGTCTCATGTAACCTCATTGCAATTTCTAGCGCTTTTGCTTGAGTCCCTATATTTTTCTATGACCAGGAAATTCTTAAGTGAGGCAGGATCGCGTCTATAAACCAATCACGGTGCTGACTGTCTATGAGATTCATATTGGCTTCTCAGATTTCACACTTCATTCTCTAATCTAACTCTGAGGGTGTTTCACCGATTCTCATTACGATTTCCTTAAATCCCACTACTGACTGCATTTCAGACTTAGACCTACCGAATTCCTTGTTCAATGTAGTCTAAGTATACGCTAGTGATGCCATCGGGTCATTAGTGCAGTACTTAATGTACCATGTCAACGCGTGATCTTGTAGAGTAGTAACTAACTGCATTTTCTTCATATGTTCATCTGTAATATTATGTGTTGTCCACATGACCTTCGCAACAAACCAAAACTGGTTCGGGTCCTCATTTCCTAAGTCCTTGAAAATGGGCAACTTCATGGTATTCAACATATTGAACAGTGGCGGAGGTGGGGGCAGTGTGGGCGAAGGTGTATGCTGTGGATGTGAAGGTGGAGGAGGTGTAGACGGATGAGGTATTCGTGGAAACCCTTGCCTTATTAACTGGACAACGCTCTGCGGTGAAGCCTGTGCTGCTCCCTCGTCGTCACTCAACAGAGGTACAATCAGAGGGCTATTGTTGTCTTGAAGGGGCCCGACCCAGGTTCAGCTTTAGTTAGCCAAACAAATCCCTACATCATTGGCCCTTTTGGCATCAGCCCATGGAGTGTGGACCGAAGTCTCACTGGAAGTAGTATGGGGGGATGTTGGAACCAAGTTTCCGCACCCTTGAGATGGTCGTGATGTCAGTTTATTCTAGCTATACCTGCCTTCATGCAGGTTGCTTAGCCCTCTGTTCCACCTTTCAGTACCATCGCGAAAGGGTACAGTTGGCTTTCGCGCAACCTTAACCTGGGGCTAAGGTACTTTCACGCTGCTAGGGTAGCGAACTGTGATATCTCCCAAACTAGGCTAAGTGTCTTACTTATCTTATTAACTGATCTTAGTTAGCTTCGCATAAATAGATGTTCTTACTTGCGTTTACTTCACCAACACATTCACATATATTTGCGCATCATATAAGCATTATAAGTGAAATTCATACCCAACATAACCATATGTATACACAGGAAATAAAAACGCAGAAATTGTAGAATACTTCTCTTTATTAATAATTCCAGACGATTACAGACTCGACCCACCCTGCACACTTAGCTACAGGAGTCCGTGCACTCAGCTACAAACTTCTACCCTAGGCCTCTGTGCACTCAGCTACAGAGCCTCTACCTACGCTACAACCCAAACTTAGATTTCTTGCTGTAAAACTATGACTTTCATCTTCTTCATTTCTTGCTATCAAACTGCTTAGAGCTTAGCTCTATTTATACAATTCCATGGTTCGTAGACCATGGGTAGATCTTCTACAACCGACATAAAAATTAAAAAATAAGGGCGGACAATTCTATGACTCTTTAATAACTACATGCTCAGTGACCACAAAATGCGGAGTCTTTACGCTTGGATTACAAAATTTGACCAAAATATGGGCTTTTAGCCCCAAAAATACCCTTGGGGGATCCCACGCCCAACAGGATCCCAACACAAACATCGTGACTCGCCCTCGAGTCACTCTGCAGGTGCAGAGATCTTAGCCCGAAGACCTCTCAAACCCGTTTGGATGATCGCAACCTCAGTGGCGCACTAAGCGACCGCCTGCTAGACTTCTTCCACTCTCTGTTCGGTGACTGCCGCTGAACTGCCACCTTGAATCTTCTGCTGAGTTTCCTGCAATGTCGTGAGCTTTCCTTCAATGGAGGCTGTGATCATATATGCCTCGTCTATCCATGGTTGTAGGCGTGCTTTTAGGACCACTTCTTTGTGCCGAGACACATCCACTTGTTCCTTAAGTGCCTTTGCCTCTTGCATCCATGTAATACTTTGTGTAAGTGCGACCGTCTGCTTAATCGCTAAATGCGGGAATTTCTTGTGATCTGCAGGGTCCCAATCTTCAAACTTTAGTACAGGAACTCGCCCTAAGTGCGGCCCCTCAAAAACAACGTCATCCGGGAGCAACGGAGTTTGCAGGGAGCTCTTGCTCTCTTCTATGTCCTTTGGCACCTTGGGTTTTCCCTTGCGCAGAGGAACATATTCTAGTAACCTGGTAATAGGGTCTGTACCTTGGGTTTCAACTTCCATTTCAAAATCCTCTTCATCCACCAGGATTTCTTCAGATTCTTCCTCATCTGCCTCTAGATTAATGGCCTTCCCCTTTTCCTACAAAGTGACCTTGGTCCTCTATGGGTTTCTTGGTGAGATGCACACCGGTAGCATAGTTTGCTTATCCTTCTTTGGTCTCGGTGTCCTGGGTGATTTATGGACTTCGACTACCACTTTGGCACTCTCTAGGGCAACTTCTACTACCTCAATTTATTGCGTGGCTTCCTCTGTTGTCACCACTTATGTGTCCATTGCTTCCATGGGTGTCGACATCATTCTATTTAGGAGGTCCTGCGTCTCCTTCAGCAGTCTCTCAAACACAAAACTTGCTCTCAAAACCTCAAAGTTCGCACGGTCCATACACACCTCATAGCGCAACAACTGAATTTTCAAAATGCCAAATGTTTTTCATTGGACAACAACCTGTAATTTATAGGGCCTTTTGAATTCAAATCCGATCGTTCCCCCCACATTCAGCCCATTAATGCTATATTGGCGACATATTTTCAAGAATCTAACCCATAAATTTCGCCTTAAATGCCTGCCGGCCGCTCCATTTGGCCACAATCCGACCATCAAATTATGAACAGTGACTTTAACGGTCACTTTCCAGTGGACTTGCATGCTATTTCCACGAGTACCGCAACTGCCTTCACTGTCGCGGACCCTGTGACACTTCCCTGCTTTGTGCAGTCCTGAAATCATGCAGCTCCCCAACCCGGGCAGTGTAGTTTATAGTCCCGTGCCTCCTTTTAGCTGCCTAGAGTGCTAAGGCTATGCTTCTATCACATAATCAGTTGGCTAGGCCACTCGTGTATGGCTTCAATCGACTGCCATTCACCTTTCCTGGAAGGGATCTCCATTTAACTTAACCAACTGGACCGCGCCACTGTCGGTAATCTCCTTAATAACATAGGGCCCTAACTAGAGCATCCTAAATTTCCCTGGAAATTTATCAAACTTACTATCATAAATAAAAACCAAGTCATTCACCTTAAAGGTGCGCAACTTAATATTTCGGTCATGCCATACTTTTTCACACTACTTTTGGACCTGTTGATGAAATCCAGCCAAAAATCTCTCTTCTTCAAGCTCAGCCTACTGCGGAATCCTCTCTTCCAGGGCTATCATACATGTGAGCACCACTATGTGCAGACTAGGCACAATGTATTCCATGGGCATCACCGCTTCGACACCATATACCAACCTAAAGGGTGTATGTCCCGTTAACTTCTTGCACGTCGTCCAATAAGCCCATAGCACTGTAGGTATGCGTAGGTCCCAATCACTTCGCTGAAAATTGCAAACCTTGGTCATTGCGTTTTCAAGCACTTTGTTGAATGCCTCCACTATCCCATTAGCTTGTGGGTGATAAGGTGTGCTCTTCTGGTGAAATACCTGAAATTTTTCTGTTAGCACGTTGATTGTTTAATTTAGAAAGTGCATACCCCGATCACTTATCAAAATCTTTGGACATCCAAATCGCATCAATACATGCTCAAATAGGAACTTTACAGCCATCACACTTGTGCAATCCTTCACAGATTGCGCCTCCACCCATTGTGTCGAATACTCCGTCGCGGTGATGATAGAATGCGCCCCTATCTTCCCTTGTTGCTGAATGGGTCCTACAAAATCTATTGCCCACTTCTCGAAAGGTTGCAACGTCATTTGTGGATTCAAAGGCATTTCATCCCTTCGCGATGGGCTGCCTGTTCACTGACATACATCACATGCATTACAATATGCTTTTGAATCCTGATGAAGGGTTGGCCACCACAACCCTATGCATAGAATCTTCTATGCGGTTTCTCTCCCTGCATAGTGTCCTCCTGCAGTGCCCCCATGAGCATCTGCGAGGATGCTGCTTCTCTCGAACTCCAGTACATATCTTTGCAATATCTCATCAGACCCCATTTTGTATAGATGCCCAACAATGACAGAAAAATTTATTGCGCGCACCACTAATTCCTTCTTTTGCTAGACAGAGTATCCTTCCGGTGCAGTTCCTATTGTTAGGAAGTGTATTATATCCTCAAAATGACCATCCACGACACGTATTGCATATAGCTGCGCGTCAGGTAATCCTTCCTCCAAATTTATTGGTTCCTCCCCTGTTTCGATGCACGACAGATGATCTGGTCCCGTGTTCAATCATCCAAGATTCACAACAACTTCAAAATCATACTCTTGGAACAATAAGAGCCATTTGCAGATTCGCCCCCCCAACACAGGCTTATTGACCAGGTACTTCAACGCAAAGTGATTCGTATACTCAGGTTGGGGATTTTCTCCATAAGCCTGTATCCATTTGGCCAGATGCCACGCGGATCATTCTGACCATTTTACTTGTCTGTTAGTTGCATCTTAGGCTTCCCAAATCATGTTGTCATCATCCTCCTACATTCGTGCCAATCATTAAAGCTTCCGTTGTGCGTACCCCACCATCTTGCGGGCGTAGCGCGCAGTGCCCAATCTAAGGCCTGGAAGCGCTTCTTTTCTGGTACCTCCCTTTCAAATGCATCCAAAATGATATCTACCTCATTCAATCCATCATAAGTAGTTAGATTTCTTACCTTTGACGACACATAATGTAGCAACCTGGTAATCATGTTGCAATTCAACGTAGTTACTTCATGCAACTGATTCATCCAGCGTTCTATTTCTTCGTCGGAATCCAAAGTGCAAGAACTCTTGCGAACCCATGTAATTCGTCCATCTATGGTGGGATTCACCCAGTCTTGGTCTCGCGTTGTTATCTTATAGATGCAGTCAAGATCATCATCACTCTCATAATCGCAGACTGGTTCTGTATAGCGCGATCCTTCAACAAGATCCAGGGTATTATTACGCGCAGTGATTTCTTCTCAAATATCATATTTCAATTCTTTAGATTGATTACCCTGTTCATATCAGTAGCCCAATCAATTCCTAGGAGTTCACGGTAGGGATTCTATCATCCACTATCTCTATTACTTCAAAGTCTGGCAATGCGCTCGCTCCCTCAATGTCCACGGTCACCCTCTGCAACCACCCCATGGGAATGATTTTCTACTGATTCTCCATCCTTAGCTAAATTAGATACCATTGCATTGCAGGTCTCCCCATTTTCTCCCATGTTTGTTTTAGTAGAACATTCGCATCTGACCCCAAATCCAGAATGACTTGATCCATTTTGTATTCTCTGATCTGCGCGGTGAGTCTCATTTCATGCCCCGTCCTTGTCTTATGCTTACCGATCTTTTAGACTATGCACGGTTCACCTGTTGTGGTACCAACACATCTATTGATGAGTTCTTGTAACCCTTTCATAGCCTTACTATCGCGCAGTAACTTCATATAGGTTTCCAGGAAAGTTGTGAGCATAGAAGGGTCCATCTCTGGCTCAGGCTTGTCCTTGTTTCCTAAGGTGGAGGCCTCAACGAAGCTCTTCTTAGCTTCCATGAAGGTTTCACGAGCGTGCCCAAAATTGAACTCAACCTCTTTCATTGGGGCTTTGCAAACCCATGTACTGTCTTTTGGCTATTTCCCCTTGTCATCCCTTGTCGCGATCCCACTCCTGAGCACTATATTTACATTCGGATCCTCCTTGCATGGCTCAAACCTCATCATCTGCAAGTTCTAAGTCAGTGGAGGTGGTAGCGCCCCTTTGTCTCGTATAATAGCTATCAGTGTAGGAAAATATTCTATTTCATGATCAAACAGTGTGCAATACTTGCATGACAGACATGTTGGATTAGTGCAATCGCGTGCATAATGTCCTGGTCCTCTGCATTTGTAGAAAATCAATTGTATGCGACCTCTACCAGGTCCTCCTCCACCTCAGCCTCATTCGCACCCTTGAAATCTTTTCCATGCCATCCCTGTATTTTGGTCAAGGGGCCGCATTTCAGCCTCAACCTTGTAGGCAGGAGTTCTATCCATCATTAATTCATAGCTCCTGCAAGTTCGCTTATCGTGTCCTACCGAACTACAAAAGTTGCAGAACATCTATTGCGGTGCTTGTACATACTTCTGTAGCAAGTGACAATTATCCGTGGAATGTTTTCTGGCTACCTGATAGATAGTGCACCATAATGCAGGCCCCACTCTAGGTCCTTCTTGAGCTTCCGGTCTTAAAGGCATCGGTCCTCCTCCTGCAACGTAATTTGCAAAGACCGAGCAACGGTATTTGTCATGACCCTGACTCTTGTATTTCAAGCACCATACCTCCTCGCATACTTCTGGTTGAACCGTCTTGTCCTGCTTCAGACTTTGCATCTCAAGGCACAGATTTTGCAGCTGCGCATGGATCTGCTAAAATCCTAGATTAGGATCTTGCATTGGAGTCTCATGTAGTCTCATGGAAATCTCCAAGGCCTCTACCTGAGTTGTTATCTTTTGCTGTGACATCGTGCTCCTTAAGTGGGGTAGTAGCGAAGCCATAAACCACTTGCGATGTTGTCCATCTGTCAAGTTCATATTGGCTTCACGGATTTGACACTTCAATATTTGATCCAATTCCCAAGGTGTCTCGCTTGGTTGCATCACGATCTCTTTGAATCCCACAACTGAATGCACCTCAGCTTTAGGCATACTAAATTCCCTATTTAGTGTTGTCTGGATGTGTGCTACTCCAGCATTCGGGTTATCGTTAGAGTACTTAATATACTAGGTTAGCACGTGATCTAGCAGAGCACTAACCAGTGTCACCTTCTTTATGTGATCATATGTAACACCTTGATTTTCCCATACAGCTCTCACAACGAACCATAATTGATTCAGGTCCTCATTTCCCAAGCCTTTGAATAAAGGAAACTGCATTGTATTCACCATACCAAACCACAGTGGAGGCGGAGGTGGTATGGGTGCGGTTGGAGGCGATGGCAGTGAAGTTGGAGGTGGTGTGGGCAGAGGTGGTACTCGTGGGAATCCTTGTCTTATTAACTGAATAGCACTTCACGGAGAAACCTTTGCTATCGCTTTTTCATCCCTTCACGGAGGTGAAATCAAGGGGCTATACTATGGACCGTTATTTCCTTCATTTCTGTAAATTTTTTCGCTTCTCGTAGTCCCGAACATCAAGGTAGATGCATAACCTGTTTTTCACACAACAACATTTTAATCCAAGTATTCAAAGATTTTACATACTTACCTCACGATCCTTTGAAAAAGCGTCGCTCTGCCTCGCTATAGTTGACTAACGCATCGACTGCGAATTTAGTAACAAATCCTCCTATGATGTGATTGAGCCAATGATCGACAACATGGGCAATCTTATCCTCTGATGCTTCCAACCTTCGCACTAGCTCTGGGGTCCACACAATAGGATCGTCAAGTTTCCACCTTCCTTGGCTATCTGATAGCTTCACGATCCACTCATACAACTCACCTGGAAAAGAGGCAAAAAAGATTTCGTGGATCTCCATATATAGGTACTTATCTAGCCATTGTTATTTTGTTAGTCACGGACTTATGTTTTCTTGTGCCATGAAATCGTGGATCCTTTTGTCCAACTAGCCTTCGATTTCTTTCTTAGTTGGATTCCAGTGATACGACATCACACATCTCTTATGCAGATTCCTGTCCTAGCAACAGAACCATTTGTTGGATTGAAGGGGCCTGACCCAAGTTCAGTGTTAGTTATACAAACAAATCCCTACATTATTGGCCCTTTCGACATCATCCCATGGAGCGCAGATCGAAGTCTCACTCGAAGCAGTATGAGGGGATGCTGGAACCAAGTTTCCACACCCTTGAGATGGTTTTGATGTCGGTTTATTTCGGCTATACCTACCTTCGCACAGGTTGCTTAGCCCTCTATTCCACCTTTCAGTACCTTCATGAAAGGGTACAATTGGCTTTCATGCAACCCTAACCTGTGGCTGAGGTACTTTCACGCTACTAGGGCAGTGAACTGCGATATCTCCCAAACTAGGGTAAGTGTCTTACTTATCTTATTAACCAATCTTAGTTAGCTTTGTGTAAACAGATGTTCTTACTTGCGTTTACTTCACCAACACATTCACATATATTCACACATCATATAAGTATTGTAAGTGAAATTCATACCCAACATAACTAGATGCATAAACAGGAAATAAAAATGCAGAAATTATAGAACACTTCTCTTTATTGATAATTCCGGATGATTAAAGACTTGACCCAACCTGCTCACTCAGCTGCAGGGGTCTGCGCACTCAGCTGCAGAGCCTCTACCTACTCTACAACCCAAACTTAGACTTCTTGCTCTAAAGCTATGAATTTCTTCCTCTTCATTGCTTGCTATCAAACTACTTAAAGATTAGCCCTATTTATACCATTCCGTGGTCCGCGGACCATCCGTAGATCTTCTACAGCCAAAATTACAATTCCAAAATAAGGGCGGACAACCTTATAACTCTTTAACACCTACACACTCTGCGACCATAAAATGCAGAGTCTTTACACTTGGATTACAAAATTTGACCAAAATATGGGCTTTTAGCCCTAAAACTACCCTTGGGGGATCCCGTGCCTAACAACTATATTTAGGACCTATTCTCCCTTTATCCCTAAAGAGCTTTCCACTTCGCGTAGCTCCAAACATTAAGGTAATGGCATAAACCTCTTTTCACACAAGAGCATTTTAATCCAAGTATTCAAACGTCTTAAATAATTACCTCACAGTCCCTTGAAGAAGCGTCACTTTGCTTCCCTGTAGTTGACTAAGGTATCGACCACGAATTCTGTCACAAATTGTCGTATGGCACAATCAAGCTAGTGATCAATCGTGCGCGCCATTTTATCTTCAGAGGCTTCCAATCTCTGCACTAGCTCCATGGTCCACACTATTGGACCGTCAAGCCTCCACCTTCCTTGGCTGTTTGCCGATTTAGTGATCCACTAGTATAGTTCGATTGGGAAGGAACACACGAAAATTTAATGTATATCTATGTAGAGATATCTATCCAACCATTGTTCTTTCTCCAGGCGTGGATTTCTGTTTTCTTGCGCCGTAAATTCATGAATCTTTCTATCCAACCACTCCTCAATCTCTTTCTTTGTTGGATTCCAGTGATGCAACATCACACATCTCCTTATGCAGATCTAGGTCCCGACAATGGAACCATTTGTTGGCTTAGTGTGTCCTGACCCAGGTTCAGAGTTAGTTTTGCCAAACAAATCGCTACACTACTGGCCCTTTCGACATCAATCTATGAAGGGTGGACTGAAGTCTCACCCAAAGCAGCATGGGGGGATGCTGGAACCACGTTTCCACACTCAGAAATGAGCGTGATGTTGTTTTATTCCCTAAATCTGCCTCTGTGCAAATTGATAAGCCTTTAGGGCTTATCGATATAACTACCCGTAATCAGCTTTTATACCTCCGCGAACGTCTACGACTGTCTTTAGTGGACCCTAAATAGGCAGATCAACTACTTACGCGCATCAAAGATTGCCCTTAACCCTGTAATTACTCAGATCGGCTTAAGTGTTCAATAACTTTAACATGCAACAAGATATTCTTCGCGTAAACAGTTAATATCAATTGCGTTCATATAACAATATAAATCATGTAAAGTCATGCATCAATACAATATTATCTCATAAACCCATCATTCATCACAGCATAAAAGTGCATTCATTCATAATAGAAGTAAATCGACAAACACAAGAATTTATGGAATAATCTCTTTATTGATACTTCAGTTCTACTTACAGACTCAAGAATTCCTTACACACTTAGCTGCATGGGTCTGTGCACTCAGCTGCGGACTCTACTCTAGGCCTCTATGCACACAGGTGCAGAGCCTCTCTTCTACCCTTAGACTTCTTTTATCTTACTCTTACTGACCCATTACATTCATCTTCATCATCATTCTATCTCTATTGCCTTAGACTCTCTAAGACATACCTACTTATACAATCCCATGGTCTGTGGACCATGGGTAGATCTTCAAAATCTGACTCAACTTACATAAAAGAAGGGTAAAACCCTTTATGACAATTTAACTATCTACGCGCTTTGCGGCTACAACTTGCAGAGACTTTACATTTTATATAACAAAACTTTGGCTTTTCCCCCAAAATTGACCCTAGGGGACCCCATCCCAACAACCCATATCAAACAAGGTTTCCACTTTAGTATGGTTCATTACAACTCTAATGTGGAACAATTCATTCCTCTTTTGTTCATTAACAAGAGACTAATTTGAAGAACTTGTACTTGCATACAATTTAAAATTTCATTAGCATGAAGAGAAAGAGTACCTTATATGCCCACTGCTGTGATCTATGTCTCATCACTGGAATCGGATTGAAGGTCCTGTTGTATGGTTGCTACTGTATTTTTCTTATTCTTCCCACAAAATATCTTTGGTTTCAACTCCAGATGCAACTTCCAACAATGTTCATCATCATGGACTTCCTTCTTGCAATTTGTGCAAGATGGATTTTATCCTTCATCCTTTTTTGTTGTAGTTGCCTTCTTGTCTTTTCCCTTGAATTTTCCTTTGAACTTGCCATTATGTGGTTTGAAAGATGACTTCTTTGATGGCTCTTCTTTATCATTCTTGCCCCTTCTTTCAAGGTGAATGGCCTTCACACTAGCCGCATGAATAGTAATAGGCTCAAATAAAAACAAAGAATTCCTGATGTAACTATGTAAAGCACCAATATACTTTGTTACAGTTTCGGGTGAATCAAATCAAATGCCCAAATTCAAAGCTTAGATTCTAAACTCTTCTATGAAGCTTTGTACATTTTGACCCTTTCCTTTTCTCAAATATTGCCATTACATTAAAGCCTTTTGTCGATAACCCAAAGGATAAAATTGATCTATGCAAAAACAAAATTGGACCAAGAAGAAAGGAGATTACCTAAGTATTTGCTGCGTTTCTGCAACTTTCTCTCCCACCAGATGAGAGTGGTGCCACTCAGCTAAAGAGACGTTAATTGGATCTTGGCCTCATATTCCTTGATCTGCTGAATCCGGCAATAAACCGAAATCAGTATTATCCAATTTTTTAGTTTCTTTGCACTACATTCTCCATTATATGTGGGAAAATCAAAATTTACATCTATCTTAAAAATGGATTCTTAGATGTATTCCTATGATGTATGTTAGAGTGATGAAAAGAAGAAGAAGAACTGTCACTAGAGGATGGAGAGGGAGGTTTAGGAGACTCTCCTCTTACATCTTCATGAGTTACTGAGGCATGATCATATGGTTCTTTCTTCTTAGGCTTGCTTGTATCATGAAATTATGCAAACAACTTGTCAACTTTGTCTGCCATGGTAAAGAATATCTTGCGATAATTTCACTTTTCCTCAATTCGAGCTTCCTCATATACCATGTTCGGTCTTCGTGGTGCACACCTCGCTTCAAGATCAAATGATCCAGGTGGATATTGGTGGCCACCCAACTATTCCACTTGGACCACCACCATTATTTCTTTTCAGTTTCCTTAATTATAGCACAAATTACCATTTTTGGCAGTTTTTCGGGTCTTAAACTTCCGGAGCCGTTTTGAGGGACTAAAAGTGGTTTTTAGGGAAAAGAGAGAGACTAGAGAAGTCTCAATTTCATTAATTTTTTTTTTCGGCCTCCTCTTTGAGATCTTGAAACAAGGTGTTATGATAATCAAACAGAGATTGTATGCCAAATTTATGACCCCGGGAAGTTTATGTACCAATTTACCCAAACATGGCCCACAGTTTTGGCACTTCATCTCCTAGGGGTTAGGTTTTTGGATGTTTAGGGTTTTCCATTATTTCTCAATAATAAATAGGCCTTTTGAGACTCATTGTAGCATAGTTCAGAGGCATGTAGTTGCCACATCTCTTCTCAGAGATAAGCTACCATCACTCGATCTAGTTTATTTCTTTTTCTATATGTAAGCATATTTTAGTTCTTTGATATTAATGAAATGATGTTTTATTTCTACTGCATCTCTATGTTTATGTGTATATCTGTATTTTGTTGTGTTCCTACATAAGTCTAGATCAGTGGTATCAGAGCGGTCTATTATTTCTTTGCTTTTATTTTCATGTCCCCAACGAGGACAGGGTATAAGGCGTTAGGGCTTGATCTGGTTGAACCTTTGCAAGACTAGCCTTGCAAACCTCGATGACCTCCCATGGAGGAGTTAAAGAAATACGAGGGGGAAGGACATCCTTTCAAAATATTTCTCAAGGAAGCCCTCAAGCGACAAAGGAACGCGATCATGGAAAACTTTTCCTAGATCCTTCGACACCTACCCACATGCAACTCATCTTCATCCAACAACCACTCTAGAGGCGCCAATTCTTTTAAGGTACACGTTAAATTTGACATTCCCATATTTGAAGGACAGGTAGATGCATAAATCATAGATAGATGGTTAAATATGTTGGAAGGATATTTTCCCATTCATAACTTTTCCAATCGGGAAAATATTACTTTTGGACTCCTCAAAGCTGCTCCACATGTCAAGGACAGGTGGAAAACCTACTCTGAAAAAAAGGACAAGAAGGAATCCTCACTATTTTTAGTCACACCCACTTGGAATTCTTTCAAAGATGCCATCAAGGAATAATATTACCCTATTGGGAGATATGAATATAAATATATAAAGTGGACCACGCTGTGGCAGTGAAGGGACCAAGAGGTGTGGGAGTTAACAAATGTTTTCCATAGCCTTCGTAGGAAGCTGGGTATTAAGGATTCCTAGCGACATTTGGTGCTTAGTACTGTGACTATCTACACAAGTACATCTAGGACAAGATGCAGTTCCTGGACATATCCTCACTTGGCACCACCTATCAATACACTACCAAGATCGAGAAAAAATATAAGCAGAAGAATCAAGACTTTGGATCTGCAAATTTGAGGCAAGGGAAAGGCACCTCCAAACCCTAGAACAAGGCTAAAGCCAAGGCAGAGTGACCCAGGACAACCCGCCAAAGCCAAAAGCAAAGAAAAACACCAAAAAGACAAAGAAGGGCACAAGGAAATGATGTGAGTTCCATAAGAGCCCCACTCACAACACAAGTGAGTGCCGAGCCAAGTAGTCATTGGTGGTTGAGCTAAAGGTCTTCAAATCAAATGCATGTTCCAACTTTGAGTCAAAAACTGACAAGGGGAATGACAAAGGGAAGAAAATTATTGACGTAGATCCTAGTGCTACTATTGCCACCACCAAGATCTAAAAGGATGAGCTCGAAGATCTAGAGGAGGGGGAGCAACTCTCCCACTCATAGATGTGGGTGAATATTTCTCTGTTGTAGTCCAAGTCTCTGGTTGATGTTGGATACCAAGTGATGAGCCTCATCATTGAGTAACTATATGGACCTTAATTCACCTCCTAGCTTAGTCAAATCAACTCTTCTCAAAATTTACATGTTTTGATTATATTTTATTTAATGAGATAAGTCAAAGTTAGATATTATGTCTAGTGGACTAATGTGCATTAATACAGGTTTGTGAGAGAAAATAAGTAAATTTTGGCAAGAATAAAGGCTGAAACTCGAATGGGACAAGGAAGAGAGATTGTAGGAGGTAAATCCTCCTCATTTACTCCCTCACTCAAATATTTCTCCATCAATCACACTAGCTCGGAGTACAAGCAACCAAGTCATGAAGATCAAAAGGCAGCCAAACAAGTGATAGTCAAAGGGTTAGTTCATCTCAAGTTTGGGAGCCGAGTCTCCCTAGATTTAAGGAAGTCATTGGAGACTTCAATTGTATAAATAAAGAGTCCTAGAGCCTCATTAGGATTCGAATTTTTGTTGTAAAAACACTAGTTATTTTGGAGTTCTAGACTTGTTGAAGACATTGCTATGTAATTTTATGTTGTGATAATGAGAATAAGAATTTTCATGATCCAATTCTGAGTTAACTTAGAGGGCTGAAGCTCTTGGGTTAGAGCCCAACCATAGCAGTGAAGGATCCTCTTCTTTTATATGTATTCTTAGATTAGTTTCATAGATTCATGGTTAAATTGTCCTTAGAAGTATTTCATTGCAAGTAGTGTATATTTGATTAGTTTGTTTATTAGTTTGCTTCCATTTGTGCTTTACTTCAGCAGTAGGTTAGAGGGGATAAAAGGAACACCAAAAAGCTGTCAATAGGTGTCTTGGCCTCACTTCCTCCTTCAGGGATCATGATTTGAGGAAAGGACCCCTATGCAGCCCCAAAAAGACAAATTTCTACTTTCTCATAGAATTTAGAGTTTACTGTACTTGAACCAACATTTGATCAGTTTGCAAGTGTAGGATTTAATTACCATTTCTTCCATTTTCAGTATTATAGTATATCTCATCAATGCCTTCATCTTATTCTACAAATTTTCCTCATGCATGAACTAGACATCTAGCTCATTAAACTCTATTTTTCTAGCTTATTGGAATTCTTCTTGTTTACATGATTTTTGGGAAAACATCATTGTTTGATGCAGTACAGGTTTTTCAGAAGTAGAGAAATATTTCATAGCAAGCAACCTCCTTCCAAATTCATCCATCCATAATCATTCATTACTTTCACTAAGACCTTCACCAATTTCATCATTTTACATGTAAACTTCTCTAAGCATGTTGAGCAAATACAATGATCTCCCAACCTTGGTTTTGAGTTCTGAGTGATCATAGGAATTTTACACTCCATTCCATCCAAAAAACACCTTCCCTAAGCCTTCCATCACCTCTAGCACCCATCGTTTTTCTCTTGGCTATATCTTGTAGAAATACAGGGAATCCTGTAGGTTTTTAGGACATTGTGTAGGTTTTCCTGTAGTGGCCTGTTTTGAGGATGAATTGAGGGAAAAACTCCAGGAAGACACACAAGGTCACCTAAGGGTCTCCCAGACCTTCCAACCATCCACTAGCATCCCTAAGCCACCTTCCACAACACCAAAGCATATTAGCTTTCACACTTGTTTTTCCATAAAAAGAATAAAAAGAAAAATTAGATTTATTTCAGTCCTTTACATGCACAGTAGTGATGTTTGATGTTTTCAACTCTCATGCTTAGGACAGTAGCATTTCATACATGTTAGCTTGGCATTCTTGTAAAGCATAGTTTCTCAGTAGTTAGTTAGGAAATGGTGTGATTTTAGCATTGTATTTCAGTCCTTTTCCTTATTGCAGTAGACAAGATTTCTCCTAGAGTAGATTTCTCTTTCTTTCATCAATAATCAAGCTTCTTTTGAATCCATAGAAGTCTGGCTTGAAAATCCTAGTGGTCTCTTGCTAGCTGAACAATGAAAAAAGGTAGAACCATCACTTTTACTTGTGTATACAACACTATAATCTCAAAGTTTGTAAGAACCCAGGGTTGATAAGTAAAGCTGGTAGCCCTAGGAGTTGCAGCATTCTTGCTGCAATACTGGTGCTCATCACTTTTTTTTCACCATTGCAGGGGAGGTGTTTGAGTAATATGTGATTACTGCTTTCTTTCTTCCATTTCTTCTTTCTAATATTCTGCTGGTATTTTCACTTCTGCAAAAGTAATTTAGTTTGCTTCCTTTTTCATTCTGCATTTTTTCTTTCCTTTCCATTATGCAAGTAAGATTTCAGTCAAGCAATTAATTTTTCATTCAGTTAGTAGTTTTCATTTAGTCTGCAATTTCAATTGTGAAATTACTTTCAAAGTTTGAAAAAAAAACACAAAACACAAAAAAAACATTTTTTATGCCTCGTAGGAATAGGGATAACTTAGGGAAAATTTTTCCAAATACCTCCACTACTTCAAACAACCAACCTTCCCTCTTCTTTGGTGTTTGTGAACTGGAGGAACCCTTAGGTGAGAAACCAGACATATTTGAAGCAGCTACAGGGGAGGAAGAAGAAGAAGAACCCATTCCGACTGAACTATTGGCTGAAAACAGAAATGATAGAGGAAATAGGGAAAGAGTTGAGGGTGCCTTCCCCATCAGGGAAACCAATGGGGATACTAAGATGAAAAATAAAAGCCCCTCTGCCCTTCCTCGTTTCCATGGCCTAACCTCAGAAGATCCAAGCACTTTCTTATTTGAATTTGCTATCATTTTCCAAACCTATTATTACACCAATGATGAGAAGAAGTTGAAACTATTTCCATCCACTCTCAAGGATGCAGCTTTGCGCTGGTTGATGGGTTTACTTGGAGATAGCATCACAACTTAGGCTCAGATGTAGCAAGCCTTCAACAACAAGTATCGAGACTATTGTAGGTCTAAATACAATAAAGAGGAAATTTTTAGGATGACCTTAGGGCATGATGAATTCCTAGAGGATTATGAAGAAAGATTCCAGCTTAGCTACAAAAGGGCCAGGTGCACACTTGACCCTGAGTCACTAAAGCTAGTCCTACTTAGAGGAGTAAGGGAAGATCTTCTGGATACCCTAAACTTGTTAGCAGGGGGGGTTATTTACCCGTTTCCCTATGAGGATATCAAGATTGTCTTTAGAAACCATTCTAGGGAAGCTAGGAAAAAGGGTAGGGGTAGTCAACCTATGGTCAGTGCATCCTCTTCCAATTCATCCATCAAGGGTGAAATTGGAAACATGCTGGAGGATTTCAAGAGTGAGATGCTGCAAACTCTTGCACTAAAAATGGACACTACGCACATTAAGAGAAAATGCAAAATTTGTGGTGAATCCTTGGAGTTCATTTGAAGTGCCTCTAGTAGCAATTTCCAGCTTGGGAGGGCCTCTCAAGATTGTTAATATTCTACTCATTGTATTTTTAATTTAAATTTATTATTTACTTTATTTACATGCATCTAGTATCATGGATTTCTTTGCGAACTCTCTTTCTTGGGTTGTATGTTAGAATTATTGTTTTCTATTTTGAAGAACAGGAAATATTAAGAAAAGGGATCCCACCACTCACTTGCATGTGCCATTAAGTGAAGACTCTTGTGATATCTAACATTTCCTACAAAATGGGATTTTTCACACATTTATTTATGAAAATAAAGGAAATTAGGAGAAAAATAAAGTGAAAGGTCACAAGTTTCACGTGAAAAAGAAATTGAAGGAAAATAATGGAAAATGAAGAAAATAGAGGCCTCCTTAATAAAAAGGGTTATGAGGGTCAGTTGGAAAGCTCTTAGTTAGTGTAAGCTCTTGACTTAAGCTTTTGATAGGTTTTGGTGGAGCTCTCTTATATTCTCTCTCTCTAATAATCTTGGATACTTAGAGTTTTCATGGAGCACTCTTGGAGGGTGTGGCATACTTGGATTTTTGGAGTAATAAACCAAAGGAAGGGTATGAAAGTGCAAGAGGGCATTGTGATAAAAAACTACAACAATTTTTCTTGCAGGTGCCGAGTTGCATGTACGTTTTCCCCACTAGTTTTGGCATGCATGACACCTGTATGTGGTTTCTTGGTTATGATCTGTCACTGACATGGAGGATTGCTTGGATTGACAGTGGATTTTCCTAGCCTTTCCATTTCCAGGATAGCCATGGAGATTGTGGGTTTATTTCCTTGTTTTGTTTTGGTTGGTTCTCATGTTTCCTTAGCTTAGATTGAGTTATTAGTTCCTTGAAGCCTTGGTTGGAAAAATGCTCTGGAAGCATTGTAATGACTTAGGTTGAGTTAGTAGTCCCATAGCCTTGGTTGGAAAAATTCTCTGGAAGCCCTATAACGGCTTGGGTTGAGTTACTAGTCCCATAGCCTTGGTTGGACAAACGCTCTGGAAGCTCTGTAACAACTTGGGTTGAGTTATTAGTTCTAGAAGCCTTGGTTAGACAAACTCTCTGGAAGTTGAACAATAGTTGTGGTATCAGTTACTAGTCCTAGAGCATTGGTTGGACAAATTCTCTTGAGCTCGATATCAGCCGTGGGTTCAGGTAGTAGTCCTGGGAGCTGAGTTGGAACAAATGCTCTAGAGCCCTGGAAGGATGGGATAGAGACTGATCTGATGATGGTTTGTGATGTCACACCATGAGGTGGAGTCAATGTTTAATGGGTTGATGTGAATGTCCTCTAGAAGCCCTGTATGAGTTTTGATTGATGTGTTCTATGAGATCCCACATTCATGCTTGGAATATGGCACAAGGGTGAATGACTGAAGGGAGATTTGGCTCAATCATTCCATGGTCCAGTGGAATGTGGAAGTCCCATCCTAGGTTTGGTTTTGCATCATTAATGAAAGTTGATTTCTCCTTGTATTTGTATGAGTATTATGATGGATTATATGTGGTGTATATGGCTATGATTTCATTGATATTTTTGTCCCTATTATGCTGGTTATGCACATGTTTTATGACAACAACTATGTATGGATTTCATCATGTTTTTATACTTGTAATTGAATGATCAATGTATCTATGACCTAATGGATGGAATGCCAGTTGATGTGTTGAGACATCAATGGTTCTTAGTGATTCTCAGCTAAGTATGATACCGCTATACTCAAAACTGTTATTTACACCTGTAGATTACGTATTCGTGATATGTTTGAAGAAATTCCTATCATGGCTAGTAGGGGTCTAGTCAAGGTCTTAGACAAATATTTGATTTAATACTGTCATTTCCATGCTATTTTACTATACTGAAGAGATGGTTCAATTCTAGGTAGTGACATGGGCTCAGGGCTTGAAAAAGTGGCTCAAATCCCGGGGATGCTAGCATAGCACTGAAAATTTTTATCTCTAGTCACTGACAGGAAAGCCTGTGAGAGATACTTTGGGTTTCTGGACGTTTCCATTCCTATAGCATGAGAGTGACCAAGCTTAAGTTGTCCTAAAGTTTATTGGGACCCAAGGGAAATTTTTCTAAAGTATAGGATTGGTTCCTGAGGGTCCTGTAGATGATGTTGAATGTCTATATGGTGCGTTTCCATCGGTTCCACTTCCTTAACGTGACATAGGAGGTCGAATCGTATCATAGTGGCATCACATTACATGTTTACCCTAACATGCCATTTTCTTGAGTAGACGTAGGAGGAGGGTGTTATAGAGTGATATCATAGTGTGGTTTCTCTCTCCTTGGGATGTGTGTTGATCATGCTTTCATGTTGGTTGAATATGTGTTCCTTATGCATGTAGTCCATGTGCTTATTGCATTTTCATGGTGTTTATCATGGTTGTAGTGATGACACCATGTGAACGTTGAAGGTGTTGTGATGGAGTATGTCTTCATGTGTGTATGGTTGATTATGCATTGTTATGCACGTCACTGTTCACATGTTACCAAGTGCATGTGATGTGGTTGTTGTTGTCATGCATGATGTCATTGCTTGTGTAGTTTATATGGTCATGCATTAATGACTGGACTCTAGCTAGAATGGTGTGTATATGGTTTTTCACTCATGTGTTATATGTCTATATGTAGTTGTTATGCATGTATAGTCTTGGTTATAATTATGCATGTATAGTCTTGGTTATAATTATGCATGTATAGTCTTGGTTATAGTTATGCATGAATAGTAGGTCAAAAATGCCTTGTGAAGTCATTGTATGTAAATTTAGGTCATCATGGTGCCATTGGTTGTTAGGATGCTAATGTGTTGGTTGAGATAGAACAGGAGATCCAAATCATTAAAGTGAAGTTGTCACATTGGACCTCGAGGCAAGAGAAGATCGTCATACATGTATTGTATGTTTGGCATGCAGGTATGTAAGTTAAGGATTCTCATATGAATAAGCTTTATATATATTAGGTTTATGTACATGTTTTTGATGTTATGGTTACATACATGATAGATGATAGTTGATTAGTATAGTCACATGCACATGTGTTAGATAGTCATGAATGATAGTATCCTATGGTTATATGCATTTTTATTTTTGTTTTACGTTAGATAACTTCATGATCATGTTATATGTTGTTGATGAGTATGCTATATGTTAACTTCTTGTTGTTATATGATAGTTAGCTTGATGATTAGGTCATATTTTTTGATGAGCATGTTATATGTTAATGGATTGTTGTTATATGTTAGTTAACTTGAAGATTAAGGTTATAACATTAATATTGTTATATGTATTCTTCTAAATTGGATTGGACTATGCAGATGGTTAGGGTTACAACATTCAGGTATGAGCTGACTTATTCTGTTGCATTGTGTTGTACTAATCTAGACTAATTGTACATATGTGATTGTTATGCATGAATGATAAATGGTTATGAGTTTATGATGTGAACATGTTAGTTAGTTAGTGTTATGGATATCGTGATCTTACTTATGTTGAGTTAACATGTTGTAAAGTTATATCTTGCTAACTAGATTGATTATGCAGATAAGATAGCGTCCCCTGAGGTACACTAAGGTATGAGTTTTCTTATGTAGTATACTTGGTGCTTCATTACTGATTATTTCATCTGTTTGATTTTGAGTGTTTGGTGTCTATCATGTCATCTAGTTGATTTATTTAACATGGTATGTTTGCAAGTTGGTTGAATTTTTGATGATTTTCCTAATACGAGTATGTGTTCCAATGATTTTGTTTTGAGATGATTGTACTAACACATGTGTTAAGACAGTTGATATGTACTTGAGTATAGTAGGTGAAAGTTGTAGAATTATGGCTAATGACTATGAGTTGACTATGGATTATGACATGATTGTTTGTAAAGGTTGATTTCAAATTGATAGATATGATTGTCTTGATATTTGGAACGTGTGATTGAAATGGGTAAAGAATTGTAGGAAACATGCTTGGTATTAGTATGACAAGGTAATAGTTGATATGTTTATATAACTAACAGTTGGGTGATGTGACAGTACATAGTAAGCCTCAACTGCAACAAGGTAAAAAGGGTAAAAGAAAGGAACTGGACAAGAATTCCTTTGACTATGTTTGGAAACTCTAATTCCAAACGAATGAGTGCCTCACATACAGGAAGTCTTCTTAACCTTGATTTTGTATGACATTATGTGGATATGTGCTATAGTCATGAACATGTACTTGAGAGGTATATTAAATAGCCTATAGTTACAGGTGGATTTGTTAAGGGAATTGGAGTCCCTTGAGAGATGGTGTGGATGTGTTCAGTTGCAAGCAAAGTGCTTGGAACAACAAGGTAAGGTAACTAGTGTATTATTATATTTATTTATGCACTGAAAGTTATGTGTTTATGGCAGTATGATGCAGGGGATTGCATGGCAGGGAAACTGCCATGAGATTTTGAAGAAGGGATGGGTTGAGCAT